>JAJOHG010000007.1:0-619017 GCA_021029095.1 Phellopilus nigrolimitatus
GTAGCGGAAGAGATGCAAGTGGGGGGGAAGGCGTCGGGTGCTGGACGGCTGGTTATGGCGAGATATAGATAGACGCGAGGCGGAGTGGTGGGGGGCCGCGCAGGATGGTGGTGTACAGTGCAAATGCTAGATGGATAGGTAGATGGGCTGAGATGAAAAGTAGAGGGGGGTGGATGGGTCGGTAGGCAAAAGGGGGGAAAGGGGGGAAAAAGAACAACAAATAATTAAAAGCTGGGTGTGAAAGGCTTGAAGACGGCGGGCCGGCGGCATGAAAAAAGGAGAAGGGAAGAAAATGTGGAAAGGAGAGGGAGGATAGGATAGGATAGGTGAGGTGAGAAAGAACCAACAAAGTCAAAGTGGAATATCACGGAGTTGTAGGATACGCTGAAGAAGATCACGCAAGGGCGACCAGCGGGAGCCTCATCTTGCGCCCCTGCGGCTTCCCGCGCTCCCGGCTGTTGGGGGACGGAACAGAAAGCTCGCGCGGGCCGGGCGAGGAGGGCGACGGGGGCGCATCTAATTCGGCGCATCTAGAAGACCGGGAAGGCGAGGCACTCGGTATGCACAGGGGCGCTCGGCTCTTCGGCCGAGAGGGGGACGGTGAGGAGGGCGCGAGGCCGGCTGTGGGAGGGGGAGACGGCGGGGGCGTCGGCGTGGACGGCGTCTGCTTCGCGGCGGGGGGATGCACCGGCTGGCATACAGGCAGGAACGCAGGCTTTTGGCCGCCCTGCCTCCGCGCGCTCGGACAGTCGCAGGCCCAGCCCGCTTCCTCGTCCTCGCGCTCTTCCTCGCCCGACTCCGAGCCCGATAGATCCTGGTGCGGCGCGGCCAGCCCCAGCTTGCGCTCGAGCCCGAGCGACCCGCTTCCGCCGACGCCCACAAACGCCCCGGGGCCCTCGTATGTCGAGTACGCGCCCGGGTGGCGGGGGGCGGACGGCCCTGGCGGGGGCGACGCGCTGGCCGCGCGGACGGGGCTGCTGTAGCAGCTCGCGCTCGGCGCCGCGGACGCGGACGGGGACGGGGCCGCGCAGGGCGTCTCGAGGAGCGGGAGGAAGGCGAAGTGCCGCGCGCGCGCGGTCGGGGGCGGCGCGGGGATGGACGTCACGAGCGGGCGCGGCGGCGTGTCCGGCGGCGAGGGCGTCTGCAGGAGGTGCTGCGTGCCCGCGCCGCGCGCGTGCGGCGCGCCTGCGTGCGCTGCGGCGTTGCTCGGGTGCAGCGCGCACGACTTGGCGTGGCCGTGCAGCCCGTGTGCGCGCGCGCCGGCGTCTGCGCTGAAGACCCGGCAGAGGCACGCGTCGGAGAAGGAGAGGCCGATGGGGGTCGTGGAGGGGAGCGGGGGGCTGCCGGGGGTCTGCGGCGAGGCGGGGCGGGGCGAGGAGGGCGAGGCCGGGGACACGGGGGACGCCGTGGCGGCGGCGGACTCGGGGAGCAGGGGGAGGAGCGTCAGGGGCACGTGGGAGAGGATGCGCGAGCTCGTGCCGCTCGCCTTGGAGGCGCGCGCGCTCGCACGGGCGGCTGCGA
Organism: Phellopilus nigrolimitatus; assembly: GCA_021029095.1. Lineage (NCBI taxonomy): Eukaryota > Fungi > Basidiomycota > Agaricomycetes > Hymenochaetales > Hymenochaetaceae > Phellopilus > Phellopilus nigrolimitatus. Next base: position 1,522 of record JAJOHG010000007.1, read on the forward strand.
TCTGCATCTGCTTGAGCTCGAGGATGTCACTAATTCGGTTTTGGCCCGATAAGATTAGCAAGGTGTTTTCTTGTTGTATAGAAATACGGGCACGTACTCGTAGGAGAGCTTCGGGGTCACGTCGACGGAGGACCTGTCCCAGTCGTCTGCGATGTGGACCTCGTCTGCGTCTTTCTCGAGAAAGCTGACGGTGCGGGAACAGGTCGGGCGACACGGCTGGCCCGGGGCTGCGAGGGAAGACAAATTCTCATCTGAGGACAGAGATTGAGGGGTGGATGCGCCACTGGATCGTTTGAGGCAGCTCTTGAATTTCATGGAAAGGACTTGTGCTGCTCAGCTGCTCTCACAAGCAGGAAGAGCGAATCGGAGTCGTATGAGGGCGGTCGTGTGCGGCCGTAGACGTTCAGGATCGGTGTGGGCAAGTCTGGCAAGAGCAGCCGCCCAAGGTGCAAAAACTTTGTAGGTCTCGGGTGAAACCGGATGGCGGGTATCAGCTAGTGGCGCTCTCAACCTCCGAGTCAGATTGGCCAACAATTGGGGAAGCTAGTGGTGAGAGAAAGAGCGAGCGTGGAATATATAGAGTCCATGACTGCATCGTCGAACGATTCAGTTGTGCCGTGACATCGTGCACTGGCATCCGCAGACTTTCAATTTTACCCGCACGCACACCTATTCCAATTCCATGTCCGCCAATCACTCTATCTCTACAGCTTCGCTAGACTGCTAGCTCCCAGTGTCTCAGTCATCTTGCGATGAAATACAACTCAGCAGCGCATAAATGAAAGGATACGAAAATGGTCTCAGCAGACGAAAATACATTCCCATGACCTCTTCTTCGCGCTCCGCACCACTGTTCCGCCTTCCGTCGCGGCTGATCCGTATTGCAATTTCATGTCGTCGACGTCCTTTATCTTCTCGTGACTCCATGTGCTCTGTTCCCGTGAGATGCTGTGGATGTCTCTCCAAAGGACAAATTAACTTGGAAGCATTGCCGTTTATCAATTCGACCGTAGTTCCCACATGCAGTACGTACATTATTTTCTTATGGCTTATACTGGTACGGTCCGTATCAATGTGTTCCAATTCTGACCAGACTTTAGGTCGATACGATGCGGTACGTACGCGTACGTATCTGTATCACTGTATATTCTGTCTACAGCAACTCGAACACCTTTGCCTATCACGCGCAGAAGTGAAGGGCAGTTTGGAACTGTGAGAAAATTTCTGCGGCTTTCTCTACTCCATTCATTTTGGGGCTTGGACAATGCTGGAAATTCAAACTCGTGAGACTGTGTCATTTCTGAACAAATTGCTTTGCATTTTGTGCTGTTTTATTGTTAAAATCAATGAACATAACAAAAATAATAAAATACTAGTAGATTAAATTAGAATTAATATTGAATATTCTTATACTGCAAAACTATTTTCAGCTTAGCCGAATTGACATGCATTACAGTCATTCACCGGTCAATGGGATACCACCACTCAATGGGACACCCGCCTATAACACCCATTTCTCGACCGTTTTTTCTGATTATTTTTGCGATTTCGAGCTTTAGTGCATATCAAAGTACTGTATACCAAGTGCGAGCCAGCCAGGCTCAGTATTGCTTGAGAAATACTCAAAATACAGTCAAATTGTACTAAAATGGTAACTGCAACTTGATGTGACACAATACATTCTGCCTTCTGCACAAATTTTCTCCCTTTGGATCTGCACTGATTTTTCATATAATGAGAGGAGAATATGTCTGTAACATAAACATGACATTATATGAAGGAGAATTCTAACAGATCTTGAGAATGACAGTATATATGCTCTATCCTATCAAGAGGTCACAGGTGTTACAGAAGTCCCATATGTGTCCTAGATGGCTTCGAAGACAATTTAATTACTCAACATTATATAAATCCATGGTTAGAGGCATATTCACGAAGAGGACATCTGTAGCTACCAGTACATGCACTTACCATATTATTTGGTGGCAAGTACCACTCGTAGTTACTCTACTATTGTGGTAAGGGTCGTGGGAAAGCTACTGTCCCATTGAGCGGTGAGGAGCAAAAACGTCACAGCTTTTTATTTTCACCATACCTCTTTCATATCTCCTTACTTTTACACAAAATTCTGCAAGAACATTCTAAAGTAGTTTTTTTACCTGCCGATATTTTTTGTTTTGTGAAAAAGGGGAAATATGTGGTTGAGTTCGCGATGGCGATTTGGTGTCCCATTGACCGGTGAATGACTGTAGAGTGCTTAAGTGATCTTATTTATGTCTTACCAACTTGAAATACGGGCGCTAAGCGGCGGTAAGCAGGCTAAGCGCTTATAAAATGTGACATGCATTAGCTCATTGCGTGCTTACCAACTTGCAACACTTTGTACAAGCCAAATAAGACATCTTAAGTTTTGCTGATGCAATATGCAACTGGATCTAAATGCCAACGGCGATTCGACTATAAGATAGACACTTCTGCCTTCTTTCCCTCTCTCAATACTCCAACATGTCGAACATACCAAACAAAAGCCTCCTTCCAAACCTTCCTGCAGAACTGCTCACTGGAGTCGTGTGCAAATGCGATCTGAAAGATGTTGCCCACATGAAAGGTGTATGTTGGGACCCTACTTTATACAAAGATCACTTATGAATGTGCTCCTTCTTAGACATGCAAGTGCATAAAGAATGTCTGTGACCCGCCTCCAGTGCAAAAACATCTCCTGCAAAGCCTGGATGTCACGCGGGCACCCAACATCACTCCATATGATCGCCTAGATAGCCTTTTACCAGACCAAATGTGTTCCAAATTTGCTGAGGCTGTTGGATCCTCACACAGATGGCTAATGTCTGGCAAGGACAAGAGATATGCTCAGGAAGCATCACTACGTATAACACCACATACACAATTCAACCATGGAGGCAGTGATGAGAAATATGTCTTTATGCGGCCTCGGCTTCTACCAGGTGGGCACTATGCACTCCTTGTGAACAGGAGGGATCTACAACTCTGGTCGCTTGAGCACTCCACTTGTGTGTGGGTTGCCAAGCCACCACATACCTATAATCTCCGCAACTGCGATACATTTGACTTTGAGCTTCTGCAGGATGGGAAATTTCTCATTATCGCAGCCGGGTTTTCAAATCCAACTAGCAGGTGAGTACTATGTGTTGAAGAGTACCATATTAAACCTGTCAAGTTTATTCTTCTCTCACCAGGTCTGTCTGTGTGTATAAATTTGATTTCGAGTCACGGAATGGCACATGTGTCTTTAAGTGTGGCATTCCTTATTCTTCCGCTCCCCCTCAACTCATGGTCAGAGGCAAGCTTGTCATGTCATTTGTCTCCCGAGGAAATCAGATAAACCTGTTCAATTGGAAGAAGTCTGAAGCAGTCATACTTGATTACGATCATGTGAATGTCGGTGTAAGTAAAATTTCTCATCTGGGTCTGTATTCTTCTCAATCCAAGTATAGCTAATCATGATGACTTCTATGTGCCAATATAATTGCCGACAAAGCCACTGATGACACTTGTTGAAGACCATTGTTGGATGTGGGCAAAGTGAATGCCAAGACCTGGTAGCTCAGTGGTAGAGCACCGACCCGGAGGTTTGGGGGTCATGGGTTCAAGCCCCATCCAGATCATGTTTTCATTAGGTTATGAGCCTTGGACGCTGAACCCTGTGCTGGTTGCGTAAGGAGCCTGAAAGGGTAAGCATGATTCTCGGGCATTCCCTTTGAGGGGGAGTGTTGGATGTGGGCAAAGTGAATGCCAAGACCTGGTAGCTCAGTGGTAGAGCACCGACCCGGAGGTTTGGGGGTCATGGGTTCAAGCCCCATCCAGATCATGTTTTCATTAACCATCACATTGTCACTGCACTAAGAGTTGGAACCAGTGATATCATGCTTGCTGCCATCTCGGTCTCCTCACTTGACGGAAAGTGGACAAATGTTCAAATCAGAAATTGGACTGAGTGGAAACATGCTGTATACTCTTTTTCTCGAGAGAACGGAGCTGAAAATCGAGACGTTTTATGCTTAACACTCCCAAGGGGGGATGGAAGGCACATGATACTCGAGCTGCACAGTATACTCGGGATGCACAGGATGCTCGGGATGCATGCATTCACGCCTGCATGGTACCCAAAGACAAAGACAGAGAACACTGCAGAGATATTTGTCGCTGCATACGAAATCCTGGAAGATAAGACAGCATACCTCGTATCGTACCGAGTCCAGCTTTCAGGCCGAAAGGTAGTGGCAACCTCGGACATTGCCTGGCACCTTTCGTTAATTGCACAAGACCGTGCAGCCATGTCGACGATCCCCCAACCCAGCCTGTATGGGTCTGTGTATAACATCTCAAATTCAGGGAGCATGTTCTCGCGAATCGGTCCGGAAGTTCATTGCCACCAGCTTTTCTGCAAGGACCAACAACCTGTGGGTTATGGTCGGATTCCGAGCTCAGCACGTGATGCGGACCGGGAACTAGTAGTCATGTCGGTAGAGCCAGTCAGCGGTGCAGTGTTGATTGTGTCGCAGGGTCTGTTGAGGGTCGCGCGGTTTGGCTCTTAAGCTTGGGCATGATATCCTTTGCAAGTGCCCAGCATACAGTCAACGCGTTTTGCAAGGAGGTGCTTTCGTCGGTATATTATCTTGTCGAATAGAGTACAGTATACGAATCCCGCTTCGAACGTGACTTTAATAGATTTCATACACGAAAAAAAAAAAAAAAAAAAAAAAAAAGAAAAAAAAAAAAACAGAACTGATACTTATATTCATGAAGAACCTGTCCACCTGCGCGAGGCAACTGTGACCTGGGCGAGTCGCTCACAAAGGCCTGCATTGTGCCGATTGTCTGTAGGGTTCCGCACCGTGTCCGTGTTTGCGGTTTATGGCCGTACCGTATACGGAAACGTATCAAGCAGAAGAGGGCGAATAAAGCAGGTCGTATTATACGGCCCATTTATGGTCCGTAACCATGTACCGTACGGTGCGGAGCCCTAACATTTGTCTGTCCGAAGGTAACGAAGAGAATCTGAGACCTGCGATATCGCGCCCGCAGGAGATTCAACATCTGCATTCCAAAGATAATTACAGTGGATGTAAGGAGCTGAAGCTAGCCGGAGGGCGAGGAAGCAGCCGCCGCGATCTAATCTTATCTCCACACCCCGAAGTTTTCTTCATGCTGCAGTGTCTCTGAATCACTGAATACCACCATGGCCTCCGCATCGACATCGGCCGCGCTCACGCAGACCGCGCTGCCCGAGAGTGCGACGCTTCGCCTCGTCTCGCGCGGGAAGGTGCGCGATCTGTACGAGGTCGCCGACGGTGCGGACGCGTACTTGCTCTTCGTCGCGACCGACCGCATCTCCGCGTTCGACGTCGTCCTGAACAACGTACGTCTTCATTTTTATTGTTTCTGCTTGCACACGCTGCCTTTCTCAACTGTGCTTTTTCTCGTCGCACGCAACTCCCAACGCAACCGCCAACCGAAACCGAACCGGAAACTCAAATCCCCATCCGCATACACGCGCACACGCACGCACAGGGCGTCCCGGGCAAGGGCGCGCTGCTCACGCAGCTCTCCGCCTTCTGGTTCGAGCGGCTCGCGCCCCTCATCGGGCACCACGTCGTCGCGACGTCGCTCGACGCGCTGCCGCCCGGCGTGCGCGCGCAGGTCGCGCCACACTGGGCGGGCGTGCTCGCGGGGCGCACGCTGCTCGTGCGCAAGGCGCGCGTCGTGAAGCTCGAGGCGATCGTCAGGGGGTACCTCACCGGTGCGTCCGTCTCTCTCTCTGGCTGTTTTTCCTTTCTCTCTTTTTTTTTCTCTTTTTTCTTTCTTTCGTTATTTCTTTCGTTATTTCTTCTCGGGTCCCCAGCCCCGGGTGTCCCCCCTCGTGCTTAGTCTCGGACCTTCGCGTGCTGACTGGCCCCGCCCGACAGGCTCAGCGTGGTCCGAGTACGTGGCCGCGGGCACCGTGCACGGCATCCCGCTGCCGGACGGCTACGCTGAGTCCGCTGCGCTCGCCGCGCCGCTCTTCACGCCGTCGACGAAGGCCGCGGCCGGCGCGCACGACGAGAACATCTCCCCCGCGCGCGGTGCGTCCCCCCTCGCTCACAGTTCATTTCATTTGCTAGTCCTTAACTAGACCCCCGTGATGAATAGCAAAGGAGCTGATCGGCGAGGAACTCTACGACCACGTCGCGCGCGCGGCCGTCGCGCTCTACAAGGAGGCGGCAGCGTACGCGCTCTCGCGGGGGCTCATCCTCGCCGACACCAAGTTCGAGTTCGGGCTCGTTCCCGCTTCCTCCCTTCCCTCCTCTCTGCCCTCGCTATCCCCAATTATCTCCATCGACGGCGCGCCGCACGCGCTCATTCTCGTCGACGAGGCGCTCACGCCGGACTCGTCGCGCTACTGGGCCGCGGCGGCATACGCGCCCGGGCGCGCGCAGACGTCCTTCGACAAGCAGTTCCTGCGCGACTGGCTCTCCGCCGCGGGCTTCCGCCGGGGCCTCGAGGGAGGCCCGCCCGGCCACGAGGGTGCGGGGTGGAGCATGACGCCAGAAGTGGTTGCGGGGACGAGGGAGCGCTATGAGGAGGTCGTGCGGCTGTTGACGGGCTAGGGAAAGAAGAGAGAAAGAAAAAAAGAAAAAAAGAAAGGCGTGGGCTTGCAAAGTAAGGGCATGCAGATTGCGCGGGTATAAAATGGTTCTCAGTGTCAGTTGTGGATAATGCGATTGGACTGAACGGCGGATCGACGGCTTCCTGCAAATTTGAGAGATTGATTATGGATGCTCTGAAGGGCATCGCAGCGAGTACAGCAACGTTTGCACCACAGCTAAAGTTAAGATCGGATAGGAAGAGATGATGAGGAAGAATCCGCAATGCGAGTGACTACCGAGGGACGCGGATGCGAGTGAGAGCAAAGAGAGGGAAAGCAATGCAAAGGAGGAGAGCGGACGGGTAGTCTTCTCTCTCTCTCTCTCTCTCTCTCTTTTTCTCTTTTTTTCGATTTTGCGCGTTCTGCGGTGTTCTCGCGAGCCATCCGGGGCCTCGCGAATCGATGATTCACTAATGAGCAGTGAAAACGACCTCTGATGATCATCGATGAATCAGTCCAAAATCCCCGAATTCAATCCTTTTTATCCAGTAAACGACCGTCTAAAAATTTGACCCTTTGTCAAAAGCAATTTAGGCATGCTAGGCGCACTATATTTGCAGGTTGTAAGCAATCCAAAGTTATTAGCGTCTCCGAACGATCGCAAAATAGCTTATGTTTGCAACTTTGCCGCACTACGCGGATTTAAGTGCCAGCGAGATTCCCCTCATATTAATACAATGTGCACTTCTGCCTTCTAGGCGCACTCTTCTTTTCCCTCTCTCAATACTCCAACATGTCGAACAAAGAAAAAAAACGTGACCTTTCTAGCCTTCCTCCGGAAACGTTCGCTGAAGTCATCCGCAACTGCCATCCGAAAGATGTCGCCCACATGAGACAAGTATGTTGGGACCCTACTTTCTACAAAGATCACTCATGAATGTGCTACTTAGACATGCAAGGGCGCAAAACATTTCTGCGACTCCCGTGATGTACAGAAATCTCTTCTGCAGAAGCTGGATGTCACGCAGGCACCCAACATCACTCCGTATGATCGCCTAGATAAGCTTTCAGTAGAACAAATGGCTTCCAAAGTTGTCAAGGCTGTTGAATCCTCAGACAGATGGCAGGACTCTGGCGAGAACAAGAGATATGCTGAGGAAGCATCACTACGTATAATAACACCACATACACAACATTACCATGGAAACAGTGATGAGTGGACTGCCTCCATGCGGCCTCGGCTTCTGCCGGGTGGGCGCTATGCACTCCTTGTGAACGGAGAAGACCTACAACTCTGGTCGCTTGAGCATTCCACTCGTGTGTGGGTTGCCGAGCCACCACATGCTAATTTCCGCATCTGCGATACATTTGACTTCGAGCTTCTGCAGGGAGGGAAGGTTCTCATTATTGCAACCAAGTTTTCAAATCTAATGGACTCGGAAAGGTGAGTACTATTGGTTGAAGAGTATCGTATCAAACCTGTCAAGCTTATTCTGCTCTCACCAGGTTTGTCTGTGTGTATAAATTTGATTTCGCGTCACAGAAGGGCACATGTGTCTTTAAGTGTGGCGTTCCCAGTTCTTTCTTGTCCCCTCAACTCATGGTCAGAGGCGAGCTTGTCATGGTACTTTTCACACCACAAAATCAGATAATCCTGTTCAATTGGAAGAAATCTGAGGCAGTCAAACTTGATTACCACCGTCGCGTGAACACCGCTGTAAGTACATTTCTTCTTTTGGATTCTGCATTCTCGCAATTCAAGTATCACTAATCATGATGACTTTTATGTGCAAATATAATTGCTGACACAGTCACTTGTTGAAAACCATCACATCGTCATTGCATTAAAAGCTGAAGACGAAGACCTCAAGGTTGTTGCCATATCAATCTCCTCACTTGACGGAAAGTGGACAAATGTTCGACACCACAGTAATTGGGCTCAGTGGAGATGCGTTAAATACTCTTTTTCTGGAGAGAATAATCGAGATGTTATACGCTTAAGACTCCCAAACCAGTCAGATAATGCTACAGAGCGCGTGTTCCTCGGGATGCATGCATTCACGCCTGCATGGTACCCAAAGACAAGGACAAATAACCCTGGGATTGCGGAGATATTTGTTGCTGCATACGAAAAACTGGAAGATGACTCACAGTACCTGTTATCGTACCGAATCCAGCTTTCAGGGCATGCTGTTGGTGCGGCTCGGAGGGCAGTGGCAGCCCCGGACCTTTCGTTGGTTTCAGAAGACCGTGCAATCCTGACACAACAATCCCGAGACCCGCTTGAACTTAAGTATGACATCACAAATGCAGGGCGCATGTTTGCGCGGTATGCCCCGAACGTTTATTGCTACGAGCTTTTCTGCAAGGACAAACAGCCGGTGGGTTATGGTCAAATTCCGGGGATAGAGGACTCGGTATTTGATGAGGAAAATGAACCGATGGTCATGTCGGTAGAGCCAGTCAGCAGTGCAGTGTTGATTGGGTCAGACGCCCTGTTGAGGGTCGCGCGGTTTGGCTCTTAAGCTTGGGCATGATATCCTTTGCAAGTGCCTAGCATACAGTCAACGAGTTTTGCAAGGAGGTGCTCTCGTAGGTATATTATCTTGTCGAATAGAGTACAGTATTCGAGACCCGCTTCGAATACAACTTTTAATAGATTTCGTACACGGAAATAAACAGGATCGTTCTGATACTTATATCAACGCAGGATGTGTCCACCTGTGCGAGGAAATCATGACTCGGGCGAATCGCTCTCAAAGGTGTGCCCGACCCCCTGCTCTACCAAGTAGGCTGGTTGCCTTCTGGTACGATACGGAGGAAATGAATGCGTGGAAGTGATAGCAGACGGTTTGTTACGGCCACTTCCTATGTTTCGTGGGCAAATTTTGAATCTTTTGCGGCCTAAAAGCCCAATAATCGCACACTTGATATTGAATGCAAAAGTAAGCATCACAAAGCCTCTGCAACCGGGGCAGATTTTAAGGGAAGCTGCCGAAAGCGAAATCTGTGTGCTAGTGACTGCTTCTCGTTGTACTCATTATCTGTAGAAAAAAATCAAGTCCAGTGCGTCCATGTTATACTGACATACATCGAAGAGGCCACAAAAGTCTGAAATCTTTGTATATGGTCGACCTCGAAGTCCTGAATCTATCCGCCTCTGACCCCGGGTCAGCAGGGCACTTACTCGATCATTGACAATTTTAATGACGACTGTGCAATGATCGCTGGCTAGACGAGCTCTTCAAAGAAATACGCCTCCGCGGGCTGTAAAATTGCACAGTTGAACGAATGAAAAAAATGCAAGGGAGGAGGCTATTGCTTGTTGTTCCAGATCTGAGACAGTACAGGGAAAGCTTAGATAACCGAGCTGCCCGCATGGATCGACGTCTTCATTCAGCTATAGCCGGATAATTGCATGTGCTATATATACTCACCAAAGGAATGAGCATGCTCGCTATTTTCTTTACACATGCAAAAGCTTGAACAATAGAATAAAAACAATCCTTTGGAATGACTGCATCCAGAAATCTGAGCGAGAAAATATAAATGGGAAGGGCGGGAATACATAAATCAATTTGTGCACGAAGGGCCACGCGGTTCGACGGTTCGAGCCTCAGGACGTTGTTCTCATGGATCGGGACGCCGCTGCCCTCACCGCCATTCAGTCCTCAGTTTCTCCTACGCCGCCATTTCTTTCTCGTCATATATCTTTACTCTCTTTAGCCTTATCTTGACTCTCGCAAGGTTGGTTGGTTTTAATACTGTATTTTGGGTGCTCAGTGCCGGTGCTTCCTCCCAAGCCTCCTACGACCCCAATAAAGCTCCTGCTTCGCCTGGGAACGAAGATAGCAAAAAGCGGTGCGAAGTGTTGCGCTACGTGCGACTCCTCGACCGTGGACTGGCAAGTCCAGCTAGGGGCTGCGAACCTATCTCATCATGATACTGTTACGACGTCTGTGTAAGACGTGAGTGGCCACAACTCTCAGGACTTAACTACTCTCGCTCCGTGCTTACTCCCATAACTTGTCACGTCTGTGAATGACTCAGATCCACACGATCCCCAAGCTCAAGACACTCTAGCGAGAAACAGCACTCCGAAGCCGATATCTCCATCGTGGATATCAAGCTCGACGACCTTGACCTGGAAACCAACTCCGGACGACTCGGTCCACATGAACGGCTCCCTGCGCACGACCAGACGACGGCGATGGTTAGGGTACGTTCGAATACTTGTGCCTCGTATTGTTGGCTTATCAATTCTGTATTAACAGAATATCGTCTCGCGCGAATCGTTCGTGGAGGAGGAGGAAGATGATTATTTTGACGACCCTAATCTAGACGAGGATGCTGGGCGAATGGAGGATGACTCGCCCTATCCTGAGGTGCGATGTGCTGTGTCGAATGTGGATGATCCAGAGATGCCTGCCAGGTGAGCACACCGTTCCCAATCGTGCATGGATGCTAGTGACCTGATATGTCCTTGTCGGATGCTCTTCACAATAGCACAGTGCGTGCATGGTTTATGGGCATAATGTGTGCGGTCATTTTCCCTGGCCTTAATCAATTCATGTATTTTCGGTGGCCGACGACTGCGGTCGGGCAGGTCAGTCGTCCATCTGCCCCCATTCCATTGGTGATCTAACACTACGCGTCTGTGGTCGTCTAGCTCGTGGCTGTACTTTTATCTTATCCAGTCGGGCGCCTATGGGCGCGCACTATCCCTCAGAAAAAGCTTTTCGGCATATCTTTGAATCCAGGTCCTTTCACCATTAAGGAGCACGTTCTCATCACTATCATGGCTTCCGTGGGTGGCAAGTCTGCGTATGCCGTATGTTGCTGTCTCGTCTTCTGCGTCTTTACCTCCTAATATGAATGTTCGAAAACGTAGACGGACATCGTAGCCGTTCAGCGCGTTTACTACGAACAAACATACAGCTTCGCCTACCAATGGATGCTGGTTATGTCTACTCAGCTCATTGGCTTTTCTATCGGGGGAGTCTCACGTCGATTTCTTGTTTCTCCTCCCTCAATGAGTGAGAACCTTTTCTTGAATCTTTTTGCACTAATCATATATTGATGTTCATTGTTACTTCATCCGCTTCGTCCGTTTCGCGCCACGATTCCCAACGACAATTTGCACTGCTATTTCTGCGCCCTTAGTTTGGCCTGCAAATCTAGTCACGTGCGCGCTCTTCAACACCCTACACTCGCAGGAGTATGTCGGGATGGGAAAGCGTGCTGGCTGGTCTCGCGAACGCTTCTTCACTGTGTGCCTTGTAGCTGCGACCGCGTATTGTACGTGCTTTCCTACTTCTCGATTATCTGATGTTGGCGTTGTGTTTCCTGGGGCTGACATCTTACCTCAGATTTCTTTCCGGGGTACCTTTTTACAGCGTTATCTATGTTTACGTGGGTGTGCTGGATTGCGCCACAGAACTGTGGGTGTCATACCTGTCTAAAGGAAATAACTCATACTGATTTTTCTTTTTTCTTTTCTTCCCGGATTCCTAGTGGTGAGTTAGAAAGATTAATACAGTGATCTCCCCTCTAACATATTTTGCGTTTGGCCAGGCTGTGAAACAAATGTTCGGCTATTCGAGCGGCATGGGCATGTCGATCCTCACCTTTGATTGGGCACAAATCGCGTATATTGGCAGTCCGTGAGTCGCCTAGCCCATCCATTCGGTGGTCAGCATTTAATGAAATTTGACTATCGCCTCGCATAGATTGGCAACACCATGTAAGTCTACCTGGCCGTTGCTTTTACAATCTCACTAATAACTAAACTCTCATAGGGTGGGCTGCCGCGAACATAGCGGCCGGATTCGTCATCTTCTTCTGTCTGTATACTTGTAACTTTTAATCTGATCACAAAGAACTGACTTTTCTTTCACAGGGGTGTTGACGCCTATCCTTTATGTGAGCACTCGATTAACGAAGCACATTGAAAGTTCGAGTCCAGGCGATATTGACATGCTTTATCATACAGTACAAGAATGTTTGGAACAGCCAATTTATGCCGTGCGTATATTCCGACTCCGCCGAATTCTCGACATTTCTCCCTTGATCCGTTCAACAAATGGCGTGGTTGGCTAATTGATGCTTAGGATCATGTCGAGAATGTCATACGACAACAAAGGACAGATATACGATGTGGATAGGATCCTAACCCCAGAGGCGACACTCGACGTTGAAAAGTACAAGAACTACAGCCCTCTCTATCTCCCGTGAGTCCTTGATCATACGGAGTTTTGACTCCACTTAATGGGAAACATTAAACGGTAAAAAAATCACAGAACGGCGTTTGCTGTGTCGTACGGCTTAAGCTTCGCGAGCATCACTGCCACGATCGTGCACACAATCTTGTATTTGCGCAAGTCGATCATGGTGCGCATCCGCGGTGGGATAGGAGAGCGACCTGACATCCATGCGCGGCTTATGGCGAGCTATAAGCAAGGTCGGTTCTTTATCGAGTCATCTGAGAGAAGGAAAGAGCGCCGAACTGATTGCCTTTCAGTTCCAGACTACTGGTACTTTGTGATATTCGGTATGTCCATTTCGATAAAATGGTAGTGTGTGTGGGGAGTGTATCTTATACCACTATGCAGTGGCCATGTTCGCTTTCGGCGTTGTGAGCATCGAGGTCTGGCCAACACAGATGCCCGTTTGGGCTCTCACACTCGCCTTGATTATCGGTCAGTTCTGTCATCGTAATCCTCGAGGTGTGTTGATAGTTACAGAACTTTCTCCAGGATTCATCTACACGATACCGATCGGCATCATTCAAGCCATGACGAACCAGCAGATAGCGATTAACGTCATTGCGGAGCTCGTCGTCGGCTATGCGCTTCCGGGACGACCCATAGCAATGATGATGTTCAAGGTCTGTTTCTCAGCTTTTAGAGGGAGTTCGCAGGTTTAATGTCTTTTGCTGGCGTGCTCAGACGTATGCCTATATTGTGAGAAAATCGAACGCTATTGTTTTAGTCTTACCTCACTCAACCTTGGACTCTGGATAGGGCGTCTCGCAAGCGCTGAGGTTCACGTCAGACTTCAAATTAGGCCATTACATGAAGATTGCTCCCCGACCGATGTTTTGGTGCCAAGTAGTTGCTACGATTATCGCGGGAACAACCAATCTTGCCGTCCAGTCGTGGATGTTCTCGAACATACGTGCGTCCGCACTTTAGCGCTTCTATATATCCTAAGCTTACCCATTTTCGTAGCCGATATGTGTTCGCAGACGCAAAAAGACCATTTTATCTGTCCAAACACAGAGGTATGTTGTTTTGTCTTGTACAAAATCAATAGCGGACTGAAGTCTTGATTTGATTAGGTTTTCTATACTGCAAGCATCGTATGGGGTGTTATCGGTCCGGCAAACCAATTCTCTGCGGGGCAGACTTACTAGTGCGTTTCATCCGTTTCACGTAAAAGCGCTTTTGAGCTCAAATTTTATGTCCGTTACAGCCGTACGAGCATTTTCATCTCTACTTACGAAGCATTGACTGAACGAATTTTTAATGCTTTAGCGCTGATGTTTTTCTTCATCATCGGTGCCGTCCTCCCGCTAATCGCTTACTATTTTTTGAAGCGGTTTCCAAACCGCTTCCTTCAATACGTCAAGTGAGTTCTAGAAGATTTCTTTGTAAATTGTGTAACTGAGCGTTTTTTCAAAAACGTATAAAGCATACCGTTGGTTCTCGGTGGTACAAATTTGATGCCGCCGGCCACAGCGGTAAATTATGTGCCTTGGGCAATCGTCGGTTTCACATTCCAATATGTCGTGCGGCGCCGCCATTTTTCGTGGTGGGCTAAGTACAACTGTGAGTTAATTCGGGTTCCTCCTTGTGACGCGAACAATGCTGAACGGATGGCACATTGGCAGATGTCCTTTCCGCTGCCCTGGATTCGAGTGTGGCATTTGGCTCGCTGCTGATCTTTTTCTGGTGAGTTGCAGCTATCGATTTATATAGACGCCTAATGAACATGGCTACCCGTCAGTCTTGAATTTCCTCGTAACAACACTATCGGAGAGAACACGATCCAGAAGTGGTGGGGGAACACCGTGTATATGAAGACTGCAGACTGGCAAAGTGCTCCTGTCCTGCACGTCGACGAGGGAACGACGTTCGGGTACGGCATCTCTCTCCTTTCTTTCTTTCTCCCTCACCCAGATCCATCTTTGCTCACTTCTTGCGCAGCCCCACAATCTGGTAGGGTTTGCCATGCCGGACTTCCTTGCAATTGTCTGCGTAATGGTGCTGCGTCACGCTGCCGCGCCATCCGCCCGCACCTGCCGAACCGCTCCCGTCCCCGTTTCACCAGACGAAGTATCGCACGCTTCGTTCTCTGCCACATTCTATCTTTACACGACCGGCTCACGTTGTCTATTCTCGGTGGCCCCGACATGCGAATTTGTGTCTTCTCTCCTGTTGTACTTCCTTCCCTGGCCTGCTTCCGGCGCACCCACTGATTGTCTAACGCTACGCGCCGCTGTTGGCGCCCTATGTATATCTCTCCTGCTTCATCTGATCGCTGCTATCGTTACACCCGTCCTGTTCTCGTTCTCGTTCCTTATGACCCAAAGACAAATCTAGAATGCGAACCACCCCCTGTTGTATTTTCTGCATGTCATGTGTACGTGTACCCGCATCGTGTATCCTGCGCGCCACTCCGTCCCCGGTATACCTCGTCAAAAGCGCCCGCGGCGCCTCTTGCTCTCCTGCGGCGTTCCCTGTTGTTCTGTTCTTCTTTTTTTGTTTTTGATTTTTTGCTTGTGGCTGCACGGACTACGAATATAGCTTAATGTACGAATCTATTTCTCTTTTCTTGCCAAGCCCCTGCCGCGTTGCAGGCGCGTGCGCGCGTGCGTGCATGCGTATGTACTGTATCTATGTTATGTTATATGCTTCCTAGCCACCCCTTATCGCCAACTCTGTTTTGTCGAGTCTATCGACTGGGTGCGAGGCGGCAGCTATCGCGCGCAGCTGCATGCCGCTGCGCACGCTCCCACGAGACGGCACGGCACGGCTATAAGTGCCGCTGCCCAGCGGTCCCAAGGCCAGGGGAGCTATTCTCGACACGAAGGTGTGGGCCTCCTCCGCGCTCCGCGCGGAGACAGTGCGGAGACAGCGCGCGTGTGCAGAACTGGGATTCAGAAGCGCGTGCCGGGGCTGCCTGCGCTTCGCGGGCGTGGGAGGGAGGGACGGCCCGGTTTTGCGTGGTTGTGGTGACGAGCGTCTCGGAGGGGCGTCGCGCTTGGAGGGCTGGGAGGGAGGGGATAGGCTGCTCGCGGGGGGTGCTGTAGGTCTGTTTAAAGATTGGCTCGAGGGAGTCCGGCCGGGAGCGGCACCTCTGGGAACGCGGTCCGCGCGTCAGAACAGCTACATACGCAAAACATGAAGTGTGGCTTCCAATATTTTCTTGATAAGACAAATGGATCTTCTGTCTTCGCTGCGCCGGGACGCTGATGGTGGCGCCTTTTCGAGGATGGGGGACTCCGCGTCGCTCGGGGAGGACAAGGACGGTCTACTGATGGACGGCCCGGGCTTCTGTGTATTGGAGGCTGGGCGCGACGCTGATAGCCGGGCAGCGCGGTGTGATTTGACGGAGGGCGGACATTCGCGAGAGATAAGACGGCCGCTGACGGAGAAGGGGAGGGACGAGGACAGCACGTTCTCCCCGGGCGGCGCTCTTCTTTGTTCCTCCGGGCAGCTTGAGCCTAGCGCGCGGCGGGTGCGCGCGCTGCTGTCCTCAGTGGCTGGCGGCTGGCCGTAAGGACACGGATCCCGCAGTCGCGACTTGTCCTCCCAGTGCCATGTCGTTTATTACCGTGCCACCGTCCCCGTCACCGCGACACGATGCCGCACGTCGTTGCGGCCATCCGCTGCCCCAAATCTGGGCTTCCGGCCTGCACCGCCAGTTTTTGCAGAGCGGCCTGCCCGATCCGCCCAAGCGTCGACCAGACATGAACTTGCAGGACGCGTGGACGACGTATCTCTACGTCCCGTGCGGAGAGGGCGAGGGGAGGACGCAGCCCGCCGCGGCGTTTCTGTTACTCGGAGACGGACGGCCTGCGTGCACGTACTACATGTGCATGTATGCATATCGGCAGGCGGCCTGAGGTAAACAGGAGGGCGCATCTCAGTCTGTAATGAAATCTAACCGCTACGTATAAATACTACGTACATACATGTACATACCATATCCGATAGGTACAGTACGTGATAGGCGCGGCTTCCTAAAAACGCCAATCATGACGTCGCCGCGCATGACGTCACTCAACTTTTTTTTTTCTTTCAAAGATCCTGTACTCTATTGATGCCCACAGGCCCAGGTCGTCCGTCTTATAATACAATAGCGAGGGTTCCGACCTGCGGGTCTAGGCCCGGCGGAGGCCATCACAGGGCACGGAAACATACACACGGAATCAGAGAGAGAGAAAAGGGCCCAGCGGAACTGAATGGACGCGCGCGCACACCTGAAGCTTACTTACTTGCGTGCCCGGCACCTGCCCGCGCTTTGTCCTCGGTCCTCGGGCCACGTCACTCGCGTGCACGTCCGGAAGAGCGAAGGGGAGAAGGGGCGAAGGGAGATTGGCTTGCGCGTTCCTGGCCTTGATGCGCCTGATGCGCCTGCCAAAAGGCACAGCGGAGAAGAGAAGAAAGTACGTTTGGTATTGGTATCGGGGAGCAGGCTACTACACTACTACATGTGCGTTGCGCGAGGCGGTGAGCGGTGGGCGGTGAGCGTATCTACTGGTACAAACGAGTGTCAACTGCGGGAGACGGGGAATAGCGCGGTGAGCGTCTTCTAGTCGGGCGGCGCGGGAGGAGACGCGGACGCACCATAACAGACTGCACAACCCGGAAACCACGAAGCGAAGCGCGGAGAGAAAGAGAACAGGAGACGGGAGAACGGGAGACGGGGAAACCACACGCGAGGGAAACAACAATGTATGTACATGTACGTACGTACGTCAGAGTCCGCGCCAGCGCCAGCGCACAGTACACCCCTCCAAAGTCCAAAGTTCGGAAAGTACGTCGAGAGAGGGGAAACGAGAAACGGAGAGCGGGAGGGGAAATCGGGCTGCATGGGGCGCCGCAGAGCGCGCCCGGTCCTAACACGCGTGCGGACGTCTCGGAGTGTGAGTAACACGAAACACCGAGAGCAAGGAGCAGACTCAACTGGTCGCATCGGCATCTACTGTCTATTTCGCCTTTCCCGTGGAGGCGGCGGCCGGCGGCGGGCCGCCGCCGGGTGCGAGGAGCGGGCGCGATATGTCCTCGAGCGGGTTGCGCGCGAGCTCGCGCAGGTGGCCGACGGCGGCCTTCGGGACTGCGCCGCCGCCGCCTTGCACGCCTGCGGGGGCGGGCGCGGCGAGCCAGGAGAGGAAGTTGTCGACGGAGTCGGAGGGCGCGAGCGGCATTGTTGTCGGGTATGTGAGGGCGGTCGGGTATAGAGACGACCGGAGGGTGGGTGGGACGGACGGTGCTCTGGAGTGGGCGAGCGCGGATGGGAGGAGATGGGACTGGTATATTCTGAGTTGGACTGGTGGACTGGACTGCAATTGGCGGGGGTTGAAGTAGCTTTCGAGATTGGACGCGGGGCCGTCTGCACGAGGGTTCAGAGGCGAGCCCTTGGAATCTGGCGAAGCGGGAAGGAAGAAGGCGTGGGCCGGGCTAGAGCGCGGCCTATGTATACGTACGGGTACAGTCATCCCCGCCCACGTGTCGGTTCGAAGATCGATGACGAGATGACGAAAGCAAAATTAATTTAGGATTTTAGGATGTACAGTACATGTTACAGATCGGATCATGATTGCTTTTTTTTTTTAAAAGAAACTTTTTGCTCTTTGCTACAAGTGTGCGGAGGGACGTAGGGTCTGACGTCGGCGCAGCAGGGCGACGGGCGATGGAGGAGGATAAGCGCGGAAGCGCCCGAGATGTGCCGCCAAGTTCTCGCAAAAGGGCGGAGGTCGAAGGTGCCCTCTAACCGTGCGCGTCACCACCCAGAACGATCCCTGCGTCATCGGGGACGCGCCGTCATGCATACGACACTTTTTCGGACCGCGCCTCGGCGTCGGCGTCGGCAGCCTGCGCCGCGGCGCGCTGCGAGTCGAGCGAGCCGCGCGGCGTGAGCGTGTGCGTCATCGTGACGTCGTCGTCACCGTCGCCGTCGCCGCGGCGATCCCGATCTCGTCCTTCCTTGCCCTCTGACGCGAACGCGGATGCGGATGCGCGGGGCTGGCGCCGGCGGCGCAGCGAGGGCGGCGGCGCGAGCAGCAGCAGCGGGGCGTTGACGGCGCCCGGGACGAGGATGACGGGCGCGAAGGACGTGTTGTACGGCGCGCTGCGGGCGCGCGTGGGCGTGGGCGCGGGCGTGGAATCGGGCTTTTCGAGGTCGAGGGCATCCGCGTCATATAGATGGCTGGAGGTGGCTAGCCAGCTCACGAGCGAGCGCCAGTATGATGACATTTGGGTGGGGACTGGGGACTGGGCCGCGGCTGGGTGGTTATGTTATGTTATGTCTATGTGGGCTTTGAGGTGCGGAGGAGTGCTGGATGAGCGGGGTGGGCGAATAGGACGGGGCGGATTGTGCAGATGGTGCATCGTGGTCGGCTGGTCTTTTGTACTAGATTGCAGGGACAAGAAGGGGGCGCGTGTGTGTGTGCAAACAAACAGACGGGTAACGCAATGGAAAAAACTGCGAACTGAATGCAAACTGGGGCCTCGTTGCGGGACCTGGGACGCTGGGAGCAAACTGCGCGGCTTCGCGACGCCCCGGATGGCTCGCGAGAACCACTGCAGAACACGCAGAACACCGCAGAACACGCCAGAACACGCAAAAGAGAAAAAAAGAAAAGAAAAGAGAAAAAAGAGAAGCGGGGCAGACGCCGATCCCGGCGAGCTCGGCCCCGTCATCCCGACGCGTGACGTATCTCTCCGTGCCTCTCTCTCCCTTTCCTCCCACCCGCCATGCGCGCCGCGCTCGACATCGCCCGCCGATGACGCCCCCTCGCCCCCCGACGCCCTCGTGGCCCTCACTCTACGACCCCGTCGTCGAGCTGCACCCCATCGCCCACCGCGCCCCCGTGCAGCCGGCCGGCGCCTACCTCTACGCCCCCAACGGTGAGTGAAAGAGTGAGGTCATCCGCCCTACAAGCTCCGCGCGGTTCCTCCGATCCCCTCGTCCCATGCCCGTCCCCCTTCCCACCGCTCCGCCGTCCATCTGACTCGCCGAGCCCGCGAAATGAAGCCGCGCGCTGAATGGGCTGACTGGCCGAGCCGAACGACGCAAACAGACGCACGCTGATTACCCGCACACGCACAGACGTCTTCCGCTTCACATTCTACTGGACGCTCGTCTTCTACGTCCCGCTCTTCGCCCTCTGCGGCGCCCTCGCCTTCCTCAACATCGCCTGCGCGCCGACGCCACGCCACGCCGCCCGCGCCCTCCCCTTCGCCCACGCGGGCACGGGCTCGCCGCCCCCCGAGGCGCACCCGCTGGCGCTCACCACCTTCAGCTCCGCCGCCTCGCCCACCTCAGCGACGCCCTTCGCCCCCGCCCTCGGACCCTCACCGTACCGCACGCGCGCGTCGTCGGCGGCGGCGGGCCCGCGCCGCACGCCGCCCAAGCTCAACCCCCACCGCACGCGCGCCGCGTACGCGCTGCTCGTGCTCCTCGCCTTCCTCGCCGCGGGCCTCCTCGGTGCGGCCCTCGGCTCCGCCGTGCTCGGCTACGTGCTCGCCGCGCTCTACAAGGCCGGCCGCTTCCACATGTCGACGTGCGTGCGCTCCCTCCCTCGTCTCCCTTTGTTTTAATTTTGCGTTTTTGCACTCGGTTTGGGCTGACGGGCTGCCGTTTGCGGGTTCGCAGGTGGATGCCGCCCATATTCGCGCTCGTCCAGACGCTCGTCGGAATCCTCGGGTGCGTGTCCCCCATTTCAGACGGCATGAAGTCATACATACGTTCATCACTTCTCTTCCGCAGCGTTTACCCTTCCATCGTCGAGATCATGTGAAGATTACCCGTCCGCTCTCTCTTCTCTGCATTGCTTTCCCTCTCTTTGCTCTCACTCACATCCGCGTCCCTCGGTAGTTACTCGCATTGCAAATTCTTCCTCATCATCTCTTCCTATCCGATCTTAACTTAAGCTATGGTGCGAACGTTACTGTACTCGCTGCGATGCCCTTCAGAGCATCCATAATCAATCTCTAAAAATTGCAAGGAGCCGTCGACCCGACCTGCAGCGTGCCGTTACGCCCGTCGCATTATCCGCAACTGAACTGGGAACCGTTCCATATCCGCGCAATCTGCAAACATCTTACAAGCACACACCTTACTTTGCGGGTTTTGAGTTTCCGGTTCGGTTTCGGTTGGCGGTTGCGTTGGGGGTTGCGTGCGAACGAGAAAACAGCACAGTTGAGAAACGCAGCGTGTGCAAACAGAAACAATAAAAATGAAGACGTACGTTGTTCAGGACGACGTCGAACGCGGAGATGCGGTCGGTCGCGACGAAGAGCAGGTACGCGTCCGCGCCGTCTGCGACCTCGTACAGATCGCGCACCTTCCCGCGCGAGACGAGGAGCAGCGTCGCGCTCTCGGGCAGCGGCGTCTGCGTGAGCGCGGCCGATGTCGGTGCGGAGGCCATGGTGGTGTTCCGATTCAGAGAAACTGCACATGAAAATAAAACAAAATAAAAAATTGGGTGTAGGAGATAAGATTAGATCGCGGTTGGCTGTGGTTCACGCCGCAACCATCTTTGAAATGCAAAGGTGGACGACGGCTCGCAGTGGCGTTTGCGGATTCATATCCTGCCGAAGTAAGCTAGTCGCCGTGCGATACGAAGGAAGCAGATATGTTACGGCCCTTTCCTATGTCTCAGATTCTCCTCGTTACCCTCGGACAGACAATTGACACAATGCAGGGTCAGACATTCTCTTGTGAACGACTCGCCCAAGTTGCCTCGCACGTCCTGCACGAATATAAGTATCAGAACGATTTTTTTTTTTCGAATACAAAATCTATTAAAAGTTGTGTTCGAAGCGGGTCTCGAATACTCATCAGGAAAACGCCCCCCTGTCAAATCCTGTCAAATGTAGTCAGAACTGCTTCAATTTCTTCAATTTGCTTCAATTTGCTTTCAATCACATGGATTTGAAGGATTTGAAGGCTTTGAAGGATTTGAAGGACAGGCTTGCCGGTACCCCGCCAGTCCTTCAAATCCTTCAAATCCTTCAAGTTCTTCAGATTCTTCAGATTCTTCAGATTCTTCAAATCTTGCCACGATATTACAATGTAAATCAATTTTACTTACGAAAAACAATTGCATGGACCGGGTTCGAACACACAACAAACACAAACCAAATGCAAAATCACAACCATTATACTATAATGCTTTTCTTCTCACTCAAATATATTATACTATGATCGCTACTCGCTGTAGCATCCGAGCCATGGTGCGACAGCATTTGTCTAAGTCCATCCTGACCGGCCCTGAACACCATCGAGCCGGCCCTACACCAAATTCAACATGCCACGTCAAAGCGCAAAAAATTATTCTATGTCTCTTTCTTTTCCAACATCACTTGGGCTGCAACATCACGAGGTTGTGCGCGAGGAGCGCAATGAGGAGAACCACACAAAGGCTGACGGCTGGTGCGGGATGCCAATAGCTGTCGGCACGCTCGAGGAGATCATCGACTACGACCATGCGATCATCTCGACGTCGTTCGGCCCGAGTTCTACATGGTGAGCATGAGCTTCGTCGACAAGGACCGCCTCGAGCCCGGCTGCTCTGTCCTGCTCCACCACAAGACGCAGGCGATCATCGGCATGCTGCAGGACGACATGGACCCCATGGTGAGCGTGATGAAGTTCGACAAGGCGCCGACGGAGCTACGCAGACGTCAATGACCTCGACCAGCGGATCCAGTAAATTAAGGTGTGCAGCACGTTGCTCGTGAGTGCCACAGAATGCTGCTCACGTTTTTCTTGCAGAAGCGGTCGAGCTCCCGCTCGCACACCCAAGCTGTATGTAAGCATCTGGCCGCCCAAGGGCGTCATTCTATACGGCATGCCCGGGATGAGCAAGATACTCCTCGCAAAGGCCATCGCGAACCAGCTGTCTGCGACGTTCCTGCCCGTTCCTGCGCGTTGTTGGTTCCGAACTCATTCAAAAGTACCTCGGCGACGTGCCGAAACTGGTGCAGGAGCTGTTCTGTTCGGTCGAGGAGCACGCACCGAGCATCGCTTTTCATCGATGAGAGACTGATACTATTGGCACAAAACGGTGAGATCGCACGCAGTCTTCTGCATGCATGCTATTGTGTACTGAAGCAGCTTTTGCAGCTGCGAGTCGACTTCTGGCGGCGAGCGTGAGATCTAGTACACCATGCTCGACTGCTGAATCAGCTGGACGGTTTCGACACGCGTGGCGACGTCAAAGTCATCATGGCCACGAACTGCGCCGAGTCGCTCGACCCCGCGCTCATCTATCCCGGCCGTATAGACCGGACGATCGAGTTCCCGCTGCCCAACGTGAAGACAAAGCGGCACATCTTCAAGTGCGTTTCTTTTCTTTTCTTTCTAGCTATGTGTATCCACGCGTGCTGAGCAACGCACACTTAGACTCCACACGTCGCAGATGAGCCTGAGCGAGGACGTCAGGCTGCGGGTGCACTATGCCATCAGCCCATTGCATCCTACCTCGCCCGGGCTGAAGCAATCCCCGTTTCTTCGCATTTTTTTAAACTGTAGTCTCACAGTATTTTTAGATGTAGTAACTCTTGTATTGTACAGTTTTTTTTCCCCCTAATTTCAAGTACTTCACTATAATATGTGCCCGATGAGACCTGTTAGATTGCCTTCAACTCCGCATAGTGGGGAAATGCATTCTATAGTGAGGTAAAGTTGCAAACATAAGCAAATCTGCGGCCGTTTTACTAGGGTCATTAGGGACCTTCAAGGTAGAAACGAAACGCGTTTCCGTTTCACTTTCTGCCCTAATTAGGCAGGAGCCATTTCTCACATAAGCCTTGCGTCATCATTGTGTCACATTTGGTCACAATTGCCTTTTGCAGCAATGATGGTGTTACCTGTACTTCGTGCAAAATCTACAAACTTTGCTCCGTGTGCCTGCACTACCCACTATGCCACAGGAAAGCCATCGCAATCAGGTTACCCATGCATATATGCTACACATGATGATCCGTGACTCTGTCCGCCACCCATCTGGGCTTAGTGTTGTAGATCTATGCAATCAGCTTAGGACAGATCTTGAAACCTTCAGGCTCATCAGGGATACTCGCTATCTAAAGCCAAGGGATCCAGTACCAAAAGCTGGGAATATCCATTTTGCTTGGGAATATGCCAAAAGCCCCAATGACCATCACCGATTCCAACACATGCTCTGGGTCTCCCCCTATACTTTCCAGGTCATACTGGAACTCATCAAAGATCATCCTGTCTTCCAGAATAACTCCAATATACCCCAGACTCCTGTCGACTATCAGCTTGCAGTTACACTTTTTCAGATGGCAGCAGAGACTATGCTGGATGGTATTCATCTGCAGGTTTTCAGCTTAATCTTTGTCTAGAGAATTTTGTCTGAAGATTTGGTAGGGTTTCTCTTTTTGTTGTTAAATCTCAAGGCTATATTTTGACTGGTTACTGTACGCACAATGAAGGCAAAATCAGGGAAATGATAGCTTTATAGAGAGATCATTCAGGGTGTCATGAGTGTCATTGAGAAAGAAAAAAGTTATCTGGAAAGGGAGGGGGGGGGGGGGAAGGATCTATTCTGCAAGAGGTCACTTGGAAATTGACAGACCAATTTTTTTGAAAGGTCAGAAGCTCCCTAAAGTTATTTAAATATGCTGGAAATATCTTGCAGAATCATAACAAGCTCAGAGGATGCCGAAGAGAGTCGAAAAGCAGAATATAATTCAATATATGTAGCATATATGCAGGTGTGTGACGGCCTGTGACTCAGGTATATAAGCTGAAGTAATTCTTACCTTTCTGGGCAGCCGATAGGAGTGGAATGTTCAAAGTACATTCCGTTCCTGTCGGCTACCAAAGAAAGAAATGGTTACTTCAGCTTATATCCCTGAGTCACAAATGGTCACACACCCGCCGCTTGCACTGTGGCGGCGACAATGGCGCATATACACATGGACGTAGAAAGTCGTGGTGATCGACATAGACATCCAAAAAAAGAAATATATCCCTAGACCTGTTTATTTCTTACATTTTTCTTTGAGGCAGCCCGAGGAAGACTGTCTACTATCAACGGGACGCTTTTTTGTGTAAACCAGGTCGAGTTCAGGTCAAGTTCCAGGCATTGAAGGTAGAATGTGGAGGATTTGAACGTTATCTACAGTGATGCAAATCTACTTCCTGATTTGGAAGCAAATGTCGATCACCACGACTTTCTACATCCATGTGTATGCATCTTCTCAACACTCTTTACCAACAAAGTTCACTAGAACCCAACAAATATATCTCAGCATCTGTCATAGATTTGGATGCTTTTGTCCTAATGGGGTGTTCCGGATGTTTCCTTATGTGCATCAATTTCGAAACCGACACCTTTTGCAAAACATGTTTTGTCCCTTTGCACATAATACAACTTTTTCTTGACAAACACTTGCCATACTCATAATTACTACTTCTGTGGTGCTGTACTTCTAATCTCTACAAAGGAATGGTCAATGGTCTTGTTGTGCCCAAATAGTTAAAATGCATGCTCCAGCCTTGGGGTTTCACAAACAATAAAAATACTGAAACTTCATAAAACAGTCAGAGAAAGATTTGATACATACACAAAATACATCCAGCATGTCCATCTAGCATGTCAATGCATTGTAGTCAAAGAGTGAGCTAGGAAATTAAACCCGGTTGCTCAAGAGGGTTCAACCACCATCATTGGATTTGACAGTGCTATATGTTTTATTTTACTCTCAGAAGCTCATAATATATAATACATCTCAGATAATGTCTTTAATTTTCAAAAGCTGAAGCAAAGAGTGGTTGAGGCTAGATCAGTGAAAATTTGGAATGACAAGCAAGATGTAACGCCGCTAGCACTATGCTGAATAATCCCTTCCTTTCTGGGTAGCCGACAGGAACGGAACGTCGTTCCGTTCCTACTTTGAACGCCCCTAATGACCCTACTTACAACATTGATAGCCTGCAAATATAGTGCGCCTAGCATGCCTAAATTGCTTTTGACAGAGGATCCAATTTTTAGACGGTCGTTTAAGGATTGAATTTGGGGATTTGGGACTGATTCATCGATGATCATCAATGATCACTAGGGAACGGAGCATGCTAAGGTCGTTTTCACTGCTCATTAGTGAATCATCGAATCGCGAGGCCCCGGACGGCTCGCGAGAACACCGCGCAAAATCGAAAAAAGAGAAAAAAAAAAAAAAGAGAGAGAAGAAGACACGACGCGGCGAGTTCGGCCCCGTCATCCCGACACGTGACGTATCTCTCCTCTCCTTCTGCTCGTCAAGATCGTGTGAAGATTACCCGTCCGCTCTCCTCCTTTGCATTGCTTTCCCTCTCTTTGCTCTCACTCGCATCCGCGTCCCTCGGTAGTTACTCGCATTGCGGACTCTTCCTCATCATCTCTTCCTATCCGATCTTAACTTAAGCTATGGTGCGAACGTTACTGTACTCGCTGCGATGCCCTTCAGAGCATCGATAATCAATCTCTCGACATTGCAGGAAGCTGTCGACCCGCCCTGCTGCGTGTCGTAACGACCGTCGCATTATCCGCAACTGACACTGAGAACCGTTCCATATGCGCGCAATCTGTATACATCCTACAAGCGCACAGATTTCGCTTTCGGCAGCTTCTTTTAAAATCTGCCCCGGTTGCAGAGGCTTTGTGATGCTTACTTTTGCATTCAATATCAAGTGTGCGATTATTGGGCTTTTTAGGCCGCAAAAGATTCAAAATTTGCCCACGAAACATAGGAAGTGGCCGTAACAAACCGTCTGCTATCACTTCCACGCATTCATTTCCTCCGTATCGTACCAGAAGGCGACCAGCCTACTTGGTAGAGCAGGGGGTCGGGCACACCTTTGAGAGCGATTCGCCCGAGTCATGATTTCCTCGCACAGGTGGACACATCCTGCGTTGATATAAGTATCAGAACGATCCTGTTTATTTCCGTGTACGAAATCTATTAAAAGTTGTATTCGAAGCGGGTCTCGAATACTGTACTCTATTCGACAAGATAATATACCGACGAGAGCACCTCCTTGCAAAACTCGTTGACTGTATGCTAGGCACTTGCAAAGGATATCATTCCCAAGCTTAAGAGCCAAACCGCGCGACCCTCAACAGGGCGTCTGACCCAATCAACACTGCACTGCTGACTGGCTCTACCGACATGACCATCGGTTCATTTTCCTCATCAAATACCGAGTCCTCTATCCCCGGAATTTGACCATAACCCACCGGCTGTTTGTCCTTGCAGAAAAGCTCGTAGCAATAAACGTTCGGGCCATACCGCGCAAACATGCGCCCTGCATTTGTGATGTCATACTTAAGTTCAAGCGGGTCTCGGGATTGTTGTGTCAGGATTGCACGGTCTTCTGAAACCAACGAAAGGTCCGGGGCTGCCACTGCCCTCCGAGCCGCACCAACAGCATGCCCTGAAAGCTGGATTCGGTACGATAACAGGTACTGTGAGTCATCTTCCAGCTTTTCGTATGCAGCAACAAATATCTCCGCAATCCCAGGGTTATTTGTCCTTGTCTTTGGGTACCATGCAGGCGTGAATGCATGCATCCCGAGGAACACGCGCTCTGTAGCCTTATCTGACTGGTTTGGGAGTCTTAAGCGTATAACATCTCGATTATTCTCTCCAGAAAAAGAGTATTTAACGCATCTCCACTGAGCCCAATTACTGTGGTGTCGAACATTTGTCCACTTTCCGTCAAGTGAGGAGATTGATATGGCAACAACCTTGAGGTCTTCGTCTTCAGCTTTTAATACAATGACGATGTGATGGTTTTCAACAAGCGACTGTGTCAGCAATTATATTTGCACATAAAAGTCATCATGATTAGTGATACTTGAATTGCGAGAATGCAGAATCCAAATGAAGAAATGTACTTACAGCGGTGTTCACGCGACGGTGGTAATCAAGTTTGACTGCCTCAGATTTCTTCCAATTGAACAGGATTATCTGATTTTGTGGTGTGAAAAGTACCATGACAAGCTCGCCTCTGACCATGAGTTAAGGGGACAAGAAAGAACTGGGAACGCCACACTTAAAGACACATGTGCCCTTCTGTGACGCGAAATCAAATTTATACACACAGACAAACCTGGTGAGAGCAGAATAAGCTTGACAGGTTTGATACGATACTCTTCAACCAATAGTACTCACCTTTCCGAGTCCATTAGATTTGAAAACTTGGTTGCAATAATGAGAACCTTCCCTCCCTGCAGAAGCTCGAAGTCAAATCTATCGCAGATGCGGAAATTAGCATGTGGTGGCTCGGCAACCCACACACGAGTGGAATGCTCAAACGACCAGAGTTGTAGGCTCCTCCGTTCACAAGGAGTGCATAGCGCCCACCCGGCAGAAGCCGAGGCCGCATGGAGGCAGTCCACTCATCACTGTCTCCATGGTTAAGTTGTGTATGTGGTGTTATACGTAGTGATGCTTCCTGAGCATATCTCTTGTCCTTGCCAGACTTTCGCCATCTGTGTGAGGATCCAACAGCCTCTGCAACCTTGGAATGCATTTGGTCTGCTGAAAGGCTATCTAGGCGATCATACGGAGTGATGTTGGGTGCCTGCGTGACATCCAGCTTCTGCAGAAGAGATTTCTGTACATCACGGGAGTCGCAGAAATGCTTTGCCCTCTTGCATGCCTAAGTAGCACATTCATGAGTGATCTTTGTAAAAAGTAGGGTCCCAACATACTTGTCTCATGTGGGCGACATCTTTCGGATCGCAGTTGCTGATGACTTCAGTGAACGTTTCCAGAGGAAGGCTACAAAGGTCGCGTTTTTTTTCTTTGTTCGACATGTTGGAGTATTGAGAGAGGGAAAAGAAGAGTGTACCTAGAAGGCAGAAGTGCACATTGTATAAATATGAGGTGAATCTCGTTGGCACTTAAATCCGCGTAGTGAGGCAAAGTTGCAAACATAAGCTATTTTGCGATCGTTCGGAGACGCTAATAACTTTGAATTACTTACAACATTGGTAGCCTGCAAAATTAGTGCGCCTAGCATGTTTAAATTGCTTTTGACAGACGGTCGATTTGACGCATTTGGAAAGCCAGGACAGATATCATACTAGCATTAGGTAAATAATAATAATGAAAGCAAACAGTGATACGACGGGCAGGTCGAAACTGATAAACTACAAGTTGATTTTGTCCCGTGCTGTCATATTATGACGTTCAAAGGATACATTTAATAAATACCACAAAACTTGCGCACTTTTTGCTTTTTCGCACACATTCAACTTTTTCGCGAACTACGTCTTTTCACACACTTAGTTTATTGCGCATCAATATTTCAAAAAGCACAAATATACAAAAAAAAAAAAGAAACGCACACACACAACATTGGTAGATGTACTATGTAATGGCCTATCAAATTAACTCGTTGGGCTCCTTGTCGTGGAAGAAGTCTGAGACGAACTTCACGGAGTTTGAAGACGGCTGCACCGCGTCCCAGGCCCTGGTAGTGCAGCGGCGGAAGTACCACCGGCACAGCTCGCGCAGAGTACAGACAAAGCAGCATCGGCAACGCCCAGCAGTCGAGTTGTGCAGGTTGTACGCGTTGGACTCAGGCCGTTCTTGGCGGTGAAGCGCAAAGCCGCTTCCTCATCCCCAGCTATAAGGAAAATAGTCAGAATTCCATATGGATGATAGAAATAAATGTTTGCTTACCCTTGTACTTCTCGGCATCGCTGACCATACACTCGACCCTTGCCGTTGGTGATCGTTGCGGTTCGACTTTTCCGGTCTTCTTGTCGAGGCGGACACGGTGAGGATACCGTTGGAGTCGATGTCAAAGGTGACCTCAACACCATGCAACGCAGGTGGGACTAGAACTTGCCGAAGAGGTTGTTGTCCTTCGTGCATGCACACTCGCCCTCGAAGATCTGGATAAGGACACCGGGCTAGCTGTTGATGAACGTCGAGAAGATTTCGGACGACTTCGTCGGGAAAACCGTGTTGCGCTTGATGAGCGCGATCATGACACCGCCGGCAGCCTCGATACTGAGCGAGAGCGGTGCGACATCGAGGAGAAGGAAGTCCTGAGTCTTCTCGGGAGTGTCACCAGTGGGAATGACAGGCCGATGCCGACTTCCTTTTTACAGCACTGCCAGAGCAAACAAGAGAAGGATGGATCAAAAAACAGAATACGGGGAGGATGGCGAGAACGCACCTCAAACCATCAAAGTTTTGAAGCAAGGGAAACCCTTGAGGTGGCCCATGCGGCCCGAGCTCATCATCTTTGCGGCGCTTTGCCTTCAGGCCCCACTCGAACGACTGGATCTTCGTAGACGGGTACCCGCACTGCGCGCAGGCTGTCCATGCAAGCAAGCAAGAACGAAAAAAGGCGGGGTGCAGCGCCGTACGCAACGGCCGTTGAAGAATTCTGAGATATGAGAAATGCGGGTGACAAATACAAATTGAGCACGCATGGCTCGGCAACTTCCGGGCGGGTCAGTTCGGCGTCTCGACGCGGGTACCTATGCCCAGTGAAAAGTCACTCGTGTGAAATCGAGCCGTATCGTAGCAGATCGTAGACAATCTTGTGTATTCAATTCAAATCGAGTGAACTCGGATGGTGGTTCGAAGGCTGTGTTGCGACTCAATTTAGACGCTGATTTTCCGTTGCAACTTGCTCAAGAGATCGACACGAATGAAAAAAATGGCTAAGTAAAAATATTTTCGCCCAACGAACTGCACACTCGGCTTATGTAAATTGAGATTGTCCCAGTCAAACTCGCTCGAACTTGTGCTCTTGTGCACAATTCCTCTCACGTGCTTAGTTTCGTACTCCGCTACCCTCCGCCAAAAATTTCACGGTTTTCACTCGAGTGACGAGACTTCTCTCCTACATCGACCTCTGCAGCAAAAGGCGATGCACACCGCCAACCTCTGGAACAGCGGTACGCACCGGCTCGATAACACACTCAGCTACGCGCTCGAGCGCGCGTGGTGCGTCGCCGTGTGCCCGCACACGACGACGTCGCGGTCGGCTTCGACAAGGGCGTCGTCGTCGTCAAGCTCGGCCGCGATGAGCCCGCGCTCAGCACGGAACCCGCCGGCAAGCTCGTCTACACGCGCAACACCGACGTGCTCTCCGCGAATCTGCAGGCCGTCGCAGACGTCGAGGCGCCTAAGGGCTAGCGCATCCACCTCCCCGTGCGTGAGCTCGGCTCGATGGAGCTCTATGCTACCTCGCTGCAGCACTCCCCGGACGGGCGGTTTATCACCGTGGTTGATGATGGCAAGCATATCATCTACACCACACTCGCATGGCGCAACAAGGCGTATGGGTCCGGCTCGTCCTTCGCGTGGGTCGGGGACTGTAACACGTGTGCGGTGCTGGAGGGCAGGACGAAGCTGCGCATATTCCGGCCTTCAAGGAGCGAGGGGGCGTCGGTATGAAGGGCGTCGGTTCGTGGCCGATTGAGGTTCTGCATGGTGACGCGCTTCTTGCGGCGCGCTCGAGCAGTTTTGTTGTGTTCTGGGACTGGGAGTCTGGCGAAATTGTGCGGCGCATTGACGTCGAGGCGAAGCATGTGCGTTTTCCGCTTTTTTTCTTTTCTTTTCTCGAGGCAAGAGCGACTCATGAGATGCTTTGCAGATTTCGTGGTTTGGGACCGGCAATCCCGTCACGATAACGGCCTACGACACGTTCTACATCCTTCGCTTCGATCGAGATACGTACAATGCTGCACTCGAATCCGGCGCTGATATCAGACGAGGGTGTCGAGAAAGCTTCTGACATCATCGCGGAGATCTCAGAGAAGTACGTCTGTGTTTGCCTTTCATTGATTGGACATTCATCTCATGTATCTACCTTTCTCAAGCATCAAGACCTGCAAATGCATTGACGACGGCTTCATCTACACCAATCTACACCAATACAGCAAACCGGCTCAGTTACCTTATCGGCAGTGACACGCAGAATGTCACCACTTCGACAAGTAAGCCTACCACATATACACCCTAAATTATGATTTCATTCGCTAATGCTCTGATAAGCCTATGTATCTCCTAGGCTATAGCAACAGCTGCGAAGAAACTGCGGAAGGTCAGTACATTGGATCCGGCTGTCAAATATGTTAATCTTACTACTCAACTAGCCCTCAATGGATGTCTCAAAGATCCGCCGAACCTAAGCAAACAGGAGATAAATAGAAATCCACAAAGGTATTTCTTATGTAAAGCGGCAGCGCAGAGAGATCACACAGATCAGAGGCTTCAGAGTACTTGTGTATTCGTACAGGAGTAGCTGCCCTTATATACCCAAGGGCTACATGATCAGTAAGCAAAAGAGATGTCACAATAATGATGCGATACAGTGCTGAGCGAGCAACATGAGTAAGACAATAGAAACTGACTAAGAGACCGTAAGTGACCATGAGTAATACTAATTATCTAATACTCCTCCTCAAACGTGCAATCCGAGTCTTTCGGTGAAGCGTTTGACTTTAACAGGGACAAGCGCCTTGGTAAACATGTCTGCCTCGTTGTCATCCGTTTTGACGTATTCGAGGTGAATAGTACGCTTGTCGACGTGCTCGCGAATCCAGTGGTAACGAATATCAATGTGTTTCGTACGAGGGTGGAATCGCTCCTCCTTGGCCATGGCGAGAGCCGACTGATTGTCGCAGAAGATGGTGACGGGGAGGGTGTTCATTTTGAGGACGTCGTGTAGAATGTCTGCAAGCCAAATCGCTTCTTTGGCGGCATGCGTGAGGGCGACGTACTCGGCTTCGGTGGTGGAGAGTGTAACGATCTCCTGCCGCTTCGATGACCATGAGATCGCGGCGCCGAATAACTTGAAAACGTAGCCAGAAATGGCGTGTCGTCCCTCAGTGGACATGCCGTCCGCATCCGAATATCCAACCAATCCTTGTCCTTCTCCTCCCAAAACTAACCATTGTTCCTTCGTCGCTTTGAGATACTGGAAGACACGCTTCACAGCTTCCCAGTGGGCGTAGCCCGGGTTCTCCATGAACCGCGCGAGTTGTCCTACAGCGTAGGCGGTGTCGTAGCGAGTGACGTCCGTAGCGTATCGCAGTGCTCCTGTAGCGCCTCGAAAGGGTCGTTTCGCCATTTCCTCGATGTCAGCGTCGTTGGTGGGACAATTGTCCTTCGTTAGTTTTGCATCGGGGAGCATAGGCGTGTTAGCGTCACGAGCGTCGGCGAAACCGTATCGATGGAGGATGGTGTCGATATAGGAGAGCTGGCGTAGCATGATCGTTCGTTTAGCGCGGTCGCGCTTGATTTCAATGCCTAAAAGCCAATTAATTTCTCCTCCATCGGTAAACTCTACCTGTTTGCCGATTAATTCCTTTAATTTGGCGAGGTATGCGACGCTGCTCGAAATAAGCGTTAAATCGTCAACATGCGAGAATGTTATTGTCATGGCCCCATCTGGGTGATGACGAAACCAAACCGCATATTCTTTGTTGGCACGACTTAGCCCTGCTGAGGCAAGCGTCTTGCATAATACCTGATACCATCGTCGTCCTGACTGCTTAAGTCCATAAAGCGCCCTATGAAGGCGCAAGACTTGTCCTGGTTTGATGCCTGGCATGGTATAACCAGCCGGCGGACGTGCGTAGATAACTTCGTTGTCGTCGAGTTTGCCGTATAGGTATGCTGACTTAATGTCGATCTGCTGAATCTCCATATCGTGTGCAGCGGCGTATGCCAATATGGCGCGAACTGTGGCAAGACGAGCGACGGGTGCAAATGTGTCGTCGGAGTAATAATCCACTCCATCGACCTGCGAAAAACCTTGAGCGACCAACCGAGATTTATACTTATCGATAGTTCCATCCGCCCGGCGTTTAGTGCGGTGAACGAACCGCAAGCCAATCGTTTTGGCGCCCGGTGGAAGGTCGACGTATTCGAAGACTTCGCGCTGAATGAGAATGTTTGATTCGGTGTTCATGGCGTTGTACCATTGCACGGCGTCAGGGCGTTTGTTGACTTGGGCGATGGTGGTCGGGTCGTCTTGGTTGTCTCCTCCTGTGGCTAGCCAGACTTCGGCCGACATAGCCTGTGGTGGAGGGGCGTCTTCATCGTATTCGAGTTGTTGGACACGGCGCGATGCCCTCTTTTGGCGTTTGCCACGTCCTTCCTCGGTGCTGGTGTCCTCGGGTACGAGCGTTTCGTCTGAACTGGTGACTGGTAGTGTCGTCGTTTGTGGCTCTTCGTCGTTCTCAGGCTCGGTTACTGGGCCAATGTCGACTTCGACTGGTTGCTCCTCCTGAACGTCGGAGGGCTGCAAATTTAGCATTTGAATGTTGCGCTCGGTAGATACCTTGCGCTCTTTCTCCCAGTAAACGCGATGACCTTTCGCTGTTTCATCTGGTCCAAGCCAGCGGCCTAAGGTGCCGCGGTTGTCGAGCTTTTCAGCTGATTCGAGCCGGATGACACATCGTTGTCCAAAACGATAAACCCATTGGAGGTTCGGCGGGTGACCGAAGCGTACCTCGTAAGGTGATCTGAAACCAAGCGCCGAGTGCGGTGTCCGATTATAAACATATGAGACGTACTGTAAGCACTCTCCCCACAGCCATGTGGGTAAGTGCGCGCTGGCCAAATTGGCCCTTATTGCATTGAAAATTGTGCCATGAGCACGTTCCGCAACTCCATTTTGCTGCGGCGTATCGTGGACGGTGAGGCGGCGAATGGTGCCGTTAGCCTCGAGATACTGGCTGAATTCGCGCGAAAGGAAAGCGCCGTCGTTGTCGGACTGGAGGACTTTGATCGTAATATTGTGCTGGGTTTTAAGCAGCGACTGCCAGCCGACGTATTTTGACATGGCGTCCGATTTCGCGGTCATAGTTTGCATTTGAAGCCATCGAGTTTTGTCGTCCACGATTGTAAGCGCGTAGCGTGCATGGTTAATTGTCCTAACTTTCGCCGGACCCCAAATATCCATGTGGAAATGGTCGCCGAACTCCTTGGCGAGGGGACTGGTGCGTTCAGAAGGGATAGGCGTTCGTCTGATTTTGCCAAGCGCGCAGGCGAGGCAATCCTTCTCGATATCCTGCTTAGGGTCGAGACGCATGCCAACGAGTTTGCCATCGTTGTTGAGACGGCGAATGTAACCATAATTGATATGGCTAAGTCGACAGTGAATATCGTATAGTGAGAGTAGCGGCCAATCTTTAGACCGTACGTCGGTGTCGGCAGCGTTGGCGTGATGACTGTGCCAGCGAATAGCGTACAAGTCGTTCTGGAGAGTGATGTCGGCGATGATAGTGCCGACCCGGTCCTTGATCCACAAGTGTCCTCGACTAAAGAGACACGCGTAGCCCGCTTTATCGAGCTTCGGGACCGAAATAAGCGTAGAGTGTAAATCCGGCGCATAGCGAACGTCACTCAGCTTCATGACATTCTGTTTGTCCTGGCAAGGGACAGTGACGTTCATGTCTCCAGAATGTGTCGACTCGAAATATTGGCCGTTGGCCGTGCGAATAGTGACGGGCTCAGTGAGCTGGACGTTGTAGAGCCGATTAATCTCCGGCGTGAGATGGAGGGTTGCCGCGGAATCAAAGGCGTCGATGCGGTAAGTCGATGCCGCAGAGGCTTGCTCCTCGGTGGCACACAGCCAGGCGTTGTCGGGTAGCTCCTCAATAAACGCAGCGGAAGCGGATGCGGTCGTCGACTTGTTCTCCTCCTTCTTGTCGTCCTTCTTGTCGTCTTTCTTCTTCGACTTGTCGTCTGTCGCTTCGCTGGCCGATTCGCGCTTTCGCTTTGGCGAAGGACATTTGTTGGCGAAGTGACCGAAACCAGAGCAGTTGTAGCATTTCTTGCTGGAATCGTCGGACTTGCCATCGCGCTGGCCATGACCCTGGCCTCCTCCGCGACCACGTCCACCGCGGCCGCCTCGTCCGGATCCTCTGCCACGACCTCCTCCGCGGCCGCGGCCTCCTCCGGAATAGTTCGCCTGCTCCTCCTTGCGCTGACCTGACTTCGCTAAGACGGTCTTGGAGGCGGCTTTCGATCGTAATGCGTTTACTACCTCGGTGGCAGTGAAAGCGCGCGTCTGGGGCTGGATCGGTTGCTGGCCGGCCGGTATGTTCTGGTTGATGGCCGCCATTTGAGTGATGATGATCGCGTTCACGGTATCGATATTGCCCTTCAGACTCTGGATGACGTCGCGATAGCTCTCCGGTACCGAGGCCGAGAGCGCGTTGATGAAAGTTTCGTCGGATACATTGCGGCCAAATTCCGCAAGTTTGCTGCGAACGTCGAGCATTTGATCGATATGCTTATCAATTCCTTTATCATCATGACATTTGAGTTGGTACAGCTTAGCTTCGGTAACTGCCTCAACGGTCTGGTTAACGACGTTATAATCGCGCTCCAAAACCGTAAGGACTTCGTGCGCGTGTTCGAAGGTCATAACCTTCAGGAAAACTTGTGTCGGAAGCTTCCCATTGATTGCAGCGACAAGCTGATCGTCCAGGCTAACCATGGCCGCATCATTGGCAGCCGGTGGTCCTATAAGCAGGGCTCGGCCGCCTGCTGCTCGAGCGCATTGCCTGATGCGAGCGATCCATGGTCGGTAATTCGAGCCGTCGGGCTTAAGCTGTTCGACATCAGAGAAAACTTTTGCGACTTCAACCATTGTGAGAATTCGACGGTAGGTGAGGGGTGGCTGGGCTGGTGCAGTAGTAATAACAGGTGTAGGGATAAATGCAAGGAACTCAGCGAAAATATCCCAATCAAACAGCCAATTGAACGAGTTAGCTTGGTACGCAGCTACACGTGTGTCGAAGTCAACCTGTCTAGGCTGAAACTGAATGAGATCGTCAGGAGTGTCTTGGAACGCCTCAAGGAGATCGTTTGAGATAGGGATCCACGGGTCGATGGGAGTCCCGGTCTGAGCGAGATTAAGGCGGGATGTGAGTCGAGGTCGAGAGGTCGTATATGCGAGTGTGACGATTTGATTGTGACGGATAAGTTTCATAAGCTAAGCGAAGTACGAAGCGCGCCTCAGAGCCCAAGGCTCATAACCAAATAGAAATCCACAAAGGTATTTCTTATGTAAAGCGGCAGCGCAGAGAGATCACACAGATCAGAGGCTTCAGAGTACTTGTGTATTCGTACAGGAGTAGCTGCCCTTATATACCCAAGGGCTACATGATCAGTAAGCAAAAGAGATGTCGCAATAATGATGCGATACAGTGCTGAGCGAGCAACATGAGTAAGACAATAGAAACTGACTAAGAGACCGTAAGTGACCATGAGTAATACTAATTATCTAATAGAGATATGGGCAGGCTTGGTGTGTGATTCGAGGGTGGCAGTTGCTCGTCTTCGTTGTCATCTTTATCGTCGCGTTTTTCATGTTTTAGTGTAGCGTACAGTCAATTTATTGCTCGATTCGCTTTTATAAAAGAAAAATAGTGTGATAAACTGCCAGATTTAATACAATATCATCCGATGAGAAGCACTGCATGAATAGAAATAACACGATTTTGCGCGATCCTGCTATATATTCTGTCGAATGAAAACGGGCCTGCTCGAATAATCCGTTTTCACTCGTTTTCACTCATTCTGACAATATAAATATCGTGTTATTCTCAAAATATATTGTGAAATCGGACCAGGTCGATTAGTCCGATATCATGCGATCTAATTCGATTTCACACGAGTGACTTTTCACTGGGACCTATGAGCGAGACCTCCGAGCCAGCAACTGCATGCCCTGAAAGCTGGACTCGGTACGATATTAGGTAACGTAACCGGTCTTCCACAATTTCGATTGCAGCAGCGGCATGAAGAAAATTGGGTGAGAGAGATAAGATTAGATCACGACGGTGCCGCCCCTTTCCGAGCGGCTACGACAACGACGACGCTCTGCAAGTGCATGCTCGGCGTCTAGCTTCAGCTCTTCGCGCCCACTGTGGTTCACACCGCAACCATCTTTTGGATGCGGAGGCGTGCAGCGTCTCGCAGTGGCCTTGTGGACTCTCATCCTGAAGGCTCTCGAAGCTGACACTAACACTGCCAAAGTAGGCTGGTCGCCTTCGGGTACGATACGAAGGAAACGCATGCGTGGAAATGATAGCAGAAGGTATGTTACGGCCGCTTCCTATGATTCATGGGCAAATGT
Source organism: Phellopilus nigrolimitatus (assembly GCA_021029095.1). NCBI lineage: Eukaryota > Fungi > Basidiomycota > Agaricomycetes > Hymenochaetales > Hymenochaetaceae > Phellopilus > Phellopilus nigrolimitatus. The sequence goes on from JAJOHG010000007.1 coordinate 39,500, forward strand.
TGAATCTCCTGCGGTCGCGATATCGCAGTCCTCAGATTCGCTTCCTTACCTTCGGACAGACAAATTTTAGGGCTCCGCACCGTACGGTGTATGAATACGGTACATGATTACGGACCATAAATGTGCCGCTGAGGCATCATTACGGTACGGACCGTATTCGCGACCTTGACGAGGCTTTTCCAACCTGCAATACATTTTTAAGTTTTTTTTTTTCGAAGTTGAAAGCCATAACAAAGCTAAACGAGTCCATCTTCCAAGTCAGATACTCTCGTTTCTCAAAAACGAGTGAAACACCTCACCAGGACCGTAATACGGATATGGGCCATATAATACGACCTACGTTATTTGCCCTCTTCTACTCGATACGATACGGCCCGTTTCCGTATACGGTACGGCCGGGCCATAAACCGTAAACACGGACACGGTGCGGAACTCTGCAGACAATTGGCACAATGCAGGATCGAACATGCCCTTGTGAACGACTCGCCCAATTCACAGTTACCTCGCACCAGGTCCTGCATGAATATAAGTATCAGAACGGTTCCGTTTTTTCGTGTACAAAATCTATTAAAGTTACGTTTGAAGCAGGGTTCGAATACTGTACTCTATTCAGCAAGATAATATACCGACTCTTCGACGAGTCCTTGCAAAACTGGTTGATTGTATGCTAGGCACTTGCAAAGGATATTTTGCTCAAGATCCGGAGTCAAACCGCGCGACCCTCAACAGGCCCTGTGCCCCAATCACCACCGCACCGCTGACTGGCTCTACTGACATGACCTTTGGTTCATCTGGCCCAGGAATCCGACTATAACCCACCGGCTGTTGGTTCTTACAGAAAAGCTGGTAGCAATAAACATCCTTGCCGCGCCGCGCGAACATGCGCCCTGCATTAGAGATATTTTGCACAGACGGGCAGGGTGGGAACTCTTTCACGACCGCACGGTCCTGTGCAACCAACGAGAGGCGCCAGGCAATACCCGGGGCTGCCACTGCCCTCCGAGCCACACCAACAGCATGTCCTGAAAGCTGGACTCGGTACGATACCAGGTTTGCTGACGAATCTTCCAGAATTTCGTATGCAACAACAAATATCTCCGCGGTCCCAGGGATCTTTGTCTTTGGGTACCATGCAGGCGTGAATGCATGCATCCCGAGGATCCTGCGCCATACATTCCCACCTGACTGGTTTGGGAGTGTTAAGCATAGAACATCTCGATTTTCAACTTCATTCTCTTGAGAAAAGGAGTATACGACATGTTTCCATTGAGCCTGTCGAACATTTGTCCACTTTCCGTCAAGTGAGGAGACCGAGATGGCAGCAACCTCGAGGTCTCTGTATTTAACTCGTAATGCAATGATGATGTGATGGTCTTCAACAAGTGCCCCCAGTGACTGTGTCAGCAATTATATTGGCACATAGAAGTCATCATGATTAGTGATACTTGGATTGTGAAGAATACAGAATCCAAATGAAGGAATGTACTTACAGCGATGTTTACATGATGGTAATCAAGTATGACTGCCTCAGAATTCTTCCAATTAAACAGGATTATCTGATTTCTTCGTTGGTAAGATGCCATGACAAGCTCGCCTCTGACCATGAGTTGAGGGGACAAGTCAGAATCGGGAATGCCACACTTAAAGACACATGTGCCCTTCTGTGACGCGAAATCAAATTTATACACACAGACAAACCTGGTGAGAGCAGAATAAGCTTGACAGGTTTGATATGATACTCTTCAACCAATAGTACTCACCTTTCACCTGGATTTGAAAACCCAGCTGTGATAATGAGAACCTTCCCTCCCTGCAGAAGCTCGAAGTCGAATGTATCGCAGATGCGGAAATTAGCATTTGGTGACTCGGCAACCCACACACGAGTGGAATGCTCAAACGACCAGAGTTGTAGGTCTTCTCCGTTCACAAGGAGTACATAGCGCCCACCCGGCAGAAGCCGAGGCCGCATGGAGGCAGTCCACTCATCACTGTCTCCATGGTTAAGTTGTGTATGTGGTGTTATACGTAGTGATTATCTCTTGTTCTCGCCAGAGTGCTGCCATCTGTCTGAGGATTCAACAGCCTTGGCAACTTCGGAAGCCATTTGTTCTGCTGAAAGCTTATCTAGGCGATCATACGGAGTGATGTTGGGTGCCTGCGTGACATCCAGCTTCTGCAGAAGAGATTTCTGTACATCACGGGAGTCGCAGAAATGTTTTGCGCCCTTGCATGTCTAAGTAGCACATTCATAAGTGATTTTTGCATAAAGTAGGGTTCCAGCATACTTGTCTCATGTGGGCGACGTCTTTCGGATGGCAGTTGCGGATGACTTCAGCGAACATTTCCGGAGGAAGGCTAGAAAGGTCGCGTTTGTTTACTCTTTTCGACATGTTGGAGTATTGAGAATGGAAAAAAAGAGTGCGCCTAGAAGGCAGAAGTGCACATTGTATAAATATGAGGTGAATTCCGTTGGCACTTAAATCCGCGTAGTGGGCAAAGTTGCAAACATAAGCTATTTTGCGATCGTTCGGAGACGCTAATAATTTTGAATTACTTACAACATTGGTAGCCTGCAAAATTAGTGCGCCTAGCATGTCTGAATTGCTTTTGACAGACGGTCGATTTGACGCATTTGGAAACTATGTCTCATCCAGAGCAGCCAGGACAGACGTCGAAGCATTAGGTAGAAGAGTAAGCAGTGAGGAATGATATGACGAGCAGGTCGAAATTGCAACTGATAAATGGCAATGCCTCTCTACAAGTTGATTTTTGGAGACCTCGTGTGGTGGAAATGACGTTTTCCACGGACAGCTTAATTGGAGAATAAGACAGTAAGAAAAGCAAATTGATCTACAATACAACTGATATAACATCCAAAAAAATAAACAAAATCCTGAGAAAACCAACAACTCATGAAGCGTTCTTTCTTTCCGATTCACGAAGGGCGTCTTTTCTCACTTCGCTGCTCCATTTGAAGAATTTGCAGCGGTAGTGCGGATCCACTTCCTCGCGTAGACGTTTGTCCCGCCCGGCATCGTAACCCGGTCCTACCGGTCTAGAAAGGCGGGTGGTCGGTTGAATGAGAAGTAAGTAACTAGTAAAGCGCACCTTGAGCAGATAAAGAATGTCTTCCCCTTGTTTGGCCCGGGCTTGTTCACCGTAAACTCACGCGCGGGCTCATTGTGGACGACGCATCGTGGCGGCTCGACACGTGCGAAGAGCGTCGACCATGCGTGCGCATTCTTGCCCTTCCCATTCCCATTCTGCGAAGATCCGGGTACGGAGAGCGAGAACTGAGACGATGAGGGTGAGGGTACGATATCGACCGCGTCGTCGAGAAAAGCATCGACATCTATGCTGTCTCTGTTAGCCAGAGAAGATGTTGGAGTCAAGTCCTCGTCAGGTTCTGATGCTGCGTAATTTTGGGATGACGATGGGGTAGCGGAAGTGGCGAAAAATGAAGAGAGCTTCGGTTGAGCGGGGACGCCTCCCTTGACTTTAGTTTTTCCGGCGGGCACACCTTTCTTAGCTTTCTTACTGGATTGTGCGGGATAGTTGCTATCGGCTTGCATCTTTTTGCGTTTCGGGGGCCCAGATGTCGAACTTGATGGTTTCGCTTGATTCGAATGATTCGAGGCCACACCTGCGATATCAGGTTGCGGAGAGGACGAAGCAGCAAGGTTGGACGGAGTGGAGGGAACAAAAGGAAGCAGCTCTGACAGCGTCTGCGAGGATCCAGAGGGATCGGAAATGGATATAATTTCTTTTGCGTCGTCGACGATTCGCTGTTCATTTGATTCTTCGTTCGCAGATAAGAGAGTTTTTGCGGCCTTCCCTGCTGAAGATGGAATTGAAGTGGTGACTACGGATGCAATCGGAGGGCTTCCTGCCACAACCAGATTCTTCTTTCCAAAGAAGCTGGACAACAGTTTTTGCTTTCCCGAGTATTCGTCCCAGTACCTAGTTGCGAGTCTCGGTGGATCGCACTTTTCGCCGTTCGTCTTCATCAAATCCTTCAAGAGCAGTTTCTCGCCGCTTTCAGTCACGATCTCATCGTGTAGGTCGATGTAAACTGGGCAGTGATCTGAACCTTTTATGCAGGGTAAGATGTCGCCATTCTTGAACCACCGCAAAAGGCCCTTCGTGAGAAGAAAATAATCGATACGCGTGCCATAATTGGTATCGCGCGCTGATATTTTCTGGTTCCAGCCTCAAGATCCATATAAGAATATGGATGTTATTGCCAAATGGAAGAATAGATACTTACAAGTAAACATACCCTTTCTCTCGGGCCAGCATCTCCTCACAACATCCACCATGGGGCCTACGGGATCAAGCCACTCATGAAACCACTTGCGCGCAGGATGAATCCAGAAATCTCCTTTGTTGCTGGCGAGCTCGCCATCGCAATGGTCAACCGGGGCGGCACAAATGTTCATGTCACCGGTGACAATCACCTCGCGTTTGTCAATCTCAACAAGCCGCCGCACGCGCTCCGCAAGAAGGAGATGAAAATTCATCTTGTACGGAAGCCGAGTATCTGAAGTCTCGTTCGGGCAGTAGAGGTTGATGAGTACAAAGACACCGAAGTCGAGCATGAGAGCCCGGCCCTCTTTGTCGAGAACCGCCAGATCGTTATGCGTATTCAAGGTTTCATCCTCTACCAGCTCTATCTCGTGTGCTAAAGGGCACGAGCACGTTATGCGTTCATCCTGCGACAGGGGAGGTTTCAACACGGATTGTAAGCGGCCGGAAAGCCCTTCTTCAGCTTTCAAAGGGACGACGCAGGCAGTCTTGGTGAAGACGCCGACACCGGAATAGCCACCTTTTGACGTGGGAAAAGAGAAGAATACATCATATGATTCCGGAAGCGCGACGTGTTTCTCGAGTGCCTGGCGCGACGATTTCATTTCTGTCCGTGTGCAAGCAACTTAGCCGAAGGACACGTTCTTCAAACGGCAGAAGCACGCACCTTGAAAACATATCACATCCGCTCCAAGTTCATTCAGAATGTTCTCTCCTGTCTTGAGTGTATTCCACCTGAGATATTTTTAGTAATTGAAGAGCATCCAGAACTTCCAGACACAATCATGGCGCGTACGGATGGTACATCGGAAGTGTGCGAATTCCATTCTAGCAAAAACTATGAGCAAGACATGCACACAAGTTGGGGCACTGTGCGCTCACTATATTCCATGTCAACAGTCTCATTATCGGGACATAGACAGAAGTCGAACGGTTGGTTGTGGACGTGTTTGACAAGCCGGAAGACGCGACGCGACGCGGCGTTAGAGTCGGTCACGTCACGTGCATTCTTTTCGATCTTCAGGTTTCGAGCGCCTGCCGTGCAGTCGAAAGGCAAGTCGAAAGCCATGCTCTCAAGCGCGCGCAGGCCGCTGCTTTCAGCTGCGAGCACTAGCAGCGCCATTGCGCCCTCAGTCCTCTCGTGTCGCGCGGTGCAAACCCGGTTCGCTACGGATTATCCAAGGCAATGTCAGTATGAAATATTCAGCTCCAGTTCGAAAATCGCTAACATCACTCTGGTGTCCTTTCAGCTTTCACCCATAAATCTCCCGACACAAAAAAGAGGAAAGAAAGTGCTAGGCGGGATAAGGTGGCAGGGGTATGGCAACACCTTTTCAGTCAACCAGTCTGACAGCGATTCCTGACGCTCTGAGACTCGTAATAGTCATTCCTACCCCTTCCAGCGAACCAGATCGCGCCGTTTCAAGGACACAATGACTTGCAAGATCTTCCAACATTTGGGAAGGTATGTTTCATATTCTCTCGTAAGTGTACTTTGCGCTAATGGATGTCTTTCACAGGGTGCTATTCCTCTCGGAAAAGCTATGCGTTTTCCGACTCTGGAAGGAAATTTGATGAAAACGTTTGGTTTACCGAGAAATATGCTGGTGGATGTGAGTGCTTTAAAGTGTACATCGATTTCTCAGTAATCGATTTTGTTTTTAGTTCCGAATGCTATCAATGCCATGCGCCGTATCACGCAAATCCACGCAAGCACTCGTTGAGCGTCTGGATGCAGCGCGACGGGGTCCAAGTTTGGACAACCGCTTGGTTCTGAGTAAGTAAATCGGGTTTCAAGATGATGCTGAACTCACATAATTGTAGCTGGCTCGGCTGGTTGTGGAAAGAGCTACTTGATGCTTCAGTTAGTCTCTTACAGTGCTGTCAACGACTGGATAGTGTTATACATCCCTAGAGGTAAAGCTGCAATACATTACACACTCATGTTGTTTTCGCTAAACATGTTCACAGCACACAAGCTTGTCGACTCGTCGACATCATATTTTTATGACCCACGGACACAAACTTATCTGCAGCCGACCGCCTCTAATCAGATCCTTCAACGGTTTCTGACTGTCAACAAGAAGATCCTTGAAAAGCTGAAGGTTTCTGGAAGGGTTACATTTGAGAAACGCAAGGCCGTCGATACGGGCAAGTCGTTGGCAGACCTGATCAACATCGCGATGTCTGAGCAGCACCTCGCTCCGGTGATTATGTCCAAAGTACTCGAAGAAATCGGCAAACAGGAACGGTCGGTTCTATTTTTTTGGCTTTGCGTTCGCAGTGAAATTAATGGTCTAAAAAAAGGTATCCCGTCCTTCTTGCCGTAGACGAGTTTCAGGCGCTGTATGGCAAGACAGAGTACCGCAATCAGCACTACGAGCTCATCAAGTCATTCCACCTTTCTGTTCCTCGGCTGTTGATGGAATATGCCTGTGGGAAGAAACACTTTGTGAGTCCTTATCAAGTGTGTAGAATTGTTGAGGTCATTGAAGAATATTGCACAGAAACGAGGCGCTGTGATTGGAGCGCTGTCGTCGAGTCTTTCACAATATCCCATCACACGAGAGTTGCAACAAGCACTTCAAAGAAGTGCTGAGGACTCTGAGCGTGGTCAAATCTCCGATCCGTACACGAAAGTGATAGCCGGTATGGTCGAGTACTCACAGGGGCTATCTCCGTTTGAGGTGCCTGGGAAGCTAGAGTACGCGGAGGCGGCGGCGCTGTTCGAAATATGGATGAGAGACAAGGCCTTGCACTCTGGTAAGCTTCGCATAAATAAAATTCTGTTTGGTTGGTATTCTGACGTAGGATTGGGCTTTGTAGCTGCTAACGACGAGTTATTTCTGTCGAAGTACAGCGAGTCGTCTGGAAACGCGCGCGCTTTCGTCCATGGGGGTTTACTTGCGACGCAGTTATCTTAGCGTACACTATAGAGTTGCAATATAATTCAACAGAATTTGTTAGTGTTGTTAGAATATGAGGGTCGAGGGGTATGAAGGAGATCAACGATTCGGGCTACCGGTGACATCGGCTATAGCATAATTGCTTTGCGCCAGGTCGTGCACGCACAGCAATGGCCGTAAAACCGTTCCGCCACAGCGCGCAGCAAACGCAGCACATCCCTGGGAGTGTCGTCGAGCGCGATCTTTGCTATTACCTATTTATTGTCAACTCTCGAACCCTCGCTTCGATTTCAATAACACTACCGCTCCTCCCACCACGATAACCGTTGATGAGCCTCGACCAGAACCTCTTCACGCTAAACATCACGCCGCGGGCGGACACACCGCTCGTCACCGAACTCATCGATCCGCATAATATTGTGCACTACCGCAAAGAGCGGGCAAACGCTCCAGCCGCGGGCGCGTTGTATGAGTTTGACTTGTTCGATCCATTGTCCGGATCGCTTCTGGCGACCGTGACCGCGCCGAGCGCATCGAGCAAGCACAAGACGATTGAGCTACACAACCCGTCCGTGCCCATCGAGCTCAAGTACACAGGAACCTTGTATGTATTTCCATCATACACACACTAAGCTCAGTTAAAATTTGATTAAAACTCCAGCACATTCCGCTGGACGTTCAGCTGGGAAGAGTGCGTGAATATACCAGATTGTTTGATGGTTTGCTCCGCTTTAACAACAATACGATACTTTTAGACACGAATTTGATTGGAAGAGAGAAGAATGTTATCTCATACGCAAGCCGGATCCTCCAGTGCTAGTTGCCATTACGAAGGAGCCTCCTGGAAGAATAAAGACGAAGGCGGTACAAATATTAGACTATAATTTGAACAGGTGAGTTCCCTTGAGCAGTTTTCACAATTGAAGAACCACACATTCGACATGCTCTCGATGACGGCAGATTCGATATACATGATCGGAAAGGACTCGAAATCGTTCTCCTTTCTGCGTTATTATCCTTCCAAGACTATTCAGACGAGCTGCATGGGAGTCGACGAGAGGAAAGTGCAACGTCTTCCTCTCAGTCAGCTGTGAAGACGGTCGCGAAGACGTCGTCCCCCGAGACTCCTCGTCCCGAACTCCCACCCAAGCCACCAAGATCTGGAGCAGAGAAGGTTGCCGAAATGCAAAAGGGGGAGTTGGGGGAAGTTTTAGTTGACGAGGAAGGTGAAGTGAACGACTACGCGCAGTACTGCTCGAATTTGCTTGAGGTGAGTTTTCGTTCTTGCTATAAACTGCCTATCCAACCGACTAGCTCTATTACTTCAGGGCGACAATATGCTGTTTGTTGTGTTATTGTCTTCATCTCCCGCGACCGTGTCCAAAGTTCTTCAGATTGCGCACCAAACAAAGCGCATCCGTCATAAGGCGGGCTCAAACGGTGAACTGTTCCAGTACGTGCAGTACGACGCTGTCCAACCGGAAGCGAAGAAAGGCCCTCGTATCATTAAACTCGATGGCGATGCTGGGGAGTTGAACAAGTACGAGCCTCCGGAAAGCTTGACTGTGCATCTGAGCAAAATACCGATGCCGGAGCTTCAGCCGAAGGCGAAGGGGAACGAGAAGACCAAGGGGAAGGAGATAACTGACAAGGAGCACAAACGACGTGAGAAAGCGGCGGAATCGGAGCGAAAGGAGCGGGAGAAGAAGGAGAAGAAAAACAAGGAGAGGGGAAAGGGCCGCGCGCAGTCCCTCGACCGAACAGAGCGCCGGTCAGAAGGCAATCTTCTTCCTAAGAAATCGTCACCAAACATCTCCCATATCTCCTCACACCGCCTTCACCCAAATCAGCCTTCCCCTTCGCAGCTCAATAACCCCGTTATCTATGCTGCCCCGAAACCCAGGTCTCCGCGTCCTTCTCTTTCGCCGGCTCCGATTACTGATCATTACCCGGCGCATACCTCTTCGCACAGGCGCGCAGGTTCGTCGTCAGCCCCATTACCGCCCCACACCAATCCGTATTCGCATCTCGGGCCTTATCCTGCACAAAGACCTGTGTCGGCTTATGGCGGCTTCCCCGGGTTGCTACCGCCGCAGACAGCAGATCATAGGCCAACTTCATCAAACTCATTGGTGAACGGTCTTATTGATAAGCTCAAGGCTTGGTGATTACTTAATTTAAGTTGCCTTGAAGTCGTAACATATAAGACCTCGAACAGTCCTGTCACTGTCTAATTATGTTCTTGTTACCCCTACATACGGATATGCATAGTATGCTCTGGCCATTTGTACTTATTGAAAGCCGAACGTGTACAATTATCTATATACCATGGAAGGTGGCTTTTAATGTTTATCACAGTGTAAACGTTTCGACACCCGTGTACTTCTGTATAAACATTTGCAATTGCATCCTTCTTTTGTTACCAATCGACCACCGGACCACAATCCGACAAGGGAAAGTACCCAGTCAATAAATCTAAAAGCCAGATGTATACTTAAGCACTTGTGTGCCTGTCACGCACTTATCCATTAACAAGCTTCGTAATCTTAGAATGGGAAGGCGAGAAGAATCATACAATCTGTGTCCTAGTAACTCCGCTGCGGCCCGACCTGCTCTGGGCTATCCAAAGACGCCGCGTGTACTTGATCCTAGGCTTTCTCTTCCTTGATGTATGATCCTTCGCCAGATTCCTATGTAGGATGATGCGCCACATCGTTGCAGCCACGGTAGCCATCCAAACTCCCAAGCAAACAATCCTAGAAAACGCGTTCAGACATTTAGAAATTTATGTTTCGGAATTCTAGTCCTTTGAAATCACTTCTGGCATCGAACTTAGGAAGCGCTCTCGGCCTAGGAAGGTCTCTGTATCCGTCCGCGGTGCATACGTAGCTTGACCTCCCAGCCTGCAGGGAAAGAATAAATTTCGTGAATGCATGCACATGCAACAGAACGTAGCGACTGCGCCTCCTCTGGCGTCATGCAGGGACCTGCAGTATCGCTCTTCTTTTTGAGGTTCTGGATCTCTTCAAACTCTTGATCCTGGGCCGCCACGCAATCGCCCCGAGCACCGAGCAAAGTCTAGTTAGTCACCGCATTTCCTTCAACGGTCATAGTCGCCCGAGAATTTATGTGCTTCGAGTTCCAAAGATGTTCGCCGTGGTGATCGTCTTGCGTAGTCTCCTACAATAGATCAGACATCCGGGAATGGCAGTAATGGGCTTGTAAATGTGAGGACAGAGCGTGTGAGCATACGCCAATTGTGGCTTAGAGATGATCATGCCAAGAGCTTCTTCAAGCTTTGCGCAGCAGGACAGACGCCAAGAAGGTATTTGTGGGACTGAAGCTTTCTCCCTGAAACATGATCTGGAGTTCCCAGTAATCACCTGTATGTGCAAAAATAAAGAGCTTGGTCTACGGGCCGACTGAAGGCCCGTGAAGCAGGAAGGATGTGTCTTCTAGAACTGAAGAATCTGGCGACAACCGCAGCGAGCTGCTCGCAACAGATGAACGCGCGTCAGTGGCTAGATGTTTGCCTAGTACGTTCTCTCCAGAGCCTAGGAAGCCACTCGGATATTGTGGAGTACAGCAATCCCGCAAGGCCGCTTGGATTGGTGGAGGATAAATTGGAAGTCTATTGTAGCTTGAAGCTAAGCCGCCTTCAGCATAATTGTATAAGTATATCTACCGTATCATATCTCACCAGATTTCAATAGATCCCATGCGATCGGGCTAGGCCCATCCGTTACTAGCCGCCACATACGTATAAGTATTCTCGATACAAGATGTACCGTAGCTACGACTCTACGATTGCGCCTACGATAGAAACAGTTGCGCTAACCATTGATTAGTAATTGCAATTTGTCCAAATATCTCTTCGAACACGTACATACCAGGTGTCCGTGAACGGGAGAGAAGGTTTCGATCGCGCATCGAACGCCGAGAGCTAGTCCATAAAAATTTTAAATGTTTCAATAGCACGGGGTGTGTAGACCAACGATGATAAGCAAGGGAAAAAAACGCGAATGGATGACGGTCCGCACACAAGAGACGATTGCACAAGAAACCAATATATTGACGGAGCATGCAAACACGTTAGCCACAAGAAGTTTTTATGTAAGGGCAAGTCCGAATCATTTTGAAAGACATAGTGAATGTGGTGTAGATAGAATGCTATAGTCAGGCAAGATGGTCATGTATACAGAAAAATAAATGGCAACAGATATACGCTCGAGCCGCGTGATATACAAAACAAATGTACAAAAATCGAAGAGAGCGAAAGAGCAATTATAACCAAGGAAAAGAGAACGCTGGAAATGAAAGAGAAAAAACCCAAATGCGAGATTAAACGAGCGGTGCGACGTGGAGCAGACAGCAAAGAGTAGCGAATAGGGATGTGCGAAGAATACAATGTGCAGTTTGTAGGAAATGAGTAGACACAGCAATGAGGAGAGCGCAAGACGAGGGATGAGACTATGCAAGCGAGACACGAAATGATAAATATGGGATTGTATGTCCAATGAGAAATTAATATTGTACGTAGACGATGCGTTGCAGCAATAAGGTCGAAGAAGTGCCCGGGTGGAGTGCAGCCGAAAAGAGGAGCCCTACGCGTTGCATGACACCTCAAAGAGACTACGCCAGCTGTCAGAGCGACTCTCTGTTTCAAGGTTCTCGTCGCGCATATCGATGAAGCTCGGCGCTTCCGTGTTTCCCATCGCCCAGTCGAGCCGCAGCTCCAGGCGTGCGGGCATGGGCAAGCGCGATCGGGAAAATGTTTTCGTTCGAGCCCGTGCCTCGAGGACGTGGGTGTGCGAGCTGCCCGCACCACGGTCAGAGACCGTCCGCTGGCGAACGCGCGGCTTGGACGTCGACAGAGAGAGCGTAGTATGTTTGCTTTCGAATTGGGGAAGTGCAGGCGGCACGAAGGTTGACCAGGACGAAGTGGACGCTGAGGGAGAGAGCGGATGCAAATGCGCAGGAGGCTGCGAGAGCACGGTAGATTTCTTCGGAAGCGAGGCGGTGGACGAACGAGGGCTGTTCGAGCGTTTCGAGCGTTTCGTCTTCCGCGAGCCGTAGCTGTCGTCTGAATCACGCGAACTCGAGCGCGGCGATGTGTCGAGCCCAAAAATCTTGTCGACTTCGGTGTCAATGTCGCCATCAACCTCTCCGCCGAAAAGCACGCCCCATGCACTCGCACGCGGCGTGAGGTTGTGCCAGTCCTTCCCATCGATCGACAGCGACAACCCCCGGCTCCGCGATTCATCGCCAGCTCGAGGATGCCTCCCATTAGGCTCGGCTCCCTCCTTTGCGTCTTCGACAATGACATTGATGTTCGCATGTAGCGACATTCCATCGTATTCGTCTTCATCATCCGACATTGACATGAAATTCTGCGACATGCGCGGTTTAATGCGCCCAACCGCGCCATCAGCCCCGCGGCCCTCCAAATTCTTCAACGCAATCACGCGCTGAGCTCTTCGGTAACCCGAAGACACGGTAGACGAGCAGCTGATGACGTCGCTAGACTTGACGGAGTTCATTGAAAACGAATCGAAGTGGGACGGAACAGGGGGTAAAGGAAAGGGTGGCGGAGAGGGAGCTGCAAATCGCATCGGGGAGAGCTCACGTCTGGGTTTTGAAGGACGAGGAGGAGAAAGTGTCGCGTGACTGGGCGGTTGAGGGAGAGGTTGGTGGATAACCGACTTCGGGCTATGGGTGCTCTCAGGAGATAGAGGAAGTCCCAATAAATCGGAAAAATCTGGATCGGGTATACTGTGTGCAGATAACGGGCTTTGTAGCGGTGATGGCGGGAGAGGGGGAGAAAAAAGTGCCATAAACCTGGAAAACCGAATGTTAGTTCAAAGGTATAGATGGAGAAGGAGGGCGAAGAAAACACATACGAAGAAGGATCAGAGACTGAGGTCGGCGTATCAGTGGCAGTCGCTCGCCGAGACCGTTGACTGGCAGCATCCAAGTTGTCCTTTCTTGACAAGCTCAGAGAGCGAAGAGACTGAGATTCAGCGAGGTCAAGAGACAAGAACGAGCGGTCCTCGCATGGATTCCGTCTCCTTTTGAAAGTGAAGTATAAGGACTCCCCACTGGCAACGGAGCTGGAGGACTCGTAGTCAGACGACGTGGATGGCTGGGACGGAATAGAGAGCCGGTCGCCGACGTTTGGCAGACTGCCACGGCGTGGACCAATGTTCTCGGTTGCCCATGGAACAGACGCGTAGGATGAAGAACTCTCTGACAAGAGGCCGTACTGGAAGAGATTGGAATAGTTAGAGAATGCCATGAGCAAGGGCAGAAGGCAGGAGGCAGAAGGAGGAGGCAGCGGGCAGAGAGCAGATGCAGCTGCGGGAGATGATGCTCGTCACTGGTGAGGCTGGGCTGGGATATATAAACGATCACAGAGTCGGCAATCCCGGGCGCTTGAGCCGAAACCGATGACAATAGATTGCATTTCCCTTGGCGACCCCCGATTCCCGACGAGTCACGTCACCGCCTGATACCTCAAACACTTCCCGATTTGGGTTTCTTCCTCCTCAATACTACCCCGCTTGATTGTTTTTGATCGCGAGCGACCGACCGTCGGCGTCTTGCGTAAGCGATCCTTGCGTCTTACGCGACCACGCGACTGCCACGCGTCCACAGGCAAAAGAAGACGTGATGGCTCCGGCTACGCTTCTCACAGTGCAACCACATCCAGTCATAAAATAACTTCCCGCCGTCCCTCAAACTCCGCGCTCCAGCTTTCTCAGTCTCAGTTCATCCTGCATCACGGTACCTCCGTTATCTCGTCTAGCAATGCGTGTCGCATCATTGAGTCCTGAGTTCCCCGCCGTAAGTACTAGTCTCCTCGAGTCCTACTGGCCGACACAGCTCTGATGAACCTGAACTTCCTTGATCATCGGAATTCATACTTTCTCCCGTATTCAGTTCCTGCCTCCACCAGACGGAACCGATTGCGATAATCAACTTCGGATCTGAGCAGGAACATACGACGTCAAGTGTTGAAACTACGCATCAATTGTTCTGGGGCAACCATCGCCCGTTCGGGCGGACGTGATTGACGCGACCCCGCCCGGATCACTCCTATTTGAGACAAGTCGATAGTATCCGCTGCTTCGCCATACGTCCCTAATGTTCTTTTCTCGTATGTCTAGCTTCAAAAGTGCAGATCGTTGTTTTCCCTGTGTCTCTTAATCAAGCGAGTGTTAAATTCGGTCTTTAGCTGCAAAGCGGTTCGGAAAAGGAGTGGAACCGTTTTTATCGTATCGAATCATTGACCACCGTCAGGTTTGCTGTACTCTGCCGCACATTTCAGAAGATCATTCACATCTATTGCTATGACTCAGTCTGACTTTCGTGATTCTACATCAGTCTCGAAGCACTTCTGAGAAGATTGACTGACTCCAATAACAGTACACGCGAAAGATGACTCTCGGGTTGCTATCGTCTTTTGGCTCGGGATCTGCTCGGTTTGCTAAAGCGACGCTTGGTCAACTTTGCGACATGTGGACGGTCTGCATTCTTCGTTAGACCTTCATATTGCAAATACTGTTCTGCCTCTGCAAAACTTCTGGTTGGACCCATCCATGATTTCCAATTCTCGTGGGCTTTTCCTTTTTTATTAGCCCCGCATATGCCCTGCGCGGCGAATACCAAATGATTCCGACCGCGGTCCCAATTCGATACCAGATTTATTACACTTTCATCGAGATTCTTTTGCCTCCAGGCACATAATTGGATAACGGAAGTAGTGCCTCTCCGGCGCTCTTGATCGATAAGTAAGAGTCGATAAGCTTTGATGCAGGTACGGTTTACAGGTAAGGATTGAGTGGACGACACAGGCTAAGTCTAGGTTCATACGCCCATGTCAGAGATCGACGATTCTTTCCGCCTGGAATTCTAGGAAGACGACTTGAAGATCGTCGACGGCGATCCCTGCTTCCGTCACTAGTCGTTCCTGGCTGCTTTGCCAACTCTATCTTCTCCTCATTTGGGGGGGCTCTGAAAACAAATATTAATATTATTTCAACCCAGTCGTGGTCCCCCTGAGCTCTTTCCGCGCTATCGTATGTGCTGGCCGGTTTTCGTGCAGGACACAAACCACCTGAGCTGCATCCTGGTAATCAGAGAAACCTTCTAAAGCGCGAGAGTGCTGTGGAAAAAAATGCTGGGTAATTAGGAAAGATTATTCGATTTACTTTGAAGCAATTGTACGAGCCAGGGTTGACCATCCTGAACAGATTCAGCTCGAAAAGGACCGCCGGGATAAGCCGAGAATAAGCGTGATCGACAAGGATCGACGATAGCCACGTGTGCGCTACACTGTATGTTTTTATGCTTTCCAGTTATCGTGATGTGCAGCCGACTCTACTCCAGACCTTTCACCTTCGATACGCATCGCCGGGTCGAGCGCTACAATGGCGTTTTTCAAAGCTGGAAACAAAAATACTATTTCAAGTCTTTGCATACGTCACCACTTTGCTGAGTGGAGTAGTGTTCTCAAAGTCCGGGTCAGACCCGTGCTGACCCGGGGTCGACCACTGACCTGACCCGCGGGTCAGGTCGCTAATGGGTCAGGTCAGCCTGGGCCGGTGCTGGGCCGGGTCAGGGTCAGCATTCGCCAGAAAGTCCTGACCCAGCTTGACCCCGGGCCGACCTTGGCCTGACCTCCGACCCACAAATATTTAGTTACTCACGGCATGTACCAAAACTGGTAGCATCGGCTGTGGCCAGGATGACTTTGGTATCAAAATCCAGCTTTTTAAGGTACACTGTGGGATCCTGGCACCCATAGACCTGTGACAGTGGTATATTACAAGTAAAGTAATACATTATATATATATATATATATATATATTGTGGCTTATGTAATGCACACGTACAACCATCTGTATGCGTACTGAACACCTGAGTTTATTTCCTTGTTTCGGCTCAACTTAGAATCCACATTCCTCTCATTTACTACCAACCAAATTCCAAACAGTGAGGAACCACCCGAAGCATTGCGGGGTTGTTGAGCGTAATTGATGCTTGCCTCTGAGCTCGTGTACGAGTGGTGTGGCCGTGCTTCTGCCCATTCTCTGAGACGATTTAGTATAATAAATATGTGTGCAATAGTAGAGTGAGCGTACCTGGTTCATGTCGACTACATTGATGTTGTTTTCTGTGACAGGACCCGAGGAAAGAGCCCAGATGGAGTTGTTCGTGAACGTCAGGTACTCCAAATGTACAAAGTTATCAGGTCAGGAGGTCGACCTCGGGTCAACCCTGGCCTGACCCGCTGGGCCAGGTCAGTAACGGGTCAAGGTGGGCCGGGTCGGGGTCAAGAAATATTCAGAAATTCTGACCAGGCCGGGTCAGGGTCAGGTGGGAAAACACCCTGACCCAAACCGACCTGGCCTTTGAGAACACTAGAGTGGAGTCGCAGCGCCTTTCCTGCCTTTAAGGCGGTTGACCGCTCAATGACTATCGTAGCCACATAATAGAACATCTCCAAGTCTCCAGTATACACCCACGACCACGACCCACGCTCTACCCTCGTTATTTGCTGAGCTCGCTTTTCGTCACTGCCCACGGCGGTTGCAGTTACAAGGCGAAGCGGCGTACGGATCAAACCAGGGAGAGAGCATGACGTTAGGTGTACTGTTTCTCTGCATCTTGGGTCTCTCAGACAGGGCCGCCGCATACACCAGTGTACAGCCGAGAGGGGTCAGCAACACCTCGAAGGCTGGTCTGGCGTGGCCGAACGGAAACTATAATGACTACAGGCAATACACGACCACCGGGAAAGTTTCGTGGTAAGCATTCTTCTCTTGATCCTGAGTGCATTGAATCGGTCAACTTTCGAATTATTGCTGACGCTGGTGAAACGTGCGGTAGGTACTACACCTGGTCGCCGAATCCAATCAACGCGAACCTGGAGTTCGTCCCTCAGCTCTGGGGAACGGCCCAGGTAGACGCATTCTCCTCCATTATAAACAATACGATCTCTAAGAACGACATCACCGCTGTCCTGGGCTTCAACGAGTGAATGTTTTCTCTCATCCTTTCTTATCCGTTGACGACTCGCATCAGAGCTCACACGCGCTCTTGCTTTCCGCAGACCTGAGCAATCTGGCCAGTCGAACCTTTCCGTAGAAGAAGGCGCTGAGCTCTGGAAGACGTATATCGAACCGCTGAAGGGGCAGGGCATCCGCCTTGGCACACCAGCGACGTCTAGTGCACCGAGTGGGAAGGCCTGGATCCAGGATTGGCTGTCCGCGTGTGGCGGAGGATGCAATCCCGACTTTGTCGCTCTTCGTGCGTTTTTTTTTTTTCATCGCTTCTGAGTGAACAATGCTGACCTAAACCCCCCGAAACGCGCACGTACGGATTCGAATAGACTGGTATGACGTCAACGCGACTCAGTTCCAACTGTACCTCGAGGATTTCCACAACACCTTCCAGCTCCCCATCTGGGTCACTGAGTGGGCATGCCAGGTAAGGCGCACCAGCGGTCTTTCCCTTGGACTTTCGGGTTACCGTTGTATGAGAAGCATACTAACCAGAACATGTGTTTACACTCATATCGACAGAACTTCAACGGCGGCGCACAATGCTCAGAGGGCGGCGTCATTGCGTTCCTCAACCAGACGCAGGCGTTTATGGATGCGACTGACTGGGTCGAGCGATACGCGTGGTACGGCGTGATGGAGAAGGTTAACATTAACGAGGTGGGTACCCGCGTAGTCTTGCCGCAGTGCACTCAAGGAACTGATTTGACACGGAGCGACTAGGACAATGCCATGATGAGCTCCAGCGGCAAGATTACGTCTCTCGGGGAGCAATACATCGGAGCGATCACCGCCGACGAGAACGGAGGCGGAGATGGACCGAGCGTCGGGAGCTCCGCGCGTGGTCTTCATATATCCGTCTTCAGCACAAGCTCCTTGCTCGCGGGAATGATTACACTCGTCGCTACGACCTTGATGCTTCTCGAGCTGATTTTTTGACAACATGCCAATGTATTGATAACTCTACGAACTAACATCTATACCCCAAAATACCTGACTATGACTAGAGACAACCTGTATAGCAAGAATCTGATGAGCTGTAGCTATATACCCTCATTTAGGAATGTGACGAAATGCAATGACATGCGTACCAAACGGGAAAAAAAGCAGAGCTGCAAGAGAGGGTATCAAGCAGAAGAAGAGAAAAGGTAAAGAAGGGAATTTCAAGAGTGCTCGTCAAATGCGTCCATTGAGCGCATATTCTCGACGAGACGGCGATATTCCTGCAAGAGCTCAGGGATCTCCGACATTTTCAGATCGTCTGCCGTGCATTCAAGGAAGCGGCGATTTGGCGGGGCAATTTGGGATGGTCGTGCTCCGGGGATAGGAGATGACGTTCTTGATGAGATCGGCGTATCAAAGCGAGTTGCCTCCCTAGCTAAAAGAAGACTTGACGAGCGAGGTGGAGGGGAGCCCTGGAGCGCAACGCATGAGAAAAGACACCCGCTGAGAGCTCAGAAAAAATTACCTGGTGCGTAGAAGCTTCATGCGCAACTCCTTTCGTCAGACGCGACATGTGCGCTAGGCGGTCCGAGATGCTCATCCTCTCCTTTTTCTCCGCTTTCTGCTTGCTCCGGCTCCGGCTGCTCATCATGCTCTCGAAACTACGCACACTCCGCGTATCATGCCTCGCATCATCCTCCTCTTCTTCGCTCTCATCGCCGTCCTCCGCACTCTCCCCGACTTCGGACTCAACCTCCGCATCCTCGAGGACCACGTTTCGCACGGACCCCGGCCGGCTTTCGACCATCTCCTGGCCTTCCTCGTTTCCGAGGTGGTGTGACGATGCAAATGAGCGCGAACGATCGCGGGCACCTGCACCGGGGAGTGACGCCGCGAGGCTCGCGATCGAGAACCCACTCTCGCGGCGCAAGAGGCCAAAGCCCGGCCGGATGTTGTTCCAGGGCGCGTTTTCCACGGAGCCATCGCCGCTTGCTTGTGAGTTCTGTTGCTCACCGGGTGCCAGAGGGAGAAGCGAGCGAAGGACGCCAAACCCAGAGTCTACGACACCAGTGAGGACCTTGTTTGCGGAGCCCGCAATGGCATCCACTTGTTGCTCAACGCGCCCACGAAGGCCAGGGTGACCACCCGGAGTGGAAGCGGCAGACTTGTCTCCTGCCAGAGCAGGATGAGAGAGGGGGATGGGTGTGAGATCGGCCGTGCTGTGAAATTTGTCGTCAGAGCATAATTCACATAAGTTACAATGATAACAATTACCTCATGACTTTCTTCTCGCTTTCCTTAAGACCCAGTGCGCCCAGATCTACATTTTCCAGGAACTCTACCACCGCCATGAGGTTAACTAAGCAGTACCCCTCCTCCCCTCCGACCGACCGATTGCGGAACCGCTGAGTGTACAAAAGATGCGAGACAAGTTGCGGTGGGTTCGCCTTAACAACAGAGAAGATGATCAAAGGAAGGAGGATGTCACCAGACACTGGTGTCGGCGTTTTAGGAGGGGAAACGGTAAGGAGGGGTGTGTCCACTGAGCCAGACGAAGATGACGTTAAGGACTGGATAGAAGTATGGTCTTCTCCTGCGGCATCTGCTTTAATGGTTTCAGACGTGTTGCTCTCCTCCATCTTTCCATGTATATCTGGCTCTGCAAGCGGAGAAATAGGTTCAGGAGAGACTGACAGCTTTGAAGGGCTGCTTTCCGCCCTGTCCCCGATCACAGAGTCATGGATGTCGGGTTTGAATGTCGGAGCTCGTGGTGTTTTCTCATCGTCCATCTGCTCCTCTGATTTCAATCGCAAAGGTGGAAGCCTGGAAAGCCCATCTACCAAAACCCATGCATTACACATCAATCATTTTTCTGTTACTTCGCTATGACCGAACTGACGAACTTACCAACAATGATACGATGAGACGCAACCAAAATCGTAGCTTTATCCGCGGGACAGGCTGTGAATCCTAGCTGAGATATTGCTGTTAAATGTGTCAGAATTTGACTGACACGCAGAAGTTGAATTCATTGTGATTTACTTTCTCCACAAGCTGTGACGACGCGCTCTACATCCGCGCCTGATGCACCAACGTCGACGCCGAGATGGTCCAAACTTAAGTCCAGCATGTTGAGCGCAGCTATGCGGCTCGACAGTGCTTCGTCATGGGACGCGTCGTCAGAGTTCGAAGGACGAAACAAGCTTTGCAAACTCATCAGCGTCTGGCTGTGGAACTCGAAAGAAGAAAATTCACCGGTCACAGAATACGCCCGTCAGAGCCCGTTCGACCTTATCAAGAGTATCTTGTATCTTTTTGTCAAGCTCGTCTCTTTCCCTTTCTTTTTCCTCTTCACTCTGCTTGTCGTCTTTTCGTCTCAGTGTCGTCGGAAACTTTTCGGTGCGTAGCTCCTCCTCCAAGCTCTCGTAAAATGCTTGAAACGTCTCCGAGACTTCCTCCGCAGGATCATCATACGCAGATACAGACAAGATTGATCCATGATCCGAAGATCCTTGACTCCCATTATTGTTTTCCTTCGGCTTATGGTTTGCCTTCGGAAAGGGCAGGAAGCTCGCAGAAAAATCGTGGGTGCGATCCATCACCCACGTAGGCAGTCCAGCGAGTGCACCATTGATCTCTGCCTTGATGGATTTCGATAATGCCTTGGATACGTTTCTCCGAACGATTGCCTTCTCGATCGTAAATGCAGGTACCTCGATAGCATGATCAGCTAGTGGCGCTTCTAAGAGAGGCTGAGAATTTAAAGCAGGGCTTGAAGGTGTAGGAGATTTGGAGAAGAAAGATGCAAAAGGGTTGGAAAGGCGTGATACACTCGAGGGAGAAGCGGCCTTGGTACCGGGTCGCGGCGGTAAGGGAGGTTTCTGCTGAATAGATGATCGCGGGGGAAGGGGGAGAGAAGGTATGAAGGATGGTGAGGATACAAGCGGATAGGTGGTCGAAGGTGAGTGCGGTTTGGGAAGGGGGGGAAGAGCAAGGAGAGTAGACGTGCGAGTCACAGGATTGGACAGAGCCTTGAACGCTTTCGATGACGTCGGAAGGATAGATTGTATTGTTATATTACCTTCGCTGTATCAATGCAGTAAATCAGTATACAAATTTGCAAAGAAAGAGCCTGTAGACCACAACTCCGATATAACAAGAAAATAGGCATGAAAGGAGAGAATCGTGACATCAACGGAAGAAGCTCCGCGACGTCCTTCTTTTTTCTGAGATGCGGTCGAGATACGATCTAAAGGCCCTACGAGTTGAGTGCTCACTCGATTGTTCCCCTCAGGCCAGACAACGTCACAAAGGGTGCATCATTCCTCGCAGATCCGTTGCAAAATATGATATGGTCTTTCATAAACTCAGGAGTTATAATCTCATGAGAGCTTGACTGGTCCGTTGGTAGTAGTAGCGTTGCCTGTGCAAGTATCCCCGCATTCATCACCTTCTCTTGACAAATAAAATAACCAGTGTAGACTACCCACCTTGCCCGTCGAGATCATACCCCATATCTCTGCCCAAGCGGGTGACTGATCGGATCCGCCAACAAGCTCCTCGAGCATCGCCCACCCGAGACTTCCGACATCAAGCCCATGGTCCTGGGCAACGGCTTTGAGGTTCTGAAGCTGCAGCCGACTCGTTGCGCTCGCGACGCCGCTCGCGGGCTGCTGCTGAGGTGACACGCTCACGGAGACAGGGGAGCTAGCGGTTCCTGTGGTAGCAGAGCTTGTGGGCACGCGTGCCTGCCGCGGGGTGTAAGGAAGATATTTCGGTGCGGAGGTCAGTACAGCACCGGAGGCGATGCGCGGTGATTCGGGCGACGAGTGATTGCTGTTGCTAGACGCGCCGCCGACGGAGGTAGCGACGTTTGCGGAAGAAGAAGGACCTGGTGACAGGAGTGGGTGAGCAGTGAGCAGCTCGTGCGAGGGTGTATGGCGCAAGCGTCCGCTGCCGTGTGCGGGCGACGCGGGGCGAAGGCCCGACGTTGTATCGCTTTTCGCGGCCATCATGTCTTCCAAGGCCTCCTTCGAGAGTAAAATGACAGTAGTTGTTCAGCGCAATGGCATACGAGCAACAGTCATAGGGTCTTGACGTGCTGTCGGACGTCGCGGACAATGAGCGCGATGGCGAGCACGGTGATGACGGTAAGTAAAGGCACTTTCCCACGGGTGTTTTACGCGACCCTAATTAGCTGAACGCGTGCCACAATTTGCTTCCTTTTACTTCTCTCTGCCCAATCCCAAGAGCAAAGAAACACTTGCACTCTTCACAACTATGAGCTTCAGAAGACCCAGGGAGTACTACAGGAATCGAAACGGATTTATTGAGGAGCGTGATCAATACCCGTTGGAGAACAGGAAGGATGAGGAAGCGGCAGAAGCTCAGGACCTTGCGCGATTCGTGATGCGCGAGATGGGCTCTTTCTTCCCTTCGTAGGTTTTAATTCCGTTCCGCAATCGAAATCACTTTATTTCATCATTCATACTGTAGCCTTGAGGAGATGAAGAGAGAGGCTGAAACTTATGAAACTGTCGCAACTACGATAGAACGTATCAAAAGATTGAAAAAGGAACACGCAGATGGGATATCAAAACTGGCTAGCTACTACGCGCAAGGGGTTTATGATGATGCAATGGACCGCTATCTCCAGACTGATGATCTGAAGTACTTTGACGATGATCTTGCGAGGGACGACGAGTGGTCAGAGCATTACGCAAGACTTGAGGTCAGCGAACTCCGTCTGCCGTCTCTCGATCAAAGTCTGTTCATCGCGTGCTGAAACTCGACGGCTCTCGGCTTGATGTTCGGTGCTCGAAAAAGGATTTTTTCAGAAGGAGCGGACGTATCTACAAGTCCGAGTTTTACAACGTGTTAGCGCGGACGCAGTACGACCATCTTCAAGAGCTACTTCCGCTATACAAACGGCTACGCGAACTGAAGGAGATGGAGGAGGCGGCGCGGATCAAGCGAGAGTCTCAGTTCCCTCAAACAATACAAGAGTATCGAAGCATGGGGTTGAAGGACGCACGGCTGCGGGTAGCACGCTTCCTGATGGCGGATGCGCCAAAACGGGAGCTAATGAGGACGACGTCGCACTGGGCATGGAGGCAGACCGAGCCACTGATCAAAGAGTATAACGGTAATGTGAGCGCTGTTTGCAAATGTTGACCGAGGGGATCACTGCTTGGGGCTGACTTGATACTGATTGTTGTAGCGCGAGTTTCAGCGGGAGATAGAAAACATGGTTCGGGAGGTGGAAACGACGGACCCTAGAGCGCGGAACCGAGGGATGTAAATTTGCATTTAGTATTTTATTATGCTGGGATGATGGAGTACCTGAGGTGAGGTGAACGTGGTTGTCTAAGTAGAGTGATATCAGCACGTGTAGAGACGCAAATCCTTTGTTTCGAAGATCAAGTGTTCGAAGTTGTTTATACGCGTCTGCTGCCCGATGCTGTGTTCCCGATCCCTCTTGAGTATCCTCCGGGCTGTACACATCCGCCAGCTCTGCATGCTTTCCGAAACGTCTCTCAACCTGCACAGGAACCACGTCCTTGTTGACATACAGCCCATAACTCGCCTTTTTCTCTTGTAAAGTTCCATTTCCATATGGAACCATAGCCACGCTACGTCGCTGCGTCCCGGTACTGAACTTATTTAAAACGTCCATCGACCACACCGACTTCCCCGCAAAGTCACCCAGTCACATTCCCCTCTCTCAACGTGCTAGTCGCAAAGCCCCGCCCTGAAATCTCCACGTACATGGCCTATAGGTCGTCGATACGCGCAATGGACACAAACCACGGCCGCTCAACTCAGATGGTCCGTGTCTCGTTCCATTCTTGCTTTCAGGCACACCGCTCATCCCGATCTGCCTCCGTAGCACTCGCCGACGCAGCACCCATTACCAGACATCCCGTTGGCAGTCAACACTCTGCTCGACACGACGCGCCGTCTCGAGTCCTCAATAGTCCAGTGGGCCGCGCTCCACATCTCCGAAGTCGAGGTCAGCGACGTGTTTGTCGCAGTCGGCAACAGCTTTCACGAGATGCTCGCGGCGTTCGCCGCGTACGGCATCGACATGAGGTACGCTTTTTTTTTTCTTCGTCTCGTGGCCTGTGGCGTCCGCTCGTGCCGATATTCCATTTACTTAAATTGAATTATCAGAGACGTGTCGGGCTTCCTTGACGACTTGCGCCGACTGCTGGAGGAGTGCCTGAGCGAGGATCCGACGCCGCAGAACATCAATTATCTCCAGCCGCAGGTGCGGTCGATCATCGCAAAGCTCCTTGAAGGCCTCCGCAACAAGCAGCCCATCTATTGGCAGGCGGTAAACGCGCGCCGATCGGGCTCAGTCTCGGGCTCCAGCTCCAGCTCCGGCTTCCGTTAATCTCGTATATCATCGAATTCCGTCACTCCGTCATTCCGTTTTGGGCCCCTTCCTCGATCTTATAATGTCCGTCCCCGTTCGGATCTCTGGGCACCGCGTATGGGGGTCGCTTAATTTCAAATTAGAGCTTAGAAGGAGAAAGAGGCGTGGTGCGCCGGCGCACTCTACCGCCAAAAAATCAACGCAGCGACCGTAGTCGAGCTGCAGCACGGCTTGCTCAGTATTACTTTGGTGAAAGCTTTTGATACCTTACGATCACGATGGTAGGAAAGGACGAAGAAGGAGGGGTAATGTAGGAGATTTTGTTATAAATTCGGAAATGGCCTGAGGTTTATATATAATATTTTGTCCAGCATGTAAGTTATAACACTGTACTCTGCTCTCGGCCTTACTTGCATATCTATTTTGTATTTATAACTTTTTTTTTTGAATCCGTTAGGCCTTTTGTTCTTTCGCATATTTCGTATGACTCAGTTACTGAGTCGACGGACCACATCTCGGATCTATGACTTTTTTCTCCTGGACAAACGGAATGAACGTATAATGATAAGTAATGCTGAGACACTATAAATTCCTTACATACAGAAAAAAGTACAAAGAAAGAAACAGAAAACTAAGAAGTTGCTTGCACACGTGTTGTCATGTCTCGTATAGTGAGTTGGTGGCAAACCGCAACCATGGGCCATAAGCCACTCGAGGCTCTGGAGGGGTACATAGTCGTCAGTTAGGTCAAAAAACTGATAATATCATACTTACCCGTCAACATCGGAGTATTCAGCCTTCTGCAGAATAAAACACTGGTCAAACGACAGGCGATTCTCGCGCCCGGCTTTTTCCTCGGTAAGGTAGCCATGGCTTGTGAGGAACACATGGGGTGTGTCACCAAGCTGCACAGCGAGAACGTTCCAGTTGACGTCCGTCGGTGAACTGGAACAAAACTTATGTGGCCCAAGGGCGAGCAATGCCGGAACGATCTCGACCCGGCCTTTGTGCAGATTCTTAGAATACTGCGTTTTTTCCAGGTTCACTGGAGAAAAGAGAAGAATTAGGACGCCAAATTATCGCATAGTCAGCGATAGGATGACAAGAGCGCACGGAGATTTCGAGATCCTTTCCGGGCAACGAAGCGTTGCACACCAGATATCGTGAAATGCGCAGCCAGCATATTGAGCGAGAAAAAGTCATGCACGCAGTATGAGAACGAGGCGTCGCTCGCATACGCGCTTGCGAGAGCCGAACGGTCGGTGTCGAATGTCTCTGCGTACCTAAATACCTGTTAATGTTAGAGTCCGGTGAGGGAAAGGAGAAAGAAGGTCCATACCGCTTCAGAAAATCCACTGCCATGTCTTCAAGCTCGCACGCCTGACGATTCAGCTCTTCTGCCTCCTCATCGGGCAGCGACTGGATAACGCCCTGTATCGGGGTTTCATTTTCAATAAGGAGAGGGGAAGGATTCTGTGACTCTTCCTGGTTTGCGGGAAGGAGCGTGTCTGGCCATACTGGAACGGGACTTTCCCTAGGGGTAGCAATGTGCCGATAGGGTGGGCAGAGATGAGCATGAGTGCAATATCCTATGTCTGCAGAGTGTACAGACTTAACCAATCCAAAGTCAATCCGTCGTCCCTGTCAATGTGAGCCGTTTCACTTCACGCTTTCCCGCTCACAGACGTCTAAAAGAACTCACCGGAAACGGATCCGCGTAACAGTCAGTCCCTTCTTATGCAGCTCTTCTGATTCTTGTTCGGACCATTTCTTCCTTTCAGCCTCCCAGTTTCCTGACTTCTTTGTGCACGAGAAGGGTATTGGTGAGTACCACTTTACGCCTTCCTTAATGGGTCTGCTCAGCACAGGGGAGGGCGAGCGCTCGTGTTTTGGTATACGCTCGGATTGAGTCGCCATAAATTGAGTTTCATGAACACGTAGACGAGTTCTAAGTTGAGCGTCGGCGGGCAGATTGGACCTTTCGGTGTTTAGAGCAGAAACGCGTCGCGTCCACATTGGGTAAGCAGCTCGGCAAATGACCGCGACTTGGTCTGACTTAGCGCGTCACGACGTGAACACTGAGCACGACAATGGCATTGCCAACAAGGGGTCATGTTATTATTGAAACGACTGTCGGAGAGCTCGACATAGAGCTTTGGTCAAAGGTGCGTGTATACCTCTCGCGAGATTGCAGTAGCTTTATCTCTGAGTTTTCCAGGAAACGCCGAAAACATGCCGGAACTTCATTGCTCTTGCTATGGAAGGTACGTCGTACTCGTTTGTTCTTTTACAAGATACTGAACTAGTTCCGGTACAGGATATTACGACGGTGTCATCTTCCACAGGTACGCTGTCATAATCACATGTCAGCTCGGCCGGGGGTGAACATCAGAGTAGAGTCGTACCCGATTTCCTTGTGCAAACAGGAGATCGGACTGGAACAGGAGGGGGTGGAGAGTCCTTCTATGGAGGTATCTCTCTTAATTATCCTCGCCGACTAGTTCTTTTTAGATATTAATGTCGAGAATTTTACTCCTAGAACCTTTCGAAGACGAAATCCATCCGCGGTTGCGCTATGCACACCGAGGTCTTGTCGGAATGGCGAATAATGGAGTGAAGGATTCGAACGACTCGCAGTTTTTCTTCACGCTAGGTCAGAAACTTGAGCTCGTGGTCGGCATTTACTAACATTCATCCTGGCTCTCGTCACTTTGACATTCTCAGATCGGGCGGACGAGCTGCATGGGAAGCACACATTGTTCGGCCGCTGCGTCGGAGACACCATCTTCAGTCAGTGCTCTGCGCTTCTCCCGTATCATTGTCGCTCCATGACGACAGTCACTGACGTTACTTCGTCCATCCCCATTGCTTCTAATTTTATGCAGATGTGATGAAAATTGGGAGCATGGGTGAGTTCTTTTGAGCCGGAACGATGTGCACCTTTGTTAGAGCTGCCGGGCTGAGTGTTTGATTACGCTAAGAGCTTGATGACGACGGCCGGCCGTTGTAGTGCGTCAATACACGACCTTAACCACTTGCTGTGCAGGAACGCTGATTTAGATGCACGAACTATCTTTTGTTACAATGATGATGTCTCAGTCCGCCAAAGATCAAAACCATACGCATCATCGACAACCCGTTCGAAGACATCGTACCCCGTATCACTGCGGCTGAAAAACGGGCACAACACCGTGCGCGTGAGCAGGTGCAACGAGAGCGTGAAGAGGAAGTCCGGAGAAAGGGCGCAAAGAAGTATATCCTGCGTTACTTCCCATTTCTTTACGGTTCCGCCCTGATTGGTTTTCACGTTTTATCAGGGACACAAAATTACTCAGTTTTCAAGATGATGAGAATGGGGAAGAGGAACCGGTCGTTTTCAAGAAGAAAGCTATTGTCCGGCCCGATCGTGCGTTTTTTCCGACTGTTTTTAAAGTTAATCACTAACAAATAGTTTTCATCAGTCGTGGATAACTCCGAACAGCTTGCGGTCAGTATCAACCCAGACCTAACTAAGCAGTCGTCCAGCAGCGAAATACCGACGCTCAAATCGCATAGTGAGCTGGAACGCGAGAATAAAAACACTGACGAGAAGACTGCAAAGGTAAACCGCTGTTCTTATTCATTTGTTGCAAGGGGTTTGATTAAATTGAATCTTAATCATGTAATTTGACAAGCCAAAGAAAAAGGAATCAGACAGCAATAGCAGCGTCGTTGGATTAAGGGAGAAGTATGCTAAGGAGCAGGCTACAGCTGAGTGTGTACATTTTTTATTTTGCGTTCCGCTGCTGTGCTGAAGCCAATGCATCAGGACCGAACGGCAGCAGCAGATTTCGAAACTCGAGAAAGAGATCCGAAAACTAGATTCGAAACGCGCGGGAGGAAACAGTTCTGATTCTGAAGGAGATCACAAGAAAAAGAAAGCAAAGCGATCTTATCTCGAAGAGGAACTTGCAAAATACGAGAAGACACGAGGACTGAAGAGCAAGAAGGACGGGAAGAGGAAAGCGAGGGACGAGGGAGATGTCTTAGCGAAGATGAACGCCTTCAAGAGTAAACTGAAAGGGTCATTTTTGGATGACGACGAAGAGACACCAGAATTGGAGACTCTGGAGATGAAGGATGTTTCTGGGACGAATGAAACCATTGGCGGTGAGAACGCGGAAAGTGCAATGGAGGTTGACACAGACACCGGCTTCCTATCTCACAAACTCAGTTTCCCGAAGGGCAACGACGAGGAGGTTGCGAAGGCTGAACGAGACTACGAGGTTATTGATCCCCGTCAGCGAAGCGCTCGTGCGAAGGAGGAGGAGCGGGAGCGGAAGAAACACGCGAGGCCGAAGGATGGGAGGAGGGGTTATCGACGGTGATTCGCGGGACACCTGTGTCGCTTCTTGAAAGAACCTTCGCGGTGCGCAGGGGTATCGTTTTCTTGTAATCTTCATGCACTGCCTAGACGTCATGCGTCCCTCGAACAGTAAATTCGCGGGCGGCTGAGCGGAGGCGACGATGTCATGTTTACCGTGAAGACTGGTAAGCGGATGATTTACCTTAAATGTCGTTACGCTTCTCTTCTCCCATATTTGTTGG
The DNA here is from genome assembly GCA_021029095.1 of Phellopilus nigrolimitatus. Classification (NCBI taxonomy): domain Eukaryota; kingdom Fungi; phylum Basidiomycota; class Agaricomycetes; order Hymenochaetales; family Hymenochaetaceae; genus Phellopilus; species Phellopilus nigrolimitatus. The sequence continues at coordinate 68,683 of JAJOHG010000007.1, forward strand.
ATAACTTTGTATATGTCGTGCAAATTCGTACTATACATATGCTTTGCATTGAAAACTCGATTTTGCAGCAACTCGGAGCCCGGGAAGTCGATTCAGTCGAGTCAGGAGGCATCGCATCGAGAGGCTGTGCTTTTCGCCCCGATTAGGAAGTCGAGTGTTGTGCCGCCACATCCAACCGCAGAGCATCTCACCAACATCCTTGTCCTCCTTTTGCTTCATCTTCATCTATCATGGCCTCCAAGGCAGCCTACAAACGCGTAAGTACTTGTGTCATCTCCATCGCGCTGATGCTGCTTGTGCGCCCGTTACGATCACACTCTGACACTGCTTCCCACCGCAGTTGACAAAGGAGTATGTGGTGATGCAGAGAGAGCCACCCCCGTTCGTGTGGGCTGCGCCCGACGAGAAGAACATTTTGCACTGTGAGTCCGGACGCGTTGAGCTGGCGTCTCGAACGAACTGAACCGTTTTTTTTTAGGGAACTTTATCATTGTACGTCTGCGCTACGTGTTTTGCGATCTCGTGCGTTATAGCACTGACCTTCTTAACTTCTAGCGTGGCCCGCCAGATAGCCCATACGCCAACGGAGAATACTATGGAGTTGTGGTCTTCCCTGCAGAATACCCTTTCAAACCACCAGGGATCAAGATGCTTACGCCCTCTGGTCGCTTCCAGCCTGATAAGAAGATCTGCTTCTCCATGTCAGACTTCCACCCGGGGTCGTGGAATCCAGCCTGGAGTGTGGCTACGATGTACGTTTGCTGTATGACTGCTTATCGCTAGCCGATACTGACTGGCGAACAGCTTGACGGGACTTCTTTCGTTTATGCTGTCAGACGAGATGACAACAGGCTCTGTTACGGCTTCTAATGCAGACAAGCGCGCTTACGCAGCAAAGTCACATTTATGGAATATTCAAAACAAGAAATTTAGAGATGCATTTCCAGACGTGAGTTAATTGCTTGATTTCCCTCCTTTCTTCTCTCGTTTTTGCTTTGCGTTTCAATTCTATCCAAGTACTTCAATGGTTGAGACCATTTTTGTGTGTTTTCCGTCATCTTTCCAGATTTGTTTCTGGTTGCCAACCGTTTTGGCTTACATGAACCTGAGATTGATGAATGCTTACTATTTCATATACTTTAACAGCATATTGATCCTATAATGAAAGATCTGCCAAATATGGCGCAAAAGGAACGTGGCCTTTCCGCGAAGGCTGCCCCTCTCCTTTCGCCAACGTCTTCCGCCGCAAGCTCTTCGAGTTTTGCGCCTAGCCCCACAACGCCTTTGTCGGCTAATTCGACGGTTTCGGCTGGGTCACAGAGCGACATTACTGGTACGAAGGGACTGCCGACTCAGGGTGCGAAGCCAAAGACAAAGGAGTCAAGCGCAGCTACTCCACAGGGGGCGGCGCGTGGCGCGCTTTCCTGGGGCCAAGTTATGTGGCAGAAGTGGTACTGGGGCATATTCATAGCCGTGGCGTTGGCGGTATCGAGTCGATTGACTGGAAGCTCGTGAGACCTGTCTGCGAGTCGTGGGGAAGCAGCAACGTCTGGTAATGATTATAATAGATATCCCGGTTTACAGGTTTATCGTGCGCTCTTGCAGAGCCACTATACTCGGGTTGGCTTCGAGCGCACGTATTTCTGCGCGTAATGGAACCACAAGCATTTCTCTATAAACCGTCGAATCCCTGTACATTTATGATTTCTTCACACTCTTGATATGATCCTTATTCCTGGGCTATTTCTGTCAGGCTTTTGTGCTTTACCCACTCCTTATATTCCCACTTCTATTGTACTATGTAACAACGGCGATTGCTTGCGCGGATGATGAAATTCAAGTTCCTTAGGACTTCTATGGTAAACAGTTGATCATGAAGCAAAGATTGCCTCCATCGGTTCTGTACCTTCGAATTATAATTACAAAAACATACAAGCTACAGCATTGGACTTCATAACAATGATAACACAGATTTCACGAAGACATGATGTGAGAACTCCAAAGTTTGCAAAGAGGGTTCAGTTCACCATTCCCAAGGAGAGTATCTACTTCGTTCCGAATATCGACCTTCACCGCATCGAGTGTTCTGCCTGCATCAACAGTAATCCACCTCAGAGCCTCCTTGTCTTGTGCCTCCACCGCAATGGTCGCGAAGATCTCCCTAACGCGCCGTTGAATTTCCTCTTTCTCGTACCGTTCCTCGCCATACCCACCGCGCTCCTTCGCCTTCTCCGGAGAAATGTCGAGAAAGAACGTGAGATCTGGGGCGGGAAGCGACACGTCGGGCGCGCGGCACCATGCGAAAGGAAGGCCCTTAGATGCAGAGAATGCAACGCCGGAGAAAGCGTAGCGGTCACAAATGATCGTGGTGCCTTCGGCGAGTGCGCGTTCGATGCTCGTGCTGTACAACCGGCGTTGATATGAGCGGAGACGCAGATGAGGGCACACATGAAGATGTAGATGGAAGGCGCGAATAGAAGAGGCGACGTGGGAAACGCGTACAAGTAAGAAGGGCGGCTTTCACTTACGCCAGCTCCCAGCGGTTCGCGGAAAAGAGGAGGTGGATCGCGCGGTCGTCGACGTCCGATTCTGAACGCAAGTACGCATCGATCATCTTTCCGATGGGCGTCGTCCTGTCTTGTGGGTCCGAAGCAAAGAATGGAGACACAAGCACGGTGTGCACATTGTCAGACCTGTCGGCAAGAGAACGCGAGAGCGTGGTAATTCTGACCAGGGAATTTCATGAGCTTTGCCGGAACATTCGAGCGTTCTAAATGCGACACGAGAGCTGCTGCCTGAGTGCTTTTCCCAGATCTGTCGAGCCCCTCAATGACAATGAATGCTCCCCGGCGAATAGTAGTCATATCGAGGATGGAGGCAGGTTAAGAAGCACGCGTTGTCAACTTGACACATATCTCCCACGATAAGCTTCCTTTGAGCAGACAAACTCGTGTGGAAGCAGGACCTTCGTATATTTGCTCAGTGCAAGTCCGTTCTTTCTCCTCTCTTGCTGTTGACAAGCTTCGCTTTCACGAATTCTGCTGGTCAAGAAAGGCTTAAACTAATGCACGCGGCCTTGAACCTACCACACTTTCTTTCCGCCGTTCTCACACTGTCATCCTCTGGAGGATCGGTCCATCATTATAAATAGCTTAGGTTTATCAACATCTTCGACGCGCTGGGGCCCGAGAGGGAGCGAGACCGGACAAGAATTCGGAGAATGTAAAGCCGTTAACTTTCGCGACCGAATGTATGTGCATAGAGTTGCGCTCTCACGATATCGGCCACCCTCGGTTCCACTATCATTGCTATCATACCTACTTGCTCGATTAGGCCCAATGCACGCTTGATTTCGGAGTTCTGAGACGCTACCCTTGCGCATGATTTTGCATCCTTGTCATCGATGAGTCGCCAAGCTTAAATTTTGGTTCTCCGAGAAGAACAAACACAGAAGCGACCCGGAGCATTTACATAGGGGCTAACCTACCCGCGAGGTCATATATCTCCTTGTGGATGTCCGGAGTCGCACGAACAGTCGGACGGCCCATGGTCGCTATGAGGAAGAAGAAGTTGAAGAGGAGTAAGTTGAAGTGAAGGAAGTTCCCAATGATTTCAGCTTACCCTGGATCGCGCCAACATGTCTGTGAGTATCTACGAAGCGGTATTGCAGTCTAAAAAGCTATCCCGCGGGCGTACGCTCATCTTATCCTTTCTAATCAACCTGTAGTTCGAAGTCAAGTCGGGAATCGGGAAATACGGCTATTGCAATCTAATATGGTCGCTCGTACTTCACTATTCAACGTCTCAACTGAATGTGGCTTGTCTTTTCAGACGCTGGCTACCTGGGAGCCGGGACCTGAGAGCATATGTTTGCGGTTCCATTCTAAGACATCTGCTATGTTATACTTAATGTTGGCTATTTGGATCTGCCTTTTGGAAGCCTAGTCTGAGTAATACCTCTGAGTCATACTATTGTGGCATGATGATCCATGCGCGCGCAGAACACGGCCTTGCAGCTCGAAGCACAATCAAAAGGAGGTGAGGTATATATCTGAATGCAACAGGAAAGCCTATACATCGGACACGAGCACGCCTTCATCGACCTACTTGAAACCTCAAGAAACCAACTCTACAGGGCCGCGAGAAGTCTCCGATCATTCGGATTGGTCTCTCGTCTCTCGCCTGGTCTCAGCAATCCGACGCCGAACTGCTGCGGCTCTTTGTGATGACCCGTCTGGTCTTCCTGTTCGGCTATCTTGTAGGATTGATGCTCAATATTCAATCCTTGCACAGATAAGATAAACTGTTCCTACGCGGTCTTGATCGCTCAGTGGATGTGCTTCTCCCGCGAACCGTATGTGCTGTTGGCAGCACCGCAATGATCAGCCCGTTTTTCGGACGTCTCCGTGCTCTCGTTCCCTTCGGGGGCACCTTTGTAATCGCGACTCAGGTTCCCATCACACGAAGTGTGCCGCGATGTCTAGCTAAGCCTTCTCCTACATTTATAAAATGTGCCGAGCTTCTCAGATTGTGCTCATTTCGCCACCATAGTCACTCGAGTCTCGATTTTCATCTCCGCCCCCTTACGAGTGAGTCGGAAGGCTTATGCTGAAAGTCATGACGCGTTCAGGTTGCCACGCTGCACTTATTCCCTCTTTGCGTTTTCCATTCAAGTCACCTGCATATACTTCCGCGCTTTTGGCAGACACCCGTGATCGAAAAACATGGGAGTTGCCCCACTTCCAATGATCTTGGCCAGCGAGCAGCCACATTATCGTGTGTGATTATTCACACCTTGCGGGGCCAATACGGAGTTGTCAACTCCCCGCTTATTTTATTCCGATACATCGGGACTTGAAGTCATCTAGCTGACCGTTGCCGTATCTAGAGACGGCTCCCTTCGATGCTTGAGCATCCGGCTCCGACTAACTCGCCGGATTGTCTAAGTATTGGCCTCCGATGGAGACGTCGTACTTCCCGTATGTCGTAAAATTTTACGCTATATCACACTCGTTGAGCAGGCGAGTGGTCTAAACTGAGCGAATACTTGAGCGCTCGAGGTAAGGGTTTTCAAAAGATTAGTATCATCTGCGCGCAGAAACAGAATGAGCGACATGCATATAATTTGAATTTCAAGATATGTAATGCGGAGTGAGTGTTATACCAAAACACAGCAAAAACTTTAAAGAAAGTGCATGTTCTAAAACGTCTACCGAAACCTCTGTTCATAATAACGTTTTTACTTGACGGCATGTCCATTATATATGGTTTACTACAAACTTTCGAGATCATGTCCTATTATTTAGTGTCAAAGAGCGTGGTCCATTGACTCGTGACCACTAAAAAGGAGCTCTTCCCAGCATCACCAGCATCACCCGGTGGACTGTCTCTGTCTGAACAAATGGATCTGGTAGTCGTCGACTCATCGTGGTTTCCTCGGAGATGAAACGCAGACGACTCAGGAATCGAAGTAGGCTATGTCTGCTCGCGGTGAGCTTTTGGTTTCATGGGGGCGATGAAAGGTCAGGCAGCCTTACATCGGACAACGGCAACCTCCATGTCGGAATCGAGGTCCGCTGCGTGCGAAGCTGATGTTGAGCTTCGAAGGAACCCGAGCTTGGTCGAAACGGTGCATGTTTTCGCATAGAGATTATAATCTACGTGCACATCGGTGCTTAGTCTTCTCGGAAGTATTGTATTTTTTTTTTCTTACTTGAGAATCTTCGGCTTTTTACAATCAACGAGCCTGTGGCTCGCGTCCGATCTTGTCGATCTCATAGCGCGGATCTTTTTGTCTTATCTGAGACATTACTATAGGATGACGTATCCAAGATTTGCGTTTCCGGACTTCTTAGTCGCGTTCAATTCCCTCTGTGCTATGACTACTACCCAGTCCCACTGGCAGTCTCGGGTTCGTTGTCGGGCAGCAGCGTCCTTGTTCTCTCCATCAGTGGACTTACGAGTACCGTATACGACTGCATCTCGATTACACTCTCACGTCCGCAATAGCCCATCAGTTGAGGCTCCTGGGGTTCATACTACCAAAGGATCAAGTCAAGAAGCTGTTGCAGACAACTTTATACCTGATTTCGAAGATCAGTCATATTTTCCAAGTAACCGGAACAGCAGCAATCTTGATCATCTATAAAAACTACTCTTTGTCATTGCAACGATCTACCGTCTACAACCTCATCCGTCTGAATGCTATAAATGCTCACATCTGCTGATAGTGTCATCACCGGCACTGCGTGGCTACGCTCTACTTTTGTGGTCGCAGATCTGCTCGCAGCGCAGCCGCTGCCTCACCGTTTCGACCGACACTCACGCGATCTAAGAGCCCTCTCTCCGCATCTCGTATCCGCCTCCCATGGACTGTCGGTCGTAGCAGTAAATATAGGAGAAACTCACGCCCTTATTCTCCCATTTGCTGTATTATCGGACCTTCCTTCAGGCTCGGTGAAACTGTCTTTCCATACAAGGCACTTTCCCCACCTGGAGCTTAGAGTATCGGTGTGGGCTATAATGCTTTTTGCGCTGATTGACAGGGCGAGTTTATTGCCACGGGGAGAATGAACCCGATTCATCTCAATGCCGATGCAAAAGTGGCATGTGCAGAATGGTTTAGCGCTTTAATTTGCTATGCCTTTATCTGCAGGTTCAACTCCTGTTCCAACTCTACTCAATGCCTTAGTCAATTCCAGGCCTAGTCCCTAGCCCCGTTTCCGCCCTGGTCTCTGGAAAAGTATCGACAAATTCGTCGACAAACGCGCTTGACGGGCAATTAGATGCGTCAGAAACACACCTCCGATGCTTTACTCCGGTGTTCTGCCGAGCCCGCCAATGACTAGGCCGATGAAAGGAATCCAACGGACTTTACAGCGAGGATGTCGATTTTGACATCATCTTGGTATGTCCGTAAAAAGATATGGCAAACGCCAAGAAGCAGACATTCTTTTTTAGAGCGCGTCTGAAGTCGAAGACAGTCCTTGCTTCGCACTGAGGCTTCGGATGCGGGATTCCCTCGATCGTAAGTTTGAGTGAGTTTTCTTTTTAACCATGTTTGATGTAATTGGAAGATCCTAACTGGGTTCTCATAAGGTCCGGTCCTAAAAACTCATAAATACAGCAGCTCATTTCTTTTCAGATTCAGAGGGATATACAGACCAAGTTTAGCTGCTGCGCCATTCAAAACGTGTGGCACACGCGGAGTAACGTCTCTTGGCGTGGAAACGGTGTGCATACGAAAAAATAAAAAACACAAACCTATTCACGTCAAGCTGCGTTCCTAGAAGCAAATGTACGCAAAGGGGACGATGTACCGCGGTAGCAGTCCGAAGATGATCTGCGCGGGTACTTCGCTTTTTTGCGGGGAGAACTCGCTGTTCGCCTTCGCGATCCCGTCCACGCTTGCTTCGAGGCCTTCTACTTGGCCTTTACACGAAGCGCATCGATCCCGCTTCCCGACGCACACTCCAACTTTATACCCAAAGTCTCTGTGAAGTCTCCGTTGTGCGGACTTTCTACGGACGCGGGTGTAATGTTTCCTGGACTCTCTGGGACCTTTGAGAACCCGTTAATAGTAAGAAGGCTCTCGCGCACTGTCCCAGCGCGGGCCGACCTGCGAGGTACGCCGTTTGAAATGCGACGGCGAGCACTTGGCAGGCAATGTGTATTTTATCAATTAGGCCGGGAAGCGGCAACGTCGAGCCTTTCGCGGTAATAATTGGTCCCGGCGCCCTCGCGCGTGAGAGTCTTTCAGTCCCTTGGCTACGTCTAATGCACTGCAGGCAGGCGCCGCCCGAGCCAACCCCCAAACGCAACCGTGTGAAGTCCTTATGGCTCAAACGAACGTCTTTAAATTTGCACTCGCGACCAGCCCCACAACAAGCCAAGCGCAAGCGGCTCAAAAGCGAAGATTTTTTTCTAAATTGCGCTGTGGATGGGTGCGCTGATGCAGACCCGCACGAGGCCGCTTCGTTCACACGTCCCGCGGCCGCGGAAGGCAGGTCGCAGTCCGGTATGTCGCCCATGCCCCTTCAGCAGCGTCCCCCGTCGTCCCTAGCGCTTAGATTCTAAATTTTTGTATTGATCTTTCAATTTGGCCCTCGAGAGCACACGAGAGCGTCGTTGTAAATGATGAGAGCCGAAAGGAGTATTTGGATCGCCGATGCTGCGTATCCGTGTATATTCTGAACCGCTGTTGCTTGGTCGCCCAGACAAACCGAGATCTCAGACTGCTGTTGTTATCGTTGCGCGCCTTCAAATCGAATTCGGCTTTGCGACGATGGATGGCGCCCCTTTGCGCGGGGATTCGTCCGCTCGTCACGAGGCTCGCGGGCGAAGCAGCAGATCGAGATCGGAAATCGAACTGAATTGTTTCCGACTCAAAAAAATGCGCTAACGTACACGTGCACGTGCTCTGATCCTTGCAGCCTTCTGACGGCATGCATCGCTGCTAGGTCGCTTCGAAGCAACGCAAATTTGCGGTTTTCTCACTCGCCGCGCAAGCGATGAGAAAAAAAAATGAGAAGACGTCGGAGCATGGGACATGGATGAGAGCTGCACAGACGTCGGCGGCGTTTTGGTGGGGCATGCATATGGCCTTCTGCTTCGCTCACGAGGACCTCCTGCGTGCAGAGCATGCGGAAGATGCACAGTATTATGCGGCTCACATACAGCACTGGAACGTATATATTCGAAGACGGCGCAACTTGGCTGTTGAGCAGATCAACAGGGCTGTAAATTAGGTACTAATATGAGGTAAGTATACATAGCAGACGATAGCTGGCAGGAGGCAGTGATAGTAATACAGAAGGCGCCGTATGCGTCGTGTCGATGTGGTGACGACGGGAAGAATTGGGTCGAGAATACAATCAAGGCACATGAATGGAAAGAAAAGACGAGTGGAAAAGGCGAAAAGATTGAAACTAGGAAAATTTGCAGCGAAGAAAAAAATATGTACCAAATATACAAACTTCATTTCATACGAAGAATAAGCAGGCTTTTAATTATGATAATTTTGATTAAGAAATGTGCAGGTAGATGAAGCGAAGATGCTGGATTGCACCGATGTTGGAGCCCACAGCGTTGGTGGGCATTCGAAGCCCCCCCCTCTCACCTCCCGCGCTCCCACGCCATGTATGAATATGGGCTGATATGGGAAGGTGAGGTATAGCAATCCGGAAGGTATAGTCAATTAATGAGGTCACTGGGCGACGCGGCAAGCGAGAAGCGCGTGCATCCGTCCAACACAAACGGTCTAGCGCGCCGTAAATCGGCCCATAGCGTATTTCAGGACAAGCCGCGGACGGCGTGCGCACGAAGCGAGGCGGGAAAAAAGAAGTCGATGGATGTATGTTGTGTCACCGAAGCAGACGTGGTTTACACGGTCGGAACGGAGCGGGCGAGGGCGGCAAGTGGGAGATGCACGGCGCAAACGTGCTGAGAAAGGCGATCGTCGCGGACGAGAGAAAAAAAGTGGAGTGCGCTGAGAAATCACAAAGGGAATCGCTGCGTGTCGGTGAGAGCAGAAAAATGCGAGGCAATTCACAAGCAGTTCACTGCTCGAAGTCGTACTCCACCGCGGCGCGACAGGCCTCGTTCGTGCGAGGACTGAAGCCGTGTCTGTGGAGGCTTCTGCGGTCAGGGAAGCACGCGTCGCACGCTGAACAGCTATGGACACTCCGGGCCGATGCAGAAATTGACGTCGAGGTTGACCCAGAAGAGGAGACCTGCCGAGAGCGCTTTGACGAGCGGGAACGCTAAGAAAAACGCGCGAGAACCGCGGAGTCAGCCTAATACGTTCTTTACAAGAATACAGACACGACGAAGTAGGAAAAGGTATGTATTCCCAGCAAAGGATAATAATAGATGCTGGGCGTACGGAACGGGGCGCGAAGGCAAGGAAGAAAAGGACATACCGTATCATCCTCCTCGTCATTCGAGCCGTACTTTCGCTTTGAACGCGAAGGAGACGGAGCTGATCAAACGGAGCTCGAAATCAGAGAGCAAACTTGGTAAAATTGAGGAAGGAATACACACCGAGCTCAGTGCCAACTGCTTTAGCGTACGCACTGCGCCACTGCTCTATGCGGCGCATGCGGGCATGATATGAGGTGTCAATGCGCGGAGGTTCGGCCTCTTCTTCCGAGGAGGACGAGCGGTCCTTTTCATTTCCATCCTCGGATGAGCAATAAGACTCGAGGCCGGACTCGCCATCCGACTCGTCAGAACCCGAACTGGAAGTATAGCTCGAGGAAGCGGCTGAGCTGGAGCCAGGGACAGAGATGCGCTCGCGGCGAGTGGGAGGGGGGACCTCGACGAGCTCGATGATCTCGATGGTGCGCTGCTGGCGAAGATAGCGTTCGTGGACGGAGCCGTTGACGAGGTGGGTGTTGAACTGGGGGCAGGCGACGGCGGGCGTGCCCTTGTATGCGTTGCCGTTGAAGTGTTGATGGTAGGGGCTGCCCACCATGACGAGGGAAGTGTCTGATTCGTTGAACATCGTCCGCGACGTCGAGAGGACTCGGAGGACGGGGGAGGGCTGAGGGGCGCGGAAGTGAAAGGAAGGAGGATCGGTACGGGATGGGGTTAAGTACTTTAGGAAAGCTCTCGTAAAAAGAAATAAAAGAAATAAAAAAGAATTCATCGAAAAGAAACCTTAATTTGGTCGCCAGAACCGGCATATTGGCTCGCTAAAAACAGATCAGCCGGGCAATCTCCGGCCCATGGTCGTGGTCCATCGGTCGGACAGCCGGGCGCAGCGACAGCATGAGAGAAAAAGGCTCGAAAATTGGATAATCCTTTTTCGGTCCCGCACCCTCATTTGTCTCCGATGGGAACCCACGCGTCACAGGTGTACAATATAGGCAGACAGAGAATCACTGCCAGCACTCATACATGTAATACGGTGCTACCATTACATATCTCCGTCCCCTCCGCCAGCAGTACAAATCAACTCCGCTTCTCGTCGACGTGGCCCGCCAGCTCAGATAGCCATCTCCTCAAAGCTCTCCCCATTCAGTCATCCAACAAGCGCGCTGGCGGCAGCACTAGTGCCTATCCACAATGACAGCAAGCGAATTCATGTACTAGCCGAGCCCCCAAGGCCCAAGAATCGTTCCCGCATCCCCTATATAATCAACGTAGCCCGCACACTCTCCGCAATACCAATACCAATACCGAGTTCCAATGAAAGATGTGGTCGAAGCACGGGTACCTAAGGTCTCATGGGCCGTAGCCAGGCCTCGGCCGCTTCAAATTGTTCTGTAAGCTCTGGCAGAACCGCCTTCTCGCTGTGCATCAACCGCATCGCCGTAAGCGTCTGGACCCGTGCAAAGGTGCATGACAAGGCGATGTGTGGGGAGGCAAGGACAAGACGAGAAGATGCCATGAGAACGGGAGTACAGGTTGGCGAGATGAGATGGCAATGCAGAACACGTGCGTCAATACAGAACCCAAATACGGAAATTAGGCTGCAAAAAGCACTTACACAGTCCCAGAACCGGAATCCGCGCTCAACCTCGCCCTTCGGGTTCTTAACGCCAGGGAACGTTTCTTCGCAGATCTCAAGCGCGAGTTGTTTCGCCTCGCGTACGCCCTCCGCGTTCGCGTCCCGTACGCATTGGCGATTGTTTATGTGCGTGAGTGCATCCAGATACACCTTCGCAAGGATGCCGAAGCCCGTATTCACGTCGGTCTGGAAGGGCAGGGAGAGCGCAATGTCTAATAGATCGTCCCGTGCGCGCTTCGCGTCTCCGCGAAGGAGCATGTTGAGTGATGCCACTTCAAGCAGTGTTCGAAGCGCGCGCGTGAGCGACTTGACGAAAGAGTTGAATACCAGCAGCTCTCGTGACAGAGGCGCCGACCACGGTTGCGGCTAGAGATGCAATGGGAATACCGCATAACACGGGCGTGATGAAAGCGCGGACGGACGGACGGATGGACAAACGGAGAGACGGATGCGGTGCCGAGTTTAAAAATGCATCAGTTCCAATATAAGTAATAGATTTCCCAAGGAGGCCGGCACAGAGTCGCGATAGTGAGTTTCAGATAAAACAGTAAGTCGGAAAGAACCCACCTTGAAATTCAAGGGCACGATGCTCAAGACGCGCATCACTAATAGCATGCATTGTTTCTCGTCGTCTGTTCGTATTATGTCAGATGCACCCTAGAGCCAAAGTCCGCGGTTCTCACCGGTGCCGAAACTCGGTCCGCCACTAAATGCCCGATTAGACCAGAGATGCCCATGCATCACGCCCGCCCTAACGAGTTCCAAGAACAGATATAAAGGATCTTGGAACTTGTCGTTCACTCGAGCCTGCTTGATGGCAGCGTGCATCGCTCGCGCGAGAGGGCCGTGGGTGTGGGAATTTAGAAGGAACCTGTATTTCCAAGGAGCAAGAAAAAATGAATGCGGAGAAAAGAGTTATGATCAAATTCAGATGTTTTGGAGCACGGCGCGTTACTTACCCACGGAGCTCAAGGAAACGCCAAATAACGTTTGCAACAGCCTCATCCTTTTTCTCGAGAGGTGCATGATCCTGGTTGTGGACAGCCTTGTCTGCTTTGTCTTTTTTGGATCGCGTCCGAGCCGCAAGCTTTTCTGACGCGGTGGCGCCGAGGCAAAGAGCAAAGTCGATAGTCGAAGACTTAAATGAAATGTGAGAATGTGCCAATCTTTTTCACATAGTGCGGACTCACGTTCTGGCGCCGCAATTCCTCTTCAACAAGTGAATACGGAACAAGCCAGCCCGAGACACGCTCAGCAAGTTGTGCTGTTTGTGCCGAGTTGTGACTGATGGCTTTCTGCCCATGATTGTTCGGCCCGCCTTGCGGTCCCGTCGGAGGATCGAACCAAAAGCAGCCGGCGATGCGTCGGCCACTCCAGTACTGATGTGCGACGTTACTGATCAGTGCAATAGCAGTCGCACGCGGGCCTGTCTGCCCGTCAGTGACCACTTCCTTCACGAAGCGTCGGTATTCTGTCGTCTCGCCGTTATCAAGAGGCGGCGGCTCAAGTATTTGGCCGGATGTCAACCAGACAAGCGGCTGTGGGCTGAGCAGTCCACGCGAGAGATAGAAGTAGACCTCGTCGGGAAGACGGTTCGTGAAGATTTCATGTAAGTCCTGAGGAATGTCGGCGGCAGTGGGATGGTGCTGCGGATGGTGCGGATGGTGCGGAGGGTGTCCGCCAGAAGGCAGGGGTGTATTGATTGCGAGAGGAAGAGGCTGGACAGAACCTTCGGAGGACAAAATCAAAGAATATTTAATCATACTACGCGTCCGAGCAAAGTGCTCATGGTATCCAATCATTTTAACGGCTGGGTGCTCTGCGAACGCGCTAACAGCTGCATGTCCCGATTTGTAGTATTTGACCATGTCTACCGTCGCCTTGAGAGTGTACTCATGGGCGGTAGGTGGGAAAGGAGGACTGTGTTCACATCCAACGAGAATACCTGCATCAAGAAATTGGTCGTCCGTAAGTTGAAGGTCGGAAAGGAATGTTCGCTTTGAGGTGAAGGTGAAAGTGGGAGTAGAAGATGAGAGGTCCACGCTCGTGATAAGTTTGTCCACGCCTGGGTAGAGGAGCGTGTCGGTAGGCCCAAATATTGCGTGGATATACGATTTTTGGTGTCGTTGAAGGTAGATAAGCTGCCACAAAGCAGACGCGGGCGCAACGAAACGCGTAAAGTAAAATCAAAACCACAGATTAATGGCACGATAGTGAATATGAAGTGCGCACCTGTGCCCAGCTAACGTATGGCGCAACAAGATACTCGACATTACGATGTCTGAAAATGCGCAAGATCATCCTCCAAATATCCCACTGAGCGACATTTGCGCGTCCCTCAAATAATTTTGTTGCGGCATCCTCCTGGCCATGTTCGTACTTTCCCCAAGCGGCTTGTCTATCACGCATAGACTCAGCATACTCCTGCTGCATTTGCTGTCTCATCTTCTTGTTTGGAATCAGGCCGGGGAATACGAAGACGGGTTTGATACGTAGTTTTTCGAGGACGCGGAGGTCAGACTCGATACGCTGCACGAGGGCCAGAGGAGGTCCACCAGTCGCAGCAAGAAGAGCCTCTCTGGAGGGCGGGAGATCAAGAAGAAGATGCAAGTAATGTGAAGCATCGATTCCGAGACGCGAATCCGAGAGCACAGAGAGCGGGAGCGTCTGAAGATGCTTCCGCTCGGTACAGGTAACCTGGCGGTCATGGACGTTAGAGTAGGAAACACATATTCAGAACCAAGCATTTACCATCCAAATGCTTGATAGGCATTTCTGGTCGTGTACCTTTCTGGTCGTGTACTTGGGTGTCGTTCGGTCAAGACTCACGAGAGCGCGGTCAACGTGCTCGTCGCTGTCGTTGCCACTGCTTCGTCTTCGTATTATGTAATCACGCAACTTGACGCCGATCCTGTGCTGCTTTTTTAGTCTGACAAACTCTAACCCGAGTTTCCCATATACCCCTCGTGTTGACAAAGAAATGAACTCTGGATATCTGTGATCTGTGCGATTATGCATAATATAACTACGGTCTCAGACTCGTGTTTCTCCCAAGGCCTCACTGACTCAGAGCCTACTTACCACCAGTTGTGAGAGTGTTGAACTCCGCTCCGCTGTTACAGCTACTCAACCCTGTCATGGAAGTCTGCGATTTTGTTACATTAGGATCTCTTCCGGGAACTTGGCACAGACCATCATTTAGCTAAATTAGAATTGACAGCCTGAGACTCGACGCGCTATCGGTGAGTGTCTACCGATGAGGATGCTATGTCCTGTTATCCTGTTGTGTCTAGTGTACTCAATCGCCTTCTGGACAAAGTTGCAAGTCAACCGCGAAAAGGAAAGGCTTTATGAGTATATGCGCTTAGTCTTTCTCATGGATAATGCCACGGCTACTTTAAATCCCTAATTTGTAGCCTCAATACTCACGATGGACTGAAATGCTCGATCTAAGCCCGCGAAACAGATGCCATTTACTTCCATACAAATCAGTCCATTTTGCGAAACATTCCAACTTCTATAGGACATCTCCGGACAGAAGTCTCGGACGCGTTTTCTAGTGCTGTATCGTGAATCTCTGTTTTGGTTATCGGCAATATGCTTCTGGAGTC
The DNA here is from genome assembly GCA_021029095.1 of Phellopilus nigrolimitatus. NCBI lineage: Eukaryota > Fungi > Basidiomycota > Agaricomycetes > Hymenochaetales > Hymenochaetaceae > Phellopilus > Phellopilus nigrolimitatus. The sequence goes on from JAJOHG010000007.1 coordinate 83,806, forward strand.
ACGGTGCAGTGTTTTCGTGTGTTTATGTTTATGCCTCACTGTGCTTCGGAGCTGTGATTCTTCAGGAGAAAAAAGGAACAGAGAATATATTTCGATTATGGATGCAAGGCGAGACCCGCTTCTACTTTACAGCGCCTTGGGAAAATACCATCTATGAGCGCAGTATCTACGAGCCCGAGCGCGCATATTGAACTCTCCTGTCTAGAGTCTTGCGCGACGACCTTGTGACTTCATTTTTATCTGTCTGATCGTTCTTGGATCACACAGTCAATTCTCTCGCATTCAAATTTGATAGTCAGAACAGGAGGCGTGGGTCTGCACTCGGGCTATTCGCTGTTTGAATGAAATTGTATTGCAAGGTATCTATGAAACAACATCGCTAACTAATCATAGTAAGCTTCAGCGTATCATCAAGCAACCAGCTGTTCATCAACAATATACTGAACTCGAATGGCACCCATTCTCCGAACGTTGAAAGTTCACTTGGTTCATCACAACTCACAGGCTCACTGCAGCATACCGGTAATTCTCGAACTATTCTTGGTCACTCTTGAGACCGTCTAGCCCGAGCCAGGCTCTTCCTTTCGAACTCTGGCTCACGGTGCTAGAGTCTTTTCATTTGGAACCTCCCTTAAAGACCGCATTCTCTCCATGCGGCGAGCTCGACCACGGTCAATCGATTCATGAGATGCAGATGATTTCGGATAGCAAGATGCGTCGCTATTAGGGTGACACTCCAACCCTGTGTGCAAATCATGTGCACGTAAAGGAGGTAAGTAGTGGACTTCCATTTGAGGTCGTAAACAGCGCTTATAACTTTGCAGTCGTCGAATCTATTTATTTTAGGATTCCGTGAGTACGCGAGAAGTGCTTCTCACTTTACGCTTATAACATTCAAAGACGCATGACTCCTTCTGGCATTGAGAAGATGTCTTTCTTTTGACTGAGCTCTGGACGTGCATGCATATATACTCTCCTGAAGCATCGAATCACCGGTGCCAAGAGCGTCTATACAGCAAATCTCCGGATGACCGTGTGTATGGTAGCAAACTGGTGGTAAACATTCCTTGTAGGCTACGCTTGCTATGGAATTATTGTAATCCTCCAAGTAAGAAAAGGCTAAGTTAGCAGTAGTGAAATGGCGGCGAAGAAATTTCGCAAACTCCGGTCGCCGGGCTATTGTCATGCTGACTTGGCAAACTTGGATCTTTCAGTATGTATCTGCGCCTGAAACCTAGCGAATGTTGTTCGGGAGCAACAAGCCACAGATAATGCAAAGATTGCGGCCGGATCAAATGCTTCCTTGGCGTGGAGTCGCAGCCTGGAATGAAGCTCTGGAAACATTTACTCACGCTAAAAAATGCAAGTTCTTTGCACAGAAACCAATAGTCAGAAACTTGAAGGTGCCTTAAACTATGTTATGTAGCTTCTCTATATAGTTCGACCAAAATAAATAAATAAAGTACACGATTCCCTGAGTAGCCGCTTCACTTTGGCTTATTTGATTCCTTATCCGACGGACACCTTATCAGTAGTCTGCAGGTATGCAAGGTTTGGACGTGGATCAATTTGTTTGGGCAGGGAAGCAACAGGGGTAAGCGCAAGCTAAAGCTAATATAGCGAAAATTAATCCCCGGAGCACCTGATAAGAAACGGGAAAATCATTGTTGCAGAGATTTCAGAGTTATTGTAAATCGGGTAAGACACTATGGACATCAGCACGAGGGGTGTTTGGAGTGGGTGCCGAAAGGAGACCCGCGTCGAGTATTTAGCATAATTCACCCTCGACGAGCATTGCTTAGATAACAAAAAAACGTCGACAGGCACTAAGAGTCCTGCATGCAGTGAAACCGCACTAGCATGCATTATCCAGTCGTTTCAGAGAAACCGTACGCTGCTCTCTCTTGGATTATTGACCTCTATTCACTCTTCTTTCTCTCAAGGTCGAGACTCTGACTGGTTTGAAGTCAAGGCAAGTCGTAAGCGGAAATAAGACAAGGATACGAAGGCAATACAAACAGTTTTGTTTATCCAAGTCGAGTATTAATGAGACGGAACACAGCCGCTAAGTGTCGTCACATCATCCTCAGAGGTATTCAATCGAAATGTCACCGTTAATTATTCTGCAGATGGTTGTCTTTTAGAAAACAAGTGTTACTGCGCCACCAAGCCACCAAGTTGTCCCAGTGTTGATTGCTGTGGAAACTTATCTCGTCGAAGGACAGACCGAAGTCGTGAAACAATGCGCAAAGCTGTTGACTGAGTTAACAAAAAATAGAAGGAATCACGATCTTGACAGGGCGAGCCTCACGCGCAAGCCAAAAGTGTTTCGAAGGTTATGGAGGATTCGGACTGATTAGAAAGATCTAGCATCTAAAGACTGCCGTAACCAACTGAAAATTATCGCGTTGTTGGTGTCTGTTTACGCGTTTCATCAACTTGAATCACATGATTAGCTTCTCGAGAGATGTCAGCAGTAAACTGTGGCACTGTGACACTGTCCTGAACTGCAAGCAAGGCAACCTCACCGTATTGTTGAAATCAACCAGCTAGGAATGCAAGACAGACATGACACCTCTCGGAGATCTGGAGCTTACCGGCGGTTCGAGGGCAGCAAGAAAAAAGAGCGGAAGGCAAAGCAGACCAAGGTTTACGGATGGCTCGACCTGGTCTTGCCTACCATCGCAATCTGCTTTATATTGTACGTGCGTCTACATCTTCAATGAAAAATAAGAAGGCTCTCATCCCAGATGCTAGGAATGGTTGGTATTGGAGTCTTATACAAATCGGAGGTAGGCCTGTTCCGAAATTAACGATCAAGTCTTGGTTTTTACTCCCGGATCTTCAGTGAACTATCTAATTCGCAAAGAAGCTCGAATATACTCAGGAGGTGCGCTATCCAGTACGCTCCTGCTAATCTTGTGGATCAATTTGCTTCTCCAGCGTTCTATCTCCTCGCCACTGCCGTCCTTTTCATCCTCATGACCAGGCTGTATCTCGGCATTGTTCTAACTCGATTTCGAGTTAAAGAGTCAAAAGCCTTATCCGATTCGCAACCTGATACGTCACTTTTGACCGAGCCCTATGAGTGTGCAAATGCACAAGGTGAATTGCGTATCTGTACAAAAGATAGGGCGGTCTGCGAAAAGAGATGGAAACCCCCGAGGGCGCATCATTGTTCCATATGTGGCGTGTGTCGTTTAGGATTTGACCACCACTGCCCTTGGGTGAGTGATCACTTATATCACCCTGTATGTCGCATTTTTTATGGCTTATTTACTCATTGATGACTAGGTTGGCACTTGCGTGACATCATCACTGCTTCCCCCTTTCCTTTTGCTTCTCTCTCTCATACCAATTCTTGTGGTGACGGCTGTTTCTCCAATTATTCCTCTTCTTTGTAACCGCATTATTCAAGCTCTTCACGTTTCCCGCCGTTCGCAATGGATCACAAAAAACTGGTGGGACAGGTGGTACTCGTGGTATTTCGTGGGAGGGCCACCAGGAAGGTGGATAATTGGAATTTTACTCGGCGTTTGGGAGCTTCGCGAAAGCGAAGCTGATTCTGGTGATCTCGAGCATTTTGGATATGAAATTGCAAGTCCGGGAGTCGCTTTACTGGTCACGATAGGATTTGCTAGTCTTCTAGCCATTTTCGCTTGTGTAATTTTCTATCTTGCTTGACTTTACTGTCTGATTCTAATCGTCAGTTGGCCTGTTCTTTTGTAGGTTATGCTCGTTTCAACATTACGAAATATTTTCCTTGGAAGGACGTCTGTTGAATCGTACGTTTTCTCTGACGACGACAAACCAGTGGACAAACGGACTTCCCGGTATCTTTGCATTCCTTCTTCCTCTTCTGAAGGGCAGAAGGTGTTTGAGCTCCTTCCCGGAGAGAGATTGTACGACCTCGGCTGGAAGGAGAATTGGAGAAGCTTTACGAAGAAGGGCATATTCAGTTCTGCTGAGAGGTACTATCTTAACAACTAACTCTTATCGCAAATAGCTCATGCGATTGGCTATTTGTATATAGCACTGAAGCATTTGCTTGGCCGAAAATCAATCCGGACGTGTTGCGGAGATGTCAAAATCTTATTAACGAACACCACACCGAGTAATTTGTTACTTGTAAGTTGCCTCCTCTGATGGTGCATTTCGGCCAGATTTTTTAATCTTCTTTACCCTCGAAGCTCATTCCTTACACGTTACAGCGGGGTACTGATTTCGGTTCACGGAGCAGTACCTGCATAGGAATTAATGAACATGTTTATAGGACCTGTGCTGAGCGCGTGACTGGCGGGAGAATTACTAGACTAACCTTTGTTACCGCATCCGACAGAAGGCCAGAAACCAGCAGATTCTCCGGCTAGACAAGCCCCATTGAAGAGCTCACTGCCGTCGGATCCGGACCATTGGCTACATACTACTTCTTCGAATGTGCCAGTAAGTGCGCCGTGCCCTGTACAAAGTGAGTCAACCCCATATACAGTAATGTTTAATGTTGAACGCTACACTTAACTTACCTGAAGGGAAAAATGTGGAGGAGGCCCCTGTGTCTTCGCAAAGGTCAAAGCTTCAAAATATGTCGTGAGATAAGAAATTCAGAGATAATCCAATATGCGTACGTACTGGACTCCGACCCCGTATTCGTTGGTGGGATTTGATGTCGTCTGCCCGCACCATTCTTCATTGCCCGACGCAGGGCAGAGGTCCGTGACCTTTACGACTACAGTCTGAAAAGGACCAGTAAACGATGGAGAGAATGGATCCTCTGTTGCAGTGACTGCGAAACATCGACCACAGGCATCACCGGCACCAAGGCCCGGGCCAGAACCAAAAGAGAGCTGGCTCATGGCTGCAGTGAATCCTGTTGCGCTGATTCCGCAGGCTTCGCTTTCGAGGTCAGTGTCCGAACGAATCGCATATATGTACACGGTTTTGTTGACTCACCTGGACTGCCGCAGCCAGAATACATCGTAAACGATGCCGTACCGGATTCATTTTGTATATACCCTCCAGCTGCACGGGTACCAAGCTTGACAGCGCCAACGAGTGCGGAGAAGCAAGCGATTGAGAATGCTATAGACAATTTGACCTGCATGTCGCAAATCGGAGGTAACCTGAAGATCCAATGGACAATACATCCTTTAAATTTAGGTCTCGGTGGCTTGACATTCTCGGACTTTTTCAGACAGCACGGACACAAAGCCATGCGTAAAAATATGTTGAAGACGTTGTCTTTAGAAGTTCATCGGAGAATTACCAACTTGTCTTCTCAATTATCTATGCCGAGCGCCGCGACGAATTACCGTTGCCTCCGTTAGAGTTGTGAAGACTTGGATACTCCTCTGCTCGGAGTAATTATTGGTGGTTCACTGAGACCCGAGCATCACAAATCCAATCTCTGCGTTCATTCTGCGTTGCATATGTGGTATAGTCAGACATATCTCTGATCAATATGAAAACTATTCTTTGTGAAACTGGGAAGAGGCTGATAAATACTTAAAGATGTAGCATATGCAACTGGAAACACAAAATCAAAGAAACATTGACTCTGGAGACATACTGAAATATTTGCCCAGATACAGGTCGGCAAAGCTGAAGAGTTCAATCGACGGTTACTCAAGGAGGTCTGTTTTGTCAGCATTTAAAATGAAAAGAGTAAAAAATCGTATCATTTCCAGGTAGCCTTCTGCCTTCACAGCTGCGTAAAATAACCAAAGCAGAGGTGGTCAGTGTCCAATTTGCTACAAGCACTGAAGTAAGTTTGCTTCCCACCTTCATTAATAGTATGAGCCCCGTTGCACCTGTCCGACGCTCCTAGATGCCCGTAGCGGAATATATGCTGCGTCAAATTCCAGTAATACCTTGTATCTGAGCCAACGTGGTAAGCACGAGCATTTTATTGAAACAAGCTGTTTGAAACAAACCGGTATTCCCTTTGAAAGTCCTATAATCAGGACGAAGTTTACGAGGTACTTTGGCGGCACAACATACCAAGACTCAGTCCGGGTGCAACTGCGACTTGCCCGTGTTTTATTTCGGTCCTTTGGTTCGTTGCGAATGCAAACAGGATGGTTCCGGAGAGGAGCTGCCAAGGCCCGCTTCTATCCGTCGGGGTGATCGGCGCAGGATTTAGACCGGACCCATAAGCATCAGTAAGTGCGAGCTGGCCGGAAGACATTGGCTGTTGGTTGTCATCCAGAAAGCTTTCGTTTTCGAAGGCCTTGAACGATAAATTGAATGACCGTGCGAGAGGAGAAACGATGCTTGCGAATCTAGCCTGCACTTCAGTGACTGAGCTAGAATGTCTGATGGTCAGTACAAGCGAACGGATTGTAAAACAAAAACAAAAGCGACTAGCCTATAGTCGGCAATACGGTGATTAATGATAGCATACGCCCGTTCAGGGAGTGCGTTGCTCTTTACGCCTCCACGAACAATGTCCACAGCCTGCGTCGTCCCCGTCGAGGGTTTGTAGGTCGGGAAGATTCTATCAAGCATCTCCCCGAGACGTGAAAGCGCTTTATCGCTCTTGCGCGAATCCTTAATCGTTTCACCAAGTGCAGGCGGAAGAGAGGGTCCATGCTCTGCGAGGCATTGCAGCTGTTGGTAGTACGTGCCCTCGCGCTTGAGCGTACTCGAATGAGGATTCGCTTCCAGCTCTGTAATGAGGCGCGAAAGGATCCCGATGCTCTGCGAGTCTTGTCAGAATAGGCTTTTAGGAGAGGGCAAAGATAGTACAGTATGGGCAGGCGGTATACTAGAGTGTCCCCCTGGTGTAGCGACTTCAATTCGGACATCCAGCTTACCCTTCTCTGCAATGGCTGGTGTGGCAAACATCGTGCCAAACATATCAGAATATCCCCCTGAAACACACAAAATATCGGTGTGAAGGAAAGGAGTCAAGCAATGTCGTTCCTCACCTCCCTCATCGACGAGTATAGAGAACGCGTTTTCGCCATATTTCTTCAAGAGATAGTCTCGGATGGCAGTCGCCCCCTAGCGGAGAAGAAAAAGATGCTTGAGTGACGTTATAGAGACAACAATCAAACCAAACACACATAAACGCCCCCTCTTTCTTCGTCAATGCCGAAGGCGAGTACAATGCTTCTCTCCGGCTTGAAACCATTGTCAAGAAGTGTTTCAATTGCAGTCCTACAAAAATGTGTTCGTTACGTTAGGCTTCTGTGATAATCTGGGCGCACTGCTTACATGCTCGCAATCAATCCTGACTTGTCATCGCAGCTGCCACGGCCCCAGATATATTTTCCTATAAAAAAAAGTTAGCAGGTCAATCCCGAGCGGTTCTGTGCAACTGGAGAACGTTTTATCCGTACCATCGAAGAAGCCAGAATAGGGAGGATGAACCCAATGCGAAGCCGTCTCCGGCTCGACAGGAACAACGTCTAAAGATGTACTGTTAGATAGGCACAGTAGGTACGAAAATAGCGAGATGCACGATAAAAGCGCACCCTGGTGAGCCGTGAGGAGGATTGGTTTCAAAGATATGTCGCTCCCCTGCCAGTGAAAAACGAGCGCATACGAGTTCACTTTTGCGACAGTCAGATTTAAATATCTGCAACAAAGAATTACAATATAATGCCTTAGACAAATGTCCCGTAAACGCACATCAGCGGAAATCGGTCTTCAAGGTATGCATGAAGCCGCCCGAAAACACTCCAGTGCTGGGGATCCTCACTCGGAGGTAACTCCTCATCTTGAGTTTCCGTTCTATCGCAGCATTGGTATACATCCTTTGTTAATTTTGAACAAGTAAATGATAATTATCAAGGAATCAAGCAGATACAGACGGGATTCGCACGGCACCCCCAAGAGATTCGTACGCGCGAAGCCTGTACATCTCCGAGTGAAATAGCGCGTCGAGTGTTTGTAATAGTGGGCCGTGTGAAGTTGGCGGTAGGGGCTGAGCTTGCGGACAGGCGGGTGCCTCCGCTGATAGAACGAATACATGCAGGTGATTCAAGTCACTGGCCCAGAAAGCCCTTAGACCAGTCGTAGTATACATCCTGGAGGTTCCGCCGCATATCCATACCAGAAAGTAGAGAGATAGTAAAGTGCACACGACAAATCGGAAATTTGAGCAAGCGTGAAGCTGTCTTCTGCGAGGCTCCGAATGTAAGCAGCCCACATGATCGGTGAATTGGCCTGGAGGTGTCTCCTTTGCTGTCAGATCTAAGAAATGCATGCCTCGTTATTGTCCTGCTCGAAGTGAATGCAAAGTCGTCGGTAGAGCTGACGTGAGAGACTTAGAGCTGGTTCAATATCCTCACGTCGATCGAATCGACCAAATACAGATAAACAGAGCACGACTGTGAGTCCGCGACGTACATTGTAGGAAAGGAAAGTTAGAATGAATAAATAAATCGAACAAGTAGGATAGCTTGCATCAAGCATGGAGCGGGAAAGAAAGAGTTTGTAAAAGAGAAAGACAAAGACAAACGCAGGTGTACTAGTACATATAATCACGAGCCAATGCGTGCTTGCCTCTTCGCAGTCCCGAGTGTCGTGTTATTGACCTGTTGAGAATGGATAAATGTCAGGACGCAAGAAACAAAAAGAAAAAGCTACGGACCTTTGTCGCGAAACGTAGAGAGCACAAGCTCTCCCCGAGATGTGCTGCAAGAGGCGAAAGGTTAAGGACCATCTTCGTTCCTAATTAGCCTTTTGATCACACTTAGCATTCAGGAAGCACTCACCAATGTCTTCGAGTTGCCACTCAGTGAGTTTTGCAGCAAGAAAGTGAGCTATGATTAGAGTTCATATTATCTGTAGCTAACAATCGAAAGAGAACAGCAGACCTTCGAATTGCGGTACGGGATATGTTTATCGGCCTTATCGCCCTTCTCGCCTAGAGCAGCAATGACATCAGCCAGCGCACTCAGGCTCTTGTTGATGTTCTGAGTTTCTTTGAGACGGTCCTTGTCGCTGCCGGCGCCGCTACTATTAAGACGCTCGGAGCCGGCAAGGTCGACGAGGTTCAGCGAGCCTTCGCACGTCTCGCCGCTTTGAGAGTTTGTGCCGAAGATGCGCAACGTGAAAACGGAGTGCGAACGCGAGGAACGCTCATTCATAAGTGTAGCGGCCGTGGTGCGGCGCGATTGTGCGATAGATAGTAACGAGCGCACTTGACTTGCAGATTTTAGGGGAACTAGGAACGATTTGTTCAGTGATTCTGCGGTAGTAATCCTTGGCTTTTCTTACCAACTACGGCATCCGTCACCCTTGTTGATCCATTCTCGTGCCGGATCTCGTGTTTCTTCTTGTCGAATTCGGCCTTACCGAGAAGATCATTGATGGTTTCGTTGTACTGGAAGAATGTCAATTTTCAAGCTATCCTCAGAATGTTGATCCTTACGATCTCCAAAAATTGTCCTTCCAGGTTATATTCCCAGCCTTTGCTCTTCATGCTTTCAGCAACACGGAAGACCTGCTCGACAGCGCGAGGGATCATGCCGGCTGTTTCCTCGTTCTAGTAATATACATGCGTCAAGAAAGTACGCACATGTATAAATATCTTACATGGGACTTACAGATCCTCCCTCCATTGTGTAGGACTACATCGTCTGAATGTGAACAATCATTCTCGCAGGTACTCGAAGTGGAGCACGTACCTTCCCGCTTCCTGTTTGACCATACGCAAATATACACACATTATATCCGTCAGTGCAACTCTGAGCAAGCTGAGAAATCTCCTCAAAAATATCCGCCTGCGACGAAACAGGCTCGAAAACCTGCATTTTATTCGGATCGGTGAGTATCCAAATCAAGAATCCACCTGAAAGCTTACACGATCGAAGTTAAAGTTCCAGCTTTCTTTTCTTTCTTGGCCCATCGCGTTCTCGCTCCTGGAGCTCAGCACGATCTCCTTGTGGTCCTTCCGATCCGGAAACTCTATCTTTGCCACGTACTCCTCCTGTTCCGCCATAGGACTGCCAGAATTCGGAACCATCGCAAGGGTGGAGGCTGACATCGAGTGGGCCACCTCTGGCGGAACTTCAGAGCGTAGTAATGGACGCACACGACAGAACACGCGAATGTTGCCCTTGAGTTCTTGAATTGTGTTGTGCAGACGGCGTCGCGTCATTTCTGCGTCGACGACTTCTTCCTCGAGCTCCGTGATTCTTGTACGAGCATTTTCAAGGTCTAAGCGAAGTTGAGACGCGTCTGCGGCTTTGCAATCTAGTGTGGATTTGAGCGCCGTGAGTTGCGCTTCGAGTGCACTGTTCTGAGCATTCAAGGTAATGTGTGCCGTTGATTGGTGTGAAACAGTGGCTTTAAGAGAAGCTACCGCGGCTTGTTCTCGTTCCAAATCCTCGCGCACAAAGCGTAGATCAGTTCTGCACCTCACGGAACTCCCGATCCCGCTTCCGCGCAGTCTCCTCGAGGTCTTCGAGTTCGCGCGCATGTCGCCTCTTCAGGTCTTCGATTAAAGTCAGACGCGTTCATTAGCTCGCGTCGCTGTGTGATTTCCTGGGAGCGTGCCTCAGCGAGCTCCTTTGAGAGAGTGAGATGGTTCGTTTGCAGTTCAGACACCCTAATGCGTTCTGCTTCCATCTCCGCTGCGACCCGAGCAGCAGTCAGCAGGCTCGTGCAGACTCGACCGAGGACACTCGTTCTTGTAAAGCGTGGAATTGCCTATCGTTGACGCCTCCGGGTCTGGTGGGACCACCCGAGATACTCCTTCCTCTCCCTCTCCCTCTCGCTGCCGGTGCACGGCCACGAACAGCAAGTGATGACGTCGAGGCAGACGGTCGTAGCGAACCGAGGTTCTTCGGAGGAGCGCTGTTGGCACGCGTCTTGGGCGGCACAGCAGCGCTGGTCGATTTCGACATCGGTGGTGCGCCACGACTCGTTCCTTGTGCGTGCGGCAGGTTCGTCGCCGAGCGCGATGGCCTCACAGGACCGCCAAATCCAGGCCGCTGTATGCCACTTGATATCGCTGGAAGCTTGCGCGGTTGGTCGGTGGCCTCGAGCGCGTCCTCGTCGTCGTCATCGGCCTTGCGCTTGAGTGTGTTCGTGCTGTTTGCCATCGCGGCTTTCGCCGAGCGTGTCGTGACGTTGGTCGGTACCGTCTTCGTCAATGCCGACGTTGACGTGAAAGTGAAGGCCGGCAAGGTGGATGATGTTGGAGCTGGTAGACGCGACATTGTTGAAGCCACCGCGGATGGCGTTTGTCGAAGTTGTCGCTTGAACAGAAGCCGACGGCAAGCCACAACGCGTAAAACCACCACAATCACGTGACCGTTCGCATTGTCCTATTTATAGAAGTCCCTGTTCGGTCGTGCCAGAATTTGACCAGAATCAATGGCCGAATCGACTAAGCGGTTTCCCAAGAAATCGTTCGCCGAGGCAGCACGTATCATTGCTTTCCAGCTAGCTAAACGCAATAGCCGCGACACAAACATAGAGCGTGGACCGTCTGAAATCATTCCGAGGCTCTACTTGGGCAACTTCCACAATGCATCCGACCATGAAGAACTCGCTCGCCTGCAAGTCACCCATGTCTTGTCGGTCCTCGAGGCAAACCCGTCATTTGCATTCGAAAATGATTACGGAGCAACTCTGAAGAAACTCCATCTGCCTTTGCAAGATAGTTTCGCAGTCAATATCCTCGCACATCTTGACCAGACAACGTCTTTCATTCACGAAGCCCTCGAAGACCCGAATGCTGTCATTTTGGCAAGTCGATTTACATTGTATTGATACCTTTTAGTACCAGGTGTGACAACTCCCCGCCCGCTGCATCTTTGAAAAATCGCTAGGTGCACTGTTTTCAAGGCATAAGCCGAAGCGCTACCGTCGTTGCAGCCTACCTCCTCGCACACTCACCCGACTTCACCTCCGCCGCCGATGTGCTACGTTTTATGAAAAGCAAACGGAGCGTAGTCGCTCCTAACCATGGCTTCGTTCGCCAATTGGACGAGTATGTCGCAATTTGCCTCGAGAGACGCAGCGGTGTCGAAAATACTCGCGGTATCGGTGCCAATGCTGATCGGGAGGAGAATGAGGCGATTGTGACTCCGGAAAATGAGGATGCGATTGTACAGGTTGAAACAATCCAAAGCAGTACGATTAGCTAGCATAATAGATAAGAGACGAATCAGATGGTTTGTGCAAAAGCGATAGACGGGAGAGGAGAGTAGGATGCAACGTAGGAGATGAGGGAGTAAGGACCAGGAGGGATCAGAGATCATCAGTCAATGTAAAACAACATAGCATGCATGACATGCCAAGAACGAAACGAAAACTTGAGTGCAGAACTAGGAGCTTTACCTCCCGGTCAACAGCGCTTCGCGAACCGTACTTCGCTCTGCCAACATCGCCAGGAGCTGCCAGCGCGGGTCCTCCGTATGGCGCTCCTTGAAGTGTACCTCATGGTCGAAGAACGGTCGAGTGTCGCTGGCGCCCTCGGCAATAAGACGCGTGGCTGCGGCAGACTGGTAGGGCAGCACGGCGGGGCGCACAGTGAGGAGCGTCTCAAATGACGACGTGGTCAAAAGACGAGTCGTCGGCAGCGCGGACGCGTTGGCGAGCTGGATGGAGGTAATGGCATGCGAGGTCGACGTGAGCGTAAGAGCTTGGGAGATGAGCTGCTTGAGCTTCATCTAGGCATCAAAAGTTCAGCTTCGGAGAGCCAACAATGTTATATTCAGATATCAAATTTACCTCGCATGCTGTCACCATGAGCGAGGCAACAGTTTTAGTGGGTGGCCCGAGGTTGTGCTGTGCAGAAATGAGCGCAACTCTCTCAGAAATATGCTGCAGCGTTGGCGCCCTCGTAACAGATGCAAGGTGGACTGGAAGGTAAGTCCCAGGTGAGTCTATTCGTTCAGAACGCTTTTCAATACCACCACAATCAGAGCTGCACGAGAAACACGACTAACCATTCCCCTCTGGAACAAGCTCCACACCCCTCTCCCTCGCAATCTCATCAACCACCGACTTCCGTCCATGCCGACTGCCTACGGCCGATGCAGCCTCGAAAGCTTTTACCCTTTCGCGCTCCCTGCGGCCCATACCTACCGTCCACCTTTTCAGCCTAGAAGAGCGCAGCGCAGCAGCGTCCCCATCTGCCTCAGCCCCAGGATAGGGTAGGGTACGCCGCCGCTTCCTCGGCGGTTTTCCCGGTGCATCGGGCGGGGGAGTGAGAGGGGTGTGATGCAGCGAGGAACCAAGAACAGAGATTATGAGCGAGTTGTGCAGTTGGACTGTACATTACCATAATAGTTTAGTATCCTTTTAAGTACGAGGATGCAGGAGGACGCACCGAGGTGCGGCGTGTCGACCGCCTCGCGAACGAGCTCGTCGAACTCGACACGGGAGATCTTGCCACTCAGATACGAGCTCAAAGTATCCCAGTAGTGAGCGGATGTGCTCCCAAGTGCTGCCGTGAGCTCGTCACGGAGCGCCGGCGCTGGGCTCGACATCGTGCAGTTGGTCGAAAGCGCGTTGGTCGACCTCGCCACAAAGTCTCACCGTCGATCTTCCTGTTTCTGAAAAGGAAATGCTTACATACGCGTTCTACAAGCCACGCGCGTCACTCATTCGCAGTTGAGCACTTAGAATCAGATGTCGAGCAACGCATTTCCAGTTGGCCCATCGGGCGTAGACCAGACAATGACCGCAATGCAAGAAAATAATCCAAAATCAATGACAGACACCCTTCTCGCGCCGCTCGACGCGCTCCAGCAGCTCTCAAACACCCTCTTCCTCTCTTTGTCGCCTGCACAGACAAAGCCTCCGCCCCCGCCCCCCATCGAGGCGTTCGTCCTGGCGGACACAGCCCTTGCGGCAGCGCTCCAGCAGGCACGTGTGCACCAGCTAAATCAGCGTCGCATTGAAGCCCTCTCAGCCGACGTGCTCGGATTGGAAAAGAGATTGCGTGAGGTATGGACGGAGCTCGAGAGAGGTAGAAAGGAGCTTGAGGAGGTGATTCAGGAGGGAGAGGAGAGGGTGGAGGCGATTAAAAAGGCCAAGGATGGTGCGTGTTTGAAGTTCAGACTGACGCTGAACGGTGTGCTTGAACTGAAGGATCTAATGGTGCAGCGGCGCTGCCGTACCCGGAGCTACTCACGTACGCGCAGAGTTTGAGTGCGTTCTCTTCTGCTCCGCCAAACATGCCGGACATGTCTGCCCCTGGACAGCTTCCCCCACCGTTGTTCTTCCCCCCTTTTCCGAACGAAGAAAAAATGCGACGAGGGCGGCTCAACTTCGAGGCTCCATTGGGTCTGCTAGGCGAATCACATCCGGTTGGACGTCGTAAGTCTACGCGGTTTCTTCAGCCGGTTGGAAACTCTCATAAGCTGCTTCTAGCTCCGACCCTGTCCCCAGAAAAACCAGAGCTAAACGCTCCGCTGCCGATGCATGGTGCCTTTCCGTACAGGCTTGACAGCCTACCAAACCAAGAGGTCTTCGATTTGGATTTGGATCTCAATCCAGATTTTTAGCTCACGCATTGCATATCATTCATTCTCTACTCATACCCCAACTTGCCTAGTCTACCTTTAGCAATCTTACCAACATCATCAACAGCCCTTTCTACTTCCTTACACCACACTTCACCAGGTACATCGTGCGGGGCAATCTTCTCCAGTCCCTCATCTTTGTCCGCGATGGGAAGCACGCCTTCTTCGGAAAGCTTTGATTCCAGCTCGTCTTTTATTTGCGCGCGCGACCGCCCGTTGACGAAGGTGATGTAGACAAGGCCCGGGTACCGTCGTTCGTACGCTGCATTGAGGAACGCTAGGCGTGCGAGGACCTCGGGCGGAGTAGGTGCGATTGCATTTGCCACCGAAGTTTGTGCCGCCTGTCCTTGCTCTGCGGAACTCAGCGCACTCAGCCCGTTCACCTCTCCGATTCTCGGATGCGCTCCGACAAACGCTGCCTGGTCATTCCATGTCCATCCATGCACGATCGTAAGTGCCTGGTCGATGAGCTGCGCATAGGTTTTCGGTTGCTCGCGGTTACTGGCACTCCCAAGACGCCGGCTAAATTCTGGGACGAGAATGTTCGACAGTGTAGGTGAAGTTTCGAAGAGAAGCGAAAGGGCGTGGGCTAGAGGTGGATCGGAGGCGTTGCTGGACGTGCGGACAGATTCGATAAGATCGGCAAGTGGAGGGAGCAGCGAGTGATCAGACATCTGCTTTCATATGGTTAGCTGGTCGGCGACCGACTCGGATGGTGTCGCTGGACTGTAGATCCAATACTCACGTCTGTATAATTGATGTGTCGTCGCCTTGTCTTCAGTTCTCTCTCATAAGTTCCTTCCAAGATACTTCAAGTTTGGTGTTGGTTTATGAGAATGAGAAGGCGATAACGCCTCGTGTTGAGTGCGGCATTGCTTCGGTGCATCATCGTCTATACCGGCCCGTCCAGCCTCGGTATGCTCCCGTTTAGCCCTACTCAAGTGACTTGAATCTCACAAATTGAGTCTCACTTTAAAAAAGCATGCAGCACTTGTTTTCCACCGCTCCGTAGCCATCTGACTGTGCTAGTTTTCATGGCTTCCACGACACCGTTCGTTCTGAAGTGGGGGATAGTCTCCACAGGAGGGATCGCCGGATGCTTTGTACGGGTAAGTACTCCAAGGGCACCTACGAGTCCAATTCTAAACACCGTAAAATTATTGTGCAGGATGCGTTGGTTGACCCCAAAACGTAATTTGCATTTTGTTCAGTACACAGGCACTGAAAGATCTGCTTATCTGACGCATACAGTCGCGATGTAAAGGATGTCTTGCACAAGATAGTCGGAGTGGGCTCGCGCAGCGTCGAGAGCGCACAGAGATTCATCGACAGCGAGATAAAGGACAGCTCCGTAAAAGCATACGGGTCATACGACGACCTCTTCGCCGACCAGGTGAGCCTCACTGGAGGAATTAGACGCCTGTATGAAGTTCTGAGTTTCGACGAATAGGATGTCGATGCAGTCTACATCGGTCGGTCCTCCTCCCTTCTCATCTTTATATTCTAAACAAACAAAACGGGACATGGATTAATGCAGGAACACCGCACACATTCCACTATGCCAACTCCAAGGCTGCGCTTCTTGCGGGCAAGCACGTTTTATGTGAGAAGCCCGTCAGCTCGAACGCGGCCGAGCTTCGCTCCCTCCTGAGCATCGCGAAGGAAAAGAACCGTTTCTTCATGGAGGCCCTCTGGACACGCTTCCATCCGCTCACCAAGGAGCTGAAGAAAATCGCGGAGGACGGCAGCCTAGGCGATCCGTTGTGTTGCATGCAGATCTATCGGGGGATTTCGACATCGAGAGTGAGTGTGTGTCATGGATCGTACAACCTTTTCTCAAGCGTTCGCATTTCTAGATATTCCGAAAACGCATCGTATTTTGGACCCCAACTTAGGCGGCGGTGCTCTGCTTGACCTGTAAGTGAAGACTATTATTTCAAGGAAATCCTGCCTTTAATAATTTTGTCAGGGGTCCATACCCTCTTGTGTGGGTGAGTAGTATGCTACTTGCCTTTCCCTTCGTCTAAAAAACAAATCGCTTCAGGCTATCGCTGCACTTTACGAGCACCCGAAGAACGCCAACGCGCGGCCAGCCATTTCAGGCTCGATGCTGAAAACACCGCTCACCGGCGTCGATAGCAGCACGTCCTTCACATTAACTTTCTCGGGCGGGTTGCGCGCGCAGGCGGTACTCACCTGCAGCATCACGCTCCCGGCGCCGAATCCGGGTGTGGTCATCCGCTACCGCAATGGCAGCATCCTCATCGCACCTCCGATCTACTGTCCCACACAGTTCATTGTGCAGTACTTCGACAAGCCTGGAAGCGGGAAGGTCGTGCGCGAGGAGACGCGGCACTTTGAGTATGTGGGAAAGGGCTGGCATTTTCAGGCAGACGAGGTAGCGCGGTGTGTCAGGGAGGGGAAGCTTGAAAGTGAGATTTGGAGCCATGAAAAGAGCCTGCTGGAGATGGATATATTTGATGAAGTCCGCCACCAAGGGGACTATAAGTTCCCGCCGGGTGTTGAGCAGGTGGTGTAATTGAAGCTGCAGGCAAGGAAAACAGCCAGATCAATGTATTTTGTACTATATGCAGATGCAACATGTCTTGACGTAAGGTAGACTCGACAAATTTGAATGCGAGGCGAATGCGACGATAGCGGGGTGTGTAAGAAATACAAAGTCCATCGAATATGCTGACGGGATGGAAAGTAGAACTGTATATATAGGTAAAGTAGATGGCAAGATCACATGTAGAACTCAGGTTTTCGTGCATTAATACCGTATTCTGCGAGGGCTGCACTTAGATCTTCCATTGTAAGCGTAGTTCTTGTCTTGTCCTGTTGAGAAATATTAACCAAGTCTGCTTATTTGATTATATTATAAACACACCCTAGAAGATTGTCCCAAAGGCGCTCGGCCGCGACCACCAGCAGCAGCATTCGTCCGAATGCGCGCGTGTTGGAAAGCGTCTGCGGCAATGTCAGACACGAACTTCTGCGCCGCAAGCGCCAGTAGTCGTTTTCTGTTATATGTTGTACAATTAGGAATACATGGAGCAAACGAACAGACTTACAGCCGCACGTCCTCAGACTCAAAGCCCACCCTTTGAAGGTAGTAATCCGTCACCTCGTTCGGGATCTAGTAAGGAATAGGTATGTTGTAATATGCATACCGTACCCGACTAAACGACAGCATACCAGAGGTTCGTATTCATCTAACATGAGCATGAACTCGGCAAGCGTACGATCCTTGCGTGCCTGCTCCGCCGCAGAGCGCGATTGTTGTGGCTGCGCGGGTTGCGGCTGGCTCGACGACGGCTGGCTCTGACTCGACGCGGGCGCAGTGGTCATCGACGTATTTGCATTCGATGGCCCTGCCAACGGCGTCTGCGGGGCTGCCGCGAAGTGCGAAGCGGGCGCGGGGGTCTGTGCGGCACTAGGAGTCGGGTGTGCCTGTTGCTGGCTCATGTGCTGGTACTGCTGTTGCTGAGCTTGTGACATAGGGTATTGAATCGGGTACGGCTGCTGGAACTGGAATTGGAAGGTGGGCGGATGGCTATCTGACGGCGTAGTTGACTGCGACATTTTGTTGACAATGGACAAAGTCGTTCTGACAATGTTGCTTGCAGCGAGTAAGTTGATGTTGGATGACAGAGTCGAAGGTCGCGGCTGGTCCGGATATGGTAACAAAGTTGCGACCGTCGGAAAGTTTACTACGTCTGACTTCAGTTACATAGCTACTCAGCCTCCTACACTAATAGTACAAAAGTCAAAGGGATTTTACCATATCTTCGATAGGAAATGCTATCCTCTGTCGATGGAGAAGTCTAAAATGCAACCAGCCACATTACAGCGCACAAGCGTGTGTCTGCACGAAAGTCGACCCGCCCGACGTCTGTTCTCCTGAAAAGGAAGTTCTGTAAGCCGGAAAATGCCATGCCTGTATAAAATTATCCGTACGCCCTTTTTCCACCTCTGCTCTGCCCCATCCTGCTCGATCTGTCGTCTCGAGGGTTTCTATAATGGTAAGCAACTGTTCATCCCTGATCTAAACAATGCTTTCTTCTCCTATATATGATGTTTGAGGCATTTGGCTTTACGTGGATTCTCCAGAACCACGATGCAGAAAATTATCTCAGCTACCTTCGAGGAGGTCGGCTTTGGTCGGCCTTACTCGCATTCTCTGACTCTACCCATTTCCTTATCCACCGTTTGCTTGTTATCGTACGTCTTTGCCGTGTGCTGACCTCGTTTTGTTACTGTTCCAGATGTTCGTGGCGAATGGTCGTCCCCGGATGGGAAATGCGAGCGGTAAAATTTTGTTGGACGGGGCAACGCTAGACTATCACTGTGGTTCCGTGGTTGTAAGCTCAAGTATCTATATTGTTCGTATACATTCTTCATACTATGTAAACTCAGCCTCAGCATGAGGAGTACTGCAATCTGATTCTGAATTACGATTTTGTTTTTTCTTCAACGTGAATTCTTGACTTTCTTTCTAATACATGTATGTATTTCGAGTGATCCTATGCACTTTGCTCGTACACAACGCCGAGCAGATCGGGGGATGCACGTGCCGGACCCGCGTCTACTTCGTGTCACTAACCGCGACAGTCAGCGTATTGTAACAAGACAATCTGTCTATTGATGCCTAAGCAAATCTAAACGATCCCGGAGACTCATATAACACGCTCGACTTGCTCCGGAACTCCCTACTCCCTGCTCCTTGTCTTTCTGGCGGGCACAATGGGGGCCAACGAAAAGGAATCGACCAAGGTTTCAGGCAGCAAGAATGATCGTAAGCTCGGCATGTCCTGCGCAGAATGTAGGAGGTGCGTTTGCAAGTTATATATTCATTCATTCTCGTCGTGGTTCTAAGGACAACCGCATCCTTTAGATCAAAGCTGAAGTGCGACCGCTCGTTCCCTTGCTCCGTGAGCGACCCTTGATATGCTCTGTCAAATGTTCTGTTAATTAAATACAAACCACGCTTGAAGGCATGCGTCAGAAGAGGTTGCGCCAACATCTGCCCTGACGGTATGAGCTTCATTCCACTCGAACTCGTCGAGTATATGTCCTTTATGGTTGAAATGTTACAGGAACACTTGCTGCGACGAAGGGGAATAAGTCAGTTCCTTTTCCCTACACTTCCGTAGAAAGCGCTCACCGATTTCTCATCTTCCAGGGTCCTTCAGACGCAGAACGAGACACTCATGCAAACAGTTAAGCGTATGACCACGCGAATACATGACCTCGAGGCGGCGCTGGGCAACACCCAGGCACAAATATCACCGCAGCCCCATCCATTGCTTCAGGACAACGAAAGGTTGAAAGAGACGGCTATTAGGGTGGGCGATGAGTATGAGGGATCTAATGAAGATATCGAAGAAGCGTCGGATCTAGTTGGCTCATTGGCTATTGGCGAACAAGGCCGAACTCGGTTCCACGGCCAGTCTTCAGCTTCAGAGGTACGCTGATTATTTTCCTTTCTTCTTTATGCAATTCTAACACAGAACTGTAGTTTCTTCAGACTCTGCTTCCTGTGAGTATCCATGTACGATGAAGCAATGTCACTGCATTGACAAACCTCAATTCAGGGTTCTGAGGAAGATGGTCTTCCCCCATTCTCCTCAAATTTATACAAAATGGGCCTGCCACTGCATATTATTGATCTCGTGAACGCATTTCCCTTCGGCGCTGTGACGCCAGACCCAGAAGCAAGGTCTAGCCTCCTCCGTTTTTTGCCAGATCACTCGAAGGCACTTGCTCTTTCTCTGCTATATTTTGAGCACGCTGGTTGTTCGTAAGTGGAACGCTTTAACACTTTAGCTACGGTTCATAAATCATGAACTCTACAATTTTACTAGTTTTCAAGTTGTCCAGCAAGAGATCTTCATCCCTTTCCTCCTTCGAATCCTTATGCAAGTCGCCAACGGGATGACGATCGGAGAAAACCTGCATTCGCACGAGGTCGCCGTCATTTTCCTCGTGTTCGCTGTGGGTTCTCACGTCAGCGAAGATAGCAATGACCAGGCCCTCGGAGAAAAATACCGCTGGCTAGCATGCGCCGCGATGTCATTGAACCCGCTTATGAAGGAAGCGACTAGCACAACGCTGCAGGCACTCTTCGTGATGGTCCAGTACTTCTCCTGTGTCGATAGCCCAAGTTGCGAGCGACGGTGGCTCCTGAGCGGTGTTATGTACCGGTTGGCGTATTCCGTAAGTTGGAAGCTCGCAAGTCATCCTTATACCAAGCTCATCCTATCCCGCTCCATTCAAAGATTGGACTACGTAAGAACCTCAATATTTGTCATCGGAAGCACACCCTTATCAACTACTCTACAGAGCGCGATCCAGCACTATGGAAGCTAAGCACAGAGGAGACGCAGCGTAGGCGAACGCTTTTCTGGGAGATGTATGCCTGGGATGCCTGGAATGTAAGTGAACTCGGTTTTCTCTTGTCTGTAACTTTTAACGATGGTTGTTTCTGTGTTTTATAGAGCATCACCTATGGAAGACCTCCTTCTCTGAATATCAATTATACCGACTGCCGCTTCCCAGAAGACAGATCCGCTGTTTCTAACGCCAAGGGCGAGAAGGAGATGAGCTGTGAGCCTCCACTAATACACCATTCTGGGCATTTCAATCTTAATTTTAATTATTTCTGCGCTTCCTTTTCTTTGCGCATAGACGAGTCGTATAAACACCGTTTTGCTGCATTTATCCTAGCCCCAGTGCTGGATCACGTATTCGGTGTGCGCCAACTTAATTACGCCGCACTGTTGGATATAGACATCAAACTCAGGAAACTCCCCCCTCCGTCATGGCTGCTTGCACCGACAAGAGGAAAGGGAGAGCCTGTAGATGGGCGGGCATGGAACGCGAATTCGACGCAGGCAATGCAGCAGTACTGCGTCGTCTGCGCGAGGGAGTCTAGTGCGTCGTCTATTCATAATTTCTAACTCCGTTGTCTTATTCTCATTAATGTCCGTCCTCAGCTCTTTTATATATTCATCGTAGATATTTTGCAACCGCAATTAGGCTGAACAGCGCAAATCCGTTGAAGACAAAGTACGGTGCTTCTGTGATGGCCGCGTGCAGAAGCGCGTGCTTGCTTCTGTCAGGCCTGCGTAGTTTGTATGGGGCTCACCCGAAGCCCGCGTCGAAGCAGTCGTTCTTTTGGTCCGGTGCATTCTCGGCTTGCGTGAGCTGTTTCCACTTAGTATAACTGTCGGCTATGAGCTGATGCGTTTATGAAGATTGTGCTTAGCTGCTTGGTATACAATAGTCCAGGATGCAGTGTCGCGAATGACGCATTGCGTGCTATCGACGATGGTGTTGAACTTTATTCAATGCGCGTTTTTGAGGACAATTCGTCGAGTGTGGTGAGCTCGAATTGGGATCACTTATTATCTAAGCTTAATGCCGATGCAACGACAGAAATTGCTCTCCTCTGTACGCGACAACGTGCATAAGATGTTCGAAAAACACCACGGCGCGTCAAACATCCAACTCGATACTGAGCATGGCGCCGATTGTGCGACCATGCGTGTTTTGGAGGGAAACACAGTCCTGATTAACCTGAACGATGTGAAGTTCAAGACGCCTACTGTGTCGACCTCAGGCTCGGATATCTCGTCACCTGCCTCGCAGTCGGACTCTCAACAAGATGATGTCTCTCAGCGTGAACCGCGTGTGCATACGGAAGATGCTTACGGCAACGGCCTCGCGGATGCGGTGCATGGGCCCGTGTCGGATTATAGACTGCTCGCCTTTTCTGGATTGCACTCTGCGCCAGAGGTGATATTGGAAACGCAGCCGCCTGAGTTTGCAGCTCCTCCGTCAGTCTACAAATCTCTTGATCCGATGGCGGACAAATACCCCACTGCGCCGCCCGCGAGTGGAAGCCAGAAGCACCGGAACATTGCCGTGCTGGGCTCGGCGGACCCCTCAATGAACTATGCGATGTTTGATGATTTCGGTTCTACCGAGTCCCTGCCTACTATGGGTCATGGGGCGATACCACCATACGCCCCTTCGTGTATGGAGTATGCACCCGCAATGGATACGAGTGGGTCTGAAGGCTCGTTCGTAGGTCCCACTGGCATGGGCCAAAATATTTACAGCGGCACGCCATGGGAGGGCGTGTATGACCAGGCGAGCTGGGAGAGGTTCTTAGGCGAGATGGGGATTCCGAACCCAGGTTCATAGGCAGAGGACTAGTGTAATACTATCTTGTGAATATTACTGCTGTACGCTTACTTTTATTTGTTCTGTAACTTAAGTATAGCTTTCTTGACACTAACTTCGATGCTGCTAAAGATGCTGTACGTATACGCTACTACTACACGAATAATTTTATGCTCTGTGCTCTGTACTCCATCCAACTCAAGTACGGTCACTTTTTTTTCTTCTTATCCTTATCTCTCTTCGGAGAGTCCATCTTGATCATGCCCTCATCAAGTTTGTCAACATCCATTGCGGTCTGCCGCTCGGCGAGTTCGAGCGATTCGAGGAGCGCATCGATGTTCGGTGAGACGATAAACCGGCGGTTCACCTCGCCAAGTACGCTTAGGCGCTTCTTCTCTAAGTCGACGTGCATAGCGTGCTGCAGAAAGGACGGTTGCGTCGCAGCGGTAACCTATAATGTCCGTTTCCGAATATATTAGAGAAGGGAGCACATGGTCAGAATTGAATCCGGCTCACGTCTAGGAGAATCCCATTCTCCAAACGCATCTTGACCGCGCCACTTTGGTGTATCTCCAGGCGGCCGATGACACCGTCAAGAGGCGTGGATGGCGCCTTCGTGTCCGCATCCATCTGTGTCGCCCCCGCGTCGGGCGCAGGAGTAGGCGTGCTCGACTCAGATGCGGGAAGCTTGACGTCTGGCGCGAATGATACCACCTTCTTTCCCTCAGGCGCCTTACCTTTGTCTACCTTTGGTTGAGATTCAGCCTCCGCCATTTCGACATCATGGACTTGCGGCGGTTGGCATGAGATGAAGGTAGGGAACGGTTCGGGGAACTGGAAGAAGTAGAGCCTTTCTGCTCGTACGTTGAGGTCCTTAGGACGGTTTCGACAAGTACACCTAAGTCAAATACAAATCATAAAAACTACAAATACTCACCGTATCTAAGTCCTCCTCTCGCAATGCGAAGTCATTGATCAGATCCTCCATCTCTTCTTCTTCTTCGCTATCGGAGAGGTCTATGGCGTTTGCAAGATTTACTTGATCACCTTCTTCCTCCTCCAAATCCACATCCCGAGGTTCGGCTAGAGAAATAGAAAATTATACATGTAAATAGGGCCACTTATGAATCAAACTGACCTTTCACTTTTCCTTTCTCTTTCAACGCTTCCTCTTCGCGCTTCACCAAGCTCTTTTTCTTCCTTCCTTGCTCTTTCTCCTTTCGTAGGCTTTCAGGCGCCATCCAGTCCATGCGTCTGACGTCGTCAATATCAACAATTTCCACACCCTCATCGGGGTCAGAGTATGCATCGTCTTCGATGACCTTTTGCACGTTGTCGGCCGGATCGCGCTTCAAGGATGGGGCGTTCGACTTCGTGAGTCCTGCGCCGAGCGAGGAAGAGGAAGCCGAACCGAGAGGTGCTAATGGCGCAAAATTCGAGCGCGGAGCTGTCCGACGTGCTGAAGTACCTCCCATGGCTGGGCCAAGCGCGAAGGGTCCGCTTGCGATCATCTCCGGGGGCGCGCGCGGAGCGCCGCCCCGCCCGTCTCCCCGTCCACGGCCCCTTCCACGCCCACGTCCTCTTCCACGTCCACCATCTTGCACGTCCGCGTCCGGTTTATTTTCCTGCCAATGCGAGTTCCAAAAGTTGATTAGATTCACCACCCGCATACAGTGTGCAGGAGACGCGCACCGGTACTGCTTCCCTAGAACACCGTCAGCATATTTGAGAGCGCGCTTTCACGAACCACAAGAGCGTGTTTGACGCACTCCTTCTTTCTCCGCACGGGCAGCGTCGGCACGAACTTCATCCTCGCTGTTCCTTGTCGCGTTTTGTCATCCTGCTTTTTGGTGAAACTGCCGATGGCTTTTGGCACTGGCCCATTCTTTCCTGTAGAGTCAGAGCCGGGGCCAGATGGAGAAGGTTGAGACGAAGACATCTCATTGAGGGAAATGTAAATGTGCAGAAAGATAATATAAGTAATCAGAGTCAAAAAGTGTGCAGTAGTTAAAAGCCCAGCTGCCGAAGGAGAGCGGTCCACCCTTATAAGGAAGCGTGTCGGTCTGTAGCAACCGTTCGCTTTGACCTGCTGTCTCTTTCATCCTTTCTATCTCCTAGTCCTGACCGTCTTTATAGAAATTAGCCATGGGCGACATAGAGCATCTGGTACGTTACAGCTGTATTTATGTTCGTCAGATGGAAATAGTGATTAGTTTAAAGCGTGTGACTTACAACGAAGTCCATAACATCATCAAAAACGCGTCAAAGGAAATTGCTCATTGGAAGCCAGACCTACTCATCGCTATTGGTGAGTTGTGTCTCATAAGTAAAATTCTGTGACTTTTGTTCACGCAATGAATAAGGTGGAGGGTCAGTTTTTGACTTTTCTGTTTCACCCGTAGAATAGTAGATGAAGGTGAAAATATCGTGTATACAGAGGCTTCTTCCCTGCACGCGTGCTTGTGAGCGTCTGAGACGTAGCTATATGCGCTCGAAACGTTGACCAGCACGCCCTTTCCAGCGCACCTTCCTCAAAGATCCGGAAACGAAGAAAAATATCCCCATCTACGCCATCGGACTTTCACTCTACGAGTCTTTACCTGGAACAACTGCTGAGCAGGTCGGGAATGAAGTGATCAGAACGCAGTGGTTGTGCGTTATGTATCTTTTCCCTTGCACTTATGATAGTGACTTGTTATCGACTACAGAGGACCTGAGGGCGCAAAGGTCCTGCTCGGCCGGCGCGCGCTGATTGTTGTAAGTACATGTATCCACCAAGCGGATTATTTTCCCGCCTTCAATTATTATGTGCCCTAGGATGAAGTGGATGATACCCGCAAAACTCTGCAGTGAGCTAAAACGCGGTGCTTTGGTTACGGAAACGAATTTTACTATCGTTTTAGCTATGCCGTCAAGGAGCTGAAAGCTGATATCGAAAAGGAGCTCCTCGCTCTTCCTGAAGACCAGCGCGATGCAGTCCGCACCCAGTTTTCGGTATTCGTCGTCCACAACAAGCTGAAGGAGAAGGCGGCTGATTTACCCGCTGACCTTCCGTGAGTCTAAAAGCAACGTCTTCGAAACAACTTTGTTGACCGTCCTTCTTAGGTATTTCCCCGGTGTCGAAGTGCCTGATTACTGGTGAGAACCTGTATCCTTTATAGACAGGCACCGCTGATCGACCTTTGATTCAAAGGCTGGACTATCCTTGGGAAATGCAGTACGTTTTCCCGCACGCGTTCAAAATTACCCTCTCACTTTTTTCCGAAGGGATATCGAGGAGCACGATCGGCTGGCTGCCGAGGACAAGCTTAAAGCGAAGGCCAACGGGGCATGATTTGAATTTATGGATTGAATATTTGAGTGACTTGGTTGTGTGTCTTACTATCGTAGAGAATAAAGTGACAAATTGTAGTTTGCCTGTGTGTGCATTTTGTACCGTTCACAAGCCCTCGTGAATTGACACGCCCAACGCGTCCTCATTGGCTGCCGATCGAACTGACCAATTAGGTTGCGCCCACAGCGCCCGCATTGGCGTTCTCAGTCTCAGCCCTCCCCCTTAAGACCTTTGCTGTTCTGAACGTCTCGCGTGTTGACGACGACTGCGGCGACGTTCTTTGCTGAGCTCCAGCCGCTCACGCACATCACCGGCTTGTCAAGACCTCTTGACAATTTGCTGTCTAAACTGTCAATTCCTTCGCTACTTTTCTTTTCTCATCTGTCTCGGCGCTCGACGCGGGGTGTTCGTCCGCGCCCGTGATCTTTGTTGTTTTTTGTATCTCCAAAGACATGGCGGAAGATGAAATCGAGTATGAGGGGTTGTCATCCGATGCGGGTCTTGCGGTGCGTGTGGGGCATTTATTATTTGCTACACGTCGTACTGAGTTTTGATCATTTCTCTCATGGCAGGTCAATATGGCTGCTGGCGCCCTGGTAAGCTTCTCTGCCTTTTTTTATCCTTAAAAAATGGCACGGCACAGAATGCTAACTGGCTCTGTTCAGGCTGGCATTACGGAGCACGCTGTCATGTTTCCGGTAGACAGCATAAAAGTGCGTGTTCACCAGTATAACGTGTGTAATGTATCTAAGCCATTTATTTTTGCAGACGCGAATGCAAGTATTCGCGACTAATCAGGCGGCTATTTATTCTGGTGTGGGGAACGCGTTCTCGCGAATATCATCGACGGAGGGACTGCGTACATTATGGCGGGGTGTCAGCTCTGTGATTCTGGGGGCGGGCCCGGCGCATGCGGTGCATTTTGGCATGTATGAGGCGGTGAAGGAGGTTACGGGTGGAAACAGGGGTGGAAACCAGTTTTTGTCGACGTGTAAGGTTTACGACTGAGATTATTACCTCTTATTCCTGACCACCTCTTGCGCGAATAGCAATAGCTGGTGCTGCTGCAACCATATCAAGCGATGCTTTAATGAATCCTTTTGACGGTATGTACTTTTTCTCTCAACAACAGATGTAAACCCTGATTTAAGCTTTAAGTGGTTAAGCAGCGCATGCAGGTACATAACTCGGAGTTTCGATCTGTAGTAGCCTGTGCACGGACAGTGTTTCGAACCGAGGGACTTGCAGCTTTCTACATCTCGTATCCGACGACGCTCGCGATGACCGTTCCCTTCACTGCCGCACAGTTCACCGTGTACGAGTACGTGAAGCGCGTCGCTAATCCACGTAACGAGTACTCTCCGGTGACGCACATGGTCGCGGGCGGTTTGGCAGGCGGCGTTGCGGCTGGGTTGACGACACCGCTGGATGTCGCAAAAACGCTTTTGCAGACGCGCGGGACGTCAGCATGACGCAGAGATCCGGGGCGCACGGGGCATGGTCGATGCTCTGCGGATTATTTACAGACGGGACGGTCTCAAGGGCTTCGGCAGGGGCCTGACACCTCGTGTGTTAACACATATGCCAAGCAACGCGTTATGCTGGCTTTCGTATGAATTTTTCAGTAAGTATTCCGGCAGTCTCACTTCCTCTTACCCTCTCTGACCTAGGTTTGTACAGAGGCGGCGATCCGCCAGTGATCGCAGCAGTACGCTTTAGATCTCACAGTATAATGTTCATGCGCTACATTTTCGGTCACTTATCTACTAGCAATCATTCCCCTCGAGTTTTCTCGCTGTCGACACTCTATTCATGTTTGGTTATTTTATTTGCAATTCTAATTACATGCGGTCAGGGGTTCATCCCATCTTTAAAACTGGCAAGGTCCGTACACGAGTCAAAACAGAAGTCTTTGTCGCAAAAGTCCTAGTATGACGATGTCAGCAATATATCCAATGTAACTTTGACAGAAGATGACTCACGTATTTGCAAATTGAGTATAGGGCCCTTGCCTCCCGTTCGAGGTATGTACATGGCCCGAGGAATTTTCGACTGCGAAAACCCAGAGTTTCAATTGAACGTAATTATGAGGAGAGGGCCATAAGTCGCCAACCTAAAGAAAGGGCTTGCCATGGAGCAAGGTTGTCTGCTGATTGCTTGGAACTTGAAAGAAGAAAAGAGCGCTGTGCTGCTTGTAGAGGACAGAATGTACCTTCATTCTAACAGTGCAAACGCCTCATGCCTTGACGCTTTCAAAATCGGAATCACCGAATTAATATTCAAAATGAACGGAACTGAAGGGGAAACACAATACGGCTGAGAGATCAGGTCCCCACCGCGTCCAGATCCTTCCTGTGTGCCCTCAGCTTCGCCTCCTTCAACGCCCTGTATCTCGTAATCGCCTTCTCCCTTTCCAACTCCATCATCCGCTTCTGTGCCGCCGATACGACGCCGTTGCCCGCGTCATCCGCGTCCCCTTCCCCATTTGCAGATTTGCTTTTAGTTTTCGCCTTCTGTGCCAGACGATTTAATCGTGGCGCAGGCTTGAGCTCCGGCGGCGCCAGCACAACGTCGTTGAGTCTTTTCGGTGCGGACGATAATGACGACAGTGCAAAATCCGGACTGGATTCGCGCTTGCCATTTCCCCGCCGCCGGCGTTTTTGCGAGTCCTCCGCGTCCGAGTTTTCTTGATCCACAGTTTTCGAAGGCACGGTTCCCTTCAGCGAAGACTTTGGCCGCGCAGAGTCCTGTTGCGAAGCCTTGCTTTTTTGTTTTGAAACGGACGTGGTGTTCTTCATGGCGGTGCGGATGACGGGGCGCATATCGTCCTCAACCCGTCTTTTCTCGAGCAACATTAGACACGACACTAGCTGAAATTATGGGAGAACGTACCGTCTGAAATGCTTCAACGACTCGCCGGGCTTAATTTTCAGCTCGGTTTTCGACACCGCACCATCGTCCGTCTTCCGCCTTTTTCGCTTTCCTCCTTCGCCTCCTTCGCTCTCATTCAAAGCCAACGCCCTCTTTTTCTCTCTCCACGCATTCTGTATCGACTCGGCGTTCAGCACACGAGCCATCGACCTCGGCATATCATCGTTTGAGAAGATCGCCTGAGACGGCGGGAGGTCTAATTTCCTTCAGAACCGATTTTATCTAGACATTCTTCAAAAAAAAAGGGGAAGATTTGCGCACCTATCTCCTTTACTTTGCTCTCTGATGGACCGCTTGGCTCGTTTGTGAGGCATAGTATCGACAGAGACTATTTGGAAGAAGTTTGCGTGCCGGTTGACTGATTTCGAGTACAAAGCAGCTTGAGCTAGTCGCAAACTAAGTTGAATCCTGCAGCCAATGGCAATGTCTTTCTTGATCTAGCCGAGTCACGTGAGCATCAGGCGCGTCTCAATCGCGAGTCGATTGACTCAGTACCTTTCACTCAAATACCGAAAATACTTCCGACGTCCACAACATCAACGATGAGCGGACGATCAAGAAAACTGACCACGCTTGAGCAGAAACTTCATCAAGCGGTTCTCTCCGCGAACGAGGCAGTACGCCCATTTCTTCTTTAAAGTTTTAGTGAAATTGCCTGATCTTTATAAACTTCTCTATAGACACTTTCGCAGAAACAAGTGGACGCTCTTGAGTCCAATGCAACGAAGAGAATTGAGGCTATCAACTTTCTCCTGGGGACGGTAGGCATCCTTTTACTTGAACAAGGACAAGAGATTAATAACTCGACGGGTTTTCTACGAACAGGGATTGCTCCGCATCCGAACGGACGCTAAGGGAGCCATCTCGTACCGTGCAGTCGGAAAGAAAGAAGTTGAAGTGTATGCACGATAGTGCCTACTTGGAGTGGATTATCTGACTTTTTGTAAACAGAAAGAAAGACTTAGGCGGGCGAAGAAGTGTTAGTCCTCAATCACATCCAAGCAGCTGCCAATGAAGGTATTCGATCCGTATGGTTGTCCATGATTGCATTGTTTGATTAATCTAAACACAGGGATATGGACAAAACATTTGAAGACTAAGACCTGAACTGCATCAGACCGTTCTCGACAGGTGCCTGAAGTCATTGGTACAAAAACAGCTCATTAAGAGCATAAAAAACGTGAAGGTAGGATTTTTTGCTTCCTGCTCCGCATATCATTGTGGAAACAAACTGATTAGGTGAAGTATCCTACGAGGAAAATATATATGCTGTTCCATCTTGAGCCGTCCTCGACTATCACTGGCGGACCGTGGTACACGGACAACGAGCTCGACACCGAGTTTATTAAGCTTCTGACGAGTGCTTGCTTAAAATTTATACGCGAGAAGGTGCGTTTGTTTTTAAGGACAGCGCTTAACTACTTAAAAGACTTTAGAGCTTTCCGAAAACGAAATACGAATCGCAACCATTATTTCCATCTCTTCGTCGCCAGCTTACCCTACAGCGCAGCAACTCCAAAATTTCCTCCAAAAGTCTCGCATAACCGAGACACAGTTGTCGGTGGAGCACGTGGAGATGCTCCTCAACGTGCTCATCACCGACGGCGAGATCGAAAGAGTGAATGCTACTTCATCTCCCCATTGCATGTAACATTTGTTGATACAATGATGCTATAGTTACCGGCTTTCGGTGCTGCATTGTGGGAAGCGAACTCTCGTGAAGACGAAGAGGATAGCGACGAAGAAAACAAGAGGCGAAAACGGAGAAAGAAGGACTCGAGTGAACAGCGAGACAACAAACGCCGCCGAAAGGCAAGCCGGGCTGACAACTCTGATTCCCAGCTGTCTTCAGATGACGGTGGAAACGAGGAAAGCAGGGGGAGAAAGCGTAAAAAATCGAGGAAAGTCGAAAGTGGCAGCGAGTCTGACAAGAGCGCCGACGAACGTGATAGTGAGTACCAGGTATGGGTTTGGGTTTAAAGGCAGATTCTCACGCATTTCTTAGAAATGGACAACAGACACGACGTCGGGCATATGGTAGTGGACAGCGATGACTATGGAGGAGCGTATGTCTATCGTGCCATTCGCCAAGAGCGTGTTGCATTAGGCTGGTCTCAGGCGCCTTGCGGACGTTGTCCGCAGTTCGAGTTCTGCAAGGACGGAGGACCAGTGAATCCCCGAGAATGCGAGTATTATGGAGATTGGCTCAACCAAGTTGAGGTTGCGCCAGAATAAATGGTGATTATGAATATCCAACGTATCTTTGCCCTTTCAAGAGGTTGCCTACTTAACAACAGTGTGACTACATATTCTATATACATTTCTTATCTTGCAGAGAATAGATCACGTTTTCGTTTTGATGAGTCCAGCCATTAGGTCAAAGCTGTTTCCGTCTGGTTGTAAGTCTATGTATTCTTCGCCACGATGCGACATGTAATCTCTGCTCTCTGGCATGGTGCGCAGCAGGCCATGGTTGAGCGTGATCCCTACGATCCTCACCATAACAGGAGGGTCGACGGTTGTCAGCTTGACGAGTTGGTCTCTGAAAACATATTATTCTGACTTATCGAGTGTCCTGAGATTAATGTAATTGGAGACTCACGAGTGAAGCCATCTTTGCAGATACATATCCAGAAAAGGCTCGAAGGAGCCTTTGGAAGACAAAAATTGTAACCACATCTCATCAAATGTCGCCATTATCGTCGCTGTGGTGCGTTCCATGCTGATCACGGTGTCGCTAAACCCGGCAGGGATCAACTGACTGAGCGACGTCAAGGGCGAGGGGCTAAGGACATTTAGTCCGCATCCTTTCGAGCAGTAAGGTCAGCTTCTTCGAACACTTTATAAACTCAAGAATATCATGGGATCGACCTCTCACCGATGACGATGTCCACAATACCTCCGGTGAAGCTCGTATTAACCAAGATTCCGCCGATCTTTTTCACGCCTCCGCCTTCAAGTACAGCATATATGTCGTTCGGCCACTTCAAGCGAACTTTGTCGCCGAAATTACCGAGAACGCTGGAGCTCCGGCACGCTTCGACAACCGCCAGACCGAATAGGTATTGAATAAAGACGAGATTGGACGCGGGAAAGAGGAGAGAGAACTCGGAGGAATAACGAGAATTGCAGACAACCAGGCGGGGATAGCCAGGTATTCGAACCCCGGCCGCGACCTGATAGCTGATGCGTTGCCAAAGAAAGCAAAGGTACGGGTAGGTGCATGAGTAGTTTAGGATTTCTAGAAAAGGTATACGTCGGTAAGACAGGAAACTAAGGGAATTAGGAAGTACTGACTGGTCCAGCATAGTTTGTGTGCTCGTTACGACTTCTCCGTAGAGTAGAATTTCACCCATCTTCTGCGGTCTTTCTGAAGAAAGATTCCTTTGCTTTTGTGCATCAGACAGGTCCGAGTAGTATTGAGAAATATTGTAAGCGCGTGTAGCTTCTTTTGGAGGTGGTGTTCCTTCGCCCAGCACTATCACGTGCTTGACTACAGTAGTGTCTGATTCTTGTGAGGTTTGGATGCGATTTACTAGGTCTGAAGAATACGCGATCCTGTGGAAGTGAAATGTGTCCGCACTATCCTTCAGGACGATAGGTTCTGAATCCATTGAGTCCCTAATCAGACTTTGCGACATCGTCTTTATGGTTGAAGATATTCCTGGAGTCGACGTGAGAAACTGGGGAAGGGGCCGCATCGTCTTGATGTCGATCGGAGCAGGGAGGCTCAGTCCTAAAAGCCTCAGTGATTGCTTTACGAGTCTCCACCGATTTTCTTCGTGTTGATCAATGCGGTCCTTCAGATCTAGTCCAGAACCCGCTATTGCAGAGAGTGCCGGCTCAAGAGTCAATGGGTATTCCGGATGAATGGCCCAAAGGACAGCAGTGCCGTCTCCGACCTGACAGGATACGCCAGCAACCTTATCAGATCCATCATCTTCTGTATACCTTGCGAGAACCATCACGCCTGGAGTAGCTTGAGCGTCAACAAACTCCCCTCCGCCGTTATAATACAGTCCCTTCAGCGTCTCCTCTTTGCCGATCAGGGACTCGGAGGCACGAAGACAGACTGCTCTAGCCCCGCTTTCGCTCCCGTACTGGAAGCCTGGATAAACACAACCACGGCCGATGCCATCGAAAAAGCGCAATGGTCTGTCTCCAGAGACTTCGTACTCCGAGCCGATCTCCCACTCGACCTTCCGACACGCATAGTACGCGCCTGCGCATATGCCCAAGAATGAGCCTCCGCCACGTACGTAAGAAGCTATTAAAGCATTTGACCGCTGCAGAGCCGAAAGATACGGAAGGTCGCGTCCACCAGGTAGGGCGAGAAGTGCGCAGCTAGCTGACCATGGTTCGGAGGCTAGTGACTGCGGCGTGATGGTCTGCACGGTGTAATTCGGTAGAAGTAGAGTCCGAAGGGTACTCAGTGTATACGAAAGGGAAGTTTTTGACACACCAGGTCCATCGTACACCAAAACGTCCATGAGGGGAGAGCTCAGGTTCAAGAGGATCTCCGATCTGTCTCCGACGATCGACGCCATCACGTGATGCGACAGACAGACGCGTCTTCATTTGCCGACGCGGTGGCACGCGTTGTCTCGCTTAACCTCGACCTCCATCTAGCTCGGCTTCGCCATCTAAGATATAGGTCGGTTCGACCTTATGATAGAGAAAAGAAGAGAAAGAAGGCTCTTTGATAGGCCTAGAAAACGAATCAGACAATGTTGTCGAAAGATACTTTCACGGCCGGACCACTTGCTTTCTTCGCGTCGATACAGACTGTGCTACGAGCATACCCGAACTACTTTTCTCATATTGGCTCTCTTCACTGTGTCCCTTGGATCGTTCTTTCAAGCAAAGAAACACTTCTTGTCTTTTAGGTCTGATGTTCCTTCAGGCGCTCCGACCTCGTCTACCTCAGCCGACATTGCCGATGACCGACTCAATACTACTGAACATGCATTGCGTGCCAGTCTTACGACCAAATTTCCTTTAAAGATATCCGAAAGTGTGCTTATGGGGGCATCGGAGCTGGTAGACCTTCCTTTTTTCGACAGCGGCTCAATGACCGCGATCTTACCGGTTACGAGAATATCCGTGGAACGGGTACAACAAATCGTTGAACCTCTGATCTCAGAACAATCCTCAGTGTCAGCTATAACACTTATATGTCCTTCGGAAATCCTGCCAGTTATCAACGCAGGTATTCCGAGGAGGACACATGGATACTTTCTTGGATATATCTGTAGTAATATGGGCGGAAGGATTCGACGAAGGTGCAACTGTGCTGGGTGCCGCTGCTCAAGCAGTGACTGAATACACACTTATCATGGGCTCCGAAGGACTCGGGGATCTGGATGAGGACTCGCGAGATCAATTACTATCTCATCCACTGCTGATGGATCTACCCACCGGCTTTTGCGGGGGTCGTTTCACGAAAGTCCAAAGTCATACGATCTGTGTCTCTCCTCTGCCCGAAACTCAATCCGCGTCGTTCCTCGTTCCGCCATTTGTTCTATCTTCTTCGCTCACTCGAGGTTTCAACGCAAGCGTGGGTCATAATCCAAATTTCTGGAGCGAATTCGGAAGGACTCTCATACATCAAGACGGCATCGGTGCAGTTGTTCAAGAGACTGAGAAGAGCACTGATAAGGTCTGGTGTCAAGCGCAATGCCAGCGGTTCGGTCTCGTCGTCGATGGCACCGCTCCTGAATGTTCAACAGTGACCGATGCGGATGCCCCAGAAGACCAGACAACACACTCAGCGAGTTCGTCTTCTTTGGCTATCATTCTACCTGCTCTCAGCGACCTTGAAAGTTTTTCACCTGCTGTATGTGGCTTAATCCGAAACGGTTATGATGCACATGTTCTCATTCTATCACACAATTTGGACCACGATACCTCTCGAGACGGATCTTTTCCTTGGCTACATGATCAGCTCATTTCCAACGTTTGCGAGATCTCTTATAGTGCTCTCCATTCTTCGTCTAATGATTATGCGAATGCGGAAGCAGTCAGGTTTTGGCTCAAGTCGGCAAACGAACTAATGTCTGTGATTATCTATGGGACTTACGATACCATGCACGCTTCTACTACCGCGTTAGAGATAGAGCTGGAGAGACAGAGTGGCCTCGGAACGACAATAATCAAAATTCCGCAAGATGACCTGCTGTATTGTGACTGGATTGGCTCGCTTTCCTTGACTGAACTCAGGAGTGAGGCATATAAATTCTTTTTTTCGGAACTATTTTGACTCTTTGAGCAGGTTGGCACTTTCCGAGCGTTGAGCTCACTGTTATAACGAATGACAGACCGAATTCACTTTTACGTTTATTTAAATCTTTGAAAAGTGCACGCTATTTCGGAGACTCCATTAACATTAGAATAAACCAGGAGCAAACAGCGGATTTGGAGACACGGAGACTTGTCGACACGTTTACTTGGCAACATGGTCATGTTTTTGTACACCACCGTGTAGTCCACGCAGGGCTTTTAATCGCCATCGTGGAATCTTGGTATCCACGCACCAACGACTCTTACGCTATCATACTGGAAGATGATGTAGAGGTGTCGCCTATGTTTTACGCATGGTCAAAAATGGCTCTTCTGCATTATCGGTGAGTCCAGGACCATAGTTTGCTACATGAGACGGAGCTGATAGGATGGTAGATATGGTCACCTTGAAAACAAAATACCTTCGCTATTTGGTATCAGTCTGTACCAGCAGAAGCAGATTGAATTGCGCCCAGAAGGTCGTAGACCGTTCGACGCCCGCTCGCTATTCGATGCATATGGCGTCCTTTACCGGAACACTCCGTACCTTTCGCAGATTCCATGTAGCTGGGGCGCAGTCTACTTTCCGGAGCACTGGCGCGAGTTCCACTCGTACTTAATGGTCCGCTTTTCGGAGGCCTGGCTTCCCTTGCGTGAACATGTCGTGCCTCACGTGCGCTCAAACAGATGGGCGAAATCGTGGAAGCGGTTCTTTATCGAGCTCGTCTTCCTGCGGGGTTATGTGATGCTCTATCCGAACTATGACGACTTCGTATCGTTGTCGACCAACCACCTCGAAATCGGCTCGCACGTAAAAGAACAGCCGAGGAGTATTTACGACCAGAAGAAAGCACTTTTCACGCTTCCACTCTTGACTCTCCCGGATCCGGTGGGTTCTAGGAATGCGTTGGCGACGGGTCTACTTGACCTTCCAGAAGACCAGATGCCGGCTTGGTCCGAGCTTCCTGTACTTGATTTGTTGGGCCATCTGTCATCTAATCAGGAATTAGAGCAATGCGGGATGAAACGACAGAAGGAGTTGATTGGATGCACAACAATTGGAAGCCGGGCAGAGCGCCATCGGTCCTTCGAGGCTGAGGAGTTATTCACCTGTGGCTCAGAAAATGACGGCGATGAAGCCGACGATGACTTTGATAACATGGACGTCCATTATGACATTTAGATACAGATGGTCGTTGCAGAACAAAAACAATGCAGCTTTGCTTTCCGAAAACGCAGAAATAGTGGGTTGAGACGGACAGAGGTCGAACAAGATTTAAAATAATAATTTGGGAGAGAGAGTGAGAAAGAAAACAAACCGAATGCTGTTACAAGCTGATTTGCGAGCTGTCCAAACCAAGCGCGTGCAAAAATATATTCACGTTGGTGATCTTCAGGGTCCGCTCCTCCTCGTCGGTGACGTATCCTTTGCTGACCGCGAGGACGTTGTCGAGGATCTTCTCGCGCAGCGTCGTCACGAGGAGCGCTTGTTGCTGCTCATTGCCCGCATGCAAAGAGAGCGTCGCAAGGAACTTCCACACAGGCTGGTCGAGGCGGTCTGCTTCGAGCGTGGAGACGCCCTCTACCGTTTTTAGCGACGGAATCCGCGCTGAGGGGAAAAGAGAGAGGAGGTATTGCGCGAGAATGTGGAAAAGATGCTCCGAGATGTTTTGCCTGCACCGTTGTCAGCGTGGGCGAGCGAGTGATAGAGATGGATGCCTTACCAGGACAAGAGGTCTTCATCAGAAGGTATTTCCGACGGCTCAATCCCAGCAACCATCATGTCTGACTTGATAACCTCGACACGGCTCAGGAGAGCAGTGAGGAGAGAAAGACCAGGCTACCAGAAAAACAAATGAGCATGAGGACCTTATCAACAGATTATATGAGCTCACCCTCGAGCGGGCAACAAAGTGCACCTCACTCCGCTCCATCAGGAGCCCGAGCATACCTCCGATGAGCTTCAGGTTCGCCTTCGCGATCACGGGCAGAATGCTCTGCAGCACCGTCGACAGGAACGTCTGCGTCTGCCTGTCGACCTCGCTGCGCGCGGGGGTGTCCTCCTGGGAGTCCAGGATGGCCGTATTCTTGACGACGTCGAACTGCGAGAAGCAGGCGATGATCAGGAAGTTGAGCAGGAGCGTTTGCTCGGGCGTGAGGTGCCGCATGAGCCGCGGAAGGAGCTTCTTGCCCTTTGCGGGCATCATCAGCGAGACGAAGGGATGCGGGTCGCTGGTTTCGAGCGGGACCATGACCTGAAGGCCGTCCCAGAGCCTGGTCGTCGCGGCTTTATACATCTCCTCCCATTCCTGCATCCTCGCCTCGTCTTCCGGCGCAGGCTGCTCGCGGCGCATCTGCTCTACTTGCAGCAGTGTGTCGTACAAGTTCTCTAGAATGACGAGGCATTCCCTGCGAGTGAGGGGATCTTTGCGTACGACGCCCTGCGACTGTCAGACAGTTAGCGGCTCTTCGACATGCAGATAACCTGATTGTAGCTCACATCGCCATGAGCACCGAGCGCCTCGCGGCCCCGTTTGGCCGCCTCTTTCGCAGCACCAGCGGCGTTCTCCTTACCGCTGTCCTTAGAGATATGGCCGTGTGCGTGCGCAACGGGCTCAGAAGAGCCGTTGGTGTCGACCTGGAGCAGTTGGCGCGGGGCCGCCTTGTAGCTACGACCAGCGGTCTTTCCCAAGGCGCCCTGAAGGCTGTGAATGGCGTGCAGGCCCTTCTCCTTCTCCCGTTGCCTGGCGTTATTGACGATCCTCTCCACCTGCGCTTCCATCCGCTGCATCGCGTTCGGGCGCCTGTTTCCTCCGCGCTGGTTCAGACCGAGGCCGACGCCCTCACCCGACCCGAACTTGAGCACGCGTTCTTCGTTGGCGTTGATGCCCATCCGCGAGCGCAGGAGCGACCCGTACACCTGGGCGTAGAAATCCTCGGTGTATGGATCGGAAGTGACGAGCTGCGAGACTTGAATGCGGGTGATGAAGTCCTTGTCGGATTGTGTCATGAGGTCGTTGTAGCGGCTCTTCAATATGAGAGACAGATAAGATATTGTGAACACAGAGTATAGGAAGAGAAACGAACCATGTGAGCAATTTTGGCCGCTTTTCTTCGCCTCCTGCCTTCCTGCCTCTCCGCCTCCATGATCTTGCGCATCGCTTCCGCCCGGAGCGCGTCCTGGTTTTTCGCGCCCAGCGCGCTCAATGGAATGCCCTGGCCGTTCAGTCCGTCCAAGCCAACCATGTCCTGGGAGAACTGCTGATGCGCCATCTGCGCAAGCAGCCGCTGCTGCATCTGCACCTGCGCGATGTCCGCAGGGCTCGCGCCGAAGATGTTGGGCGGGTTCTCGCCGCGCGCCTTGCTCGCCATTTCGTTCGCGAGCGCGAGCCGGATCTGGTGCTGGAGGCTGTCCATGCTGCTGGGCGAGTCGCGGCGCTGGTCGAGGAGGCCGGCCGCGGCGAGCTGGGCGTGCCTGCGCTGATCGGCGGTGATCTGTCGGCGGAGGTTGGCCTGGAAGTCGTCGACGTTCTGGAGACGGTGTCTGCGCTCCAGCTCCTGGTGGTCGATGACTTCTTCGAAGCGGCGCGGGGTCCGTGGTATGCCCGGCGGCAGCTCTCGCTCCCGTTCTGCCGCCCTGTGAAGCAAGACGTCGACCGGTTCGATGAGCTCGTGGTTGCGCATTTCTATGGCTTCGTTGCGGAGAAAGCGGTTGGCTTCCTGGGCGCGCATGTTGTCTACCTCTTGGAGCAGCACGTGCTGCGGGCGGTATCCCTCCATTGCTCCGGGAGTCATCGGATAGGCTGCGTGCGGCACGTTTGCGCTTGCGTTCGGGAAGGGCGAGGGCGACTGCGAGCGCATGCGGGGCGGTTTCATTTGCTGCTGCTGCTGCTGCTGGATGAACAGCTGCTCCTGCGTTTGGACATCGCGGGACCTCTGCGACGCCATGCGCATCTCCGCCTCTATTTCCGCCAAGCTGCGCATTCCGGGCGCGGCGTAGTTGATCATCCCTTCTCCTTGGATCTGGTTCTGTGGATGTGCGTGAGAGAGAGGCGCGTGTGCGGCCTGGTGGGCGAGCGCGGGCGACTGCGTATGCTGGCGCAGCACGTTCTGCGCAGCAGGGCGCGAGACACTGGACGTGCTCGGCGTGGCGTGGTGCCCGAGGGACGAGCCGGATCTGCGGCCGATGCTGCTGGCCGTCCGGAGCACGGAGAAGGGCGACTTGTCCTCCCAGATAGACTCGCGCGAGGTGTGTGTCTGTCGGGCTATAGGAGGGAGAATGAGAGCCCAGATCACCCAGATGACCTTGAGTGCAATGTACCTGGCTGAGACGGTCTGGCGGGCTCTGCCTGTGCGTGGACCTCCCGCGCGGAGAAGGCGCCGCCCGTCGCCGCCCGAGCCTGATTGAAAGGCCGCTCAGCATCTGGTAAGGCGCGCGCGGCGAAGTCGAAGTCCTTGCCTGCGACGATGAGCACACCACACACACGCATTCGCATTCGCCGGGGGGACTCACCAACGGGGCCCGACGCGCCGAACGTCTCGTCGTTCAGGTCGTCGCCGCCTTCCTGCAGCGCATTGCCCAGGCCGTCGTAGTCCTCGGCGCCCCAGTTGTACACGGCGATGTCTTCTTCCTCCTTGGGCCCTCCCGCGAGGAACCTGCGCTTCTCGTCGTCGAAAGCGCTGTTTTCGAGGCCGAAGAAAGACATGGGCGCGGACGCAGCACGCGGGTACACGCAGCCTCGAGGAGTCGGGCCTGCCGGTGGGATCGTTGCTTATCAGCGTGCATCGCCGTTGGCTGTAATACGGGTAGCATACCTCGCTTGTTCCGTTTCGAAAGTGGTGTTTAGATGCTGTAGAGAGTTGTGGCTTGAGCAGACTGAGCGTTTGAACTCGACGGCGGCCTGGGGATGTTGAGGTAGGATGAGGCGTAAATGGCAAGGAAATCATTTTTTTCCGTTTTAGGAAAGCGGACATGGCCGATGCCGGTGACCGAGCTCACCGCCAGCGACCGACGCGCTATCTTCGCTTCCCCTCCTTCATACATACTTGACCACTGCTGAACTGACGGACAGGGTAAGCTTATATTTACACTATGCTCGCTTCGCTATGGGCGCAGATATGCCTTTTTTTCTTTCCCGTTTATATTCTGAAATATATGTAAGTTGCAGTGCTGACATACATCTCCATTCAGGGCAACTCCGATACCAGAGCGCCAGAGTGCGCCACTTGTGTTTGCAAGAACTGTATCCGACCATTATCATAGTATCAATTCAATTATCTCAACGTGTTCTCGCTTTCGTTGGGAGCGGCTTTGTGCGCGACAGGCTGGGCTCGGCGCCTGAAAAGGGATGCTACTTCCAGATGGGGAGTCGGGGCCGCCCGGCGTTCCCTTTTATGGCTGTGAATGACGTCGATGAGCTCGAAACTCGGACGCGCTAGACGCGTTCTTCAGGCGCATTTATATAGCTGAACCGGCCTGCCTTCCCCTCCTCTCTTCATCTGCCCTCCATCCGCCACATCTCTCCCCGCATTTCAACTTCATCTCTGCCGACAACCACGATGGCCACGACTCAGAAAGCCAAGGCCGCCGCCTCCGCCATCGTGCACGGTCACAATCCCGCTAAGGCCACTGCCGCCGCTTCGGCGAAGGACGGTGGTGGCGAGCGCGTGGCATCGCCCACCATTGACATCCCGCCCCAGACTTTTGCGCCGTCCTCTGCGAAGAAGACGCCGAAGACGCCCGCAGACGAGGGCATAGAGTTCTTCGAGTCCGCCGCCGTCGCAGGCGACGCCCCCATCCAGGTCTACGAGCTCAAGTTGGATGCGGACGGCGGGCCCAGCAAGGACAAGTCGGTGCGTTCTGTTCGCTTCGTCATCGCGGAATCAAAAAGACTATTCTTTTCGCTCTTGCTATACTGGCTTTGGACTGACGCGCGCGCACGCTCTCAGTATATCCGACTTCCTCCTCCTTATGTCCCGTAC
Organism: Phellopilus nigrolimitatus; assembly: GCA_021029095.1. Lineage (NCBI taxonomy): Eukaryota > Fungi > Basidiomycota > Agaricomycetes > Hymenochaetales > Hymenochaetaceae > Phellopilus > Phellopilus nigrolimitatus. The sequence goes on from JAJOHG010000007.1 coordinate 125,011, forward strand.
GTCCTGCGTATCAGCCTCGATGCCGGTACACCTGCATCCAAGAATGGCACTTTCAAGACCAATTTCCCCATCGATGGTGGCAAATTCGACCGTAATCGCTTCGCGGAGCGAAAGTGAGTTCGGTTAGAAGTTGAACCTATGCAGTCCAACCGATTTAACGACGCTCGACTTACTGCAGACTCCCTACGAATGTATCAAAGCCTATACAAATCGATCTTCCAATCTCGCATGCTGGTGCATTCGCATACTGGGTGGAATATGATAGCGACACTAAGGATGGCCGCACGAAGGGCCGGGAAGGATATTTCAATATCGATCCAGCGCTGCGTATTCGAAAGCGTGCGCCGATCCTTTCCGAGGAGCTTGTTCCAGTGCCTGCTCTCTCTGCGGTGGCGCCGCCGTCTTGAAAGAATCGGTTAATAGTTCCGATGGATGGCCTCACGATCTTAACCATTGTCTCAAAATGGATGGGCTCGCTGAACGAGTGGAGGCCTCACCTTCAGGAGGCGGCTGAGAGAGGCTACAATATGTTGCATTATACGCCGCTGCAGCAACGTGGCGAAAGCCAGAGTCCATATTCACTTGCAGACTTTTTGACGTATGATTCCGAACTTTTTGAACCCGGATGGAAGGGGTCCCAAGAGGACGGCAGGAAGCTAATGAAAGAAATGTTGAAGGTTGCGAAAGAGGAGTATGGCCTTCTGAGCCTTACGGATGTTGTTTTGAATCATACGGCAAACAACAGTGAATGGTTGCTCGATCATCCTGAAGCTGGTAAGCTTTATTGCATTATATGTGATTTGTCAAGATCTAACCCATCTATTTTTTTTTCTCCGTAGGCTTCAGTCCTTTCAACATCCCTCATCTCACTCCAGCTTTAGGAACTGGACACTGCAATGATCAATTTCTCGAAGTCACTCGCAGCTAAAGGTCTTCCTGTCAATGTCACATCAAGCGGCGACGTCGACACTCTGATAAACGCTTTCCAGCAAGAACTCAATGCATTGAACTTCTGGGAATACTACACTCTCGACGCCAAGCAACAGAAAGAAGATGTGAAGGCTGCATTGGCGTCTGCACCTGCCTGGAAAGGGCCAGACGTGGCAGGGAAAATTGTTGTTGAGCTCGCGGAACTTATTCGCTCCTCCGGCGAGCTCGACGAGTCGAGGAAATTCCACAGTCGGTTCGCGGTGACGGTGAAGCCGGAGAAAGCCGCGAGTCTGGTTAAGGCTGCTTTCACCGAGCTTGTTGACGAGGACGCGCTGGCTGATGCCTGGGTGCGGATCGTCGATGTTCTCAATGTTCAGTCGTACCAGGAGTGGAAAGAAGACACGCGCGTTGCATTGGACAACATCAAAAATCGACTCAGCTATACGAGGTTAGCCGAGAACGGGCCAAAATTGGGAGAGATCACAGAAGAGTGAGTTCATGTCTGGTGACGTCTACATGCACTAATATGAGTCTTTTGTCCACAGACTTCCCCTCGTCGAAACGTATTTCACGCGCTTGCAGACCGACAAGCATGACCCGAGCGCTCGTTCTCTAGCCAACAATGGGTGGATCTGGGACGCAGATCCGTTGGTCAATTTTGCCATGGCGCCTTCGAAGGCGTATCTCCGTCGTGAGGTCATCGCTTGGGGCGACTGTGTAAAACTGCGCTACGGCAATGGGCCTGACGACAATCCATGGCTCTGGCAATACATGACGCGTTATGTCGAGGAGCTCGCGGAAACGTTTGACGGTTTCCGCATCGACAATTGCCACTCGACTCCCCTGCACGTAGGCGTCACGCTTCTGGATGCGGCGCGCGTTGTGAACCCGGACTTGTACGTCTGCGCGGAGCTGTTCACTGGAAGCGAGGATATGGACACGTACTTCGTGAGCAGGCTGGGAATCAACAGCTTGATCAGGGAATCCTACAATGGGCACGACCCCAAGGAATTATCGAGGCTGTTGTACAGAAATGGCGTCGGGAAGCCCATCGGTATGTCTTTTTGGCTGACATTCTGGTAGAACATAACCTCATTGTTTTGCTATTAGGCTCTATGGACGCTGCCTGCCTCACAAGCACCGATGAGCTGCCCCCTCCTACTGGTAAAGGGCCGAGCCGGCCGTGTTTGGTCACTCCAGTTCAAGGCAGCTTGCCGCACGCTCTGCTCTTCGACTTGACACATGACAACGAGTCTCCGCTGCACAAGCGCAGCGCGGAAGACGCCCTTTCGACTGGTGCGCTCGTGACGTTCTCGTACTCCGCCATCGGCTCGGTCAAGGGCTTTGACGACTTGCACCCGAAGCTCTTGAACCTCGTCGGAGAGAAGCGGAAGTACGAGGTTGGGAGCGAGGGCGGGATAAGCAGAATCAAGCGCGTGCTGAACCACCTTCATACGGAGATGATGCTCGGCGGGTTCAGTGAAGGGCATGTGCATCAGGAGAATGACGTACGCTTTCGTTTTTTTCTGAAGACCAGACCGAGCAAGGACCTGATGCTGACTTGCACTATAGTACATCGTCATGCACCGTGTGCAGCCAACTACACAAAAGGGATACTTGCTTGTGGCGCATACGGCCTTCTCCAAGGGGTCAAAGGATCGAGGCTGGAGTACGTATTCGTATTATGTGTTCGACGATGATTTTCAGAGGCTTACTATCAATCAGTCGACCCTATCCGACTTCGGAAGACGAAGGCCAAGTTCATCCTTGGTTCAGCGCTCGACATTACGGCATACGAGATCGACGACCCAAAGCTGCTCCGCGGTCTTCCTTCGTCGCTCGTGAACATTGCTCCAGTAACGCCAAGCGAATCGTCGGACCACGAAGGACCTTACTCGGAGATTATCGTCCCAGAGTACTTCCCACCTGGCAGTGTTATGCTATTTGAAACGCAACTGCAGGGCATCGAGGCAGACCTCGACACGTTCTGTGCGTCTGGCGCCGACGAAGCCTTTGGAGACCTCGATTTTGTGGACCTTAACGCTGTCCTGCACCGAGCAGAAGGGGAGGAACTGGACGCGACGGCTGGCGCGATTGGCGCGTATGACATCCCGGGCATGGGCAAGCTCACGTACTGCGGCTTGGAGGGCTGGATGCACCCCCTTCGTCACATCATGAAGTACAACGACCTTGGACACCCGCTCTGTGCGAATCTGAGAAACGGGACATGGGCCTTTGATTATATTCATGGTCGTTTGTTGAAGTATGTCTCCGCTGTTTTTTACTCCTTCATTAGTCTTTTTCTTATGTTACTTGCTTTCAGGCACACTGAGCACCTGCCTCGGCTTGCGGTACCAGCCAATTGGTTAAAAGAAGAGTTTGACAGGATAAAAACCAACATTCCGCCTTTCTTGCGGCCGAGGTATTTCGCCATTGTCATATCCACGGCATACAAAGCAGCTCGACGAGTCGCCGTCGAGCAATGTTCCGAATTTGTTGCTACTGGCCACGATCTTACACACGACCTGGCTCTTTGCTCCATCCAGATGTATGGTCTCGTGCAATCCGCCTCGCTAGACCCTGGCAAGCCAGGTTCCGTCGCTGGCGGCGGGTCTGCCGCACTTCACTGCCGGCTGGGCTAGGACGTGGGGAAGAGATGTGTTCATCTCTCTTCGCGGTCTTTTCCTGACGACCGGAAATTTCGACGGTGCAAAGAAGCATATTCTGGCGTTTGCGTCGACGCTCAAGCACGGGCTTATCCCGAACTTACTGGACTTCTGTGCGGAGCCCGAGGTACAACTCGCGGGACTCGCCGTGGTGGATGCTTCAAAATATCCAGGACTACGTCAAAACCGCGCCTGATGGCCTTTCTCTTTTATCTGAGCCCTGTGAAGCGTCGTTTCCGAAGAACGATGCGTTTGTCCCGTGGGACGACCCGAAGGCGTACGCCTACTCGAGCACGATCGCGGAAATTATTCAAGAAATTCTCCAGCGCCACTGCGACGGTATTCATTTCCGCGAGTACAATGCTGGGCCGAACCTCGATATGCAGATGCGGGACGAAGGCTTCAACATTGACATTCGCGTGGATTGGACGACTGGATTTATACTGGGTGGGAACAAATATAACTGCGGAACTTGGATGGACAAGATGGGAGAGTCGACAAAGGCAGGAACGAAGGGCACGCCGGGCACGCCACGCGATGGTGCTCCTGTAGAGATCACCGGTCTCTTGGCGAGTACGCTAATCTGGCTTGACGAATTATCCCGTGCGGGCAAATTCCCCTTCAGGGGAGTGCAAGCGGAAGGTACTTCAACTTGTTTTCGATTTAAAGAGTTGATGGCTCATTTTTTCTTCTTCTCGTTAGTCGAAGGGAGGCGTCAGCTTGTAACGTACAGGGCATGGGCTGGTCTCATAAAGACGAACTTCGAGACGTACTACCATGTACCAGCCGGTAAACAATCATTCCTGCTTTTGTTTTCTTGTCCTTCGTGCAGTCTTCTAACCTATTTTTTACAGATCCAGCAGACGATGCTAAGTACCACGTCAACCCTGACCTCATCAATCGCCGTGGAATCTATAAGGATGTCTACGGCTCCGGTGAAGGCAGGGAATGGTCTGGCTACCAGATGCGCTGCAACTTCCCGATTGCAATGGTTGTGGCCCCGGAGCTCTTTGATGCCGAACACGCCTTAAAAGCCTTGAAGCTCGCGAACGAGACTATTCGTAGCCCGTTGGGTATGAAGACGCTCGACCCGATTGACTCGCAGTACAGGCCGAATTACGACAACTCGAATGACTCTGATGATCCGAGCATCGCAAAAGGACTGAACTATCATAGCGGTCCTGAATGGGGATGGCCTCTTGGGTACTTTTTGCGAGCGTACTTGTATTTCGACACGCGCGTCGGCGAGGGGAAGAAGGTGCGCCAAACTATAGTAAACGATGAATTGATGCATGGCTAACGCAGACCCACTAGGATAAGGATGTCACTCTCCACCGCCTTCTTACCTATCTTTTGCCCGTGAGGCGACACATCCAGAGCGACCCGTGGCGTGGAATTCCGGAGCTGACGAACGAGAACGGCGCATACTGCCACGACTCGTGCAACACGCAAGCGTGGAGCGCGAGCACGCTGCTGGACTTCCTCGAGGACGTTCATAAAATCAACAGCTCGTAGAGCCGCGGATGTTAAATGGGTGGATTTGTTGAAATCATGCATTATAATTTTTTCTTCGTTTTGCTCTCTTTCGATCTTTGGCATAATTGTCTCTCTTTCATTTGGTATCTCTCGACGCATGAGAATGGACTTAAACGGACCTTACACACCACTCTCCGCACATTGTTTTAGGTAGATTGGACTATAACTCAGATATACAAGCTCTTTTTTTCCGTACGCACTAACTCTTAGTCACCGTCGACACTCATTCCGATTGGCTGCGCAACGTCAAAAGTGTAATCTGTGCCTGATTTTCTCTTTCCTGCCGTATCGGACTTATTTTTCTTATAACTTCAAATTAGAGCCGCGTATTACTGTCAGGTCTAAACGCCCCCAAAGAAAATCTCATGATCCAAATTGACAGTGGTCAATACAACGTTGATCGAAACTATCCTTTTACAACTCCCATTTCAAACTTGCATAAACACCCGAGTATCCCTCTTTGAAGAGTCTGCGATGTCCTGCAACTATCTCTGTTGCATTCTCTGCCACGCGTTTCCACGCATTGGCAGTGCGCCTTTTCCCCAGCTGCCAGCATACACTCGATTGCTGCACAAGTGTTTTGATAATGAACGGATGGTAATACCCGTGCTGCGTCAACAGCATGTCTCCACCTCCGCTCTTCTCGTTAGCGGCATCAGGCGAAGACTTGTACTCGAAGGAGAAACCCAGAGCGACGAGGTAGCGGGCGTTCGTGTGCAGTGCATCCTCGGTAAAATTGGGGCCTAGGTAGAGGTAGCATGCGAAAAGATAGGCGAGCGGCTCGAGCAGCGGGAAGCGCGGCTGCTCGGAGCCGAGTGCGTATATGATGCCTCGAGCTCGTCGCACGCCGCCGACACCTCCCGCGCGACCTCGCGCACAGTCGCATCGTCTGGACGCGTCGCTTCGTCCCGGCCAGGGTCTGTGCGCAGATTCTCTGCGGGTGCGCGTTCACTCAGGCCTTTGACGCGTTGGACAAGCTCGACGCGCCGCTGGCGCACTGCAGGCCCCTCCTTCTCCTCGACCGCGCAGAAGGCGCAGGCGCATGGGGTCCCCGGCGGGCGCGCGAGCTCCGAGCGCCGCTCCTCGAGCGGGAGGGCGGGGTGTACGTGCGAAATGGAGATACGTTCGCCGCGCGGGATGTCACGGCATGCTCGAAGAATGAGGATGTCACCGAGAAAACTGCGCGCGGCATTAGGAAGGCAGGAGTGTTTAATGTGGGCGCGTGAGCCGAGAGGCCATATTCCAAGACCCTGCGCCGGGGGAGAGTTTGAAGGGAGGAGAGGGTGGATGGCAGGAAATGGAGTTGCGTACGATTCACGGATGGTATCAATTAAATTGCTAAATAACAAGTCAAGGTCTGCTAATAATGTTGATGAAAAGAAAATGCGTACACATCGATAACTGCTCGTCCATCAATGACGGTGACGTTTTCGACTGAGTTTTCTTCATCGTACACCTTCAAGTCCTTTCCGAGAGCAAAAATACCATCACCGAGTGACGGATTGTCCAATATCTTAACCGCGATTTTCTGTGTCAATTTCCAACCCTCGCCCTGTCCAATTATGCTTCTTGTGGCATCATAAACCAATACTCTTTCTTCATCCTTCAGTTCCGGCGGATAAAGCACTTCGAACGCTTTATTGCACAGCAGAAGTTCACCTGCCTTGATGTCGTTTTTTGCGACAAGTAGACCATCAGAAAGAGCTACCGGACCTAGGTAGTCTGCAACATCAGCCCGCGGAGTCGGCTTCCTGGCTTCGCTGACAAGTGAAATCCAGTCATATTTCCCAGTTTTCTGCTCTTCCATCCTTGATATGTTCTTTGCGAGGAGTGCCTTTGCTTCATGGTTTTTCGGGAATGCAGCTGTGAGTTGCTCCAGTAGTCTCAAGGAATCGGAGAAGTGGCCCATGAAATAAAAGGCGCGTGCACCGCGAAAGAGAGCTTTCTCGTTCGCCTGGCCACTCGATAATCGAATGACCTGTTCGGCGTCTGATACTGCGGCAGCGAAGGAACCGAGTTGTAGGTAAGCCTGAGCACGGTTGAGTAAGAGGGAAATCTCGAGAGCTGCATCGTGCTCATATTGAAGAGCGTTTGAGTAACTTACAAAACACATTTGTTTAAGCAACACGCATTATGTTCAATTATGAAAATGCGCACTCAGAGACGGCCGTCCTGTACAACTTGTTCTTGAATGCGTCATTTCCTCGGTCCTTTAATTCCTCGCTGGGTGAGCGGACCTGGTCGTCCGGGAACGTCGTCTTCCAGCTCTCGGATAGAGTGCATCCCTCTCCGTGAGGTACACCAAGTCAGACGGGTGATCCACCCGAATCCCGCTCGTGCTCTCCTTCGCCGCTTCGCAGTACGGCTCCTTAATGGCCAAAACTGCGCCTGCGGGAAGGACGTTTGCTACATCGCGCCCGAAGTGCAGGTTGTACACGCGCAGATTATGCACCGCGCCGCGCTCGTCCTCCACTACCGCGAGCAGCGCATCCTCGCCGGCCGCGCCAAGGTACCTCGCGCGCGTTATTGTGCGCACGACGAGCGCGTGGCCCGTCGCTGCCTTCGCTCCAACGCAGGTCCTCGATGTACGTCTTCGCTAGGTCGGCGAGCGGAGCGCTCGCGCACGGCGCACGGTGGAAGATGTACGAGACAGCCTGAGTGGGGGCGCGCACGACGTCGGCGACGTATCCGGCTGCGTGCTGGCCGAGCAGTGTGCTGCGTGAAGCAGGACGGACTGCACGTCCTCGGATGGAGGACAGGTGGACGAGGACCTCATTACCGTACTCAAGGATATGCGAGTAATCTTCAGAATTGTCGGTCTGTTGCATTATGGCAACGAGTAAATCTCAGGAAATCCGAAGTAGCGCTGCGAGCCGTAGAACAGAGATTTGGCGAGAGTGCCATGAGGATGATCGGTAAGTGTGAGAAGCAATACCCATGAGTAACTTGAGTAAAATCATTTTTTTTCTTCTCGTCTACACTGTGGCTTTCACATCGCCCAACATCAAGCTAGTATTCATATGTATCCCAATCGTTTATATGTCATACTCATCCACGTTCAAAATAAGAGTCGCAAAAAACCTGATCATCTCGAGGAAACCCTCGACAGCGATAGCTGAACCGACTTGTTAGCATGAGCTCTATTATATAAGGGAAATGTCTGAACGTACATTCGTTGACAGTATGAATTCCACCTGGAATACCATCAGACTTGAACATGTTGTTGTGATTGTAGCGGAAAATGTGCTTCGTGAGGTTCCAATAGTATCGGGTATCTGCGCGCCATTTCTCGGTCAGTCCATACAATACGGAACAAAAAGAAGACCCCCGTACCAGTGTTGCCCGTCATAAGGCCCGGCGCGATCTGCACCTCCTCCGCATTTTGATAATTGCGGTGGGAGTTGTACGTCGCGCGAATCGTGCCTGAAAGCAGTTTGTACGGCGCCTCGTCCGTGGGTGTGATGGGTGCAGGCTCAAGCGCAGTACCAAACGCGTCGGTGAGCGTAAGCGAGCCACTCGATCCTGTGTGCAAGTTTTGTCCGAAGGCATCATAGGTCAGGTTGAATTTCTTGGCGAGTTTGGCAAGGAGCTTCGTGTCATGCTCCTTGGTCGCCGCGACAGAGCTGTGTAAATATATCAGCTTTGTTTTGAAATACGAGCTATCGGAATTTCTAGATTTACCTCTGAGTAGCAATACGATGATTGACGACAGCCCACGCCTGCTCGGGTAACGCATTCGTTTTGACTCCGCCTTGAATAAGATCGATCGCCTGTGTAGTGCCGACGAAAGCACGGAGAGTTTTATCCTTCTCGATAAACTTCTCAAGTTCGTGCAGCGCCTTGTCCGAGCTGACAGATTTTTTGACCGTCTTGCTCAGTTTGCTGTCCATATCAGGTGCGTGCGCGGCAAAGCACTGTAGCATGCCATAAATCGGCGTGGTACGGTCAAGAACAGCTGGAATTGGGTGCGTCTCGTATTCCACAAGAAGAGCAGAGAGGATGCCTATGCTCTACATTGTCCGATTAGTCTCCGCCGACAATGAAAAGAGATCGGCTTACAGTGTGAACAGGGGGGACGCTTGAATGGCCACCAGGAGACAATACTTCGAGTCGCGTATCAATGTAGCCTTTTTCACCGACGGCGGGGACTGCAAACACGCCACCATACTGCTCAGAGAATCCGCCTGTGTTTGTTGAGTACATTGTTGAATGCAGACGGGCACGTGAAAGAAATTCATACAGACCTCCTTCATCGACAATCATAGCGAATGTATCTTCACCGTAAGTCGCCTCCAAGTATTTACCGAGCTCTTTAGCACCCTGTATTCAGGATACATGAGCTCGCCTTAAAAGGAGGCTTTGAGAAAGCTGCGTACGTAGAGACCTGACACTTCCTCATCAAATCCGAAAGCAAGAACAATCTTGCGAGTCGGCTGGAAATCCGCGCCTAGAAGGGTCTCAATCGCAGACCTAAGACGGTTGAGGAAGGTTCCTGCGATCTGTGTAGAAAGACGTACATAACACCAATGAGTCCGCTCTTGTCATCTGAGCTGCCACGACCCCAAATTCTCTTTCCTGAAGACGATGGATTAAATACTATCAAATGTCAATCGACACTAAATGTACCATCATAGAAACCTGAAAACGGTGGATGCACCCACTCGTCGACAGTTCTCGGGTCGACAGGAACCACGTCTTTTACACTGTCAGAGGGAGCCCATGGGTCAAACTTACCAGCAGCAACGTACCTTGGTGGGCATGCAAGAAGCAAGGGCTTGAGCGAAGGGTCCGAGCCTACCCATTCATAAACCAGGCCATAGGTGTTGACTAAGGCAATGTTTAACCTGTTTTCCACATTTCAATAAATAGATAGCATACATACCTTTGGTTAGCTTCAGCGAGGAGTGACTACATTATCGCGCATGTTCATATGAGTGTGTGTGAAAGAAGATAAATATGAATATGCTAACACGAGAGGGAATGCCTTCAGAAGATAGTCGTGGAACGCCTGAAATTTTGTCCAGCGCGGGTCCACACCCACGGGTTCCATCTTGTCGTAAGATTCGGTCCTATACACGAAAATTACACGCATGATAAGATCGCAGCTTCTTTACAGACTTACGGAACTCTGACGGCACCGCTGAGCCAGTCAATGGCTTTCTCTTTGAAGGCATCCGTACCAAACCGCTCTCCAACCGCATCCCAGAGCACTTTGTTTCTCTCCGGAAGTAGCTGCTCGACCTGCGGACAGAGTGCCTCTGTGCGCACAGGCCTGACATGGTCGAACACGCCGATCCTGTCGAGCGTGCCCCAAAGGCCATCGACACTGCCACCGCATGCTCGGGCGTGGAACTTCAGGAGGGAATCGATGCTAACTAACAGCCCGGCGAGGCTCACGCACAGGAGGACTGCGCGGGTGAGGACATTTAAATTGCCTCTCAGCGAGCCGCCGTCGACGCGCGACCTAGGCACCTTCGCCATGGGGAGGAGCGTGTCGAGGCTACCCTTCTCGTCGATTAGACCTGCCATGAACGTCTTCGTCGCCGTCTGAACCGTCGGTGGTGAGGGTGTGAAAGGAAGCAGACGAGTGTAACGGCGTAGAGCTATAGAAGACTGCCTATCGCCGGAGCGCATGGATGCCACTTGCAGACGCGAGTTCACCAGTGGCGATCACACGAAAGCTTCACAACACGTGACAGCGGACTAGATAACGACTCGAGATGCTAGCCAAGATTAGATTACTTGGACAAGAAGATTCGAAACACTGCGGTCTCATACCCGATTTTGCGTGCGATTCCTTCTGGTTCTCAAAACTTTTGAATTTATTCTCAACTTGAACTTGACGAGTTTAACCCTTTTCCAAGTAACATTTCCGAAGGTACTCTCGACCCGGCTAGCTTAGGAAATTATAGTATAAAGTGACGAACCCGGACCCTTCATAAGAGTGAAACCCAATTAAGTACTTCCTTTTTTCTTCTAGTTTACATTACACATTACGACTTTTATTTCATCCGATTTCGCGTGCATCACAACCTTTCAGATCTCATACTCATCCACATTGAGAATAAGGGTCGCAAAGAATCTGATCATCTCGAGGAAACTCTCGACAGCGATTGCTGAACCGACTTGTCAGCATGATCTTTGCCATGAAATAAATGCGCCTAAACGTACATTCGTTGACAGTATGAATGCCGCCAGGAATGCCATCAGACCTTAGCATATTCTCGTGGTTATAGCGGAAAATGTGCTTCGTGAGGTTCCAATAATATTGGGTATCTGCGCCTGTAATTCGTAGGTCAAGCAAAACTGCTATTTCACAGCAACTTAAAGATTGCAAACCGGTGTTGCCAGTCAAAATCCCTGGCACAACCTGCACCTCCTCCGTATTCCAAAAACTGCGGTGGGAGTTGTACGTCGCACGAATTGTGCCTGAAAGCAGTTGATATGGCGCCGCGTCCGTGGGAGTGATGGGTGCAGGTTCAAGCGCACTATGAAATGCATCGGTGAGTGTGAGCGATCCGCTTGATCCTGTGTGTAAGTCCTTTCCGAATGCATTGTAGGTTAGGTTGAATTTCTCGGCGAGTTCGACCACGAGCTTGGTATCATGCTCCTTGGTCGCCGCGACCGAGCTGTGGATTTGCATCAGCTTTTATTGGAGAGAATAACGGACTTAGAGAGACCTTCGTACCTCTGAGAAGCAATACGATGATTGACGATAGCCCACGCCTGCTCCGGCAGCGCATTCGCTTTAACGCCGCCCTGGATAAGATCAATTGCCTGCGTCGTGCCCACGAGAGCACGGAGCGCCTTATCCTTCGCGATAACCTTCTCGAGCTCGTGCAGCGCCTTATCCGAGCTCGCGGACTGCTGAACTGTCTTGCGGAGCTTACTGTCCATATCAGGCGCGTGCGCGGCAAAGCATTGCAACATGCCATAGAATGGCGTGGTGCGGTCAAGAAAAGCTGGAATTGGGTGCGTCTCGTATTCCACAAGAAGAGCAGAGAGTATGCCTATGCTCTACATTGTCCATCAGTCTCCGCCGACAATGAAAAAAAGATCAACTTACAGTGTGAACAGGGGGGACGCTTGAATGGCCACCAGGAGACAATACTTCGAGTAGAGTATCAAAGTAGCCTTTCTCGCCGACGGCGGGGACTGCAAACACTCCACCGTACTGCTCAGAGAACCCTCCTGAGTCCATGAAATATGTCAGATGCAGACGGAGCACGTTGAAAGAAGTCGGTACGAACCCCCTTCGTCGACAACCATCGCGAACGCATCTTTACCGTAAGTCGCCTCCAGGTGTTTACCAAGCTCATAAGCGCCCTGCATCCATGGCACTTCAGCCTGAGTAAATGGAGTTGGTAGAAAGGCAAAGAACTGCGTACGTAGAGCCCGGATACTTCCTCGTCAAAGCCAAATGCAAGAACAATCTTGCGTGTCGGCTGGAACTTCGCGCCCAAGAGCGTCTCAGTCGCAGACCTAAGGCAGTTGAGGAAGGCTCTTCAGACCCATGTGTAGAAAGCCATACATAACACCAATAAGACCGCTCTTGTCGTCTGAGCTGCCGCGTCCCCAGATTCTCGCGCCTGCAGACCAGTCAGATAATAAATAACAGCTGTCAATCCGCACTAGACGTACCATCGAAGAATCCGGAGAACGGAGGATGGGCCCACTCGTCCACAGTTCTCGGATCGACAGGGACCACGTCTACTTCATTGTTAGAGGGAGCCTACGGCCCGATCTCTGAACAGTTACACACCTTGATGAGCGGTGAGAAGCAAGGGCTTGAGCGAGGAGTCCGAGCCCGCCCATTCGTAAATCAAGCCGTAGGTATTAACTAAAGCGGGTCTTAGATTGTTTACGCTATTGAAGATAGACGAGCCACGCACCTTTAATTAGCTTCAGACTGGAGTGACTGTATATCGTTCATGTTCGTATGAGGATTCGAATTAAAAATGGATATGGATATGCTAACACGAGGGGGAATGCTTCCAGAAGATAATCATGAAACGCCTGAAATTTTGTCCAGCGCGGGTCAATACCCACGGGGTCCATGTCGTCGTAAGACTCAGTCCTATACAGAGTAATTGCACAAATTGTCAAAGGTGCATATATGTTAGATCCTATGTATACTCACGGAACCCTGACGGCGCCGCCGAGCCAATCAACGGCTTTCTCTTTGAATGCATCCGTACCAAACTGATCCCCGACTGCGTCCCAGAGCGCTTTGTTCCTCTCCGGAAGCAGCTGCTCGACCTGCGGACAAAGCGCCTCTGTGTGCGATGGGCCAGCATGGTTGAACACGGCGGCCCCTTCGAGCGCGCTCCAAAGGCTATCGACGCTGACACCGCCTGCGCGTTTGTAGGACCCGAGGAGGCTATTGCTACTGACGAGTAGCCCGGCAAGGCAGAGGCACAAGAGAACTGCGCGAGCGAGGGTGCTTATCTTCTTGCGCCGCGGCGAGGCTCCGTGGACGCGCGACCTGGGCACCTCCGCCGTAGGGAGGAGTGTTTCCAGGCTGTCCTTCTTGTCGGCCAGGCCTTCCATGGACATCTTCGTCGCCGTCGAGACCGCCGGTGATGAAGATGTAGACAAAGGAAACGAGTACGACGACTGACACGGCGGGACGCGCTTGAAGACGCGAGGTCTACAGATCGCACGAATGCTGCACGTGATAACAGACTGCAAATAACGAAGCGCTTGAAGTTGGAAAACCGCGATACGTGCAAGGTTGCAAGCCAATAAAAGCAAAGAATGTATCTCAAGTCATGATCCAGCGGCCAGCCTCTGTCACGCTTAGCCATCGGCTTTGCTTGTCATTGTTAGATTAAAGGAAAATGCGACTGTACGAATGCGAAAACATGGCTGCAAAATTACCGGTCTTTACTAGCATAAATAACTTCTAACTCGCCTATCTCCCCTGGCACATAGGTCCGCGAACCCTCTTCCTCCCTCGTCTCATACACAGACCCTTGTGTCGCAAAGGTGTCTGTCGGAAGCGATAACATATCCAATGGTGTTCGTGTCAGATAGAGTCGATGTAACGAGTCCTCCGCCGCCTGTACACATTGCGATTAGAAAGACAGCTCTCTTGACTTGCACAGCACACGAAAAACGCACTCGGTATTCTGCCATCTTTAATGAGCTCCCGAATCCCTCGCCCAGCTTGTCTGCGCCAGAGTAGATCCCAACTACGAATAATGGAGAGTTAGACATTCGCCCTGTCTCTCTCAACAATCTGCAACGAGTCCATCACGATTAGAGAGCCTTATAGGTGTTCATACGACAGCAACGAACCTAGATATTGGCCGGTCTCGTTGGAATTTTGAGACAGTTCGGCTGAGCGCCATTTTCGGATCGCGGAATTTTAGTAATGGTCGCAAGTCGACGTCGCGACTGAGGAAATACGAATGTACGAATTTGCGTGCGGTTGGGAGTGAGCGGCTTTGGTAGACAAGGGCGGTCAGTGCACGCGGAATCGTTGCAAGAGCATCAGTGAGCGTGACAGGGTTAGGTACTGGAGAAACAGGATCCTGACATAAAGGTTTGAGCATTCAAAAGAAAAACTTGGAAGTGAAAAGCCATGGCACGCACTGGTCGGTTCCAGCGAAGCAGAGGCGTCGCGCCCATTTCCTTGGCAATCGTCGCACATGTCAGCGGTCCCACATATGCGCTCACCGCCGCCTTGAGGACGCGCGTCGGGAGGTGCGGGTAAGCGGCATGCAGATACTCCGTAGCGAAAAGGCCGAGCAGCGAGTTGCCGGTCGTCGAGAGGTTTGCGTTCGAGTGCAGCGTAGCCTCGCCCGGGTTGTGTGTCGCGTAGAACGACGGGTACGACGAGTGGGTACACGCCTGGAGAATCTCGTCGCTATTGTGCACGACCTTTGCGAGTCCTATTCGATGCGCAAAGGCCGCGAGCGCGGACGCGGGTGGTTTTTGGAGGTTTGCCCAGACTTCGGGCGAGAAGTGAACGGGCTGGGTCGCATTGAAAATGGCCTCCTTCGGGGGGAATTGGCGAAGGGAGGAAGCTGGCGTCGACGCGATCTGTGCAGCTCTGGATGCTAAGCTCTTCACTGCTTGCGCCATTGACCTCCAGCCGTCCGTTGCGTGAAGTGCGCCGAAACAAGAATACGAAAATTCCAAACCTCACAATACCTGTGGGAATTGATGTGGTAATCAATTCGGGCCGATTGACGCTAGCCACACTTTTATGATTAACACTACTCAAGCTACATACATGCACTCATAGTTCTCTAACAAGCAAGTTTCATGTATATAGTAGGTTTCTCCTTTGTATACAAGCTATTTTTGTGCAAGATAAAAAATTGTCTGAGCGCACACTGCCAGTGATCGCTCGCTGACACTAAACAAAAAAAATACAACGCTGCCTGTGCTTGCATTAGGTTTTTATCGCCCATTTCAAGCTTCAGCCGGTCACCAGTCTTGCAGAGCTCGTCGATGAGCCTGACATGAGCGCGTTTTGGATTTCGGCACAAACTTCACATGGCAGCCGCGCCAAAATAAATATGAAAAACTTAACAAAGCAAGAAAGGCGAGGGAAAAATATCTGAGTCGTTGAAGTATATGGCGCATCATTCGCTATGTGTCTATGTGTTACATGTGTGCAAAAGCCGACTTTTTGTTTTCTTGCGTTATAGCTGGAGGACTTATATGCGAGTTCAAATTTCCGGCAGCTCAATTGCCTGTTTAGGACTGCTTTGCCCGACTCACCTCCGAGGACACGTCGCGTTCTCAGACGCGCAGTTCTCGCTTTTACTTGTCCAAATTTCCTGCATTTTTGTCCATTGCACTTTTACACTTTCTGAGGCTTTTCATTTTGCAATTGCTGTTCAATCTCGGTGATATTGGCGATCTTGTTGCGGTCTTCCCCGTGATCTATTTCTGGCCGTGAAGGCCGCGAATACACCGCAAGGGAACCTGCTGCTCTCCCATAACACGCCCCAGCGCCGCGCCTACTGGCCTGCGTCCAGTTTAACCTTACAACTACCTAATCAGCAGTCTCATAGAGAACCAGCGACATGCCTGCGTTGACGCTGCCGTTGACGTTCGCCAACTCCTTCTGGTCCCAGAACTACCGCCAGGGCATCGAGACTTTGTACACAAAACTCGAGCAGGTGCGCCGCTTGTCGACACGTTCCCTTTTTCTCTCTCTTTCTGAGCTCAAAGTGCTAACACGTCGCGGTGGGCTGTACAGGGCATCGAAGAGAACGAGGAGATTGTCGCGTTCATCCGAGTGAGTTGGGCTGCTGGTTTACTTAAGAGCAACACCTAACTAACGTCATTGCTTGCATGCAGGCCCGTGCAAACGCAGAACATGCCATTGCCGTCTCTTTGCTCGGTTCTCAGCCTGTCGGGTTGAAGGGTATGCACCGAAACAACGAACCGAGTTACTAGGGTCGTTTGTCTGACTTTTGGTGTATTCAGGCAGAGGCTTCAATGCCGACGAAGGAGCTTCCATGCTCATGGCTTTCCGCGGCCTGCAGGCGGAGTCGCACGCTCAAGGCGAGGCTCACAGGTCGGTAGCGAAAGAATTGAAGGACCTCGTTGCAGATCCCTTTGATGAATGGGCGCGTGGACACAAGGTGTGTTTCGATTCTTTAATTCACGAAGTCCAGCGCGCTCTTACGCGTTTTTAATCTCAGGAGCGAATTTATAGCAGTCACGCTTCGGTGGTTGATGGCTGGTTGAAGTCGTATGAGTTAGCACAAGGCGATGTATGCAAACTTTTGTCCTTTGTTACATGGTCCGTAGCTAAAGCAAGAAAATATCAGGTGGACAAGCTGAAGCACCAGTACCTATCGAAAGTCAGACGTGCAGACGAGGCTGAGGATGAGTAAGTGCTGTTTACACAGCGATTTCTTTCGTACACTTATGACGAATACGCGAATCAGCGCGAAGTTCGCCCCTGGCGGTGATGCTGGCGACCACTATACAACGTCTCCCCGGCTCGTACCGCGCGATCGCGGCACGCCGCAGCGAACTGCCAGTGTCTCCGAGCGTATCGCGCAGCGCTTCAAGGAGCTCCAGCGTAAAGCTGCTGGTGATAAACCACCCGAAGAGGAAATCACTGGCGCCGTAGTGTTTGACGGGAAGTCACCGACATCCGAGCCTAATGGACGTGACTCCACTGAGAATGAAGAGAAAGCGCTTCCGAAGCTCGACAAAGGGAAGGAAAAGGCTGTCGAGGACTCTGCAGTCATGATATCTCCGCCACCTATGTCACCAGCCCTCCCGCCACCTGTGCTCGATGTCCGGGGAGACTCGCCCGTCCCTCCGCACCCGCCTCCGCCGATCTTGCTTGCGGGCCTCGCACTGCCTCCGGTAGCAGTATCCGACCTCCTGAAGCGTGCTGCAACAGAACTTCCTCTTCGTCCTGTCAAATTTCCGATCTTAGGCGAGTATAAAGACTGCTTCAACGGCGAGGAGCTAGTTGTATGGCTCGTTGATAATGTAAAGTGCACTCGGCATATTAACATGATCATAGTCTAACCGATGTATCATTATACAGGTACAGGGCTTTGGAGGAAGCTTGGACCGTGCAGAAGACGCCGCAAAGGATCTGACCGAGAGGGAAGGCGTTCTGCGACGTGTTGGCGAGTTCGGAAATGCATTCGAGAGCAACGATGAAGCATTTTATCAATTTAGGTCGAAGGTGATTCTTTATCTTATTTCTCTAAAATACTGAAGGTCCGAAACTCTCTTGCTTAGGCATTCAACCTCGAAGCCGAATATGCCAAGATTGTGCAGCATGAAAGCGTCACGTCGCCTGTGATGGCCAATCTCACTCCCATGGCAGACAATCTCGTGAAGCGCTCTAATACCGTTCGTCAACATAGTGTCCAAAGCCTATCAACGATAGGCACGCCGAGCCCTTCCATATCCGCGCGCGTGCCGACGCCGACTCTGCGGACAAGGCCTACCGGGCAGGGAGTGCGTAAACTCGACCGGCAGCGCCTCGGACTCGAAGAGCGTCTCGAGGACACACTTAAGAGACTGCAAAAGTTGGAGCTCGACCGCCTGCGTGCGGTCAAGACGGTGCTGCTGCAGTTCCAGGGCACGCTGGCGAACCTGCCCACGGGCCTGCAGACCTCGCTCGAGCGCTCGGCGACGCTCGTCGCGAGCTACCAACCTGAGGCAGGACTTGCGCGCGCTCATCGAGCGTTACCGAACGGGCCCAGTTCAAGCCTATGGCACACGTGTATGAATCCCTGACGCACGATGAAGCAGATGTGTACTTCGGCATTGATCTAAGGAAGTGGGCAGAGGGAGGATGGAGCAGCCTACGCGGCGATGAACCGCCGAAGGACAATATCCCCGAAGTGCTAACTGCATTACTGAACGCTCTTAACACAGCATATTCAAAGTTGCCGAATGATGCTGGTAGGCTAAACGCACGAGAAATTGTTCTACTGAACTGATTCTGTTTCATTTACCAGAAAAGCGAAAGGCGTGGATATACGAGGTCCCTCTTTCTGCCGTTCACAATCTCCGCGAAAGACTCAATAACATTGCTTCTGGATTACCCTTCCCGGAAGAAATGCTGGTCAAGTATGACGCACCTGTCATTGCGAGCACAGTCAAACTTTGGGCTACTTGAGTTAGACCCGCCTTTGGGCACATGGGAAGGCTGGGACGAGATTCGTAGGATCTATCCGATAGGTACGATTAGCCTCTTCACTACATACATTTCTTCGCCTAACGAGAACGTTCATAGTGGGCTCGAGCACAGAGGAGTCCTCCGACCAGAAACGCATCGAGGATTTGCAAGTTGCGCTGCATCGACTACCAAGGGTCCATCTCCTCGTTCTCAACTGCGATATTCGGTCATCTCAAAAAGTATGATGATTGACTACTTGTTTTTAATGAGTTCTGACAGACTGTTTAGCTTGATTGATACTACCACGGTGGAAGAGACGAATGAGGTCTACATGACGAAGCTGGCTTTGTCTATGGGCAGAAGTGAGTTGTCGAGTTATGTTATAACGCTCGCTACAGTTTTACTGAACTCTCATTTTTGTAGCCATTCTCCGACCGAAGGTAGAGACAGAGCTGTCAATTCAAGACCGCCATCCGATACGTAAGTTTCGCGAAGCCCTAGTCGAATGAATTGCAGCTCAGAACTCGTTATTTTCAGTGCTTTTCAATGATCTCCTCAAGCACTTTGACGAGATCATCCCTCCGACAATCGCGCGCAAGAAACGCGACTCAGTCAGAAAAGTCCCGATCCGGAAACGCACCGCGCCCATCGACATGCGCATGAGCAGGAGCAGGCTCTCCGTCGCCAACGTCGACACGCGAGAGCTCCTCGAGGAGCAGCTCTTCGCACGAAACCCAAGCATGCGACCGCCGTCGCGCGCGCCGAGCCCGAATCCTGCCACTCGCACCGACGCACCCCCGCCGCCGCCACCGCCAACAGCTGAGACGGAGAAGCCTGCTGCTCCTGCTCCTCCGCTTGAAAACACTAGTATTCCTCCGCCTAGCTTCAAGGGGCCTCCTGCTGAGCAGTCCATTGCTTCGCCGCCGATGCCTGTCTTCAAGGAGCCTCCTCCGGAGAAGGATGATATTGTGCCGCCTCCCATGCCGAAGTTCGCCGATCCGCCTCCTGAGATCGACGAGACTCTCCCGTCGCCAAGATCCTCGCTTCCCTCGCCAGACCCTGCCGAGGCGCCCACGGCCAGCGTCCCCGTGACAGTCGCGCCGCCGACGCCGACAAACACGTCGCCCAATCGCTCGCGCTCGTCGTCCATCCGCTCTGGTGGGAGCTCCGGCGCGAGCCCCAGCTCGCCCGCAGACTCGAGCCGCCCAGGCGCGAGCCTCGCGCGCTCCGGGTCGGCCGAGACGTCGCGTCTGCGCGGGCCGCGCGGGGCTCGCACTGCGAACACGCGGCCGCAGTCCGGGAACGTCGCGTCGATGGTCGCGGGCATGAACCGCCCGGACCGGGCGAGTTCGCCGGGCGGGCTGGCGCGCGCGAACAACCGGCTGAGCTACCAGAATGCGCGCAGCGCGTCGCCCGTGAACCCGCAGGACTACGAGCCGAAGCGCAAGGGCGCGCGCACGGCGGCGGGGAACTTCTCGCGGAGGGCGATGGCGAGCGATGCGGAGGATGATGTTTCTAAATGAGGTGGACGGTGAAGGAGGACGGTGCAATTGAGCACTCGGACTGATTTTGTGATATCTCTATGATCTATAAGTTCGGCCGGATATGTTGTTGTCCGTGGCGCCTCCCGCGTCTAAGGGCAAAGGACTGTTTATGTTAAGAATGTTTCGCTTTCTGTATACCCTAGGGTTAGAGATTGTTGTCTCTGAGATCTATTTATTTCATACTTCTTTTCACTCAGTTCTCTGAGCTCAAGGTTCCGAACTCACGAGCCAACACCACAACACAATACCCGTAACGACAGCCACATACATTCCCTAAGCGCAAAACAAACGCATTGCAGCCAGCATAAAAGAAAACTCAGATTCTTCCATGTCCTCCAACAAAGGCTCGAAAATGCGATGGGAATTATAAGCATACAATACATGGTACATGTGTCATAAGTAGAGCAGATAGATGCCGAACAAGTTAGAATAAAGACGTGAAGCGTTTAGACCTCCTGCGAGGCACCCTCTTTCTTTCCTTTGCTAGACTTGTTGGGCAGGAGCTCCGGGTTGATGAACGGCACGACACCACCCTGACTGATGACAACAGAACCGAGAAGCTTGTTTAACCTGGCGGACGATTTATGATCAGCGGATGGGCAGAGGTTGACGAGTAGATGAGACATACTCCTCATCGTTGCGGATAGCGAGCTGCAAGTGACGGGGCACGATACGCTGCTTCTTGTTGTCGCGGGCGGCGTTGCCAGCCAACTCCAGGATCTCGGCAGCGAGGTACTCGAGGACGGCAGCAAGGTATACTAAGAGCTCCGGGTTAGCCTTGTGCGATGGCGAATACCAGATGTTTGACTCACCAGGGGCACCTGCACCAACACGCTGAGCATAGTTTCCACGCTTCAAGAGACGATGGATACGGCCGACAGGGAACTGGAGACCGGCCTTGGCAGAGCGCGACTGCGACTTGCCCTCTGCACCACCGGTCTTGCCAGACGAAGACTTGCCACTGCAGGAAGAGATTACGATAAGCGCCTGTGTTTCGAAGTTGGAAGTAACAGTGCATACGCTTTTCCTTTGCCAGACTGCCAGAAAGCACAGATTGTGAGTAAAAGTCAAACAACAACAGTGAGCGGACACACCATGATTTTATTTTAGTTGATGATGTTTGAAAGGGCGAGAAGTGCTGGAAGTGGTGGTGGTGGTCGAGGAGAAAGAGAGATGGATGATGACAGCTTCAAGCTGAGCTGCTTTTTAAGGCAAAGCGACGCAACAAAGTCACGTGCTGCACGCGTCGAAATGAACGCGCGACTCCGTTTCAGGCTTCAGCGCAAGTCCAACACGGCGGACCAACAGCGCCGGAACCACGCGGCAACCAGCTGGCTCTGGCCCGGTTTGTCAAATCAAATACAATTATATTTTCAACTTTGCACTTGACTTGGTCGAGAGCGCATGCGTATATCGTGTCGTTCGTCGCTCATCCATGTCCGCTCCCGTCCCAGAGCCTCGTCCCCCAATAGCTCCAAAACTCATCACAAGTCCTATTAAACCGACCCACGACCAGACCGTTGTCCTCTACGTCGTCAGTGCCTCCCCGGCACGCCAAGTGCGTCGGCCATATTGATGTGTATTATTCCAGATTGTCGTGTACACCGTGGTCATCTTTGCGTTATGGAACATACCAGGAGTACGTTCCTTCGTTTCACAAGTGCATCCCCGTTTAATCGTTTATTTACTATAGGCCCGAGTGATCATCAACCCTTTGAAACTGCTGACAATAAGCTGGCATGAAGGGTGTCACATCGCAGCTGTGCGCCACTCATTTCTCTGTGTCGTAGCTCACAATGGTTTAAAGCCCTTCTAGGCCATACTTACGGGTGGGACCATCCTCAGCGTAACGATCGACCCAAACCTTGGCGGTTGCACCCGTGTCGAAGGAGGGCACCCGCCGACAATCCTCGCCTCCGGTTACATCGGTTCCGCGCTTTTCGGAGGCGTCTTCATCCTTGGTGGCTGGGACACGCTCGTCGCGAAGATTCTTAGCTTCTTCCTCGGCATTGGCCTCATCATACCGCTCATTCTCGTGCGCGACAAATTGTAATGTGTCTCGAGATTCGCCTTGGTAGTACCCGGTTTCGTTGACCGTCCTGTTTGTTCAGAACGATCTTGCTCACTCTCGGCTACGAAGGGCTCCTCGTCGGCTTTTGGTTCATTGACCATGCGTGCGTTGTATCTGTCCACCTCACTACAGCGTGCTGACAACTTGTCTCGTGAAGTGCTGCACTACGATGGTATTGCCTATTCATCGGAATCATGAAGTTCGTACTTTCCCACTAATTTATTTATCCTGAACCAATAATTGCCCGAACAGCGTCTTCTACGTCGTCTGTGCGTCATCTTCACCCCCTTAACAGCGTTTCTGTTTTTACCATGATTGACGCACAGGGGACATCACCGACGACAAATTCTTCCGCAAGGTGAACGATTCCGACGTTACGCAATGGAGCATCTTGTATCCTCGCATAGGGCCTAGCGGTGCGCACACTGGACCCCTTGTCTCTTTACCTATTCTCTACATACCATAAATCTCGTCACATTTCTTGCTCTTCTCATGTTGTCCACATACAGTCTGGGCAATCTTCTGGGTCCTGTTTGATATCGGAGTGCTCATAGGCTTTATCTTCATTGGCATCGCTTCTTCAAGGTTGTTCGTCTTCCTTCTGTTTTCTGGATATTCAAAATTAATACTGTTCACGATGGGATCATATAGCGCACGATATACCAGATGGAAGCAGAGGCCGGTAAGGGAAATTGCCCTAACTATGTTGTCCACCACAATCCTTATTACCTTTCTTTCTACAGCCGCATTCTTACCGACATGACGTCTGCCAAACGTCCAGCCCCATATGCTCAATATATGAAGGGATCCTTCCCTACGCCTAACTGTGCAAACTTACGCAACGCCATTCATGCTTACGTTCTCGACACGCCCCCGCATCGCATTGCTTCACACCGTTTATGTCCTGTTGGACTGCTTTCACCACCCCACGCCCCATTTTTGTCAACGCTGTCCTCTCCGCATCTGTCATCGCATACTGCATACCATATCCATATCTCTATCGTGCTCTCCTTCGCATCCCAAAACACCGCACGAGTGTCGTTTCCACTCACCGAACTCTGTAGACGTGGCTTCCCCCTTTCTTTCTTCCCGGATTTTTGTTTCTTGGCTGGATTGTTGTAATTGAGCGGTTATGAGGGGTTATGACACTGTTTCGCAAACAGTCGTGATTGTTTCTGTCAAACGAGGTTTGTTTGCTTGGTCTCGGACGTAAACTGTTGTTTTCATATATTTCGCTCGTGTTCTTATTGCATCTTACCTATATCGTAAGTGACATGTATGTACCTCGTCTAGCATGCCCCAGCGGATTCTGGAATCCTCAATGTGATTGAACGTGAAGTCTTGCATAACATCTGTAGATTGTCGGATACAATACAATCGTGGCAAATACGTCATCATGCTGGATTGCTGTTTATATCATAGATTACATTATTGGAGGAATGGAGCGATCATTGACGATTGTTAGAGATTGAACCAGAAGCAAATTGTTTGGATAATAGTCGTGGCCGCGAATAACCGGCGAAATTTGGGTCGAGCACGAGTAGCGCGAGTAGTCACCACCCCGAAGAAATCGAATAAGCGCGCACATATATACGTGCACAGGCGACCATCGAATACCGCCGCGTGATTGTGTATGACATGCAAGAGCAAATAAGAAAAGAAACATTAACGCGAATGAGACGGCGCAGACGAAGAGATTCAGTGGCGGTTTGCTCGCCGTACGAGGCCCGCGAGGAGCAGCGTGCCAATCGCCGCAGCGCCACCAGCGAGTGCAAGGCCAATGTAGCCCTCTGTAGGACGGGAAATAACAGGATGAGATATATGTTCAAAGTCATGGAGCAATTACTTTAAGATGTACGGAGGGGAACTTGGGGATAAGGACTAGAGACAGCACGCACCTCGTGTCATCTTCGTGTCAATTAGCCCTGAGAGGCTCTGTGCCTGGAGGTTGCTCGGCTCTTTCTCGAGCAGTAAGCCTGGTTGACGTCGAATCGAATTCGTGTATGACAGTCAACAAACTAAGTACAGAATTAGTGAGACTGACGAAATTCGACGCACCGTTAAACCGCTTCGCCTCCTCGTAGTTTCCCATCTTGTACTGCCCCAACGCGAGGTAGTACAGACACTCTCGCCGACGCGCAGGCTCTTCACGGTATATATCTCCAAACGAAGCCCACGAAATTCAGTGACACGAGAAAAGGACAGGAGATATAGGAGGTGAGGAGGCGGGATGGGTAGGACATACCCTGTAGCAGCTTCACGCCCTGCACCTGGTGCTCACGCCGCGGGCTCTTGACGAGCCCCCATGCAAAGTTGAATTTGGACTGCACGGTGACGTGCCCTGCATCGACCTCCTTTTCGTATTGCAGCTTAAGCACCTGGATACCGAACCGACGAACTTGAGTCAGGCTGACTGCAGATGCGTTGATTTGAAGGATGGACTTACCTCGAGCTCGTCGTAGGACAGTGCCTGCTCAGCATCGGCAGCGTAAGGTACATCCGTCGTCATCGTTCACAGTTTCAAGAGGGAGGCCGAGACGTTTCGTGGCGGCAGCGCTCGGCCTCGACCCGGAAGTATTGCAGTGCTTACTGCGGTATTACCTTCGCACGCCCTTGACGACTGTCCCGGCTTACCCCGACGAATTTGTGGCTCGTTCGGTTCAAGAACACTGGATGTACCATCACTCTGATTCACCCATACATAATGAGTGCAATCATCACTCAAGGTTTTATCAGAGTTCGAAGTCCTATCAAACAAAATTCATCACCCTGCCAATGTTTCATTTTGAGCTTTCACTCCCTCTATGTGTTTAACAAGGAAATAAGCAGAGCAACTCCCTAGTGGAAGTCCCAGCCAGCATTTTTAAACACAGAAAATCGGTGACTTCCCCCTATCCAGTTTTTCTTCAACCAATAAGCAAACAAAGCTCAGGCTTTAGCGGGTTCGCGGACTCAAATCTCCCAGAGATTTGGTTCATCAGAATCAGTTATCCCCGCCCGAAAGTCGAAGGGAAAACAAAGGCAATGGAAGCATACAGAATAAGCCCGAGTTAGACTGCTAAGTATCACTACTATATACGAGCGCCACAGACGACATCACTCGTGGATCATCGCGAGCCCTTCTCTTCTCAGATCGAGCAGGTATCCATGGGCGTCTGGATGAACGTTTCACCAACACTCAGCGTCTCCCGGAAACAGGCAAATTTTGCGTGCAAGAACGACGAGTTGAACTAAGCAGACTTCAGCATTTCAAACCTCAGACTTTATACAGGCGGAAAGCTCCGAGCGCACAAATATAAAACAAGAGTGGAGGCAATGTAAGGCCTGTAATATGACACGAAAAGCCCGAATGAAAAGCGAGTCTGATTGATTCCGAGCATATTTTAAAATTCAAGTAGCAATTGATATGCTCTGTGATATGGGAGCTATCAGAAAAGTATCTGTTCGACCCGTGTTGACAATGATGATGACGAGACGTCGAATGATCATGAGTTTCTTGCCTTTCTCACCTAGCCGTTCAGTAGCACGCTGTAGTCGGCGTCGGCGCGAGCTGGCCCTTGATTCGGATGTTCAAGTGGCCGAGTTCAATGTAACACCCAGTGCTTGCAGATGGACGACAAAATCCGGTCGAGATGTTGCATCAGGGTAAAGTCAATGGTAGAATCACATACTGCAACACAGCCCCCAAATATAGCTGGGCAACAAGAAAAGAATGACGGCGAGGATAATAACCATGTAATAAACATAAGGCTGGCTCGCTCAGTAAGAGCAGAAAGGCCTACGATTGCCCTTTGACCAAGCCAAAGGCAAGTACCTGAGCTTTCCTCTTCGTATGCACATTCCCGTGCCGCTGCAGCTGGTCCGGGCGTGCGAACGCCTTGCCACAGCCTGGTTCCGCACATCGATAGGGTCTGTCTCCAGTATGAGTCCTAAGCTGGAGAAGTTGTTCGGTGTTAACAACTATTCCTACGATCGGTTAAATTACTTACATGCTTCGAAAGGTTGGAAGATTCTGCAAATGCTCTGAAACCACTCTAATTAGCCTTGCATTGCATAAACATCTCCCTAATACGCTTACCTGTTGCAATGAGGACACTTGAACGGCCGTTCACCATTATGCGTCCTTTTGTGTATCGTCAGCGCTCCGGTTATCGCAAATGCCTTCCCGCAGCTCGGGAAATCGCATATGAAAGGCTCTATTGTGAAATTGTTAACTAGATTCTCGCCGAAGAGAATTTACAGAAAAGTATTTAAGACGTACTTTCTTGTGTATGCCGCCGCATATGTTGTTGCAACGTCGCCGCCTCCGAGAAATGCTGCCCGCACACCGTACAGGCGAACGGTCGGTGCCCTGTATGCGCTTGTAAGTGTCTCAAAATCTTCTGCTTGCTAGTGAAGCCTTGTGTGCCAAATCTCGAACAGTCCGCCCAGTGACAATCGTATCGGCTCTTCCCACCACCAACGTGTGCCGAGGTCAGGTGCTCAGTTAGAGACGCACAGGTATCGAAGGACGCCCCGCAACCCTCCCAGCGACAAATGTGGGTGGCAGTCGCACAATCGTGCACTGGTTCATTCGCTGCAGGCAAACATGGGGGAGAGGACTCTGGTGTCATGTATGACGGGACGGGTGTCGGCTCCGATTGAACATCGCTTCCAGATGTTGAAGTAGGTATCGACATATAGGGCTGCGGCTGCAACGACTGGAATTGGGTAATGACGCACTCCGAAATAGAATTATCATGATCTTTCTGATGTTGGTGAGCACCTTCTTCGTTGCTGTCCAGATCGAAGGACGGCGGAGTTGGCGGGACAGACAGTCCAAGATGATCATGCAGAAGATGGCTTGAGAGCATACCAAGCGCCGCCTCTGGCTGCAAACCACATGAAGGTCCCGGAAATGCTGAGGAGTTGGGATATATTTGACAATCATCCCAGTGACAGGACAACGGCATTAAATCTACGATTCCATTAATATTGTCCATACAAAGCCGCTTGGTAGGACGCGGCGGAGATGCCGGCGGACGCAGGTGCATAAGATTGACGTGACCAACGAGCTCGTTGAGAGAAAAGAATGAGGCATTGCAATTTGACCAGCGGCAAGCAAACTCGAGAGGACTCCTGCTGACGGAAGGGCCTTGGGAGGGTGTTTGACTTAAGGAAGGCGATACGTGACGCTGGTTTCCCTCAGAGCCATCAATTCCTTGCGACATCAAGCCGAAGTCGGTATGCCCGTGTTGTACTTCAGAGAACATTGAATTCGATGGGAGATTCTGCATCTGAACTGCAAATTCGGACAACTGGGAGGCTGCCGAGAAATCATGAGAGACTCCGGATAAACTCAAAATGTCATCAATCGAAGAGCCCCAGTTTATCTGTGAGGACATCATATCGGATGGCGACGAGTTCAAACATGCGTGGAGGTCCGTGCAGCACTGAATCTTCCACAGATTCAATTACAGGTGGCAACCCAAATTAAACGCACTCACAAACTCATCATAGTCGCCGGTGCAGTTGGCTCCACCGTCACAGTGCTCTACTCTGCACGCATCCTTGAGACAAACTTCTGAGCACGATTTGTCCGAGCAAGAGTCCTGGTCGCTGCACGCTACAACGACACATTGATCTGTGCAAAGGTCCTCGGCGGGCGCCTGGACGAGTTGACAATCCTTGTCGTGACAGTCAACGACACAGTCCACGCAGTCCAAGGGAGGCTCGGATGGGATGGGAAGCATGTTCGGAGTGACAAACACGTTATCTGCTAGCGGCTCCCGGGTGTGCGCACTGCGTCGCGCGCCTGCGCTTTGTGCGGAGGTCGGACAGCTGAAGGTAGGGGGCCGCTGGGAGACCCGGAAGAGATACGTCTTGTGGCGGTAGGCCTATGTCAGGAGGAGCAGACATCGCGAACGAGAATATGTGACGGCCTTCCTCAGACAGCGTTTTCTCCCTTGCGCAGTGGGTATGGTTGTGAGCCAAAATTGACGTTGCTTACCACAGGCCTTCAACGAAAATGGCATAATGAGAACCCACCCATCGTTCACACCGTGGCAAAACATGTCCGCTTTTGGAAACATAGTTTCACATAGTTTTTCATCCTCGCAGTCTTTCCTTAGGAAAATATTGATCCGTTTCTGCATAAGTCATGTCTCCGGGAAAAGGCAAGAATGATAAAATTTTCCATCCTCAATCGCGGAAGGCGGGCCAGGTCGAGCGTACTCAACTCAGGAAGTCCAAGATAGAAGGTGCTGCAGCCAAAAGGGCCAGACGTGCTTCATCGACCAGTAAGCTTCTCCAAGTCCTTTCTCACATTGTTTTGCAGATCTATATGCATCTTTGCAGTTGACATATATGTGTTTTTCTACCATGCGTTACCACCGGATGAGGATGCTCTTACACTCGAAGGCCTGCACGAATTAATCAAGGACGTGTGGTTGACACGGCACGACATCGAACTAGAGGAAGAGAGGAAACTGAGGCGGAAGGGCCGGGCCAAGAGCACCAAGGAGATCAATCTTGAAAATCTGAAGCTGTACGAGAGCGAAGGGTACAGGACCGGGATAGGTGAGTTTTCCTCGAGCTTGACTTTAAATTGTTGTCGCTTTCAACTCGCTGCTCTGTTACAGAAATACCAGATCTCACACACCCGAAAAATGTCGAGCTTTTCCGGCGGTGGGATCAGAAAGCGATAGAATACATCGACATTCTCCGTTTCATTCGCATAAATAGCGAGAGCCCATCGACGGTCATCGTCTCCCGACCTGGAAAGCACGAGTCGCTGAGACTGGCTGCTGCCGAACAAATGGCAATCGATGCGTAAAAAACACAAAATACCCCTTTCTTTTTTAAGGCGGGCAAGGGAGTGGTTTTTGTAGGATGTAATTCTCTTTGTGAGTGTGTCAGAGTGGTGTATCCATGTAGTGCGACCTGACTGAAGTAACATTTAAAGTGTATCGCCAGTATCACTTCCTTCTGTTGTAACAAATTTTCTGTCATCCCTGTCTCAGCTCAATCACGTCCTTTGTTGATTTGCGCCTTGCAAGCGCCAGGAAATTGACTTTTCCGTTCTTGTACTCCTCTCGCTTGGCTATTCACTTCAAACGGAAACCGCCTGAGTGATAAGCTGCAGAATTACAAGCCCGTTGGATGTGATGGACAGGAGAATAGATCGTCTACTAACTAACCTGAATCTACAACAGATGCTGCAATAGCCTTTCGCTTCACCTATAAAACGTGCGATAAAGGAAAGTGACGTTGTTAAGCACATCGCCTTTTCCTGGAACTACTTCTGCAAAAGTCATGTTTCTAATTGTTGTCCCAGTATCCAACAGCCTCAAGAGCCTCCCGGTGAGACTTCGAATGCTTGATGTTTGTATTCACATTGCAGTTTGCCATGAATGAAAAACATTTTTTTAATACATAATATTTATTTATTTTGACAGATATGTTTTGAAGAGACTGGATCCGGATCCGAGTTCCTTGCCGAATGCACTGGAGGTCTTTTTGTCGGCGTGGATATTATGTATTCGCTTCACTATCACTCCGAGTGTAGTGAAATCCAAAATTTCAGCAAGATACTGTGCATATGTGATCATTTTCTGTGTAAGTAGCTAGACATCACAGTAATCTAGAACTGACGCGACAAGTGTTCTCTCGATAGCCTTATTTCTTTCTTCCATTCGCCTGAACGCCCACAAAATTGGAACACATCCTGTCAGCGGCGGGGGGTTCTCGAATGTCTGGAAAGGGGACTACGCTGGTTCGCTAGGTTGCTCTGAAGTTTCCACGATACTTCGGACACCCAGGCGAACATGAAAAACATCAGAAGGTCGGGCACAAGAATACGGACATTTTCGAAGTTGTTCACATGTAGACGCAGGAAATGCTTAAAGAGATATCTATCTGGAGAAATCTTAAACACAAGAACGTGCTCCCATTTCTGGGATTATGTATCGATAAACTTTCGCGGCAAATGGCCATAATTTCTCCTTGGATGGAGAACGAAGACCTCCGAAAGTTTTTAAAGCGCAATCCTGACTTCGATCGGGTTTCCATGGTTCGTCGCTATTTCTGCGAACTCAATGCGTTCCATTTGTGGCTAACTGTCGCGTATAGATCATTGGAATTGCCGAGGGCTGTTAACGTACCTGCACACACGTACGCCGCCAGTTGTTCACGGAGATCTAAAATGCGTAGAGACTTTTCATTTGGAACAAATTCATATAAAGAGCGTACATAATGACATCAACGACTTTTTATTTACAGGCAAATGTTCTTGTTGACAGCAGCGATTGTCCTCTTATTTCTGACTTCGGGCTGGCAAGCGAAGAATGCGAGCAACCGCGGTATGCTGAACACGACGGATGTGGATCCGTCAGGTGGCAGGCTCCAGAGCTCCTAGAAGCTATGCTTTTCGTGAGCGAGGACAATTTGAGGACTAGAATACACTCTACAAAAACCGATGTCTATGCGTTCGCGATGACATGCCTGGAGGTGAATCGAAAATCAGTGGTTGACCAGAGGAAGACGTTGATGAGTATGTCCATGTCAAACAGGTTTTCACGGAGCAGGTCCCCTTTCCCGACCTCCGCGATGGCGCTGTCATAATGGAGGTCGTATTATCCAAGAAACGTCCTACGCGTCCCGGCGGTTTGGCAGGCGGGCGCAAGCCCGAGTATTATGTGTGGGAGGTTATAAAGGCATGCTGGCAAACAAACCCGTCGAAAAGACCGACGATAGAGCAAGCGATAAAAGACTTGAGCGAAGGGCACATGATGGCGAGGGCAGGCGATGCGATGGTAAATGTCTTCTTTCAAGAAAATGGTGTTGATGATGCTTGAGCACTCGGAGCGCAGGGTTATTGAGGTTCGCTCTAATATGCTTGATTCGACTTTTATATTGGGGGTCTGGAGGAGTCTAGAAGCCGGTGGGACCAGAACCCGCAGCATATAAGATTTTGCTGGACGTGACGCGACGACTGAATAACATGTACAGAAGTCCGAATAGGATAGCAGAGAGCATTCACAGGCCTCAGGCTCCGGGCACGGGGGGTATAAATCTCATTGGACAGGTTGGACGATCTACAATGGAGAGGATACAGATGAGGAGGTCGTGGATGTTGGCACGAATACTGGCGAAGACAAAGACGCAAATACCATGAAAGTTGATTGCTTATTGAACACAGATCACTTTTGCGACCATTACTCTGTATTACGTGTAATGTTTTCGCTACATATCTTCGCTGTCTTCGCTCTTTGCTGTTGTGCGGATTGCTGTGTATCTAGACCACATATTATACACTAGATAACAAATACAATTATGTTCATGTTTTCGCACAAAAGCAAGAGGCTTTCATTCACTTAGATACCGAACTATTTTACAATGTTAATGGTACGTTCAAATGCAGACTGAGATTTGGCTCGAAGGGAGAAGTGTGATAAAGAACAAAAAAAATGACCACACTGCACGGATCGAACCGTCGAGTGTCAACCAACGAGACCCTTTGCAGGCGCCTGCACGATCAACCGATAGGACACTGTCGACACTTACACTTTTCGAAGTTTCTGCATACTTATACTCAAAACTACCCATCTCCATTATTGAATACACAAAACCTATTATGCTACAGAAACATTCCGACAGTAATAGAAATCAACTCACCAAGAATTTCCATTCCGATTACATTGAAGTTTTATCCCTTTCGCGAAGCATCCACCATCAATTGTCAGGTGCGGGTGGCTGACCAGTCGGTGATCCTTCCTTCAGGAGGTGCATAAAAATCATTTTTCGTCACTATTATCTGGTTTGGACGTGAAGAGGTTTACTGAGTACAGAGAAAGAGTGTGGCAGAACGACGTTGAAAAGCCAGTCCTGAAGTGGCGATTTCTGACGAGCCCAAGCAAATAAACACCCACAAACAGTTTCACGTCGTACTCACAGTCCACCCTCAACTTATCAAAAAAAAAAAAAAAAGAAAACGAAAACGAAATTACACTCTTTTGACAGGCGTTACCTCCCCTCATTGCAATGCAATCGCACTGACAAGCTTAGGAAATTATAATATAAATTGCTCAGCACATCCACTTTGTTTCATATGGCCTTTGCTTATTTTGGTGATATGTATATATCAAATCAGGTATTGAGACAGCTTATCACCGTAGTAACAGAAAGTTTACCTTTAGGGTGAGTGACGAACCCGGGTCCTTCATAGGAGTGAACCCCAATTAAGTCCTTCCTTTTTTCTTCTGGTTTACACATTACGACTTTTATTTCACCCGATTTCGAGTGCATCACAACCTCTCAGATCTCATACTCATCCACATTGACAATAAGGGTCGCAAAGAATCTGATCATCTCGAGGAAACTCTCGACAGTAATTGCTGAACCGACTTGTCAGCATGATCTTTGTCATGAAATAAGTGCGCCTAAACGTACATTCGTTGACAGTATGAATGCCGCCAGGAATGCCATCAGACCTTAACATATTCTCGTGGTTATAGCGGAAAATGTGCTTCGTGAGGTTCCAATAATATTGGGCATCTGCGCACAATTCGTTGGTCAAGTAGAACTGCTATTTCACAGCAACTTAAAGATTGCAAACCGGTGTTGCCTGTCAAAATCCCCGGTATAACCTGCACCTCCGTATTCCGAAAACTGCGGTGGGAATTGTACGTCGCACGAATTGTGCCTAAAAGCAGCTTATACGGCGCCGCGTCCGTGGGTGTGCTGGGTGCAGGCTCAAGCGCACTACGAAATGCATCGGTGAGTGTGAGCGATCCGCTTGATCCTGTGTGTACGTCCTTTCGAATGCATTGTAGGTTAGGCTGAATTTCTCGGCGAGTTTGACCAAGAGCTTGGTATCATGCTCCTTGGTCGCCGCGACCGAACTGTGGATTTGCATCAGCGTTTTAAAGAGAAGAACGAGCTAAAAAGTTTTTGTACCTTTGAGAAGCAATACGATGATTGACGATAGCCCACGCTGCTCCGGCAGCGCATTCGTTTTAACGTCGCCCTGGATAAGATCGATTGCCTGTGTCGTGCTCACGAGAGCACGGAGCGCCTTATCTTTCGCGATAACCTTCTCGAGCTCGTGCAGTGCCTTGTCCGAGCTCGCGGACTGCTGAACTGTCTTGCGGAGCTTGCTGTCCATATCAGGTGCGTGCGCGGCAAAGCATTGCAACATGCCATAGAATGGCGTGGTGCGGTCAAGAAAAGCTGGAATTGGGTGCGTCTCGTATTCCACAAGAAGAGCAGAGAGGATGCCTATGCTCTACATTGTCCGATTAGTCTTATCATCAATTAAGAAAAGAACAATTTACAGTGTGAACAGGAGGAACGCTCGAGTGGCCCCCGGGAGACTTGATTTCGAGTAGAGTATCGAAGTAGCCTTTCTCACCGACGGCGGGAACTGCAAACACGCCACCATATTGCTCTGAGAATCCTCCTAAATCCATGAAACATATGTCATCTTCAGACGGAGCACGGCGAAAGAATTCGGTACGAACCCCCTTCGTCGACAACCATCGCTAACGCATCTTTACCGTAAGTCGCCTCCAGGTGTTTACCAATCTCGTAAGCGCCCTGCATCCATGTCACTTCAGCCTGAGTAAATGGAGTTGGTAGAAAGGTAAAGAACTGCGTACGTAGAGCCCGGATACTTCCTCGTCAAAGCCAAATGTGATGCAATACTGTTTTAATACCTTCACGCTATTGTCCTCCCCTGGGCTGATGAGAATCGGCTGGCCTGGCACCCAATCTATAGCAGTCATCACTGCGCAATCGTGGGCCCACGAAGACGTGGAACAGGCGCCCACCATTGTTGAGAACCCATAACGCGATATGACCTTTCAACGACGCACTAGCGAGCACATCTGTAATGCAATTAAGATTGAAAATTCTCGTAAAATAAAAACAAGATGCTCACCGCTGCGGGACGACAGAGCATGAGCTGGGCACTCATTAATGAAGATGCGCATGAGCCGTTCGTCCGCTCCTGTATCGTAGAGCAATGTTTTGCCTGATGAAAACATGATTGCCACAGGTAATCGCGTGAGCGCTGTGATCGCGCAGGGCGAGTCTGCATCCACGCTATCACGTTGTCGAACTTGTGGATGCACGTCCTGGAATTGTTTTGTTTAATCTTGTTTCCTAGAAAGGCGTAAAATTGAAATTACGAACTGCGTGCGGATGTTCCAGGGCCGCATAGTGCCCTAGCTGATGATGACAAGAATCTTGTTAAGGTACGTAGCCGGATGAAGCACCGACGTCGCGGTGAATCCGTCCATGTACGGTCTCGCATCTTGAATCTGAACTGTTACCCTGTGCCACCGACTGCTTCATCATGTTGGCTTATGTTCTGTTTGGTGCCTTTGAACTCTTCAAGGACTTGTTCTATGGGTCCATCAACGTCTTCTTGTGCTTCGTTCTCCTAGTTCGGCTTTCGCAGTGGTGGACACGGTCTATACTTTGTATAGGAAGGATACACACATCGCATCGACTTAAACCCTACAAGCTGCTTTTCTGTGCCCTTTTTACTGCCTTCTTGTCGGCTCTTCTCTTTTGCTTGGCTGCCACTGTCCCCAAGAACGCATACCAGCTCTTTGGGGTATTGCCAGGAGCTGATTCAAATTCACTACGTCATGCCTTCAACCGCTACCAAAAGCTCACACATCCTGACCGCACTGGCTTCAAAAGTGATGAGGTGTTTATTGAAGGCCGCAAGTTATACGAGATGCTCAGAGATGCATCTCTCAAACCCCTCCATGACCTGTAAGTGGTCGTTCACAATGTCATATTAATTTCATGTGTTGACATTGACATTCAATATGCAGATTTGGTATCACGATGAAAGAGGACTGTCCGCTGTCTCTGGAGGAATGTAAACATATCTTCTTTGTCTTAATGTGCCTCAACTATGGAATGGCGGCCACTATTGGGATCTCTATTCTGTCTTTTGTGGCAAGATGGATTACTTCAATGACATGCAGCACTTACATTGCCTATGCCATGGTATGTTAGCACTGCCAAATCAAGGGCTCATTAACCAGCTAATCCATACATGGAGTCTCTATCCTTCACAATTTCTGGGTTACTCATCAGCTACTCCTACTCAATATTTTTTGCAAATGGGTCAAGTTTCCTGGATTTTCTCCCATTCCCGGAAACATGGGTACCTTTCCAATTTTATTTTTTCCTGCATCGGGCTATTCCTCTGTCTTTGTGCGCACTCGTCTATGTCTGGTTGGTCCTGTTCTCCGAACAAGAACCGTGGGCGCAGTCAATATGTGTCATTGGAGAACCAACAGTTTTCGATACTGCCATGTGGCGGGGAGGACGTTTTTGGTGAGAACTCTTGTATATGCTTATAACACATTATTGATCAGTTTGCCCATCCCACCTAAAGCAAGTGCACATTCTACGATGCTCAGCAAGGAAAAGGCTTTGCTATATTCCACTCGGTTGAAGACATGCATGCATTTACAAACGAAAACCGTAATCTGAATCTGGGACTCGAGCCAATTGCAACTTGGCAGCAAATCAAGGCATTCATGATGGCACATGCTGCTCACAATAGACGGCCGCGATCGAAGCATTCTCAACGAAGAAAGAAGAGCTGGTTTGTTCAGGACATCAGTCCCGGGCTAATCACGAAGCTCGTTACTGCTCAATATGGTTCACACCTTGTAGACGGCGTAGTTTGGCACATCGTGCTCGTTTTGGTATTGGTTTTCCGCTTTTAATCCGTTGTGGTGTTTATATGCAACAATGAGCTCCGACACGACCGTTTCCCTCGAACCATCATCGTCCTTTCCTTGTTGCTTCGAGACCACTAGACTCTTCTTCCTTCGCGTTTCACTCACACATTGCCCCATCAATTTCTCGTGTTCCACTGCAACCTTCGTACTTGAACAACGACAAAACTTTACTTTTCACTTGATGTCCTGCACGACTCGATTCGTACCACTGCCTTCACAAGACAATACAACGCGCTCTGAAACCTGAAATAGATGTCCAGACAATATCCATGTACTTTACATTCGATATGACAACAACGTCGCTCGAGTAATTCAATTGTCAGACAAATACAGCGGAAGAGTAGAGACGCATCTCCTGCGCCTACTGTCTAGATACAACTTCTATATTTCTTCAACAATCCCGTAATCGCTGTTACAACTCGGACACGGTGTTCAGACACCAAAGCGACGAAAAGACCACCCACGCACCAGCACCATCGTCAGCGCCTGCGATTATGGGGCCCCGCGACCTTGTTCACAGCGCCTAGCACAGACGAGAGCGCACCCGATGCGGCGGCTCCGACCCTGCCAGGAAGCATGCCGCCAGGCGAGCTACTATGCGGCGCCGATGTTGCTTGGCCGGGAGGAACGGATGCTGGTGCGCCTGCTGGTGCGCCTGCTGGTGCGCCTGGTTGTCCTGTATCATCATAAGGTGACTTATTTAGCGGCAGAAGAGTAGAGACAAACGTTTAGAATGAAAAACTTACGGGGAGGAACGTGCGGAGGGAACGACGACCCCAGCGCTGGACTTGCCGAAGTGTACTGAGGATACGGTGACTGGCCCGTGTAGAAGCCCCCCGGCTGTCCGGGTCCAGGCCCATAATCGTATCCCACAGGCGCGCGGAATGCATACTTCTGCGTGACGTCGGGGTACGCGCCGGGGTAAGCGGACGCGCCCGGCGAAGGCGGCACCGAGGACGCGGAGGGCATGCGGTGCGGCCCATGGGGCGTGTACGACGAGTGCGGCGCGTCCGTACTCGGCTGCGGAAATGCGCTGGCGCGCCCGTAGTCCCACGGCTGCGGAGCGGGCGGCGCTGCGTGGCTGGCGCCGCTGTGTGGAAGCAGAGGAGATGCAGGCGGCTGCGGGCCGGGGGTCGAGCTCGGCGGATGCGTGGACATCGGCGGCGGAGGCGGCGGCCCGTAGCGCGCGCCTTGAGAGTTGCTAGTGCCGAGGCGAGGCGGCGGGCGTTGGGGGTGCTGTGGCGGTGGGAGCGGCGCAGGGCGCGGGGGCTGGCCGGGCGTGGGAGCGCGATAAGAGCTTGAGGTGCCGGGGCGCGTCGGGGGACGCTGGGGGTGCTGGGGCGGCGGGGGCGGAAGAGGGGCGGGGCGGGCAGGTTGTGTCGCAGAGCATGTGTAGTATGAGCTGGTGGGAGGCTGCGCACCCCAGTCCTGAGGAGGCCACGGCGGGGCGGTCATGGGATGCGGTGGTTGGCTCCGCAACTGCGAGCCGGGCATGGCGTACTGCGCGGGAGGGGCAGGCTGATTGACCGCGCTCTGCGGACTATATGGGCTGTGCATGTTGTGCTGCACGGGACTCTGGTGGCTAGGCGCCTCGCCGAGCGTCTGCCGTCCGAATCTGTCGCCGAGATTCGAGACGGAGACGGACGGGCGCAGCATGTTCTGCTGAGGTGCAGGAAGGCGCCCGGAGTGCATCTGGGGATCGTCGTAAAGTTGCTGTTGGGCATGAAGGTATGGCGCACATTGCTGCTGCCGAGGCCGGGATTGGTGGGGCACGTCGGGCGCTTGCGCATGGTGGAATATTTCTCCCGGTGCTGTGCTGCCCGGTCTGGACGCCTGCAACGCGCCATGTAGATAATCTTGATGCGCCGGCGCCGGCGACGACGGCGAAGGCATGGACGTTGGTCTATGCGCAGACTGCAACTGCAGCTGAGGCAGCATTCCTGATGTCGACGAAAGAAACGACCCAGAATTCTGCGCGCTTCCTACAGAGTTCGGCCGATTGCCGATGCTATGGGATGGTACGGCTGGGAGGGACGCCGGACGTGTCTGCGCCTGCTGAGTGAGTATGTCGGTTTGGAATTGGTGCTGTCCTTGTGGGGCAGAATGAATCTGCTGTTGAAAATGCGACTGCTGGAGGGTCGAGCTCCCCGCCGACGGTTCCTGAGCGACATCGTCGTCTTCCAAAGTGTACGGCGGCGGCGGTAGATCCTCAGTTGCCTCTTTCTCCTGCTTGCACCACTCCTCGAAGCTCTGAGAGACGTTCTCGGAACCTCCGCTAGGCCCTGCCGAGGATGAAGCTTCGAGTTGCGCAACGACGGAAGGCTCGTATTTCGGTCGCGAAGACCAGTAGTCCTGTAAGTCTTTCACGGGGAACGTTTCGTGTACTGTACGCTCATCACGCAAGATCTCGCCCGCAAACCCGCATATTCGCATAAACCTGAGTTTTTGGGATCAGAGAGTCTACTTCAACGGAGAGCTAACTTCCTAGAACTTACCAGTCTGGTGGCAGGTCGTAGCCATCGACATCAAGAGCGAGAAAAGTGCCTGGTGAAGGCAGTTCTCTTTTCTTTGACACGACTGGCATAAACGCCGTGCCCTCGTCATATCTTAACGAATATATGAGTACAATGCCGCAAGTGAATGTTCGAGCCTTACTCGTCCCACATCGCGCCGTAGATGATCTGAACGCCTGCTTTCCGTACATTATAGAGTTGCCGCCAAAGGAAACGTCCGCCGTCCCGAGCCATCTCGTTCAGGCCCCATTTGCCTCGCGACATATTGAAGCCCTGTTAAATTAAGTTTCCTTCGATATGCTTTTATTGAGGAAAAACGCACCGATCCGCCCGGGAAAATGACTGGGATGTAGTCCACTTTTCTCTCTCCCGTATTGTTTTTCAACGCTTCAATATCCTTCTTTACCTTCTCTTGTGCGAACCTATCTGCGGTTTCCTCGTTGTGGTAGCGGCCAACGGTCCACGGTGAGATGGCATCGAACTCGTTGTACCAGACGTTAAGAAAATCGGGGTTCGGGTCAGCGTCGCCCTTCAATATCTGCCAATGCGTAGGTGCACCAGCCATGATATAAGCTCCTCCGGGTGTGTTAGC
This sequence comes from Phellopilus nigrolimitatus, assembly GCA_021029095.1. Taxonomy (NCBI): domain Eukaryota; kingdom Fungi; phylum Basidiomycota; class Agaricomycetes; order Hymenochaetales; family Hymenochaetaceae; genus Phellopilus; species Phellopilus nigrolimitatus. The sequence continues at coordinate 164,232 of JAJOHG010000007.1, forward strand.
CCTTATATGCCGCACTATGGAACGCACAACGTCGGGGCTGTGGCCACGGCCAGAGAAACCAAAGCCTGAGTTCCTCGTCAAGGAATGTAAGAGCTACAAGAACACAGTGCTCACCCCACAAAGCAATCACCGGCTTCCCATCCTCCTTCAAGTAATTCGGGGAGTCCAGCACGCCCTTGTCGTGCACCAGATGTGCCCAGTCAACTTTTATGACCTTCTCGATCCTGTCTGCCGGCACTCCCGACACGTCGTACATGATCGCGAACACCCGCCCCTCCTTCTCTGCCGCCTCGCGCACGCGATCGCCGACCTCGTCTCGCAGACGCATGAGATCCGCATTCCCACTATCTGTCCGTCCATCCACCTCGCATTGGCCAGCAAATCGCTGCAGAAAGGCACCGTCGACGCCGTGCATGGCCATCCAGTGGAAGTGACGCTGAACCGTCTTGATGTTGCGAGACGAGAAGAGGAGTGCTGGGCGTCCGTCTTGCATCGTTAGGCCGGGAGCGGGATAGAGTTCCGACGGCGAGTATTCAGAGAGATCGGGCCAGATGTCGGTGTTGGGTCGCCCGCCGTCAGGTATTGGTACGTTGAACCTATAATCAAATGGATTCAGAAATTGTGCCTCTGAGACAACGGTGGGTGAGACTACCAGTGTAACCATCCATGGTGCCCCTTGTGAACTGGCGGGCCATCGCCTGCGCAAGTAAACCATCCTTGATATCCCACAAGAAATTTGTTTTGAATTGTACCAGGATTCGCTCTGAGAAAGCGTGGACGGACATCAGCCATCGGCGAGCCAAACACCAGAGCGACGTCCTCGACAGTGAATGCTCACCGTTTCAGAACTCCTCCTTCCGCCGTCGATACCATAAAGCCTATGACAAGAAGTAAAAACAGCAGGATGAAAGAAGAAGAGTGGTAAACGGAGGTCGAGTGCTGGCTTCGCCCTCATGTCGGCGTTACATGCCCCTCGCTGTGTATGTCGCCTCTTGCACTGCAACTACGACCACGACGAAACCTGAGCCATTTGTTGGCGACGGATTCTCTCTTTTGTTCCAGTTTCTTGCTCAGATGGGCTTGCGTATGGGCGACAATATTCGCAGGCCCAGAAATTTCGCGGAAAGAAATGGTTTCCGTCGCTTGCGTGTATGCTTTACTTGCCACAATAGCTCAAGAGCGACCAAAAACGTCCGAGACTACGACTACAAGTACTTTGATTCTCCTGGAAGAATGGACTTGCCATCTATCGAGAATAACCTTCGCTCTTGTGGGTCACTGTTTCGCACAGGATATGGCAAAAACTCGGCCCGACGACATTCAAGAAAAACAATCGAGGTGCGCGCGGTGCATTTTGTCGTGTAGCATTTCGAAGTCTAGCAATTCATGCATATCCTTAGACAGTGCTATAGCATTTGAGCTTTTCTCCTCGGATCACATCTCGGTTCTTGTATTTTTGTAGGATCTCATGATTGAGCGGTGGCCTCGGTGGCTTCGGCGAGACAATACGACTTGGTTAGGCCGAGCCGCAAATTGAAATTACAAGAGAAAAGATCTGATCAATACTCAACAAATAATCAAGAACATCAAGATCGAGGAATCCTATGTTGTAATTGAGCACTCATGGCGAACGCTGGCAGAACTTGGGTCTTTGCATCTAGCGTTGTACTGTCGACTTCCAATCAAGCAGTATTTTAAAGAAGTCTGAATGCCATTTCCCTCAGCGTTCGCGCAATTGCTACGTGGCTTTTCCCGCACTTGTGACAACGAAAAAAATTAAAATTAAAAGCTGGAACCAGGATTTGAATTTGTTCTCGTCCGAAAGTCACCTCATTTTATGATGGAATCTCGCAAAACATGATTGAAATCAAGAGTATCCGATGACCCGCTCGTTGTCGAGATCAGATTCGTTTCGTTCCGTTTTCTTCTCTGCCCTTCGATCCTGCAACAGGGTATCGAGGTGTTGTCTGGTATTGTGGCTTACTGGTTCAACCCCTCTCATTTCGCCATAACAACTTATCTATTATGGCATTTCACGTCTTCAACATGGGCTCTCGCTTGCATAATCTGGCTCTTAGGTAGAAAGCGCTCCGTTCTTTTTTGTCCGATGCGGCTCTCTCGTTGTTTACGAAGTTCTACAACTTGGATCATCTGCCCGGAACTGTAACTGCACTCTCGTGAATCCAGTTCCCTCTGATAGGGTTTCGCTATTTTGAGCATGGTTCTGGTCCTTGCGTTGCTTAAGTCATGGCTGTTTCCGGCCTCTTCTCTTGATCACCAACTGAACCTCTTTCGACAACTTACTTTAGGCGCTCGCTGTGCACAGATCCAGGATCATGTTTCCGCTTATCTGATCTCCATCCATTCTTTCAAAACAAATCCCATCAGGCGGGGGGTTTCTTTTTGTTTGTTTAGTTATTGTTTCAGGTAGCAGTATACATGAGATTTGTTGTCCGCGGTGAATCGAGGTTGATAACGAAGCCGTCCGAAGGGTGTTACCGAAGCTGTGCTTCCACCGAAGTCGTAAGCGGCAATCTTACCGATCCTGCATGAACTCTCCAAACTCTCCCATGTGTTGATCGTGCAGCTTCGGCGCGTCTTATTCAACCTAATCCTAATTCAGCCTCCAGGCCCTGTATAATGGCCGTCTCGAGCCCGCTCTTGTCGGCGGTGTACCTCTTCTTTTCCTTTTGCCATCTCGACCATTAGGCGCCGGCTTCTCTCGCAAGGTAGAGAGCTCTCAGTCTCGATAGGTCGCAGCAATGCGAAACGCAAGAGTCCTCTTCGGAATGGTCAAGGGTATCGGTGTGCTTGCAGTGGGAATAGCGTGGTCGGGGAGCTTTGTGGTCGGCAGTCCATCCTCTATGTTGCAGGCTCGAAGTGTCCAGTCGCAGGCGGTCTGCCTTTCCGAGTTCGATTGGATGGATAACTCGCTGTCGCAGAGCCCATGCATTGTCGCAGGCTACCTGCTGTCGGAATGTCATGGATTAGGTGAGTCGCAAAATGTGTACTTGTAATGCAGTCACTCATCCGCAATTTTTGTTACTAGACTGGAATGTACCGTCTGTGACTGCCAATAGTCATTATACACCGCCAAACTCGTCAACCGTAAATCAATGCCAATGGTAAGCGTCAACAGTCGACAGTGTGCTTATGTGCTCAAATGCGATCTGTCAAGCTCTTGGGCAGTTTACAATACCCTGCAAGGTTGTGCATTCTGCCAAGGAACGGATTTCAGTTCTGCTATCTTCGGGTATGAATTCTGAGCCCATCATATTGTCACTTATGCTGAGTCTTGTGCAGATGGACTGGCTGGTCAACAAATTGTACTTCGAATTTCCTCTCCGCCCCAAAGTGAGATCGCACGCTCAGCAGTCATGTTTTTTTCGATTTTGCTAACTCCCGTACAAGTCCGTATCCCCTTAACGCTGAAATTCCGGATGAGACCGCTATCCCCTTCTGGGCCACGACGAACCGTAAGTTAAAAAAATTATAGCACATGTTTTTTGTTGAAATTGAAGTTTGCAACAGCAACAACATGGCAGAATGCGGTGTTCGATCCAGCAACAGCACAACAACTCGCTAGCGAAGGTGCGCGACCGCGAGACATTTATCGAGGAACTAGAAAGCTAATTTATTCTTAGACAAACCCGATGTCACCCAAGCAAGTCGCGAAAAGAAAGGGAAGTCGACCAATAAAGGTGCCATCGCTGGCGGAGTCGTTGGAGGAGTCGTGTTCTTTGTCATTATCGGACTTCTCGCGTTCTTTTTCGTAAGACGAAGGCGCGTGCGTCGAGCTTCAGCAACCGGGCGGACGGGCATTCAGTTCTCGCCTCTGCAGCATCAACGGTCCAATAGTGACATGGCCCAATTCAAGTACTACAATAACATGTCTCCGAGTCCCGGCCCGACGCTTCCCGTCTCCATTGACAGCCAGGGCTACGCCCGATCTCCGTTCCATTCATTACCACCGAATGGCAGTTACACCACGCCCACGTCCACGATGACGCCTCCGCCAGAGATTATGTCCATGGGCGCGCAGCCGGGGAAGGTGATGATGTCTACCGCGCCTATGGTGGCGATGAACCCGTCGAACCCGACCGTCAGCAGCGCGTATGCGACCGCATCGCGTCCAGGGCACGCACACACGCTCTCAAACAACAGCACCTTTTCCGGTGCGTTCTCGCAGGAGCGAGCGTTCAGCCCAAGCTTGGGCGGCGATCCACCCGAAGGGGCGATCACACCTTATGTCCTCCCGCCGTCGCTGCCAGAGCCAATGGGACCAGACGAGCCCCCAAAAGGTACGAACGCTACGGAACTCGTGGCAGGCGAGGATTTCGCGGCATCGCGCAGAGCCGAGCGCAGAAATCCACCTGCTTACTCTCCCGTGTCGGCGCCGGAGGACGCACGGTCTATCTCGCGCGGTTCAATGGAGGCGCAAGCCACCGATGGCACGACGCAAGCGCTGTCGGGCACGACACTCCTACAAGGCTCGACACAGGCAGACCAAAGCGTGGCCAATGACGAGCAGTCGAGTGGCCGCGCACACGAAGAGGAAGGCAGAGACAGGCACGGCTACCCTGCTGACAGAAAGACATGAGACATTTATGTTAAGACGTTTTTTATGGGGCTGGACGAAATGATTCGCCTGCTCAAGCCTCGGTCTTGCGTTTGTTCTCAAATGGGTCGATGTACTACACTGATGATATTTTGACGGTGACCCCTAGTATCCAGCATCTGTTCAAGATGTTTGAGATGACGGCAGAAGTTCAGAACACGCGAATGTATTCGAACTCACAGAATGTGGCTGTCTAACATGTTGGATGTAGCAAATATGTAAATACATGTGATAAGCGCGTCTCAGCACCGTTTCGCTAAAGGCGCGGATTAGATACTTAGTCTGACGTGCTACTGTCATGAAATACAACACACCCCAATACAGGCTACAAGAACAGGCACCTTCAGCGTGGCAAGGTTCTTCGGTAGTGCTCAGGTGCTGTGTTATATCAAAGGGACAAAAGGGCCGACCGGAGCGGCTGTGTGAGAAGCGCTCGAGTACTTGTTGCCATGCGGAATGTCCTTGCTTCCTGCCATCACCGTGCCCTTGAGTGACCGAAGGCGCCTCCGAGTCGGTCGACTTGAACTAACGCCAGCACGATATCCTGTACGACGCTGCCTTCGCATGAAATGCTCTGCTACGCGCTTGCTTGAGCAAACGCGTACACGAAACGCCTAACGATACTTCCGACTCTACGAGGCTGCTAGCTTTTATAAACACTCTGAGAAGCTATCTGCGCAGTCTCTGGGTGGATGGCAAAAGTCGTCCAAGCCCCGTCGTGCCTGTCCGGGTTTGAATGGATGAACAATGATGAATCGCAAGGCCCTTGCGAAGTCGCCGCATGGTTGATTGAGATTTGTCAGGATAGCTCGAGTAGTGAGTCGGCTCCATTCTTTTCAGGCTATGTACATGTACTGACGAGCCCTACGAACAGCGGTCCCTGCTGCACTTAGTCCGCTCGGTAGTGGCACTGGTACCGAATATCTCACACCGAACGGTACCAGCGCGACTCCCTGCAGCTGGTCCGTTGGGTCCTACTACCTCGCTGCTACTCGTTATGTCTAATGGGTTTCTTGCACTAGTTCTTGGGCACTGTATAACAATCTACAAGCCTGTACTGTTTGTCAGAACTTCACAGCCAATCAGTTCGTTTCCTTACCTTTATCGCTGGCTTTTGCCTATCTTTGAGCTTATCTACTTGAACTAAAGTCTTTCATCGTAGGTGGACGTCTTGGTCATCAAGTTGCGGTCTTGCAGGGTTAACATCAACAACAACGTGAGTTACAAATTTTGTGTGAGGTATCTTTTTTAACATTTCAGAAGATACTGGCCATCGAGTTTCTCGTTTTCTAGTCATACAAAACTATCTGAATGGTCGATATTCAACCGTAAGTCTGCTGCTCTCTGTATCCCCTTTCCTTTTTGCTGACTGAAGTCGTTGAATAGCTTTATCATGGGATAAACAGACGTTCAATGCGAATCAGGCTCAAGAAATTGATGGACAAAGTACGAGTTTTAGAATTCCATGAGAAAATACCATGACTCAAGTGCTTTGTTCAAGGTCTCCCGGACGTGACAGATTCATCGGCGACTCAACCTACTATATCCTCTGAAGCTTCTAGTGGCAGTTCAAGCAAAACTGCCGTGGGAGCGATCGCAGGAGGTGTGGTTGGCGGCGTCCTAGGTCTGGCTATTCTCGTCTTTCTTCTCTGGTATTTCGTCTGTCATCGCCAAAACTTAAAACGTTCACGATGGCGACGCAAACATGTTGACCTCAATGCTGAAGGAGGGGATCCTCTTGGGCCCCCTCTCCCCTTTCCTCACAACTTGCAAGGCTATGTATCCAGTGCTTTCTCATACGGTCCGGAGATGCAGCAAGCGCAGAACCCGCAAAATGCTTTCACTGGGTATCCAGCTGTAGCGCCCGCGCACGGACAAAGTTCAGGACCAGGGCCAGGGTCAGGCCCAGTACCGGGCATCATACGCGCTTATCCTTCTGCAGCAGCACGTAATTCTAGGGACTCTATTCCTACGGTTGCAGAACAACTCAACGAGAAGCGCCGCATTCGTGCAGAGCGGAACAGTGGGCCTGGCCCCGAGTCTGGCACTCTTTCGCCGCGGGTACATTCAAGAGCTGGCAGCAGCAGTCATGGAAGTAGTACCGTGGCTATAAGCCACTCACAGTCGAATCTGTTTGCTGGCGCTTCGGCGGCCCCTGTTCAGGAGGTAGATGTTGTCAGCAGACAACCTTCGCGGCGGGCGTCAATCATAAAGAAACCATGGAACAGGCAACGGAGGGTGGTGAATGTCACATCGTCCACCGTCGCACCATCCGATGCGGGCTCCTCCGAAACGCCGAGGATGCTGCCTGCGCCTCTGCCGCCTGGTGCAGCCACTGGCGATAATATTGCCACATCCGTCCCTGGGGCGCGTCTGCCGAACGCCCGCGATAGGGCGAACCCGCCTCCACTATATCACAAATGAGTCAGCTTCTGGTGTACATCGAGACGGGCGATAAGAGTTCGTACTCTCGGGAATGGGAAACGTTCTTCAGCGAATGATAGGAGTTTCCCCTCTACGGTCCAGCTTACTTACGACTTCCCTGCCTGTGTCCCTCTATTCTAATTTTTGATTCGTTTCAATTTAGTTTTTGCATCAGTCTTCCCATCTATAATTATCTGACCCGCTGTACGGACACGGCATACATGCCATTCCGTCCCCCATAATGTGTATCCACGATTTCATGTTTCGACTCTGGTCAGTTTATGTGTATATCCGTATACCTCCAAATAGTCCGATGGAAATTGGTAGTAACGAACCATGTAAACTGCTACATTTATTGTATGATTTTATTTACGTTACAAGTAGATTATGATGTTTGACACAAGAAATACTTCTGAACGGGTCAATAATCGGCGACTTCCTCTTTTCCGGGATGCCCGTAAAGTCCGGAAAAGAACGAAATGAGCCTACCTCGCGATGGAATCTGGGAACTGGTGGTCCCAACGTGCCGAGGGCAAGAGCGAGACGGTGAACGTAAAGCGATTGGCACGCTGATGTGCGCAGCGGAGGTCGAGCAAAAGCCACAAGCCGAGCACACCGAGGCCGATTCCGATCTGAAAGAGCTGAGGCGGCGCGAGTGTCCAGATGAGCGAGTTACCGAGATAGACCATCAGGATTCTAAGAAGCGGGATCAACATGAATTATGAGGTATTTGGCGAGACACAGGAGACGGACACGATGAAGTACATCATAGTATCACGTATCAAACCGGCGAAGACTGGACTGTTGAAATTTCTGGAGCAGTGGTCTGTTTGGGAGATCTGTATTGACTTTCGGACGAGTACAGCAAGTATGACCAGTTTATAAACGACGGCTGGAAGTCTGTATTGAAACGAATCGTCATCCGAGAAAAATCGGGGAAAGGGCATGGTGCAAGTATAAAAAGGGTGCTTTAACGTACATGCAAGCGAATATTCCGGCTTCAGACGAGGTTGAGAAGCGTCGGCCAGTACATCCATAATCTCCAGTGGCCGCTAGTGCACACCCAGACATTTCAATCTCAACTGGAGGTTGGTTTAATTCCTTGATACACACGTCTGCAGGTGTATTACTATCAATGATGATCTTGAACTTTTCGAAGTATAACGCTGAGCCCTACAGCAGAAGACAAAGCTCAGTTACAGCCTTCGCCAGAAAACAAGTCCGCCTGCCTGCAAATGTAAGGATCGAGGATGGGGACATTTTTCGAAAAATTGGAGACATACCAAGCTGGCATACCGCGATTACCCAAAATTGGAGGAGCACTATTTGTCAATCGTGTGTTAGAACATTCAACGAGTATACTTGCAACCAAAGTCACCCACGCCTGAACTCCGAATCTCATGGAGCTTTGAGTGCACAGTAACTCTGACGTCATTTAACATGTTTTGGGCAACAGGTTAGGCTGCGCGGTAGCGAACAAAGTATTTGTAAGCAAAGGCACCCAATTCTAAATGCTTCGTGAAAATTCCACTGCAAGAAAAACGGAGGCCCTATTTGAAAAGTGAGATATTATTATTTCGTTTCCGAGCTGGAACTTGGACAAAAACTTCCGGTTCGAGTTCTCCTCATCAATTTGTTCCACTGTTACGAGTAAGGACAGTAGACAAAACGGGTTGATGGGGTGATATTGACATGGCACAGAACCTCAACAAAGCCGCTTCTTTGCTTACAAATACTTTGCTCGCTACCGCTGGCCCTTCTCGCTGAGACGAAACATCAGATCGGAAGGGAAACAAGTCCGCTCATCTGAAATATAAAACCCAGAATCCGTTTCTCCGTCGTGCTAAGTACTTCCATTGCACAGTCCTGCCCTTTTGAATAATGGGCTATCAATGTCATCGGATGTCTCTCCTTGCGTTGTTTTTGATTATTGGCTTGATAAATGCGGAATCTGTACATCCGATGCTCCAATCTGCTTCAGTCTGGGATGCGTTCAACAGGACTGTCGAAGGACGATTGATTAAAGGAGTTCCATGGGCTTTACCGTGTTTTCCTCGCTACGAAAGTGAGCCCAATGCTGTGGATGGTGCAATCTGTTCGTCTTTGCAAGCAGACTACACGTTGCCCGAATACCGAGTATCTTCCTTCGGAGCGTACATGCAGGTGAGATCAAAAATGCAGCTTGTGGGTTCTAGAAAATTGCTGACAATTTCCACCGGGGCCAGCCGCAATGGGAGACATGCCAGGAATCTCATCAGCAATGTTTACTAGACTCGTCTAATCCTGCTGATCCTGCTGCTTTCGAAAACTCTACTTGTTCTCAAGGAAGTATCCCACCTTACTATGTACGTAGTCCACCATACCTCTCGTGGAAAAATGCTTGTCTCATTTTTGCCTAGGTCGATGTCCGAAATGCTAGTGATGTACAGTCAGCGTTTGCATTTGCAAAGCGCACTGGAATTTCTCTATCGATTAAGAATTCTGGCCACGATTACAAAGGACGCTCTAGTGGGCGAAATACGCTCGGACTCTGGGTCAGTCCAATCCTGTCCTAGGTGGCCACAGTTTTACAGCGGCATACCATCTTATACTCGCGATCAGGTCCACAATCTAGACTCCGTAAGTCATCAATATACCTACAAAATGATTAATGCTTATTCAAGGTCGCTTCGATTAGATAACTTCTGACGCTCGCTTCGTACCCGAAGGTTGTGATGCCAATTCATCATTCAGTACTATAACGACAGGAGTAAGTCACGAATTCAGGTGGCATGAAAGGGGAAACTTAACACTGTCCCCTGACTCCTTGTCAGACAGGGGCACTTTGGGCGGACGTTTATAAGTACGCGGAAGAGAAGAACATAACAGTGATAGGCGGATATAGCCAAACAATCGCAGCAGGCGGTGGGTGGCTTATGGTTAGTTTAATTTCAGTAGATTTATCACACGTATGGCTTGAAGCACCGCAGCTGAAAGTTCTATTTAGGGAGGAGGACACAGTGATTTATCCCCAGTATATGGGCTAGGTGTTGACCGTGTTCTTCAAATCAAGCTTGTTACACCTGATGGCGAAGTCCGCGTAGCCAATGCGTGCCAAGACTCTGGACTCTTCTGGGCACTTAGAGGTGGAGGCGGGAGCACATTTGGAGTCGTCCTTGAGGTTACTTACAAAGTGGAAAAGCGAGTCGCACTTCAAGTGTAAGTTGTTCATTTTACTGACATCGAGTCTATTCATTGATGCAGAAATTACAGCGCGAAGCTGTCCTTCAACGGAACATCCGAAAACTTGCCTCAATTCTACGGCACACTTGTAAATAGCTCACTAAACTGGGGAAATGTTGGATGGGGAGGGCATGTTTCTGTGAGTTTATACGTTCCCTTCATTTGTCTCTTTCTCATGCGTTTGATGTCTTCAGTTGACCACGATGATTTATGTTAATCCGTTGCTTTCTTTATCCGAAGCGGAAGCATCGATGAGGCCAATGTCCGACTGGATCCTTTCACAAAACGGTTCAGTCGTTATAGAGAGCTTACCTTCATGGTATACATTTTTCCAGAAATATGTTCTTTCGGCGGAAGCAGTAAGGAGAACAATTCTTCCGATCATTGTGCTTTATCAACTTATGTCTGGTGACTTACTACCATGTCTGAAGCCTGTCGGTATTCCGCTGATCCTCACCACGCGGCTCATACCAAAATCATTGTTCGAGACGGATGAGGGCCGAACTGTGCTCACGAACGTTCTAATTGACATGATACCAATCGCCTTGCCATACATACCAGTCGTTCCACCGGTCTTATTCAAGGCCACAGAAGGAGCGACGTCTATTACGCCTGCATGGAGGAACGCTCTTTGGCATGTGTGTCTCATCATTTTTCTCTAGTTTATTATCTCGCTAAATTTCCCTTCAAGCTCGCTGCTCATGCAACATGGCAATTCAATACTTCCGTCCCAGATATTTTGGACAAGTATGCCCTTGTGCATAATGTCACCGAAATCCTTCGCGAAATTGCTCCAGACTCGGGAGCTTATTTTGTACGTGCTGAGCTTCTTTTCTATCTTTTGTTTTCGCGGCAGCAGCATTGAATGCTTTGTGTCACATAACTCATAGAACGAAGGGGACGTTTACGAGCCCGACCACGAGAGTAAGCGTAGAAAAGAAATTATCCTTAATCGGGTTTTCTGACCTCGTCCAACACAGAGTCATACTGGGGCCCCAATTACCCTCGCCTTTTGCAATTGAAGAACAAATAGTTCGTGACACTATCCCAGCAAATCAAGCATTTACCCGCTGACTACTGTGTACCCTTCTGCAGCGATCCGTTCCATTTGCTTGATTGTTGGCAGTGTGGTGAGTAGCTTTTTACCACAATCAATCAGATCGGCTAAAAAATATTGTTAATCCATTCAGTGGGATGGAAAGGTGCTGCAGATGCCCGCTATTCCTGTTATCTTCCTGAACCAACGTCAAGTGGATGAAGAAAGCCTAGCATGTGTAGCGTGCACTGTTACATGACGCCTGTTGTTCATTTGCTTACAAGCTCGAGCTCATTCCCATTTGAATTCTGCAATGCAATTTCGCTCGGACTTTCATGTATTTCATATATCTGACGTCCGAAACGTACAAGGGGGTCTTCAATGCAAGCTAACTGCTGAAGTACACATCAGAAGTTACATTCTGAAGGCTCCAATATTTGTCGAGCAAAGCCTCGTACAGTCGGCGGAAACAGATTCAGGCCTTTCGTGCCTTACTCGCCTACGGAAAGCGCAAAAAAAATCAGCCCTTTCATACGCCAGTACCAGCTTCATTTTTCACGTAGTCAGTGGCAAAAGAGTGCTCATTTGAAAATAAAGATATGTTCAATTCATTCCTAGTCCAAACTTGATGACCGCGTCGGCACAGGAAGATGCTTGGATGATGATGAATGCGTCGTCGCAGCGGGTGTGCGGACAAACGTTGAGTGAAAACAGAATAAAAATAAACCAATCCATCGCGCTACGCAGGGAAATGCATAGAGAAAAAAAAAAGACAGGCGGAAACATCTGGAGATGATGTTGCAACCCCCCGAAAGTATGTACAAAGCTCAATGCAAAGGTAATTTTCCTTTGAGAAAGCAGGATGAGAAAAGAGAAACTGACAATCAGAAATCTCAAAGCATATCGACCATGAGACGAGCCACCCTCATCAGTCCTGCGTAAATACTACCCCGTCAACCAGCATTGTTTCATGCCTACGGAGCGTCCTGACCGCAGGCGGAGCGGTGTTGATGGCGTTGAGCTGCTCCGCCGTCATGTTGGAGGTCTTCACGACAGCGTTCGCCTGCACAGGTGCCGGTGTCATGTCAGTGAGGCAGATTATTTGGGCGCGGGCGCGATCTTCCGCCGTTTTGTCGGAGCCGGCGACTCCGCATCGTCGTTGTCGTCGTCTGCGTCGTTTAACTTCAGAGGTTATAAGTTGCAAAGTTCGAGTCCTACGGCCATGAAGGACATGCCGAAGGAAGAGTACGGATATATTGAATTTCTGGCAGAATGTCAGGGACTGCACCATGTTCGCAGGGGATAGACGAACAAAGTATAAAATCTTACCATGAAGCAAAAGCAGATGAACAATGGGAAGAATTTCACTGACGTACTATATATACATTGTTTGACGTGAATGATTTATTCTGGCATATGCTCCACAGCTTCCGTGAACGACGAGTCATCCAGGCTGGGTATACGACGCGTAGGCTCGAGCATGTTGTCCATGATAAATCGGCCGTCTGATAGGATTGTAACCGCAGTCAGTATATCCTAAAACAAAATTCCACAACATACTCACTAGGCTTGTCGTTCTCCTCGGCTCTCCATATGGCCTCTTCCAGATCCTTCGCAACCCCCGTGATAACATGCCTCTTCACCAGCCGCCGTGACGCTTCCTCGATGCCGATATCAATGAACCAGCGCTCGTCCAACATTTCGCCCACCGCACGCCATGGGTCTATCGACAGGAACGTGTACAACCCCTCGATTACGACGAGGCGGTGGTGTGGGCTGACAGACACTGCGTCGGGTTCTGGGTCCTTCCGCGCGTGATCGAACGAGGGCGCCGCGATCACACGATCTGCCACGACTGGGGCGCGCAGTGCAGAAACGAAGGCAGCGTACCCCGCACCGTCAAACGTCCAATGTGCGCCGCGGCGATCGTGCGCTAGCTTCGGGTCGGGGAATGCATTGAGCTGCGCGCGCGTAAGGTGCCAGCCGTCAAGTCCAACTAGGATCGCTTCCGACCTGAACGCCTGCGGTTGATAATTTTGAACTTTCAGAAGCTCGTTGCAGTGTTCGACAATGAGCTTCACGAGCGTCGATTTCCCGCTGGCGGGGATGCCAGAGATGCCCACGAGCAAGCGCGAGGTAACATTGATTCTTGAATGGGTTGCAGTTCAGGATTGCACAAGGACAGAGAGCCGGCAGCCTCACTCTCTCAGCCTATCGACCAAATATTCTGAAAGTTCCCGAACTGTCTTTTCCATTGTTCGTTGCGCGCGTACGAATTTGCCCAAAGCCTGCAGTTGGGAGTCTTCGAGTCGAAAGCGATAGCAAATTATACGAAAGACATCACGTGTTGCGGTAGCGAAATCGGCAACCGTCGATATCGCATACGCATTCTCACATCTCGACTACAGACTTCTGTGAACTCGAAAGTGTAAGAAATTTATTTCTCTTTGCATATGATTTTAAGTTCCAATTACATGTAGAAAGGCCAGAACTGATACAACCGTGGGCCAACGCACTGCTCTATCACATTTTTAGAGAACCTTTTGCGGCAGCAAATATGTCTCGAAGGATAAAGGTGGCCAACAACCCAACTACCACTCCATACAACAGCTTGATATTTCCTTCAGCGGATATGTTCTTTTCTGGAGTGCAAGTCAAGGTTGGACTCTGTACATGGATAGATTTGCTCTTCTGAGGGCGAAAGGCGCCTTCGATAGGACCTGGCATGACCCCGATGAGAGGAACGCGCGTGTCCGGGGCAGATTCGAGCCCAGGGAGTCCATCGATGCTGGCTTTGTTCTCCGCCCTCCAGTAGCCTCTCAAGCCACTCTCGCACAGGACGCCGTTCTCTTGATTTTGGGATTGAAACATGTTGTCTTTCTTCTCAAGTTGGCCCGACCAAGTGAGGAGCGACGTCCGATGTCCAACGAAACTGTAAACTGGAACACCGAATCCACAGGTCTGCGGGAAAGATAGGCATTGAAGCTCAAGTAGGGATGAGTTTAAATTGGAAGAAGAACGTACAGTCCCGACTCTATGCACGTCCACAACGATGACTGCTCGAGACCCGGGCAATCTTTTCGAGGCATGGATGCGAGCGTCGTACTCGGCGGTTCCAAATTCGTGGACAAAACCTGGAACAAGTCAGCAAAAAATACGGTCATGAGCGGCCTTGATGTTGCATACCTCTTCCGTACAACCTCAGTATTTCTGGCGCACCTTCTAAAGCGTTGAACATAACCGTTATTCTCCCGTTCTCGCGGATGTGCGCGATAGTTTCACATCCTATTTTTGACTTTTTAGTACCATGAATAATGGTCACAAACTACTTACCAGTCCCACTCAGATCCTCATACCAAACTGAATATAGGTGGTCAGAGCGGTTAATTGTTGTTGATATAAAGAATAGTACTTACCCTTGTTGGGTCCTTCCACATGAAATGTGCCCCTCAGACCTTTGGGAGAAAGGTTGACATGTCCGTCTCCGGAAAGCGGGGCTGTGGCTACCCAGAAAACCTCCTGCTTTTTCATCCAATGGATGATTTTATCAGGTATGTGGTCGTATGTTTTTCCCATAGTATAGCCGTAAGTAGTTCTGAGCTTTGACAAGCAATGCGAGATGGTAGTGGTCTGAAAGCAAGAGACACAGTCGGGAGTATCGGGCATGAGTCAGTACTTATTGATTTGATTGTATGCACCATATCGAAGCCGCATGCCTTAAACACGAATTCTTTCCGACGACCTTCAAGGTTTCAATAATTGTGTCGGAATCATGACGGCTTCCTAATTTGGACTTTGTGGCTGTTGGAAACGCCACCGAAGCCCCCATTTAGGAAGCCGTCATGATTTCGACAAGAGCAGGCCCTATACTTTGAAATACAAGATCTAATGTTCAGTCTGTAGTTATAAGAAATATTTCACCTGTATGTGCACAGTACAGTAGTGACTGCCTCGGAAGGTATGCGTTTACGGTTAGTATCCTTGATAATCTTGTCCGCGGACTCGCGAAAGGAATCCGAACGGTGACGAGAGTTTTCTACAAGAGCGAATATATCGTGACGCGGAAGATGACAATGCTTTCGCAATAAGCAAAGTTGTTCCGATAGATATCTGCATTTTTGGACGAGGTTTTTTTCCCGAAAGTCATTCTAAAAAGATATTAGCTGGATTCTTTCGGGGAAGCTTCATAACTCCGGGGAACGTGAGAGTTTAGAAGACCTTGTCCAAGGCGCATGTTTTCTCCTACTTCTCATTCTGTACGTCTTACTAAAATACTCTTCGTGGAAGGGTTGGAATATGGGTTAGCAGCTATTAGCAGGAATGTGTAGAGGTTTTGCGAAAAGGGGGAAAAGGTTTTTGAACGTACTACGCCAGCTTTGTGGAACTCACCACGTTGTTTTAGATGCGCTCATACTCAAGGATTCTGTACTAGTGTGCGGTGCTTGTGCGGACGGCCAAAATTTCCCGTCCAATGTCCATCCGCATAAAACCAGCGGAAGCTAGCCACGAGCTTAAGCACGCAGGTGCAAACATCCGAACTCAGAAATGCAAGAAGACCAGTGATTTCAAATTCCAATACATATAGAGGCCGAAACAAACATTGGACCAGAAATCCTGCACCATTACAGCTTTAGTAGACCTTTAACAAAAGAAAATAGATCATGGAAGACAAAGGAGGCCATGAAACCTACAACCAACCCATACAGCAGTTTGAAGTTTCCGTTAGCAAACATATCCTTCTCTGAAGTACTAGCCAAGCTTAAACTTTGGTCGTGAGCGTGACTGCTCTTCGCAGGACGGCTACGGAAGGCGCCTTCAGGACCTGGCATGACCCCGACGAAAGGGGTGTGTGTATCCAGGGCAGACCCAAGCCCAGGAAGTCCGTCGATGCTGGCGCTGTTCT
Source organism: Phellopilus nigrolimitatus (assembly GCA_021029095.1). Taxonomy (NCBI): domain Eukaryota; kingdom Fungi; phylum Basidiomycota; class Agaricomycetes; order Hymenochaetales; family Hymenochaetaceae; genus Phellopilus; species Phellopilus nigrolimitatus. The sequence goes on from JAJOHG010000007.1 coordinate 180,435, forward strand.
CCGCCCTCCAGTAGCCTCTCAAGCCACTCTCGCACAGAGCGCCGTCCTCGTGAGACTGGGACTCGAAGACGTTATCTTTATTCTCGTATTGGATCGACATGTTGAGAAGTGTTGTGCGGTGTCCGACAAAATCGTACACCGGAACGCCGAATCCACAGGACTGCGAGCAAAGACAGGCATTAAAGTCTGCGCATACAGATGCGATCCAAAGAAGAAAAAACGTACAGTTCCAACTCTGTGCACGTCCACGACGATGACTGATCGAGATCCGGGCATTCGCTTTGAGGCAGGGACACGGGCATCATACTCAACGGTTCCAAATTCATGGACGACACCTGCAAAACTCAGTGACAAAAAAGGTCAGATGTGGCTTTGATATAACTTTACCTGTGCCGTGAAGCCTGACAATCTCAGGTGCACCCTTCAAAGCATTGAATAGAATAGTTATTCTCCCGTTCTCGCGAATGTGTGCGATAGTTTCACACCCTATTCCATACCTCTCAATGCGGAAGTATAAACAATAATCAAAACACCCACCCGACCCGGTCATGTCGTTATACCAAACTGAATATAGACAATCAGAGTGGTTCATTATTCTTGACATGAAAATTAGTACTCGCCTTTGTTGGGTCCTTCCACATAGAACGACCCCCTCAGGCCTTTGGGAGAAATATTGATATGTCCGTTTGCAGAAAGCGGGGCTGTGGCTACCCAGAAAACCTCCTGTTCTCTTATCCACTTGATGCTCTTCTCCGGTATGTGGTCGTATGTTTTCCCCATAGTATAGCTGTCAGTAAAACTGTGTTTTTGAAAGAAAGACGGGATGGTAGTAGTGCGGAAGCAAAAAAGCGATCAGTCTGGAGTGCTCCTCGGCGTCGTTACTGGGTATATGCGCCTTCCACTTTTAGACAGAATAACAAACGCGCGCACATGATTAGCACAAACACAAATGGTCTTTCGGACGACCATGCCTTTACATATAAATCCTACGCTCAGTATACATACAGTGCACACATATGTTTCACCACTTGAATGAAAGTGACTCTTTAGCCTAGATTTAACACGGATTGGCGTAAAGCACGCTAAAATGGCACTTTATCAGTCTTATTTGTAATCCGGCTCTACTTAGTGGCGTCTCTTATCACATTGGCTGGCCGCCAAGAACATTATAGAGATTAGAGCCTATAAATATTCATACGTGCGCAATACATTCATGATGTAATAATACCGGTGGTACTTCAGACCACGTGCCTTTTGCTTCCACAGTCATACTATCATCCCGTCTTTCTCTCCAAAAAACACAGTTCTGTAGACAGTTATACTATGGGGAAAACATACGATCACATACCAGACAAGAGTATCCAGTGGATAAAAAAGCAGGAGGTTTTCTGGGTAGCCACAGCCCCGCTTTCTGCTAACGGACATATCAATATTTCTCCCAAAGGCCTGAGAGGGTCGTTCTATGTGGAAGGACCCAACAAAGGCGAGTACCTATCGTTATATAAAAAAGATGGAATACCTTGATCACCGATATTCAGTCTGGTATAACGACTTGACCGGATCGGGTGAGTGTCTTGATCATTGCTTATGCACCAATATTCAGAGGTGTGAAACAGGGTGCGAAACTATCGCGCACATACGCGAGAACGGGAGAATAACAATTCTATTCCATGCTTTGGAGGGAGCGCCCGAGATACTCAGGCTTCACGGCACAGGTAGTGCGATTAAAAAGCCATGTTCGACCTCGTTTTTGCTGATTTGTTGCAGGTGTCGTCCATGAATTCGGCAGCGCTGAGTACGACGCGCGTGTCCCTGCGTCGAAGAGAATGCCCGGATCTCGATCAGTCATCGTCGTAGACGTACATAGAGTCGGAACCGTATGCTCCTTCTCTGGATTACGTCTGTATTTACGGATTTCAATGCCTATCTTTCCCCGCAGTCCTGTGGATTCGGCGTCCCGGTCTACAATTTCGTTGGACATCGGACATCGCTCCTCGCTTGGTCGGGCCAGCTCGAGAAGAAAGACAACACCTTCGAATCCCAATCTCACGGGGACGATGCCCTGTACCAGAGCGGCTTGAGAGGCTACTGGAGGTCGGCGAACAAAACCAGCATCGACGGACTTCCTGGGCTCGAATCGGCTCCGGAGACGCGCGTCCCTTTCGTCGGGGACATGCCGGGCCCTGAAGGCGCCTTCCGTGGCGTTCCTTCGAAGAGCGGTGTCGCTCGCGATCAGAATCTAGGCTTGACTAACACTTCCGAGAAGAACATATACGCTGACGGAAACATAAAACTGGTGTATGGGTTGGTTGTTGGGTTCATGGCCTCTTTTGTCTTCCGTGATATATTTTCTTTCGCTAAGGGTCCGTTAAAACTGTAATGGCGCAGGATCTCTTGTTCAATTTGGCCTTCGATTGTTTCGAGCCGGCCTTTTACATGTATTTGGAATTTAAAGTTATCTTCACGGAATAACAGGCTTCTCGCACTTTCGAGTTCGGACATCTGTAGTTTGGCAGCGACACTAGGGGATTCCTTCGTGCATCTCGCTCGCGCTATTCTATCCGATTGGCGGGCCGAACATGTTGCTGAAGATGGTAGAATAACGTGCCAGCAGCGACTTGTGCATGCATTGCTGTGAGATTTCTCAGACAAGTATCACTGAAATCACCTGGATTTTTTTGCGATAGCGAGTTGTATGCGCCTTCCACTTTAAGTTTTAGACGTAATCAAAGACGTGCGCACGTGCCTGGTACTTCCGACGAATTTCCACGCGACGATACGTGTACAATCATCGCTCTCGTTCGTCTTCGCCCTCCAGGTCTTTTTGGACCTCGCTGGCTTTCTTGTTGGACTTGCACTGCGATTATCTGTCCTTGCTCTTTCTCTTTGTCGATAAGACACGGCTGGATAGTCGAATCCATGCCGAGCTTTGGCTTGCGGGTATGGGTTTTCACCAGGTGAGTACGCTATGCGTACGCCTCCCGAAGTGTCACCCATACCTTTAAATCGGATTGGCTGAGACCGAGAGTTTTATACTCCTTGATCTCCGTGTCCAAGGCAGCATGAAAGCGATGTCCCTTTTTCGAAGGCCCTAAACTGCGTGCTGCAGGTAAGTGCGGTACGTACCATTCCAGCATCTACATTTCATCCGTGTCTGCTCTAGGGATGTGGTCACCGCTTACTGTAAAAGAGGTGTTTTGACGATTTGGGCACCCATCCAGAGCAAAGGCTGGAAACTCGTAATTAACGATGGTTAACCTACCGACTTCTGAGGCACGTGACTTGAAAAGAAAGAGGGGGGGGGGGGGGGAAGAAAAGACGGGCGTGCATACGCAAGCTAGCATCAAGCATATCGTGTTGACCAGAGCGCAATTGCAACATGCTAGACAGAGCAGGAACAAGAACAGGAGCGGGGGCTAGGAGAGACGATACTGAACCGGCGGATGCCTGCTATCAACCACATCTATAAATCCGCTCAAGACACCGTGTCAGACGATACTCAGGAGACGACGTCGTTCGGTTCTGTCTTTTGGCCCCCTAACAAGAGCTGGATATAGAAGTATATCTTTTCACGTGCGTATAGACTCTTCCCCGTGTTGAGTGGGCGTCGATCATACGCTGATCACTTGTTATTGAATTGTAGGTCCGTGTACATCACCAAGTTGCTCTTTCCAACTTTTTTCTATCCGTCTCTCGGCCTTTCATCAGCTATTTTTTTTCTTATTCTATGAGTAATGTTATGCCCACCTGGGTGTGTATATTATCAAGGAAAGCGAGATCTTAATCTCAATGAAGGCAGGAAGATAGCATTATACTTTATAGAAGATTTCAGCAAAACTCAGCAACAATTGTCCTCTTATTTCTGACTTCGGGCTGGCAAGCGAAGAATGTAAACAGCCGCGATATGCTGAACAAGAAGGGTGTGGATCCGTCAGGTGGCAGGCTCCAGAGCTCCTAGAAGCTATACTTTTCGTGAGTGAGGACAATCTGAAGACTAGAATACGCTCTACAATGACTGATGTCTATGCGTTCGCGATGACATGCCTGGAGGTGAATCGAAAATCAGTGGTTGACTAGAGGAAAAACTTAATGAGTATGTCCATGTCAAATAGGTTTTCGCGGAGCAAGTCCCTTTTCCCGACCTCCGCGATGGCGCGCTGCCGCTGTCATAATGGAGGTCGTATTATCCACGAAACGTCCTACGCGTCCCGGCGGTCTGACAGGCAGGCGCAAGCCCGAGTACTATGTGTGGGAGGTTATAAAGGCATGCTGGCAAACAAACCCGTCGAAAAGACCGACGATAGAGCAAGCGATGTAAGACTTGAGCAAAGAGTACATGACGGCGAAGGCAGGCGATGCGATGGTGAATATCTTCTTTCAAAAAAATGGTGTTGATGATACTTGAGCACTCGGAGCGCAGGGTTATTGAAGCTCGCTCCAAAATGCTTGATCCAATGCTATTAAATTACACGTGTAATACGGTAACCCATTACTTTCTCCAGACTTGCGACTATTGGAATTTATACTGTATGTTATAGAATAAGACAGCACAAAGATGGGATAAAACATATAGAAAGGCAGACGGTACATGTCGCATCGTACCACAGCCCGGACTGTAGTCCCCGGTCCTCTCAGCCTTACTTAGGTCATGGAACGAAACCTAAGCATTAAGTCATTTCGTTACCGATCCTACTATTTCGAAAAGAAGACGAATTACTCACCACTCTCGTCCAGTAAACTCGATTCTTCCACGCACGCGAAAATGAAATCGCCCAGTACTAAGTTACGGCGCTTCGGTCTAGAAGGAATAATGTCCGTCATTAGTAATAGTGGAACGATTATACAGGCTGCGGACTGTAGAATGCACTTACTTTGCCGTGAGTTTCATCAGTTCCTTCCGCCTGCTGCTATCACGCTTGTCGATGACAATGTGTGTGAGCTTCGGCTCATCAAGATCGACGACGCGACCGCCATTTGCGACGATGGCGTCTTCAATGTCAGTAAAGCTATACAAATTGAGTAAATCGATTTCATTATTTAACAAAACAATTTAGGCTTTAACGACTGAGAACACGTACGACGCTGCAATCTGGTCTTTGAATTTCGCTTTCACGTCCATGCCGTGCCGCCCTGCGTTTTCCGGTGTGTCAAGGTAGAAACAGCTGAAACAAGCAACAGAAATGAGCTACACATTGAATGCTCTAACCTTAAAGATAACTCACAGATGCTTGAATATTTTATCCTGATCGTATTCCATAGCACTCTCGTCTTCACCCATCTTTGCATCTTTAGACTACCAAAAACAATTAAAATTAAAACAAAAGTGCGCGAAGTAATAGAAGGCATACATCATTCGCAATACTTTCTCTGTCCTGGGAAGTCTATAGGGACGAGAAAGTCATGAAGGAGTTTTCTAAGAGGGTTAATGAAAAAACGTACATAAGTCGCATCCTCGTCGATGTTATTCTCGTCTGAAGGCACATTAGGTAGCACCCACTCGTCTGTTTCGCCGTCAAAACGTAACTCCTCGTAATCAGAGTCGGGATCCGTCTCTGACTCCTCGGCGGCCCGTGCCTCACGATGCTCATCTTCGTTTACAACATTGTCCGCTTTGAACCACTCCGCCATTGCCGGGTCATGGACTGTAGCACTCTTGGCCTCGTCCTCGACATTCTCGACGTCTTCGACCGGGTTCAGACGGCGACTTGATGAGGCACCGATGTCGCCGCTCCCTGGGCTGTGCGAAAATTCAATGTTGTCTAACTCGGTCTCACTTTTATTTCCTTCATTGTATTCTTTTTCGAGCTCCCGATCTGCGGTCGCATGGAAAAAGTACCTGACAAAAGTACCACGTCAGCTCTCATGACATTCAGACCAATCTAGCACAACTCACTTCTTTTGCAATGGAACGCGCTCTCCTTGGTCAATGCAGTCATATACCCACGAAGGACGGATGATGTCATGGATACCCTTGTCCATGATGAGCCTTAAGTCGTACGCTAATTGAAGCCATTGCAGGTTGTAGTCAGCCGTTATTAAAGTTAACATGCAAACTAGTCCTCACGGATGGAAGTCCCGCCGTAGACAACGAGAATCGGTTCAATCCCCTTAGCAATCTGCACATACTTTCCACCATTGACATGGATACTTCATAAGGAAAGGGTTTAAAAAAAGGATGAGTACTCGGATGGAACGAAGGGGGCTGTAACTTACATTTTCAGCAATTCTTTCCGCTCCTTGTCGCCATTCCGCGATCTTGGATCAGACGCCACCACTGGAAATGTTTGAGGGCACCAACAAGGAAGAGAATAAAGTATGAAGATTTACTGAATTTGAGACCCTCAAAAATGTTGCTCTCAACGTCGATACCATTTAGTTTTTCTCCCTGGTATTCTGGCATTACTGTGGTCTTCTTCACAACTTTTCGCTTCTTCTTTGTTTTGCTGCTCGGTATATAGATAAGGAAGCGCACGAAGAAATAGTAAGTAATCACTAACTCATTCATGTCTTCCATCTTCCTCTTTCGTTCGGTCTTCATGCTTTCTAGTACAGCTGTTGTTCCTCGTCATTTGAATGAATTTAAAATTAAAAGCGTCACGACAGACCGGTGGCTGACATGCAGTCTGCGATATTCAGGTCGTCTCGGATACTGATCGCTCGCGGGAAGCGCATCGTGAATCCAAGGTGATATTGATCTATAAAAGCACTGAGAAAATAGACGTTCTGGTGCGTAATACCTGACTGACCAGAAGGCGTGATTTCGGCGGCCTTGACTTTCAAAATGAAAGAGCTGCAAGCAATATGTCATTCTGCCTTTTTTCTCTGACTCAAGAAACATTACTCACTCCTCTGGTTCGATATAGATATCACCTTTGTCTTCTAGGCCCTTTCTTGACGCTTGATACCATGACGGCATGTTATTCTTGTCAAAATGTTTCCACTTCCGCTGACGGACCCAGACATAGTCTGCATATGTGAGTCCTGTCCCGATACGCACAAATGAGCTGTACCTATCTCTAGTATAAGTGATCGCTACAGAGCAAGTAAAGGAAGGTGGGAGACACCTGAGCTCATCATCAACATCAAGTTTGCGTCTGTCATCCATGACTGCGCAGATGAGGGTGGAGACGCCGCCGCTTCGTTTACCGGTTCCAAAATTTCCTCCTTGTACAGTTTAAACAGTCGATCAAGTGACGAAAGAAAGAAGAGACGCACCAATGACGAGCACATCTACAGTCTCACCCATGTGATCCTTCCAGCCAGTCAGCCAATATAAGTACACTATTTTACTTATCAAAACACATACAATGTACTCCGGTTTCACTTTTATCCAATCCTTATTTCTCCCATTAAGGATGTACTCTGAGTTCGGGTGCTTCAGGATGAGGCCCTCGCCTCTGTTATCCATTACATCCTCGAGCCGTTTACGGACGTCGGCGACACTTTTGCCCTCGTATTCTGTAACGAATTCCATCCGACCCTTGACCTCTTTGACATACGCCCGCAAGTTGCGCTTCCGGAATTTAACAGAACGTCTGGCGAGAGACATCCCATTCAGATAGAGCAAGTCGAATACCTTGACTGAGTCCGAGATAAATACGATTTGTCTCGAAATAGTAAGAAAAAAAAACCAAGGGACTTACAGCATGGCCGAGGGTTGAGTTGACTCCTGGATTTGTCTAAGAAACTGTCAGCCAGTTCGTTCCACCTCTTACATGGGAAATAGAATACCAAGGGCAGCTGTCTTCAGCGTTCCAAAAGGTAAATTACGTTCAGACACTGGGTCCCAAACCAGCATTTCGCCGTCGAGAATAATCCTATGAAGGTCATGAGACAAGTCAAGGACCGAGGAAAGACACTCACTCCTCGACCCGTTCGTCGAATGCTCTGCTTATGTATGGCGTCAAGCTTCCTGTGCTATCGTTGGCTCCATATAGGTAAGTGTAATTTTTCCCCTTTCTGAAAATGATTATACTTGTGATGAACAGAATCCATTAAAGGAGAATGACGTGATGGACTACCTTGAGCAAAAGAAGAATTCGTCCCCCTGCTTATGGAGTTGCAAGCGCTCACCGTCGAGCTTCTCCTCGATGATGAAAGGGCGACCCGCCATGCCCTTGATCGAATCCTCGAACCTGGTGCTCGGCCGGCTACACAGCATTGGCGCGAAGGCACGGAAGAGTTGAATTGATTTATCCTTATCATTCAGTCTACGATTAGGATCCCAAAGCTCATATGCGACTTTCTTCAAATCCGAGCATGCGTTGAACAGGTCGAGTGCATCTGGGTGGAACATGGCGAAAACAGTGGTCTCCTTAACAGAAATTTGCATATCTAGGATTGTTGTAAATGTAAAAGTCTGCAAGCCAGTATTTCGTTGTGCGTACCTTTCAGAATAATGCGGGCAATCCATCGTTGCTCTGTAGAGGTGGACTTGTTATAAATTCGCTGAAGTAGTTTAGACTGCACATCTCTGATGACTATGTTGAATTTACAGACACCGTCCACGAAACAGATATGCTTACTGTTTGCCCGTATCGTTGCTTAATTGATCCAAAATTTCGTTGACATCGTCGACTGTCAAAGATCCGTCAATGACGGATGAACGTTTGCTTATTACTTCATAAAGAACCGTCGGGAAGTCACCGGCTGCTTTCTATGCAAGCTTCAGTAGAGAAGAAATTGCATAAACGGTTTGGTCGTACGTCTCTTTCTGTCGGTCGCTTCCAGTTTAGCAATCTGATAGCATCCGGATCCTTCATGCCCAAAGGGATGAGTTTGATGTATGACTTTGCGAGATTCTTTTCCTTCAGACCGTATACTGAGCGCTCGCGGTCCTTCTTTACATTTCAAGATGGACATATGAGACGATGCTTGTTCGTTGACACGACCGTACTCACCTGTGGTAAAATGAGGCGCAGCGCGGGATACAGGTCCTTTCCGCAGTCTTGACGCCAACGCTTCACAGATATTAAATTGTTCATTTCAATACAGCTGCTCCTGAACACAATTTCGAACATACGTTGAACCAAGTCGACAGGTACCTTCTCCTCCTTTCTGGTTTCCTCTCGTTTGCAAGGTTTTCGAATAGTCCAACGAGATGCCCGAACGAAACGCTCTTGACGTTTGGCGGCACCGGAGGATAATTGCTCTGCTTCGACTTGGAGCCACCGGTTGTCTCAGGATTCACTTCTTTTTCTTTCCATTTCGAAACGGGATCGGTAGGTGGCGGAGTTGCTTGCATTCTTAGAAGAGTGTAAAAGGATGTCTGCAGTTGTTCAAAGTAGAGAGAGGTCGAGTGGCCGACGATGACGACTGTGTCTGCTCAAGAGGCGTCTGACGCGACGCGACTCGAATCTCTGTGGCTGCTCCGCGAGGCGCGTCGACCCGATTTGGTTGATTGAGGACTCGAGTCCAGACTAGTCAGACTAGCCAGCCTCCTTCATGTCAGCCTCAAACCTTTTAAATAAAGATACAAGACATGGCTCGTATTCACACCTTCAAACGTTACCATCATGTCCGACAGCCAGAGGCCCATCACTCCCCCGAAACTCCCTCCACGGGGCCGGAAGACTGAGGACCCGCGTTTAATCGGCCCATGGAAGGTCGGCAGGACAATTGGCAGTGGCGCATGTGGTGAGTCGTGTGCAGTCGATATTCTAGTTTATTCCAACCTCGAAACATGATACAGGGCGCGTTAGAATTGCCCGTCATGCGAAAACAGGCAAGTACGCCGCCATCAAGATCGTGTCCAAAAACCAGGTCCTCCAGTCTCAATGTTCCTTTGGCGGCCTCGAGGTGGATGCCGAGCGCCTTTTGCTCTACCTCGAACGGGAAATCGTAGTAATGAAGCTCATAGATCATCCGAACATCTTGCGTCTCTATGACGTGTGGGAACATTCTGGCGTGCTCTATCTTATTCTTGAATATGTTGAAGGTGGTGAGCTATTCGACTACATGTGCGAGCGTGGTCGGCTCCCCGCATCCGAGGCGCTTGACTATTTCCAACAACTCATAGGCGCGGTTCACTACTGCCATCGGCTCAGCATCGCTCATCGGGATTTGAAGCCGGAGAACCTTTTGCTCGACAAGGACAAAATCTTAAAGGTGGCTGACTTTGGAATGGCCGCTTGGCAAGGGGGCAACAATTCGGATCTTCTCAAAAGCGCTTGTGGGAGCCCGCATTATGCCGCCCCCGAGGTCATCAGCAAATTGCCATACGACGGGCTCATCTCTGATGTCTGGTCTTGTGGTGTCATACTTTACGTTCTTCTGGCTGGCAAGCTCCCCTTCGACGGTGATGACTGGGACGTTATTCTTTTGCGGGTCGGCACCGGAAGGTTTGATATGCCTAGAGATATTGACCCTGGTGCTCAGGACCTGCTAAGGAAGATGCTTGAAAAAGACGTCGCCAAACGCATAACAATATCAGATATTCTGGTACATCCTTGGTATACGTCCCAGGCACCTCGCGTTCCTTCTGTGCTTCCTTCTCTCGATGATTACTCAGGACCCATTTCAAACGCGTGTGATATCGATGTCGACATTCTCGGTAATCTACGCACTCTGTGGCATGATGCTCCGGACGAAGACATTATCGAAGCTCTGATGAACGACGAACAAACCTGGGAAAAGGCCGTCTACTTTCTGCTCTTGAAGTACCGCATGAAATGCCAAGAAAATGCTGATGAAGAACTCAAGCGGGCACAGGCGCTGCGACGGTCAGAAAGAAAACAGAGGCGGTTAAAGGACAAGCAGGAAAGAAAGGAGAAGCGGGCGTTGGAAGACCAACTCGTCGACCATGAGCGACCAGAAACACCCATGCAGCACCCAGTACGACCCGATCCACCGACTCCGCGTCGCGCTGCGAACAACCGAGATGAGCCATCCCAGTCTAGCCCACCTCTTCCTTCTTTGACACCCAGAACCACGCTTCGGCCTGTCCGACAACTACCCCATACTACTTCTGCACAGGCAACCCAGTCATTGCCAAATCCATCACCATTTACTCCCTCATTTTTGACACCTACGTCGACTGTGAAATCGCCTCTTGCCCCTACCTCTCCTGGTTCACCCATATGGGAAGTACTCGACGTTCCTCCGCCAATGGATGTCCCAGAATTGCACGACGAGAATGTGCAGCGCTATTTCCAACAAATCATCGATCAGCTCAACATAACGAAGAACCTGCCTGGTGTAATCTCCCCTGCGCTTGGAAACAGATATACGCCGGCTTCCGCCACTTCAGCACTTCAACCTCCTCGACTTCTACCGACGCTCAGAAACTCAGAAGTCCCTCCCTCGACGCCCGCGGGTTATCCGCAAACAGCTGCGCGAGACATACCTCAGAAGGATGTGCGTGGCCTTGGAATCTCAACAGCTTCCCGCGATTCTGGAAAGGAAAATGGCAAACGTGTCATGAAGAAGTCATCCTTGCGCAAAAGTAGGGAGGATGGCGGGCGCCGTGCTCTTGCAGATCGGCACGTACAAATTGTGCTCCCGCCACCCATCAAGCGCAACGCCAAGGAACCCCAACACGGCTCGTGTGACTCCTACACTTCGCACTCACCAACGTTCTCCCTCTCGGAAGGCTCGTCCTTTAGCGGCTTCTCCTCCGCACCGAAACGGTCTTGGTTCATGAATCTCTTCAAAGTCCGACCGGCGACCTTTTCGCTCGTATCCGTGCACGATGCAGCGATGACGCGCGAGGCGTGCCGGCGCATGCTCACGCGCTTTGGCGTGCATGTCGTTGAAGATCTGCGCGGCGGGTTCCTCCGGTGTCAGTTGGACGAGGTGCGCGACTCCGCGGGTGTGATGTCCGTCGCGAAAGCGGCGCGATTCCGCGTTGAAGTGCGCGCGCTAGATGCTCGGCAGGCGGCAGAGGCGGGATATGCTGTCGCATTGGAGATGGTGCTGGAAAAGGGTGCGCTTTCAAGCTTCCGGTTAGTCCACGAGCGGCTGAGGAGGGTGTGGGATCTTGACGCAGTATACGGCGACCTCGAGACAGACTACGCAAGGTCGCCGGTCCCGCCACACGGAGCTCAATACAGGCACAGTCCAAAGCAAAGACGTTCTGGGAATTACTATTATTGAGGAAGTTTTTTTGAAGCCATAATGTCCACAACATCTGTCCATACACGAAATACATGTATACACTTAGCTACAAAATAAAGAAAACAAGAGATCCATAGTTTTTCGATATCGAAAATCGTAGGATGATCATACAGTTTGATCGCAACCTTAGATAATTTAGGTACAGGTATAAGATATGGTTGGAGGTCACAGAATTGCAGATCGAACCCAGACATCGTGCGTCGACAATGAAACAAATGCAAGAGAAACATATGCAAGAAACTCAACTACATTCTTCAAATTGCCCTCTTCGGCAAGTCGGCCTCCATTCCCATCTCTGCGCGCGAGAGAGAGCTACTAAAGGACATCCTGGACGGAGTCTCCTTCAGCTCCCCTTCGTCGACACTAGCACCTAGTGGACCGAGATGCACGTCTACGCGCTTTGCTCCGTTGTCACCAGACTTCCTTCGCGAGAAGCTAGAATCGAGTTCTGTATCAACCTCCGTGGCTGAGTTAATTCCGGTGGTCGTATCTCCGAAGCGCGAACGAGGTGTGCGGAACATGATTTTCGCGGGCGGGGCTGAAGAAGACGGTGCAACACCACCGCTTACGTAGGTGGTCGTGGACGTCAGCCCGGCATTTACCACGACAATGATGAGGGTCGGCATTATCCCTGAAATAAAAACATCACCGTAAGAAAAACTGCACTGTCGCACCACAATAACCCTCAACCGATACTCACTGTGATCTGTGGCATCATTTCGAATACGATGTACATTGGGTGCTGTCCTGGCGGGGTCGGGGGATCGAGTCGGAATAATACGAACTCGCATAGTTTCGCCGCTGCAATGACGGCACCAGACTCGATGACAAGGAGTACAATTCGAATGTATCTCCCGTCTGAGTTGCGAAGACCTTTCGTCGGACGAAGTAGCCACCTGCATAAGCCAGAAGAGTAGTGACGGATTGTAAGCACTTGGATGGACGAAGAGGATTCAAAGCATCATGATCGTACCAAATACGGCCGGCAGTTAGTGAAGTGACGATTATGTTCGTGGCCATAGACACAGTGAACATTGCTGTTCCCCATGCAATCGCGTCTTCCAGTTTGGGATTAGAGGCGAAATACTGAGCTATAGCTCCATAGCCCGCGACTGAACATAATTAGTCGGAAATTGGTTACAATAAATTGATCAAAAATTGATGCGTACTGGCTTCCCCGAGAAGCATAATGATCGGCAAGATTATGATCCATGGAACTTTGCCCCAGACGACGTAGCATCGCCATATGATGATGCTATCACCCAACAAAAGCTAGATATCCCGGTCAATATTTGCTTCGACCGACGAATGATTTTCAAAGACTCACATTCGTGATGTAGATAATATCCTTGACTCGGTTCAGATGGTCACCGATGTTGAAGAGGTACGCTTGCGGACCAGGAGGCACGTCACGCAAAATGATGAGCGCTAATATGATGCGTCGGAGAGCCATGAAAATGTGGGCCGTGGCTAGACAGTACCTATGCGGCGCGTTGGTCGGAATCCATGCGACATTAGAAGAAAACTCACATCAATACCATGAGCCATGTCGTAGGCTTGCGCAACTCAGCGCGCCTCTTCGTGCACATAAAGTATATAGATGCGCCGAACAAGACGGTGTAACCTCCTGTACATATCGACCAAAGTCAAGACCAGGATTCAAAGAGAAGATAGATGCTTACCCCACAGCGCTGAAGCCATCCATCCTCCTATCAAGTACGCTTCGTCGACGGTGACAACCATGGAGGAAAGGGTTAGAAGGAAATGGGGGAGCTGAAAGATCAGCGCTAGGTGAGCTTTAACTTAAGGAACTTTGATGCTTGTGATCCCGGGGGGAACACGCGTAAGCCTTCCGGAGGTAACGGACTCAGTTTAGCAATCAGCCCGACAAAAACGAGAGTAGAAGTTAACAAGCCGCTGCGCTAGGGCGTTCTTCGCTAAGCTAAGGCCGCTCCATGACCGTATCAAAGAAGATAGAACCTGCAGTCTATCTCCAAGTACATAAGTTCAATCTCCTGTGAGAAGACATGAACATTGTAAGCTAGAATATGGAAAGGCACATGGGCCACATCAATGATGCAGATGCGGATAATCGTAAATGAGCGGTCTCATATGAAACCGTGAGACGGGAGAAGTTTGTAGAAGTGGGGCTGAACTAAATTTAAGTATGATAATGCACTCGGTTATCTCTGTTGATCAAACTGAAGATATGCATGTACATGTTGATAGTACGCGAGTCGTCGGTAAACTGTTGAAGCACACATGGCTATCTGATCAAATTAGGGGGGATTATCGAAGCTCGGCAGACATCCAAGTGTGGCCAAAAATCGGTTGAACGATCGACAATTGAGTCCGATTGAGTCCGACAGGTGAGCTGGTACGATTTTTCGAGTTACCAACACAACTTCCACAGACATATACACGATTTCATGCTTTACAGCTGTTCGCATAACTATGCGGAATCGCAAAAAATCTCGCGCCGCCTCGCCACCGACTGCGTGACAAATATATTCGCACGATCCTATCATCTAAGCTTTCGCCGGAGTGCCGAGTTCCCGGATCAGACTGTAACTGGTTGCCGAACGTTCAGATTAGATTCCGATAGAGATAGAGTATCCAATTTGATAGAGATAGATGTCTGCCGAACACGTTTGAATTTTTTCCTGATAAATCCGAAAAACATTTTAATTGCCTTTTTTTTGACTGTGCTCGCAGCCCTTGTTATGTACATAACTAGACAAGCTGACCAAAGTAAGTCGGCATATTTTGTTACTCTAGTTTATTTGCTTGAAATCGTCAAGTTGTAATGGTGGGTAATAAAACCGAAGAGTATAGTAAAAGCTACATCTATAGACAGCTTGGGCTGTGCCCTGCATAGCAAAATAATTTTTGTAGCGAGATGTCAAGAAATGGGTTCATAAAAGGTGATGCAGCTTTCCCAGCAAAAGTGTAATGTTGAGGGAGGAAAGAGAGACAGAACGCGCGACATGATTTTCGCAACTTGCAAAACAGGTCAGACCTGTATTTATTTTTCATAGGGAAATCTATTTCGCAGATTGAGATACAGCTACGAGATACAGGCAACCGAACAGGCGCGTTATCGGAAAAATCGTGACAGTATCGCGCGCGATCATGATCTCAAATTTGGCAGGGATTATCGCGCGCGGTTTTGCAACCGAACGGGCTCTTAGGTGGCGCGGGTGGCGCACGGATTTTCGCGATTCCGCGTAGTTATGAAAAGCACTGTAAAGGATTCCACCATTCCGCCGGACGAGATATGTAAGCTCAAACGACACAACGGGCGACTTCGTGTCGTGTACCAACAAAGAACTGAGATAGGACGACGATCGCAAAATTCCCAATATCACCGATCACAATCCAAATGGGGAAAGATCAGCAGACTTTAGCTTTAGGTACCGTACAGTCTCTAAGCGGTCACGTTCGTCAATCCAGAAGGAAACCCTGAAAAATCGACCTGATCTTGCACGGATCGTCCGTCAATCGTGTATGATATCCGAAGGCGTAAACGCACGTTGCTCTGCCGAAGTCAAAAGTTTATCAGGAATAGTGAGACAATCATTCTGCGGATTCAGCTCACCCCTGCAGGGGCAATAACACGCATTTGCTGAGTCTCTGTCGCGCCGGGGTTGACATTGGTGTTCGACATTGGCAGCATCTGCAGTTGTTGTGTCTTTGTATGATATAATGAGCAGTTTCACGGAAGACAGAATTGACCATTCGTACTTTTGGTACCGCAGCCTGGAAATTGATGCTCGTCACTGGATTACTTCCAGCTACCTGAAATCGGGCTAAGATATTCACGATACCAGCCCGTTGTGGTGACACTTGAGGCGTAAGTGTAATCCTCAGCTCGTTCTTGTCGTATGCAGGGTAAGCTTGTAGGCGCGGCACAGACGGTGCTGACGGCTGCGGGGGAGTCTGTGATTGTAGGGCAGGAGTGAAGAGGGAAGCGGGTCCTGGAGCCGTCGTCGGAGAAGGCGAGCTTGAAGCAGGCGGGGACCCAAAGAGACCAACTATGTCACTAACCGCGCTCTTTTGCGGAGCTGCTGGGGTTGCAGGGGCTGGCGAAGGCGTTGAGGGACCAGCACCGAAGATACTAGCAAGAAGATCCTGGCTGTTCTGGACAACGGGCGTCTGCACGCTTGGGACTGGGCTTGTTACTGAATTGTCGTCTCCAAGTAGGTCAGCCTGGTCCACATTAGCAAAAGAATCCAAAATAGTTATCGCAATTTTACCTCTGTTGAAGCCGTAGATCCAACAGGTTTGTTCTCAACGACTGCAAATACATGCGATAAGATAAGAATAACTTCATAAAACTCTAATAACATACCAATTCCCATGACAGTCGCTTTCAATTCTGGCGGCGGCATCCTTTCTAATACGCCGAATTTAATCTCGCCCAACTGCAAGAGGTTTTCGAACTCTACCGCCCGCTGTTGTATCTCTAGTTCAAGGCTAGTTGAGTAAGAATCTAATAAAGTGGAGATGCGCTGCTGCTGCACGACACTTGTCGTAGGCCGACCCGACATCTTAGTCAACGCAGTCAATACAAATTGACGGATCAGATAATTGGCGTATGGAGAATCGAGTACGGAAACAAGGAGGTCGACCATATCGCTGTCACTAGCCTGGAGGAGTTTTAGATTTATCAACCGAAAAGGCAAAGCAGCGTACCTGTCGTGGCTGCTCCTCGTCGATGATGCCGCCTTCAAGCAGAATTTCACTGTACTCGCCGATAATCCAGACAGCCGCCAAAGTCAGCGATTCCTGAGATATGTCTGCCTGTAACGCAACGTAAAGCTTTGATGCGGTGTAAGCTTGAAGCTCAGGCGTATGTGCAACCAATCTGATAAACGATGACAGAATCTCCTCTCGCACATAGTTGCCGGCCTGTTCATTCAGTAAATTGCTGTTTCTCAACGGACCAGAGAATTAAAAAAAAAACTCACCAATTTCAGGACACGAAGGAAAGTGTCGATATGCCATCTCTTGTTTGGGGCGAAGCGCTCCGCGGCCAAGCTGATTTGTGTAGTCATGCCCAGCTTGAACTCGTTGTCCGCCATCTCTAAGAACGCCAGCAGCTCACGGATCAAAACTCGCACGTTCTGCTCGTTGATGAGGGCATATGAAAGCTCGAGAGCACGCCTTCGGATGGAGATGTCACCATCGCGCAAACAATCGAGGATGGTATTCCGATGTCTCTGAACGGCATTGGTATCCATCGAAACAACCTTATTCAGCGTGTTAAGAGCGACATATCTATAAAGGAGAAGAAACGTGAATATAATCATTCCGAAATATACTTACTTCAAAAGAGATACCGTATATTGTTATCCCGGTTGCTCAAAAATTTCCCAAGAATATTGATCGCCATCACACGGAGCCCACTGTCCGCTTCGATTTCGAGCACAGTTAGTACAGTTTCGTACAGAATAGAATTTCCGACATTCTTGGTTGAATCAGTGTTGGTGGCGACCTACACAATATTTTAAATATTGAACGTAGCAAATCATCGCAGACAGCGTACCTGCGCCAGAATATCGTTCATCGTTTCGCTTGCCTGCTGGTCACCCTTTCCGAGCAGACGCATGAGGCGTAAGATTTTAACTTGGAGGAAAGGATCTGTGATTCCGGAAACGTCATGTTCTGGGCTATATCCCGTCGTGACAAGCGTTTTGAGGTGGCGAACCAGAAGTGGGACTGCCTTGAAACATCAAAGAAGTAAACCACAGACCTATCTCATTGAATAGCATATACGCACATTCCGGAAATCGCTTAGACAGTTGGGATCCATCTGAACCATGTCGCCTATGAGGGTCGTTGCAGCGAGTAAATTGCCGTGATTTCGATCGGTGAGAAGGTTCTTCGCTTTTCCGACGAAGTGGTCAATAAGGTCAGGCACTTTCTTGACCACGCGAAGTGCACAAAGAGCGGCCTATATAATGCCATGAGTCAAACCTTGACATCTGTTATTAAGACAAGGATGAATACCTTTTTGCGAATGTACGTGTTGCTGGATCCTAAGAGTTTCTCGATCTCGTTTGCGAGGTCTCGCGACATCTCCTCTGACGAGATATTGGCAAAAGTACACAACGCCAAACCAACAGCATACATGTTCGAGTGGTTCATGTCGCTGAGAGCCAGGTAAGTACCGTCAAGGACGAATACGATCTGGTATGCTCACGAACTTCTTGAGCGAGTTTGTTACAAGGGTCAACACTTCTTGATTCTCATCCAGCAACAGCATGATACCCAGATAGCCAAGGCGCTTGTCAGAGAACCTGGGACTTGCAACGAGCTTCAAACATTCGATCTGGCCGAAGTGAGCAGGATAACCAAGCATGTGTATGTACAGCAGCTTCGCGACATTGTTATGGCGCGCATATGAATCCTCCTCTTTGAAAGACGTGCGGATAGCAGCAGATTCCTTTTGGATGAGAGCTCTCTCATCTGCAAGCGTCTTGGAACGACGTCAATGCAATATTACGCGTCATGAGCTTTGGCGGTACCTTGCATGCCCGAATGGCCTTGATGAGAGCTAGAGAAGGACACGTTAACGAACAAGCAGCACGCGTATAATTGAAGATGACCTTTGAGATTGTGATAAGGCATATCGCTGGCGTGGTCGGGCGTTGATGCAGGTGAGCTCGTCAAAGCAGACGATAAACGATGTCGGCGGTGTGTGCGCCCGTACGGAATCGAGTCTGCAATAATACTAATAGCCAAGTCGAGCACGCGATGTGCCCGGCATTGTCCGGTGTTCACGCAGGTGGTTCTTGAAGTTGACCGCGTCCCGTAAGTACGCTTGCAATACAGCCATCGCCGCCCATGAACGGCGCAGTCGCCATGTCCTTGTCGCAGGGTTCGTCATCAGCTCAACATAATCATGCAGTACACCCGTCAAGACGCGACAACCTTTCCATGTCTTCGACGCAATCGCGCGCCAGTGAGAGAGACCGAGAGCGAAGCAGCAGGCCGCCCAATGCCAATGTAAGTTAAGATTGCCCTTCGTTGTTCAAATTTGCACGCTCAGACTAACTTCTTATCTAACTTAGCCACCCGTAGAATCGGCCGTGACAAGGCTTCTGGTCGCGATCAAGCAGCTACTGGAGGCATTGACACTATGGAGCACGCTAAAGATGTCCGAATCGCAGGTCAGCGACGTGTATGTTCGCCTTGGGAACGATTTCAATGCCGCTGTGGCTGCATTTCGGTCGTTTAACATTGATATGAAGTGAGTGATGCTTTTACGAACGCTCAAGCCTTTGGATCTAACCCAATTGCATTTGGCTAGCGAGCTGCTATCAGTTCCAGAAGATCTCCGTTCCATCCTGGAGCAATGTCTTTCGGAGGACGCGACGCCCTCAAATCTCGAAATTTACTTGCCCACTGTTCGGCAAATCATCACCAGTCTCCTCCAGGGTCTTCGGAGCAAACAATCCGTTTACCGGCGCATTGTATCAGATCGCAAGCATCGCACAGCTGACTCACAAGGCTCTGATCGCGATTCCAGGTCAACGCGCACGTCAAGGGCGGACAGTGTTGGCTCTTCGGGAGGCTTATCGCGGTCTCACCTTTCACGTTCGGGCGCGCCAAGCGAAGGAGGCTCGAATCGAGGTTCGACTGCGGAGGGGCAAAGACGCATTGCATCTTCTTCTCGGAAAAAGGAACTTGCTCAACCTCCTCCGTTACCTCCTCCTGTTGACGAATCATATTCCCCTGGTGGATTCACGCGCCCCAAGACACCTGCGACTGATGATGAACGACCTTCTGGACATCGACGCGACTTATCGCGTTCCAACGGAGTAACTCCTTCTCAGCCTCCAATAGAATATCAAGACACTTCTAGACCCAGGAGTAGTACACCTGGCTTCACCTTCGAGGCTGACAACTCTAACGAAACCCCTATGACGCTCTCACCTACCAAGGAGCCTCCTGTCCCTCTTGTCCCTTCCAACGTTGTACGATATTCACTGACTGACAATCCCGTTCCCGCCGTCGTTGTGGATGGAGCTACACCACCATCATCTTCGGATAACGTTGCTTCAGTTGCTCTCGACCGACAACATTCAACAACGTCGACTATAGGAACACTACCAGAGACGCCTTTAACCGAAGTTGCACGGGCACCCGTTATCGAGAGCTCGCTTGCCGCTTTGAAGAAAAGTGATGCCCTCGAACGTCGGGCTTCTAAGCGCTTTTCGACGTATAATATCTCAAAGATGACCGGTGGGGGGATGAAGGAACGGTTGGGTTTGGGCCGTAGTATGAATAGGCGGTCAATGGCAGCTGACTCCTCGAACTTGACACCGGGTGAGCTCAACGTTCTGACTGAAGAGGACGAATCTTCGTCTGGGACAAGCCTGGGAGGCTCGAGTCGACCCAAAACTCGGGAAAACTTGATGGCGAAGAGGGCTCGGACCCCGACGCCTTTAGAGGAGGAAATACCTCCTATGCCGCCTCTGCCTGAGGCTACCACGCCGTCTTCGGATCCTGCAGTCTCGGCACCTCCCTTGAAGGAGTTTGCTGACGCGGTGGAGAAGCGACGATCTATAGTCTTCAGTAAGCCTGCCACGCAGGTTGAAGAGCCTGGAAGTCCCACATCGAGTGCGCTTACAGTCTTCCTACAGCTGGGTCGGGAAGTGAAGAAAGTGACTATCGAGAGGGGACTGTCATTTGCGTCGTTGCGCGTTCTATTCGTAGATAAATTCTCGTATAGCCCTGGCCAAGATAACTTTCCGGACATCTACATTCGGGATCCTTCCAGTGGTGTCATGTACGAGCTCGAAGATGTGGAGGAAGTCAAGGACAAATGTCTCTTGTCTCTTAATATTGATCGTGAGTTTTGTCAGAAGACTAATTTTTGCAAGTCGCTGATGGATGAGTTCATTTCAGCCCTTGATCAAATTAAGCAACACATTGATCAGCAGATGTCTGGCTTGACTCAAGAGCTGAAAGAATTACGCGGTACTGTCGGGTCATCGAATCGAATGTCCCAGATGGTCCGACAACCAGCGATTGTTACACAGCCCTTCGCTGACAACGATACACCCGTCAATCGACCGACTGATAAGCAATTCCAGCGTGTCGCTCGGCGGTTGTCTCGCCTTGTCGTCACCTCAGAGGAGACTGCACATACTCACGTAAACGGTTTCACACCACAAATGACTGGCACTACCGTCGTACAACCTCAAATGACTGGCAATACCCTCCAGTCTCAGATGACCGGCGGCTCTATGCTTTCGGAAGCCTCAAGTCGGATAGTTTTGGACTTGAAAACTCAATTCGACGAGGTGCAGAATCTCCGGCGCGATTTGGGCGTGATGCGGCAGCTCTATGTCGACTTTATATCTCAAACGAAGGAGTCCTTGAGCTCTCTGCGCTCGCAGACACAGGCGGTTCGTCAGCTCTCCAATGCGAAGGTCGGCGGCGCGAGGGAATACATCGATGCAGGGAAGACGAGCCTCGACACGCGCACACAGAATGTTCTTACTCGGGTCGAGGAGCTGCAGGATACGGTGGAGAACCTGAAGGACGACGTTCTAAAGCGCTTTATCAGTCCGCGTTCAAACGTCATCAAGACTGTCGAGAAGGATATTTCGGAGGTCTTTTCGGAGCTTGAGTCTCTTAAAGAATATATCAGTACCGTTAAACCAATGTGGAAGAAGACGTGGGAGGAAGAACTGCAGAACATCGTCGAAGAGCAACAATTCCTCATTCATCAAGAGGAGTTCATGCAAGACCTACTAGAGGATTACAAGGCGCTGACAGAAGTGTTCGGACACGTCGAGAAAGTAATCTCGATTCGTGGGTCTGGCGCGGTCCGAACGAGGGGATTCAAACCACCGTTACCTGAGGAGGAGAATGGCGGGATCAGTACGGTGATGATGGAGATCCGCAGTGCGGCGGTTGACCCGGAGCGACGCTTGAAGGCGATCGCGGCAAACCAAAAGAACCGCGAACGGGAAAAGGCTGCCCAATCGGACGAGTTCGAGGCGGAACTGAAGGGCTTCGTCTCAAGCAAGAAGCTCAAGATGACAGGCGGCGCGGAGGAGACGGAACGTGTACGGCAGAAGAGAAATGACTTGGCACTGAAGGCAATGTTCAACAGTAGTCAGTCGAACATCTCTGCTGGCTCTACAACACCCACATCCGCAACATCCCCAGATCCATCTCGTAGGGACGATCCAGGTAGCCCAGGGGGCTGATAGACTTCCGGATTTTACTTTCCTTTGTTCCCCTTTGGCTTGTTTCTGTTTTCCTCGCAAGAGCATTCTTGTTTTTCAACCCGTGTATTATCATCTTCATTGTTCTTATACCTCAATCTTACTGCTGACAATCTTTTCAAGGATACTACAACGTTGTTAGGTTATTACCGTCACTATGTTTTTCCTACGTGTTTCGTGAATATCAATCATCCTATCCCTGCCACTAGAGGACTCAAACTACGGTGGTGTACGGAGAACACTACAAAGTACAGGGCAGGAAGATGGCATATGGCTATGAATATGTAGAGAAGATGAAAGGAGACAAACAGACGAGACATCTGTTTGATTGCATTAGTCTACTTCTTCTTTCTCTTCTGGTTCTCGTTATGCTTCCTCATTTTCCTCTGCTTCTCCATTAAACTCGCCTTCTTTTTTCCGCGTACAGCGCTGCTCGCCATGATCATCATGATTGGCTTGTTCCTGGCCTTCTCGCGATTCGTAGACGAGCTTGGAACGTCCTTACGCTTCTTGCCTTTATTCGAGCCGAACTTCTCGCGCCCCTCGCGCCCCTCGCGGACCGACGCCATGCGCTCCTCATACGTCGCTTTGGCCTTCTTGCGTGATCCCAGGATGTCCTGCTCGCCCAAGAGCACGGCCTCGTCGCCGACACCCATCGGCATAGATCTCGAGAGCTCGCTGTGCTTCCGCTTCGAACCGCTGCTGCTCGCGGCTTTCGAGCGCAGGTCGTTAATGAGTGCGAAATCGGCTGGTGTGAGGATCTGAAATGCAAATATGAATTGTTGTAGCATTCATAAGAGACACGTGGACAGACCTTCGTTGCAGCAATACTCTGCGATAGATCGACTATAGGCTGCGATGCATTTTGAGCTTTCTCAGCACCGTCGTCCTCGTCCTCGTCCTTATCTTCGTCCTTGTCCTTGTCCTCGTCCTCGGCTTCGCCAATATGGCTTTCCGCATCTTTCTCTTTCTTTTCTTTCTCGTCATCGCTATCGCTCAAATCAAGCTCATTCTCTGAGTCGGACGGAACGTCTATCCACCCCTCCGAGGCAGATGAACTATCAGACGTCTCCGAGGCGACCTCCCATCCAGCCCAGTCCTCCTCATCATCGCCAGCTTCTGCATTGTCATCATCTTCATTTATCTTGCGCATATGGTCTTCCAGCAGCTATTTAAATAGAATCCGGTTAGACGATCGCTAGAAGCGCAAAATATGTGACCCACATCCAGTCCCTCAATAACTGAGTTACCGCCACCTGTCTCATGTCCGAATGCTGCAGGCTGGAAGGTCGCACCTTTCATGCTCGCCTCTTTACCCTAGAGTCCAGTAGATTAGACAGATCAATTCGCCCATATAACGTAGGAGGCTTGCCCTTTCTCTGCGCTTCAGCATTGACGGCATTTCCTGTCTGTATAGATGCAAGAGTCCTCTTGCACCGGCGATCACACTTTTATCTTTGCTCTTCCTATACTCAACCAGATCACCGAGTAAGTCCTCCTCCATCGCCAATGGCTGTCTTCTGCAAACCTCCCGGACCGCGTTCAAGCCCGCAGCAACGACCTCACTCCCGACACCCGGGTGCACGAACTCGTGCGCAATCTTACGGAGAACAGGGGTTAGCACATCCGGTGGAGTGAGCGGGTGTACAGAAGTTGCGAGAGCGGCCAGAATCGTCGGAATGCGTAATTGAGCGTGCGTGAGATACTTGAGCAGGTACGTGTAGAACGGGAGCACACAAAGCTTGTGCATGCCGAGCGAGCGGCAGAGCACCTGCATACAGAGCAGCTTGTGTTCCAGTGTGAAATGCTTGTCGAAGCGCGAAAGGTTGTCAAAGAGCTTCTCCGCGAATGTTTGCGGGTCCTGTAGTAGTTGGAGCGCAGCGAAGTTCGCTTTAGAGACATCTTCATTTTTTGATTTGTTTTTCTGTTTTTAATGCTTGTCTAAGATGAGCAGGTAGATGAAAAGTAGGTAGACTCACTTTCTTAATAGCTTTTATGTCCTTTGCGATCTTCTTATCGCCACTCCTTGTTTTTTTGTTTATGGTTCTCCTATGTTGGAGAGACTTCACATTTGGTCCCTACAGAATACTGGTGAGGAAGAAATTCAAAAAGCGACTGTATTCCTTACTTCTTCGTCTTCATCACTCGAGTCATCCTCCTCTTCTTCGTCGAGAAAGAAGTGTAAAGCTGCGCTTTGCACCTTCGTGATTGGGTGGAAGCATCCGAGAGAGACGATAGAAACAGATTTTGCATCATTCCTACGTTTCAATTTTGTTACTTCTCGTGAACGAAAAACAAAACTTAGAACGACGAAACGCACCAAACTCCCTTCTTCCATAGATCTTTTGTGAGAAACACAGCCCAAAGCGCATCTTCTCCGGCCTGATGCGACACATCCGCACCGCGCACGGGCTTCTTGCCCTTGTCAAAGAAAACATCCATGTCTGCACCCTGCTCGACCATACGAAAGAGCATCGCCTGCACGGCTCGATTAAGCTTGAGATTAGTGCGCTGGACATTGGCGGTGCGGATTTCTGATAGGATTGTCTTGCGTATAAAAGAGCGGAGAGTAGACGACGAAGTTCGCGGGAGAAGAGGAAACAGTGTTTTGAGGAGTCTGAGAGGTCAGTTAGCAAAGATCATTATAGAAACGTAGGAACCTACTCGGTGGGAGGGATGACGTCTTTCTTCCGAAGAATAATCAAGTTCGAAATCAAGCTCCTCTTCGTGTCTGCGTTGAGCTCGCCGTAATGGTTTAGGAGCAAGCTGGACAGTTCTGCCGAGAAGTTGGTCGTCTCGTTAGGATAGCATGGAGCGACCTGATTCAAAATAAGACCATTACAGACGAGCACAACCTTTTAGATGCAAAGAACACACCTGAGAAATGAAGGTAATCATATCCCTAAACTGCTCGGACTGTTCTACGGGGTTGGCTTGAAAGATATTCAAAATGCTCCTGTAGTGATTCCATTGCTGAAGAAACTCTTCCTTGTATGCTGCTGGGTCGCGTTTGATGAGATTTTGAAGCTGAGGTAAGTTCGAGGAGAGTAGGACTCCTCTCCCTGCGTGTGACCGAACCATCTTGAACCGCAGGCAGTCCAGTACAACTTTGAATGTGTTGACGACGACAAGTTACAAAATAAACTTTTGCAAGTGTGGTGCACGTGACTTGGCGCGTCGATCTAGATTAGTAATACTCCGATGAGCGTCAGCTTCCGGTCCGCTTTCGTTCTTGTCTGTCGTTTTCCTCCACCACCTCCGCAAACATGCCCGCCACTGGCTATGTCCTCGACAACGCTCTCGAAGCTGTCGGTAACACCCCACTAATACGTCTGGATAAAATCCGCCGCAATGAAGGCCTCCGATGCAATCTCTGTGCGTACATGACATGTGTGAGCATGTGTGGTACACCGTGTTTACGTGTCCCCCAGTGGGCAAGGTCGAGTATATGTCTGCAGGCGGTTCAGTCAAGGACAGGATCGCGAAGCGCATGGTAGAAGGCGCTGAGCAGGAAGGAAAGCTTATCCCAGGCAAAAGCATCGTCATTGAACCTACCTCAGGCAACACTGGTGAGTTCCTTATCGTTCACTTGTAGCGCACTCGCTAGGTCTTACAGCGACCGTACATAGGTATTGGCCTGGCTATGGCATGTGCCATCAAGGTAGCGTATACAGTGCCTTTTCATCGTCTATAACTACTGAATACATTAGATAAGGGATATTCGGTGATTATCACCCTACCTGACAAAATGTCACTTGTTAGTTGGTTTTACTTCTCATCCTATCCCCTCATACTGATCATTACCACAGGAGAAAGAGGCGGCACTGCGTGCCTTGGGTGCTGAAGTTGTTCGCACTCCAACAAATGCGGCCTGGGACTCTCCTGAATCGCATATAGGTGGCTCGCATTGTTCTCCCTTCTCCTCTCGTGGCTGAATTCCTTAACGGCTGCAGGTGTTGCTCAACGCCTCGAGCGCGCGATCCCGCATGCTATCATATTGGATCAGTACCGCAATGTGAGTGCCTTATGCTACGTAGCTCCGGATCTTGTATTCTAATCATGTACATCTGCGCTCGGATCAAGGTCAACAACCCTTTAGCACACCAATACACAACAGGCCCCGAGATCATCGAAGCCGTTGTTAATACTCCATCTACTTCGTCTAGGCCTTCGAGTGGCAAAGTCGATGCATTTATAGGTGGTGCCGGAACGGGTGGAACAGTGACCGGTATATCGCGTGCATTGAAGAAGCACAATGCCGATTGCACCATCGTAGCCGTGGATCCCGTGCGTCTCACATCGTGCTGTCTTATGCTCTCGCTGCTGACACATTAGTGCTACGCAAACAGAAAGGGAGCATCCTCGCGTCGCCGGAGAGCTTGAACGACGATGAACGCGGCGTTTCCTATGTTGTCGAGGGAATCGGCTATGATTTCATTCCAGATGTGCTCAGCCGCGCAGACGTAGACACATGGACCAAGACGAGTGACGCAGAGGCATTTGCAGCCGTACGGATCCTGATGCGCGAAGAAGGGTTGCTCGTTGGTGGGAGCAGCGGGAGTGCGCTGGCGGGTGCGCTGCGTTGGCTCAAGTCACCCGAAGGCGAGAAAATCGCGGCTGCAGAGGGCCAGAATGTCGTTGTCCTGCTTCCTGACGGGTGAATAATTTCCCTTTATTTTAAAAACTTTTTTACTGATCGTATGCATGTAGCATCCGAAACTACATGAGCAAGCCTTGGTTCCTGCAAATGACGATGGATGCTGAGCCATCTCCCCTTGCGAAACAAATCGCCAGCATTCTCTGAGGCCGAGATAGGGTCGAGCTTCGAAGCTCAATTAGATGTTGTCGATTTTTGTTCTGTTTCTTTTCTTATTACAATATGTAGAGCCAGCTTTGTTCCACCCAGCACTGTAAAGATAACATACACGCTCATGCTCAATCGCCACTTAGTATTCACTTTCGAGCAGGAGAAAAAAAGAAAAAGTACGAGGTTCAGAGGGAAGAGGTGCATGAAGCTCGTCATGATTGTGTCTGAGGCTGCGATTGCGCTTGTGGTCGTGATCCTCCTCCAAAGCGTGCCGTTGTACCCAGTACGTCGACGTAGAGTGGCCACGGCTTGCCCATCCACGTTGCGAGCTCCGTATGGTCCTTGTACGAATTGTTGGTGTTGGGATGTATCAGCACACTGAAAAGGGCATGGCGAGAGGGGGGCACGTCGGGAACGGGGTGCGTCAAAGAAGGCAAGAGCATAGACAAAAATAAAAAATAAAAGTGAAAGAATAAGTAAGAGCTGCTATTCTCGGGGGATAGGACGATACGCACGAGCATGGGCCACGGTTGACCGCGAGCCAGGAGAAGAATGCGCCGGTCTGGTGTGGCGTGAAGACATTTACCTCAAACATGGCAACCGGATGCGGGCCTACGTGCGCACAAGAAAACAACATGTAAGCTGACCTATATGCACACGGGCATGGGGGCTGGGCACGCACCGACGGGCTTTTCCCAGAATTTGTATATCCGCAGCTGTGTTGCGAGCAACGGAGAAAAAGTTAGTCAACGATAACACGTATATATATATATATATGCATAGGGCACACCTCGGGGAACTCCCGCCGGATTCGCTCGTGCAGAGCGCGCGCGTACGTCTTTTGCGACTCGACGGCCTGCATGTAATAGACTATATGCATCCACTAACCTCAATCGAACGTCTATCATCCAAATAGCAAGCTACTACGCACTGTGGAAATCAAACCCGTTGTTCGACGAGTCGATACTTCAAGCAATTATGAGAACGCGTCTGGAAGCCGCTACTGAAACGAGTGATTCTGAGCTCACGGGAGCGGGAACGCGTCGTACGCAGCAGACGTAGGCCCTGGTGGGTTGTAGAGCGACTTGCCGTCTGCATTAATCGTGTCTGGGAGCGGTGCTGCGTCTTCAGTAGCCAGCGAGAGGGTTTGGGAGTGTCGCCATCTCTTGGAGGTTAGAGTTGAGAGGAGGGGGCGCCGATCCTCGTCTACTTAAGCGTTTAATGGCACAGCTTCGGACGGATGAATTAAATTGCGACTCGGGATGCTGACGAACATATGACAAATGTATATGTAATTTAAATCCGAGCGGAAATGTGTTCGCGAAGAGGGCGCGTAGATGTTCTCAGGCAAATGGCATCATCACAGAAATTGTGGCTAAAAGTGCACATTATGCATGCCCTTTTCCTACCAGATCTCCTTCCTCATTCTGCTTTTCTCTTTGTAAAGGATGTGTTTTTGTTCACACACGATGAAACACCTCCCACCGATTTCTCCAGAGAGACTCTAGAGATCCAGTGAAACTGTCGAGGGTGCCTGGTTATATTCCGCAGTCAAATGATTAATCAGAAAGCTTGCGAACAGTTGTCAACGGCCCGATATTCCCTCCGAAAGTGCATATGAGCAAGTTGCATCGCTTTGACTAATCAAGTTTCGTTGCGCAAAAGGGGTTTACATATAAGGTACACATGCAAAGCATACGTCGGCCAGTGATGCATTGAACAAGGTATAAGACGGCCGCTGGGTTTTGTTGATCTCCCCGCTAAAGTTCCCTGGCTTGTTTTGAGGAGTCCAGATGAGGAAACTAGGCGTGGAGGATTTGGAAAATCAGGTCGTTTGCTGCAGAGTAGTATCTTGGTCTCTGTGGCCGTCACATCTACATTTTCATCTGTGCTTGCAGGTGAAGTCGTTCAGGGGTGCTCCACGTTAGCCACGTTCCGTTGACCTGATTTCCAAAAAGATTCAATTCAGTGGTACGAGAGGGACGAGGGAACATGTGATTCCGAAAGTCGCGATGTGTGTGACATGGTCGGCTGTCACAACGCGTTCGCGATTCGCTTGCTGCTTCCACTGCAGTCAACAACGTCGCCGCCGCTTTGCTGCCATCCTCGCTGCCACCTTCGCAGGAGCGACTGCAGCACGACATGTCGTCTAATAGAGAACCAGACAGAAGTTCTGCTCAGCAGACTCTAGACAGTATGACTTCTTTATATTCAAAGCAAATAAGCTGGTCTGACACACTGTCCGTGAACTTACCTTTCCGATTGATGATAGTCTTGTACGACATCTCCCAATTACTCAACACCCAACTTGACCGCGAAACCCTAGCCATCTGTGTGTCCATGATCGAGAGCGGTGTGAATCCTGAGGCACTGTCTGTGAGTTTCGAGCAACATATCCACGTGGGGGAGACATTGACGAAGCATCCTAGGCTGTTATCCTAGAGCTCAGACGTGAGAAAGCTTTGTTGTCGGCGCAAGCAGGAATGACCACATAGTGAGTGATCTGTATAGCGGCTGGAATCCGTAGCCTGTCCAACAAGTTGTATGCATGTGTCGTCCAGTAATTGTAAGCATTGTAAGATTGCACATTTGGTGTCTGGCTTTTCCAGATGTAATCATGGTATTGATATTCGTTGTAATTTTCAATTGAGCTTGGTGGTCAAATGTGCAAGGTCTGCAGGAGCAATCGAAGACTCGGAGTCGCGAGCTAACCCGAGCTTACAAATTGAATCAATCTGAGTGT
Organism: Phellopilus nigrolimitatus; assembly: GCA_021029095.1. Classification (NCBI taxonomy): domain Eukaryota; kingdom Fungi; phylum Basidiomycota; class Agaricomycetes; order Hymenochaetales; family Hymenochaetaceae; genus Phellopilus; species Phellopilus nigrolimitatus. Next base: position 210,346 of record JAJOHG010000007.1, read on the forward strand.
CGTAAGCTGACTAACTGCTTGTCGTTCGGTCAGCGAATCATGTCTTGGAAACTTCAGCTGTAACACTCATCAGCATCATGTCTCCTCCTGGCTCTCCTCGTCTTGTCGACTCTTTCACCGTCCCGAAGGACATTCGGAAGGAATTTGAAGACCTTGCAGAGGAAGAAGACTTTGATCCGTTTGCCGAGACTGCCTCAAAGCGCCAAATTGCGTCTCGCCAGTCAGACTACCACAACCGTCGTTTTAACCGCCAGGCGATTGAAAGCGCAGATGCATTCAAGGCTGCGGAGGATGGCTATGGACGTTGATGGAGGCTACAAGGAGGCTATGAGGCTCCAGCGGCTTGAGAAGGAGGAGGAGCGTGTCAGGCGCGCTATTGAGGAGAAGGAGAAGAAAGACCGAGAGGAGGGGTCGGAGAAGGCTGCGCTGGACAAAACACCTCCGGCGAAGGAACTCGAGGAGGCAGAGAAGATGCTACAGGCGATAGCCGCCGGTGCTAAACGGAAGAGGAGGTGGGACATTTCGGACGACAAGGAGAACCAGGAAGTCAAGCAAGACACAGGCGAATGGTCCAAGGAGGCTCTTGAGGCTGCTGCTCCGAAGAAGCGCCGCTCGCGGTGGGATGCAACGCCCTCTGACGCTACCGCCCTCGGAGAGACGCCCAAGCGCTCGCGCTGGGACCAAACACCCGCTGCAGAACCAGTGCAACCTATGGCACAGATTATAATGAATGCACCTGGGTTTATGGCAGGAGAAGAAAAGCATAATCGCTATCTGACTCACGAGGAATTGGATGCTATTCTTCCTCCGACTGGATATGTCATTGTCACCCCTCCACCAGGTTATGCACCGCATCGTGCGCCGCCTCAGCTTACCGGGATTGCGCCTGAGCTTGCTGGATTCCATATGCAAGAGGGTTCGGATGCTGCAGCGGCTGCAGCAGCGGCAGGTCTTGCCCCGGAGCTTCCGACCGAGATTCCGGGTGTGGGTAGTTTGGCATTCTTCAAGGCGGAAGATGCGCAGTATTTTGCGAAGATTTTGAAGGAAGAGGACGAGACGCAGTTGACGGTCGACGAGATGAAGGAGCGCAAAATCATGCGTCTACTTCTCAAAATAAAGAACGGCACACCGCCCGTGCGCAAAACTGCTCTGCGTCAGATCACGGACAAGGCGCGAGAGTTCGGTGCTGGCCCGCTTTTCGACAAGATCTTGCCATTGCTCATGGAGCGCACGCTAGAGGACCAAGAGCGTCATTTGCTCGTCAAGGTCATCGACAGAGTGCTGTACAAACTTGACGATCTTGTCCGACCTTACGTCCATAAAATTCTCGTCGTCATTGAGCCGTTACTTATAGACGAAGACTACTATGCTCGTGTCGAAGGCCGGGAAATTATCTCTAATCTATCGAAAGCCGCTGGTCTGGCGCACATGATCTCGACCATGCGTCCTGATATTGACCATGCCGACGAGTACGTGCGCAACACTACCGCTCGTGCCTTTTCCGTCGTCGCGTCTGCCCTCGGTATTCCCGCCCTCCTCCCTTTCCTGAAGGCCGTTTGTCGCAGCAAGAAGTCATGGCAGGCGCGCCACACTGGTATTCGGATTGTCCAGCAGATTGCAATTATGATGGGATGCGCTGTCCTCCCGCACCTGCGCAATCTCGTCGACGCTATTGCTCATGGTCTTACCGACGAGCAGCAAAAAGTGCGAACAATGACTGCCCTGGGTCTTGCAGCACTCGCCGAGGCAGCTGCACCTTACGGTATTGAGTCCTTCGACAATGTGCTGAAGCCTTTATGGCTTGGTATCCGTTTACACCGTGGCAAAGGCCTCGCGGCGTTCCTCAAAGCCATTGGCTTCATCATCCCGCTCATGGACCCAGAATATGCCTCTTATTACACAAAGGAAGTGACAGTTATCCTTATTCGCGAGTTCCAGACTTCTGACGAGGAAATGAAGAAGATTGTCCTTAAAGTCGTGAAGCAGTGCGCTGCGACGGAGGGTGTCACTCCACAATACATCAAGCAGGACATCCTTCCGGATTTCTTCAAGTCATTCTGGGTGCGGCGTATGGCACTCGACCGGCGCAATTACAAGCAGGTCGTCGAGACGACTGTCGAACTCGCTCAAAAGTCAGGTGTCGCGGAGATCGTCGGCCGCGTAGTGAACGACCTCAAGGATGAAGCGGAACCGTACCGTAAAATGGTGATGGAGACAATCACTAAGGTCATTGCGAGTCTCGGCGCAGCAGATATCGACGAGCGGCTCGAGGTGCGTCTCGTAGATGGCATCATCTACTCTTTCCAGGAGCAGACGACAGAAGACCAAGTCATGCTTGATGGCTTCGGAACCGTTGTCAACGCTCTCGGCATCCGCGTGAAACCGTATCTCGTCCAGATTGTATCGACGATACTCTGGCGGCTAAACAACAAAAGCGCGAAGGTTCGTCAACAGGCAGCTGACCTGACGTCGCGACTTGCGGTCGTTATCAAGCAGTGCGGTGAGGACCAACTCCTCAGCAAGCTTGGTTTGGTCCTGTTCGAGCAGCTGGGTGAGGAGTATCCAGATACGCTAGGTAGTATCATTGCAGCTGTTGGAGCTATTGCCAATGTTGTGGGTATGACACAGATGAACCCGCCGGTGAAGGACTTATGTGAGTATTCTCTGGAATCTCGGATGCTGTATGTCGCTGACAACTCTTCTAGTGCCTCGTATGACTCCAATTCTCCGCAATCGCCACGAAAAGGTACAAGAGGCATCAATCAATTTAATTGGCCGTATTGGTGAGTTTTATTCGCGCATATTGGAAATGATTATATTGATCCCCCTCCCCCCTTTTTTTTTCTTCTAGCCGACCGCGGTGCAGAGTTTGTTCCTGCAAGGGAGTGGATGCGTATCTGCTTCGAACTGTTGGATCTTTTGAAGGCACACAAGAAGGCTATCCGACGAGCGGCTGTGAACTCCTTTGGTTATATCGCTAAGAGTTTGGGCCCTCAGGACGTACTTTCGGTACTTCTAACGAATTTGCGCGTGCAGGAGCGTCAGAGTCGTGTGTGCAGTACTGTCGCCATTGCTATTGTCGCAGAGACTTGTGGACGTGAGTAATTCTTGAGTGTTTAAAACGATATACGAAAATGCTAATATTTGTTTGTAGCTTTCACTTGCATTCCTGCAATCTTGTCGGAGTACCGTACGGCGGAGTTGAATGTTCGTACCGGCTGTCTGAAGGCTCTGTCGTTCGTGTTCGAATACGTTGGTCCTCAATCTGCATACTACTGCGATTCGGTCGTGACCATGCTGGAAGATGCGCTCACTGACCGCGATCTCGTACATCGGCAGACGTCGAGTACCATCGTGAAGCATCTCGCGCTTGGCGTTGCAGGTCTTGGGTGCGAGGACTCGATGCTGCACCTTATGAACCTCGTCTGGCCGAACTGCTTCGAGACGTCACCTCACGTCATCGGCGCCGTGATGGATGCGATCGAGGCGATGCGCGTAACGTTGGGTCCTGGCGTTCTGTTGAGCTACGTGCTGCAAGGCATGTTCCACCCAGCCCGCAAGGTGCGCGAGGTCTACTGGCGAATATACAACGCGCTCTACCTCGGCGCTGCGGACGCTCTCGTGCCGTTCTACCCAGATTTGTCCGAGCTGAGTGAGGGTCAGAATATGTATGATAGGTCGCCGTTGCAGATGTTTATTTGAGTCCCTCCTGTGTCCATGTAGTTATTTAGTTAAATACACCGTATTCTAGTTTTTTTTGCCCCTTTGGTTGTGGGCCGCTGTGGCTACTCCTTAGTGATGGGAGTTGATAACGGAAATAGCCGGACTCGCCTCACGCGGTAATGTGATCTGCAGCTTTCCCGGAAAGTTTCTCTCCTACTCCCACACCCTCTCAGTGTTACCTCCACCCGCCCGTTATGCCCACCAACGCTCCGCTAGCGCCAGCGTCGGAAAACCCTTCCCCCATCGCTCAGCTCCTCAACACGCTTGGTCTGACGCGCGAAGACCTCTTGCGACACACTTCCCAGATGCGCGATTTTCTCGACTCGGAAAACGCGAAAACGACGCGTGCCCGTAAGCAGGCTAGAATCCCTCCGCAGCTCCCTCGTCACGAGCACTCGGAGCCTCCGGCCATCTCCTACGCGCAGCAGTCTCCACCAAGGGAGATCGTGCCGCTTCCGACGCGCACAAGCCACCGTGCAGCCACACCGACCCCTCCACCGCAGCCGTCCCTAGCGCGTCGCTCCCGCTCATCTTCGCGTCATCCCACCGAGCTCTATTCGTCTGATTCTGATGCAGAGCAGCCATCTGAGAGGAATTGCCACCGAGACACCAGCAGGATCGCGAGCGGCGGCGGGCCCGTGCCGCCGCATCGCCGTCACGACCCAAGCCAAGTCTCGACGAGATCATGCAGATGCGCTCGAACAAGTCACGACGCGTTTCCGAGTCCGAGGAGTCAGAGGACTCCGAGGAGGGATCCATTCGCGTGAGTGACGCGCTTTTCTGCCAATTGACGCGTTGCTTAATGTTTTTACCTCTTCTTTTAAATTATCTTTTAAATTATTCAGGACGTGTTTACTAGTCGCCACGTTAAGCCCAAATCACCTCGCTACCGTTACCCGCACCCTGCGAAGACGCAACACGTACGTTTCATGTGTAATGTGCAACTGGCCACTTGCTGACTCCCATTCATAGCTATCTCAGTCTGTGCAGAGCAGTAGCAAGTACTATAGAGAAGTGACTGAGGTAACTCCTATTGCACCTCCAAATGGTAACTATTACCGAAACCGCGATACATCTCAGGTATGGTTTTCCTGTGGCGGAGGAGACAGAACGTTTCTGATCTAATGAAAATAGGTTCCTGTGACGCCTCAGACAACCAGACTTCTTGAACATAATGTGAGGGTATTTTCTTTCTCCTACAGGAATACAAATTGATTGCTTTCCCTTGAAGTTGCCTATCATTCCTTCACATTCAGCTATTACTCCTATGAAACGGGAAAACTCTTTCTCTCGTCATCAATCTACTTCTAGCAGCTACTTACCCCCGTCATCCCCTATCCCACCGTCCTCGCCTATCTCTAGTCCTCGCCGCTATTCACGCAATCTTGCCTCATCGCCAGGTCCCATGAGCGATCCTCCCGATCAGTCCGATCCAGACCTGCCTTACACTCTACCGCCTGAGCCGTATTCGGCGGAGAAGCCAGATTTATCTTATGCAGCACTCATTGGACAAGCGATCCTTGCCTCACCTGGGCAGTGCCTTGCGCTTGAAAGACATCTATGATTATATCAGTATCGTATATCCCTTCTTCAAACGCGATGGCTGTTCTCACAGCCAGAAGTGGATGAACGCAATCAGGCAGAATCTAACAAATACTCCTCAATTTTTCAAAAGAGAGCATCCGAGTGGAAAGTTAGCGAAGGGATCTCTCTGGTGCATTTCTGATAACGACCTACCTTGCTTCGCAAATGGCGGCTATAATCGGCATGCCCTGAATCCGGAGAGTTCGCAGTCCGTAAAGGCAGAGAAGAGAAAACGAAAGAAGGAAGTGCAGAGGCAGCTACAAGATAACACAAAGAGAGCTACGGCTCATGCCCGCAGCTGGTCCAGGCCCCTTCACGTTCCCTTATGGTTATTCCCAGATGGCTGATCCTTCGTTCTATAATCAAAACCTCGGTGTTCAAGTACAGGCGGACATCATATTTCCTCCTCTTCCAGTCAACCATCCGAATGCCCACTTAGTCAATGGAGCTCACTCGTCGAGCTCATCGGTGGATGAAGATATGATATTCCCGCCATTGCCTGCATACTCGCAAACAAGAATTGTTCGAGAACAAAAGATGCAAGACTTGTCAAGACAGTCTTCCATGTCTTTGACAAGGGCCTCGTCTCACGACTCCTCTCAAGTAGCATCCGACGATGATCACCAGAGCGCAATCTCGGCTCCACCAATGTCATCTGCTTCGAGCTCTGCCTCTATTCCTGATTTAACGCCGAACAACAGCTCCTCGAGCCCTCCTGAGCCAGAGGAAAACGGAGACGATGATGCCGAATTCATATATATCAACAGCACTGCTGGGTCTGAAGCGCAGTCCACTGACGAAGATGAAGAACTCTTTGATACGTGGGTAGGACAAAGGGAAGGGCAAGGCTATTGAGGTAGGGTTTTCTTAACATGTGTCATAAGTTGATGTCACTGACCTTTCATCCTTCAGGCTCCCTTGTTCCCGCGCTTGCCTCCTATGCCTTTGTCGCCGACTACTAGCCGCAGGGGAACAAAGACCACTCGGAGTCCTCGCTCATCCCCATTCGCAGGAACGGGCTTCCTCGGATACCCACTCACTTCTGGAGCCGCTCGCCCCTCCACGCCCCCTCCCAGTTTCTCGGGTTACTTGGAAGGGAGTTTGACGATGACTCCTATTGCAAAGCGTAACCCCCCGACGACGCCCACGCGAAGCATAGCTCGATTCAAATCATCCAGGCCGGCAGGTGAAGACATCACTGGTGGTGATGAGCAGCCAACCGTTTTCGATGCGATACCCCGAACACCTTCCCGGCGCCCTGCCGAAGTCTCCTCTGGGGCTGGTCCCTCAAACTTCCCTGAGACACCTCGAAGAATATTCTCGCCCTTCGGGACGTTTTCTCCATTCCGCACGCCGTCGCGGCGCGGCATTTTTGATCCAGCAGACCCGGGTACGATGCTGGACGAAGAGCTGTCGGCGCTTGCTTCGGCGAAGCAGCGCGGACCGCCGATTAGCCCTGTCGGGTTCTTCCCTCACGGGAAGGGTCTCCTGTACGAGAGCCCAAATCTGCCGAGTCCCGACAAATGGAGGCCGTGGTGAAGTGTAGGTACGAGATGAATGAACGATCGAACGACTTGCGATGATGTTACGATGAATTTGAACGCGCGGTTGTAGGTTATGTGTGCGATCGATATTACAGATTTCTGTTTCCAATTTCTTGCTATTTCTTACTTATTTATTCTCTTATGCGTCCTTTATCTGCTCCAGCGATTGCTTCTTTGTACAGAGCACGTATACATATAGCTAGCGAGAGCACTCGAGTGTAGCGACCAGTTTCGGTTTTTCGAATTCAATTTACGTTTTTTTAATCCTTTTGTGCACGTGATGAACGTGTACTTGATTTGCGCGTCTATTCCGGATCTGTCTGCAAAGCGCCTCCTCCTATAATGCCCCCTCAGCCCGGCATGTTCCCCATACCTTACGCCTCTGCCCACAAGAGTCGCACAAACGCACTCCTCGACGCTCACGACGCCAACATGGCATTCCACAATTCCGCTCTCGCATCGTCCTCTAGAATGCACGGTGAGCGGCCGGTCTAGACTTCCGGGGAAGTAAGATAACTAACGACAACCATGGGGGATCAGGACACTGTGGAGACGACCCTAAGAAGGACAGAAGGAGGAGAGAGATCGCCAGTAGGCTAGGCAGAGAGATGTCGGACAAGAAGGATGTGTGCGTTGTTTCTTCTTTTCCCTGTCTTCTAACCGGATGCTCAAGGTAACATCTCCGCCACACCAGTGCCCGGCAGTACACAGAATCCATCTCAGCGCTGCAGAGCTCCGCACTCCAGCTTTCGACGCGTCCACACACGTCCTCTGCATACATGCTCCGCCTATACCCAATTTCCCTCGAGCGTTCCGCGCTCCTCGCGCAGCTCGCCGCGGAGGAGGACAACGCGCACGAGGCGGTGCGCATCGCGTACGAGGAGGAGCGCGATCGCGTCGAGGAGGAATGGCGCAAAGGCCGCGATCGCGTCCGCGAGCGGCTGCTCGAGGGAATCGAGGAGCGCAGGCGCCGCGCCCGCGAGGAGAAGGATGGCGAAGGCATCAGTGGTACGTGCGCATTCGCTTTCCAGTGGACTTTTACTGACTTTCTTTCTGCGCTCGTTTTCGTTCACGAAGATGCGGCGCTCGACTCACAGTCGCGCTCGCACATTACGCGCAAGCTTCGCAACAAGATGGGCGGTTCCCCGCCACCGCCCGCGTATGCAGGATATCTGGCAGGTGGATCGTCCGCGCTGCCCGCGACAGTCGTGCCTGTTCCGAACCCACACTCACTCGCAGTCGACGAGTTGCCGTCGCCGTTCCCTTTGCCACTCACTGCGTCCGCGCCTCCAGGCGGATACAACGGCTCGGGCAACGGCGGTGGCGGGCAGAAGAGGAAAAACAAGGGCGGCGGCGTGCAGCCACAGGCGCTGACGGGGCTCGGCAAGGCGATTCAGCAACTCACCGCTGGCAAGGAGCTCGAAGTCGAGAATGACCTGGGCGAGATTAGACGGTATACGAAACGGCGAAGAGCGGCAGCGAGTGGCCCGGCGCAGAAGACATAGATTCTGACTTCCGCGCTGAGGTGTGGCTATTATCTTTATTTTTGTGGGGGCCTATGGCGGATTCAAGGCTTCCTTTTTATTGTGTGCGTGCTCTTTTCTGCATGTCTTTTTCTTTCGATTTCTGTGTATTCCCAATGCTGGATTACTCGCGACAAAATGTAGAAAATATCATGATTCGTTTCGCCACTGGGAGTCCATTATCGAGGAGCCTGCCACCTTCAGCTCTAAGTTGCTTACATGGCAACGGCAAAGCTGGTCACGAAAGTGCTGCTGGTCTTGACAACAGATGGTAACAACGGCTTTCGGGGCACGAAGTGCCCTTCCGTGACATCTATCACATTGAACTCCGCGGCGCTCGGAACAAAATTTCGGCGACCTCCAAAAATATGTATAGCCAACGATGCGTGGAAAAAGATAACGACGGTTAACATCTACTCATCTTCCGTCTACACAAAGTCATCCGAAGAAGGTTGAAGATCAAAAGTTCCCTTTCCAATCCACGCGACCGAGCGAAGTTCCCTCAAAAAGAATGATTGCAAAATAGAAATAACGAAAACAATCTACACTGTAAACACTTCGTGTCTACCTCGAACTATCGTCCACAGCACATTGTCCAGAGAATACAGCGCGTACTAGCTAACTACCTCAAGACATGTCCTCAAGACGGTTAAGGTAAGAGCGGCGGAACTTTGCGCTCGACCCTCTGTTCAAAAAGTGTAAGCCAATGAACATTTTTTTACTTACTGAAATTCAATGCTTACCTCGCGCGAAGGCCTCCCAGAAGACCGCTGACAGCGTTGTTGCCAGTCACACTATCCGCAACATTGCCTACCGCACCAGTGACACCGTTGACGACGTTGCTGACTCCGCCGAGCAATCCTCCACCGCCGGCAGCCGCACCACTTGATGCAGCGGGGGCGGCGGCAGCGTCTTGGGAAGCGTTAGCGTCAGCTGCGAGGTTCTTGACAGCGGCTTTGTCGGCCTTTCCGGACTAAAGAACCAATGCCCACAATTAATAAACGATATAAAGGATTTAAAAAATACACGCACGTTCGCAGCGCCATTAGCATCTGCACCTGCGCCAGAGCCAGCCGCAGCAGCGGGATCCGCCGCGCCCGCGCCCGACGCATCGCCAGATCCTGTCGAATTCGAGGCAGCACCACCCGCAGCCGCACCTGCTCCCGAGTCTGCAGCACCTGCTCCCGAGTCTGCAGCACCTGCTCCCGAGTCTGCAGCACCTGCTCCCGAACCAGCAGCGCCTGAGCCTGAGCCTGAGCCTGCATCAGCGCCTGCACCTGATCCAGATGAGTTCGAGGCTGCGCCCGAGGCCGCAGCGCCTGCCGCAGTTGCAGTTGCCGCCGCAGGGTCCGCCGCAGCTCCAGAGCCCGCCGCCGCACCGCCTGCAGCACCAGCACCGGCATCGCAGTTCCCTGAGGACGCGCCGCTGCCAGCTGCACCACCGGCAGCAGAGCCTGTAGAGTTACCAGCTGCTCCACCCGCCGCGCCGCCCGCTGCACCCGCTGCGCCACCGGCAGCAGCACCTGTAGAGTTACCAGCTGCGCCTCCGGCTGCTCCACCCGCCGCACCACCCGCCGCACCACCCGCCGCACCGCCAGCTGCCGCACCGCCCGCTGCACCCGCCGCACCGTCTGCTGCACCTTTGGCTTTCTTTGCACCCTTACCAGCAGCAGCACCAGCAGCGTCACCGGCAGCAGCACCACCAGCAGCATCACCTGCAGCAGCACCACCAGCAGCAGCGCCTGTAGAGTTGCCAGCTGCACCAGCAGCGTCACCGCCAGCTGCACCGCCAGCTGCACCACCGGCTGCACCGCTAGCGTCACCACTCGCCGCACCGCCAGCTGCATCGCCAGCCGCACCACCTGAAGCGGCACCCGTAGCATTACCAGCGGCGCCCCCTGCTGCATCGCCGGCAGCTCCGCCGGCAGCACCACCCGCTGCATCGCCGGCAGCACCACCCGCGGCGTCGCCCGTAGCATTACCTGCGGCACCGCCTGCAGCAGCACCACCCGCCGCTCCTGCGGCACCGCCTGCTGCCGCGCCGCCCGCCGCTCCTGCAGCGGCGCCTTTAGCAGCGGCTTTCTTTTTGGCAGCACCGGCAGCGGCGCCCTTCGCCTTGGCGGCAGCGCCCTTCGCTTTGGCAGCACCTGCTCCGGCGGCTGCACCACCCGCCGCAGCACCTGCCGCAGCGGTGCCGTTACCGGCGGCGGCGGCTTCGTTGTGTCTCCTCTGCAGGAGATCCAAGTCAGAAACTCCGACAACGAAGACGGAGATTAGATATGACGTACCTCGAGACCGACGTTAACTGGAGAAGGTGCAGCAAGCGCCGACCCGGCGAGCGACGCGAGAAGGAACGAGACGAATGCTACGTTGTAACGCATCGTGCACTAGGCAAGGATAGGAAGGAGGAAGGAGGATACGCCGTAGATACGGTGTCGAGGCTTGAAAGGAGCGAGACACAAGCGAGAGGTCAAGTCGACAGTGAGTGATCGTGATTGTTGACGAATATTCCTTGCAGGGGAGGATATGAAATGAAAGGATATCCGCGCAGCGGTGTGTATGCCTCGGTCACAGACCAAGAAAGAGGTGAGGTAGGAAAGGGTGAAGGGGGAACGAATGGAGAGGCCATCGGTTAGACTGAGGGGACCTTTATACGCTTGAGGTGTCCTCCCAACCAGCGACTATTTCCGAAGACGAAGATCAGACAGAAACATAGAAGTCACCAGAAATCACAAAGCTGTCCTCGCTAGAAAACAAAACAGACGTTCCCCGCGCGATAGACGACGTAAGTTCGCGACGAGGGGACAAGTTTCAGCAGGAGTTTAGACTAGCACGATTAGAAGAAGCCATATTAGTGCTATTTTCGGGGCGTGCTGCGCAACCTTGTATTTCCTCCGCTCCACAGCAGCCTAACGACAGTCGTGTCCGCTAGCCGCAATGAAGAAGAAAAACATACGGTGTCAGAAGACATATGTGTGAACGCACCTTGCGCACGACTCGTCGTGCGCAGTCGATGCTTCCCCGCAGTCACTTAATAAAAGGGCATCGTTACGACCTATCGTCAACACGACGCGTCGCGTCATCTGTGCTGCTCACGTGATCTGGACGCGCAACGCGCTCGAAAAATCTACTTCACATCATGAACCTCGTTACTTGCGTCACAGTTGATACATTGTCGAGCTGAGAGCTCTTCTCCAATGATAGAGCAAGTTGATCATATTTCTACAATTGTATCATCTTCGTCGTCGTCACCCAGTAACGAACCTGTCGGTGCGGTCTGGTGATTGTCTTCCTCGACTGCTGGATCTTTTGATGCCTTGTCGACGTTGGGATCCAACGTGCGATGGCTCCAGCCGTCGCTTTCGAGCTCGTGAAGAGGTGCTTCGTCGCCTTTTATTAAGTTAACTAGTCTTTCGATCTGTTCCGATACCTGTAAAATAAATAATATGTAAACAAGTAGTCCTTTAAAAGCGAGCTCAGATGACAACTATAACCTTTTCGTCCTGTTCAGCGAGATGCATGGCTCGCACTACCTCGTAAACACCATTGTTGCGCAAGTAATCACGTCCGCCTCGTGTCGTGCACACGAGAAGAAGTGTCTCGACGTGCGTTAGTCGTAAGACCTCGTCCACTTCGCGCTTTTTTGTATTAGGAAGAAGCTGCACAGCTGCGGGAAGCTTTTCTTGGTCCTATAAAGCACAAGTGTCTTGTCTGTTAGAATTGTTTTCGGAAAGACCGAGTAGTTACCTAGGACTCACTTCCAGATCGAACTCCTCTGGTCCTGCCAACGGTAAGAGGATATATGGCAGGGCATTTATTCCAGGCGCTGAAACTCCATAAGGAGGGACGGAAACGAGTTCTGTCTCCGGAGAAAGGATTGCTTTGTGAGCAGGAACGTCGAACGCGCAGTGTCTATACACGAATTTTAACTCAGAGAATAGAAAGAGAAAGCGGTTGGAAACTCACTTTATTGTTGATGCAACGCCACCTCGCCTTATCGTATCTGTATGCTCGGTGAAAGCGACCAGTTGTGACAGAGGATATTCAAGCTCTCCGCCTGTACCTGAGACCAGAATATCTACGGGGCGCGGAGCCAGGAAGAACTGCCGACCAGCGGGGACCTACCTTACCGCCGGGCGATACAAAGATAGCTTAGTCTTCATGTAGCATCACCGAATTTGGTACACGTACCATGCTGATATTGGCGAAAACGCTCGCAAGGAAATGCAAATCTCCCTTGCGATTCTTTTGCTCTGGTGTGACGTCCACTTGCGCTCCTTGTACGAAGGCCTGAACAAGGAGAGGTAGAGCCAGTACATCCGTCGCTTCGCCAGAAGGATATGACAATGGTGGAGGGCTTGTCCCAGATCGTGATTGAGGGGGATAATAAGGTGGTATCGCAGAAGATTGCGGTATTACAGCAACCTTGAGTGAGATCAGTGCCACACACGTTAATGCCTGCGACGTGATATTGGAGAGAAGCATGGAAGCTAGATCTGCGAGTATAGATGGGGGATTCTACGTATGTAGCATTTAGCTTAGGAAGAGCGAGCGCAGGACGATGTGAGCAAACTGACAAGAATGTAGGAGACTAGAAATGCTAAGAAGGTCGGCTCAGAGAGAGAAGAGTTGAGGACGGCGTCGTCTGAGAGGTTGATCAAAGCGCGGAATGCATCATGCGCAATCGCCTGTACTTTCTGTCAGAAACAGAGATGCATACATGGAGGTTGCAAGAGACGTACCAATTGATCCCGACAAAGCAACTTCAAATCTCGTATGCAGTCATTCCCTGCCGCTCCAATCCCCGTAAAGAATATGCCTCTGTGCGGCGAGCCCTTCGGTGTATGGCCCAGCAGATTTGAAAGTGCAATTTGTCGGACTTGAGGGTTTTTATCGTGTAAAAACTGTAAGAGCTATATAGAAATTGGAGAATGATTATTTTGACCTAAAGGCAAGCAAGCTCACCTCTTTTAGTTGATCCTCCATGTCACCTACGTCGAGAGCGATGATGACGGTTTGCGCTGGCAAGCATGGGACGGCGGCGCCGCATACAATTTAGTTCGGCCAATATTGTGCACAGCCACACCAGGATCCCGGCGGTTCACACGCTCCTGTACGTCAAACGCCGACGGCCACCAAGTCGACGCGCTCGTCGCCGACGACGATGAAGGCGAGCGGTTACAACATCATGCGCGACGACAGAGCGCTCCTCGAGGAGCATGAAAAGTCTCCTGCATCCTTCTCTGTCCATCTGTACCCCGCCCATTGGACGCTCAACAGTGGTCCCAACTTCATGTATAATAACGAGGTCTCGGTGAGTAGCACACTAATCCATCGTGTTCGACCTTTAAACCACGCTTCTTGCAGTCGATATTGGAGGACATACGAGCATTCAGGATACCCACAGACTTTATTCAGCTATTTGACGATGCAGGTGTACCATACTATAATGGTGAGTTGTCGCGCTTGTGGCACGCACAGCTGGATATGGCTGCTGACTTTCAGCTGACTTGCACAGGTTGCTTGATCGTTGAAATTCGAGATTATCGACCGGCAAAGGCAAAGGACCCTATTTTGGAGAAACCCGACGTACAGCGAGTTGTACTGCGTCCCAACCCAGAAACGATATGGGCGGATATCTGCATGATGAACGCGAAGACCGGTTCGGCTTGGACAGACGTAGAGGCTTTGGAAATCGAAGCTAAGCTATTGGTGCGTCTCTTCCATGCTTTGCATACGCCCATGCAGCTCATTTACCCCTTCAAACAAGATGTCAACCTCGACCCCTTTGTGCCTAGATCCTGATCCTCACCTGACACGCGTGGTCAATAGCATTCTCCGTGTATCAACGCCTAACGTCCCCAATTCGCTCAAGCGGAAGGCAGCAGCCATGGTCGACCTTGAAGAGGACGAGACAGAGAAGGCGAAACGTGCGAAAGTTATGCAGTACATGAACCCGCAATTCAATACGGCTCGCAAGCCGGTTCATCCTAGGTGTGTCTTTCTACGACCTTACTATGGACATTTCTGTTACTGAGTTCTCTTCTCGCAAAGCTATAAGATACTCAAACTCATGGAGCAAAAGCGAGCGCTTTCCCAGCAGCAGGCCTCAGCCCGACCGCCCTCAGCAATCATGTCTCAAGTCATGCTACCAGCAAATGTGGCGGCTACTAACAGTAACAGCGCTGTGCAAAATTCTGACAATGTGAGGAAATTGCTCTTTTTTGAATAGTAGGCTTGAACCTAACGACCATTTCTCTCCCGACAGTCAACCTCTACAGTCCAAACTGTTGCTCCTATGATGACAGCTCGTGTCTCGCAAACGAAGTGGTGTAACGCAGCCTATTCCGATGGCAATGTCTTTTGTACAGCCTCAGCCGCATCTCCAGCAAGCTGTCGACCCTTCACAAAGACGGTCACCTGTGAAACAACTGCAGCAGTCGTCAAATGCCCCTTCGCCCCAACGTCCTCCTTCACAACCTGCCTGCTGTGACCCAGCCGAATGCTGTCGATTCTCGGCAAGCGCAGGGACAATCTTCTCAGCAGCCAGTTAACTTTAATCCTCCTATGCCATCTTCTAATTACCTTAACGCTCCGCCAACTGGCAAGCGGCAAGCTCAGAAACTTGGCACACCGGCTGCGCCGAACCTGGCCCTCCCTGCGCAGCAAACAATTACTCAACCTCAGCTTCAACCTCAGCCTCAGCATTTATCCCAATCACAAATGCCCGCTCAATCCCAGATTCAGCCTCAGCCACATGTACAGCACCCGCCGCCTCCCCAACAGCCTCCGTCGAATATGACGCAGTACCTTCAGATGCAGCAAAATGGTCGAGTGATGGCTCATCAGGCTGCAGTCGCTGCCGCTCAAAGACAGGTGCAAAGCGGTCGAAATACCCCAGCGAATGCAAATAATGCACGTATCTCTCCAGCTCCTCCTGCATCAACGATGTCCCGTAGTCCTATGCCACCTACAGCGGCAGCGATGGTTTCTGGGCGCAACACACCAGTGGCAGGTAGTCCACAGGTCGCTCGCGGGAGCCCGCTGGCTGCAAACCATCCAATCGCCGCACGCAATGTCGGCGCACAGAACGTTATGCAGCAACAACTTCACGCCCAGCCGCAGCCTATGCCGGCTGGCACACATCCAATTATGCAGAGAAACCCTGCTTTATTATACCAGCAGCAGCATCAGCTCCGTATGCAGCAGTTGGCGTATATGCAGGCACAGGCACAGGCACAGGCACAGCAGGCGGGCCTGCAGCAAGGACATATGTCGCCGGCGCCTCAACAACATCAGGCTCAGCAAGCTGGAAACGTGCAAGTTCAGCAACCCTCACAAGAGCAGACCGTTGCGCCGCAGCAATTTGCGCCGATGAACCCTCAAATGCTCTACATGCAGCAACAGCAGCAGTATATGGTGTGGGCAAGGATGATGGCGGGACGAGGCGCATCTCAGATGCAGAACGGACAGCAAATGCCTCTCATGCCTCCGGGGATGACACCCCAGCAGATGCAGACATTGGGAAGAGGAGCTGTGCCTGGAAACCTCCCAAACCGCTGACGGATGTCCTGATCTTAGTTCGCTTTGTATTTTCTCTTTTATGCATGTTTCATCAGTACGCAGTATCTCTGTCGTTATAGCAGATGTATTATCCTGTATTGTAGGTCATCACCGAGTTCTTCTTGCACGACACATAACTAGCAGTCTGCTCTCCCACCTGGGAATTCGGATCCTGACCACTGTCATGCGATCGATGATGTCAAGACGTCGAAGGCTCGAAGGCTCGAAGACTCGAAGACATCGAAGCAGAGGTCGTCGAGAACGTCGTGGCACATGGCACGAAGCTTTAGACTGCTGCCGATCCGCAAATCCCTTCTTTTCTTCCTGCATTCTTCTCATGTCCGAGAAAGGATGCGACCTTTATTTCGAAGAGGTTCTATTCGTTTCTTTTTTCAGAGACGAGGAAGTAAAGAAGTGCTACGCAACAACAGACGGGGAGACAAGAGGGGGGAGGAGCTCTGATATCTTCTGTCGGCGTATGTCACTGCATCGGCCTCAAACGGCAGAGCTCGGTGATCTGATTCGAACCTTCTCAATCCCGATAGAGCCTATTTATGTCGGGTGTGTATGGATACACGAGTCGGCATGAACGGTCTGCGTTGACATTTGGCGCAGTAAGGCGACTGTGGGAAGCAGTAAATTAAGAATCTATCAGACTCAAGTGGTAATCTCATCTCAATACTCATATTAGTATACATGAGGCGATAGAACACCTGAAAGACACAATCCAAAACGCCTGACGTACGCTTGGAATAGATACAGGTGTATCAGCTTCTTCCGTATACGAGTGCAGTAACCAAGCAAGTTAGTTGGTAACGCACCTTCCAAGGATTAAAATGTCTCGGTGATTCTCTCATCAAGAACTGCGAAAACACTCAAAATCCAAAACCTTGACTGCCATTGAAACAGGGCTATTAGGGACATGGCCACAATGCCAGAACACAACGAATGCAGCTGCTGATGCCGGATGCATATCATCCCGTTCAAAGGATTCGATGCATTACTATCACAGAACCATACGGTCCATACCTGAAAGGGTAGATCGTCGCCGTTGCGCGTAGCAATCGAAGAGCTCGAGGTTGAATTAACGTGCTCTCGCCAATAAAGCACTGACATAACTCACGTAGTTCCATCAAAAGAACTCATCCGTGAAAAGGCGCCAAGATAGCGCGTGTCCGCGCTTCGCTCAGAGTTTCAGGGCGACGCGCAGTATCGGTAGAAAATAGAAAAAGGTGGATTAATGAGATGAGCAATAGCATTACGCATGATGGTTCCGCTATGGGTACGCATGATGCACTATTAATCTTAGTAAAGAGAAATGACTGTCAGTACGAGTGGCCGAGTAAGGTTGGCGGATAAAATGCGAACCGTTTAAGGACAAATGCAAAACGGTAAAGCCCTCCTAACCACGAACATGGGGTACAGATGTAGCCTGTTTATAATGAGCGGTGCTACGGAAAGATTCCTCATGGTGGCGCCCGCGCTGAGTGCACTAAACTAGTGCCGTAATCAATTGGCGTTTCGTATCCCCACGAGGCTCTCTTCGATAAGTGAATGATGTTCTGTAACCTCCACGAAAGTGCGAAGGGGGACAGAGGGGTGAATTGCCCGAAGGGATGCAGACGACAAATACAGGTGGAAAGTCGGGCATGGAGGATGGCCGGTAAGACAGGGGAAAATTATAAACACATGGAAGAGGATAAAATGAATTATTGGTGACACCCTCAAACAAATTAGTCGGATTTGGGTCAACGATTAAAGTGCGCATATGCAGCCATCTGGAAATAGTATGAAGTCAAGTTTCAGAGACCTGAGCAGCCATAATCAAAGTGGGTCTTGTGATCCATAGGAGTGCTCGTCATCACTGTCGGCGTTGTTTGGTGAGCCAAAGGACGGCGCTTCCTCTGATATCGTTTGGAAGTGCATCGAGTGCGAGTGGGTTTGGTTT
The DNA here is from genome assembly GCA_021029095.1 of Phellopilus nigrolimitatus. NCBI lineage: Eukaryota > Fungi > Basidiomycota > Agaricomycetes > Hymenochaetales > Hymenochaetaceae > Phellopilus > Phellopilus nigrolimitatus. The sequence continues at coordinate 228,231 of JAJOHG010000007.1, forward strand.
GGTGTGGTGATTGAGTTTGGCTCTTGACTTCTTTTCTTGATCTGATAATTCACTGTCAAATAATCCGGCGGCACCAGGCAAGCAGACTTACTAATTTAGCGTACACCAAACCGCAGGCGTTGCACAACGTTCTTGGTCCTAAAACATAGATGAGCGTCGCCGAACATGTTCTAGCAGACAAATTACGAACCAAGTGGACCTCTCCTCCATTCGGGCGTAGACGTTGCTCCGCATCCAAGGCAAGTCTGTCCTTCAGGCACCGGCGCCGCCTCTGCCTGAGCATCCATAACGAACGTCAAACGCATTAAACGGGTCATATTGTTAGAAATGGCAGACCTGACTGCTTGGAAGACAACTTGGGAGATATATTTTCAAACTCTGTGCTGTTGCTCGAATCTTCGCTGGGATTTCGGTTCTGAGCAGCTACGGGTGGAGAAGCAGGATTCAGCATTCTTAGACCGAGCGAAGCCGAGCGAAGCATCCGCTCGATATCGTCCAGTGATAGTGCTTCTCCTGACACGTTTGGCTGGCCTATCAGAGCGCATCCGGCAAGTAGTTGGTCAGTACGTGTCCATTAACTGCATAAAAAGAGCTTAGAACACATCAGGAAACGCGAGATACATCAGCAGGACGAGCCTTGGGGAAGTCTGCAGAGGCTGGGCTGAACGAGCTAGAAGGAGATCGCTCAGACTGTGCTGATTCGCGTTCACGGGCCTTTCCCTTAGATGACGGCGAAAACTCGCTCGAATTGCGTTCGGTTGGGTGGACACCGGCCGAGGTCGTAGAGTATTGTGGTGATACGTACGCTCGAGGATCAGTTTGCGGGCTCGCCGTGGGGTCGCTGCGATGCGTGACAAATACGGGTTGCTGGACAGCGTCTGGAGAAAAGCTCTGCGCCTGGTTCCATTCATTATTTGCCCATTGCTGCGAGGCACCTTGAATCGGAGCATATTGTGTTTGTGCATACGGAGAAGTGTAAGAGGCGGTAGGTGGATTATACTGTGACGTAGGGTGGCTTTGAGATGCGTGCGCGGGGGCAGGCGAGACCCTACGCATTGGCGGCAAGGAAGAATGCCCATATTGAGTTTCATATGGAGCGGGCTGATAGGGATAATCGTAAGAGGGTAGCCCCGATGGGTTGTAGTAGTGTCTCCCATCCGATGTCATGTGTGGATGTGGGGGGATCGATCCGCCCGCAACCCCTGGAGGAGGTGGGTAGTCGGATCCGGGATTGTATTGCGGCTGGCGGGCACCACCTAACGCGTCGCCGAGAGACGAATATTGTGTCTGTCGAGCAGATTGTGAACCACCGTACATTGTCCTTCGTCCAGAGCCGTAGGAGCCTTGGCTAGGCAGGTGGGAACGTTCGTTTGGGGATGGAGGAGGCATAGTTGCTGATGTTATAATTTCTGTTAGGACATAACGGCACCGCGCGTGAAGGTTTCAGTCTAGGCGTTCAAAACGGTTACTAGCAGCCCAAAGTCAAATCACTGAAGATAAAGTCCATCCGATAGGAGGAGAACGCTGAAATTAGCAGAACACATGAACAAAAGCGCTCTGAAACGCGGCAGAGCAGAACGCGGTTGCCATATGTTCGACATATTACGAGCTCTATTTATCAGCTGAATCAAAAAGGAGACTCACAATTATATAAGTATTGCTTTGAAAAGACCGACGGCTGAGGACGTGCCACCTCACCTAGCTGAAGGTGAAAGATTCACGATTGGCTACAAGGTCAGATACGACGCGAAGCCGGGGGGACCCATGAAAGCGACGTGCCGAGCGAATTGTAAGGTAGGGTTTACTAGCGCAGGGGTAAACTCCCCTTGAATTATATCGAAAGCAGTCTGGAAAGATCCGATGAGGCAATAGCATACATAATACCCAGCTTCGCGATTTATTCATGAGCACGGCCTTTTCTTGCTTTCATGACACAAAGGGGAGAAAACGCACTCGCATCAGTCGCCAGGAGAGCAGCTTCGATACGTCGAAGATAGCAGCAATAACCTGCTTCTGACGTTGCCCAACGCGACGTCCTCATCCGAGGGCACCCTATACCTGGCACCAGCTATGAAAAGAACAAACACTTTGATAGCCGCATATCAAACTTTACCTTCTACCGGACCGCTAGCCACGTTCTATGCAAAAAGAATGCTGTATTACTGAGCGAGGAATATATTATGTAAAATTGAAATAGATGTGGTCTCGGAAAGCATTAGGAGAGCATGAGAAAAAAGAGCGCGATGCAGCGATAGACAAGTGCAACTTATGCAAGTCAGTATGCGAATAATTGAAATCCTCCAGACATTGGCCTAGTAAGCTCCATGTTCTCCGTCTTTATCCCTGTCCCTGTCCTGCTCCTCCCTCAGCTTCGCGTGTTTCGACGTCGTCTGCACTTCCGGGGATGGAACGTCGAAAGCATCAGTCTGATCATCCCCTACCGAGTCTTCCTTGTCAGGAGAAGCGACGCCCTTCTTCCTCCCAGCAGCCGCAGCAGATGCACGTTCCATCGCACGCCGTCTCCGTGATAGGATCTTCTTCCTCTGTCGGATCGTGCGCCGATAGCTATGTTCGTCGCCGTAGAACAAACTGTACTCGCAAAACGCGCAGATCCATTCATCCTCAGGGCTTGTCAGACTTGCCAATGGGGACGCAGTGACGGCAGACTTCTTCCTCGGAGGGAGCTCTGCTGACAAGAAACGCAACGGCGGAGGGCTGAGGTGATTCTGCGCATTGATGGCTGCTTGTGCGGAATGCAACGGGCCTGAGTGAGGAAGGCGTGACGGTACATAGTTGCGCAGATGGTGCGGGTTTGATGCATTGGCCAACGCAGAACGTTTCTTCTTCTTAGCCTTGGACTTCGACGTCAGGACCGCCTTCTCCGAGTTTGTCGGCGCCGATTCGCTGGCCGCACCACCAGGGAACTGACCAGCAATTCGGGCGCGCTGCTGAGAGCGATCATTTCGCTTTGACTTCTGCATCTGGCTCACGACCAATGCGGCTTGGCGTGCTGCCTCTGCGGCCCTTGCAGCTTGGCGGGACAGCTCTGCCTCGAAGCGTCCGTGTAAAAACGCGACCTCTTCCTTAGTTGCTCTGAGACGTTCAGATGCTAAGTTGACATAAAAAGGTTATATGAGACTCATCAGTGTATAAATATGACAGAACTCACTGGGGCTGTCATACTCAAACGTGAAGGAGCAGTCAGGGATCTTCGCAATATCGTTGGTGGGAAGCGCGGGCAAGCCCTGAGAGGTTACAATTAGTGCGCGCGCGTTCCTGCGCGCTAAGCGGCGCGATAAACGGATAGGTGGACCCCCGGCGTCCTGCTCCTTCTTGTGCTGCACGCTCTTCGTGAAAGGATAACTGGAGGAAAGAGCCTGATCCAAAGCAAGTGTGTCTCCATGCGACAAAGCCCCCAGTACCGCCGCAAGCTGGCGCTTCCGGCTCTTCAGCATCTCCTTGTGCTGCAGCCCGACCTGCGTCGCGCGGCTAAACCTGCCTTCTTCGCTGTTACGGCCGATGGCGGCGGAGCGGGAGGTACAACTTCGACTGCCGCCGCCTCCCCACGGTCGGGCAGAAAAGCCCTGTCCGCAAACAAGTCCTCTTCGCCATCGAGGATACCCAGTGTGTCGTCACCCGCCCGAGAATGCGCCGTAACGGGCACCTTGCGCTTCTTTGTGTTCCCGGGCTGCATAAGGTGGTCTGTGTAATCCCCATCGTCGCGATCGCCGTTGTCCCGCCCATCGGCGTACCCATCGTCGCCTGCATGCGGGGTGAGGTCTGTAGGGTCCACGTGGCGCGCATCGATATCGTCGTTTTTGAAAAGCGCGCTGGGCGCGCCATTGAAGAGCGGCATGTAATAGCTATGCAGCGCCATGGATGTCGACAGCGTATGCGCCAGCTCGTCCGGCGTAGTCTGGCTCTGGCGTTCGCGCTCTGCTTGTATGCTTTTGGGGAGAATATTGGACGTGGCATCGATTATGCGTCGGCGTTTCGGGAGGGGGACAACCCGTCTTAATGGCGGGAATTCCGGGACGTCGAAGATCGGCGACGCCCCGCCATACAGCGTCGTATGGCTTTGCTCGTCGTCGGCCATGGCAGCGGCCTCTAGCATATTTTATGGTGAAGGTCGACAACAAGGGTCTGCGGCGACGTGGACGCACTGGCAATAACCGGTGTGGGCATAAGGAATCCTACGTAGTCATCATCCCCTTTCAAGCAATTTGCAGGTTGTAAAACCACCGCCATCTATTATTTATTTCGCAGTTTCTGATTATAAAAAAAGACGAAATACAGATGTATTCGCGGGTAGGTTAGGAAAAGCAAAAAAAATAGGAAAAACTACTACGTATACACGATGCTCTAGCACAAAAGTCTCGCTATGCTGATTACACTTGGGTTTTTGTATGTATAGTACTATCTGCTCGGGCAGATGATGCGGTCTGGCCCGCTCTCTAAAAGATCAGTCGACAGTGAAGAACGGGAGTGGGGGGAATGCGAAGACGAATAATCTAGGGCCAAAAAATATCATCTAGGAGCAGATGCAAAGAAAGCAACGAGACAAATGCCGGAAGTGCGAGAGCAGCGCATAGTGGTGATAGTGAAAGAAAAAAATGCGTAAGATTCCAAGACGAAGAAAAGGGCATGGCTTAACACCGGAGCGTAAAGGAGAAAGAAGTCATGAGCATAAAAGGTGCATAAGGGTCGGAGATGATGGGTTGCCGGTAGTGTTTTCGTGGCCTAGGCGCTGGGTCAAAGGGCAGTCTACCACCAGCTCTGGCTTCCGCACCGTAGCCTCCACCGCCGAAGCTTCCGCCGCCACCGCCGCCGCCATACTGAGGACCACCCCAGCCCCCCTGAGGTGCGCCGCCAACACGAGGACCAGAAGAGAATCCGCCGCTACCTCCACCGCCGCCGTATCCACCTCCACCACTCGTGCGGAAGTCGCGCGACGAGCTGCCACGGCCTCTACCACGGCCTCCACCACGTCCACCGCGGAAGCTTGAGCCGCCTCCAAACGACGACTCACGAGCGACGCTCTCGAGCCAGGTCGGAATCTCCTGGTTGGCTTCGCGGAGGAGCTCAACGAGTTCCCGCACGATATTGCGGTTACCGCGATTGAAAAAGGCCGTTGCAACACCCGTGTTGCCTGCACGGCCGGTACGGCCGATGCGGTGCACGTAGTCGTCGATGTCAGACGGTAAGTCATAGTTGACGACGTGGGTGACATTGGGGATATCGAGTCCACGAGCAGCGACCGCTGTAGCGACCAAAATCGGCGTACGACCCTGGCGGAATGTCGCAAGCGCTGACTCGCGCTCACGCTGGGTGCGATCGCCATGAATAGAAGTCGCAGGGAGCTGGTTACCCATAAGGAAGTCAGACAACATGTCGGCCATCTTCTTTGTCTCGACAAATATGAGAGTCAAGCCGCCCTGCTGAGAAGCGAGTATGTCGAGTAGCACAGAGCGCTTATCGGCATCCTCAACATACTCAACTTTCTGCGTGATGTTTTCGGAAGTGGAGCCGACCCGACCGACAGAGAGGAAAACATAGTCCTTAAGGAAGTCCTTCGCCAACATCTGAATGTCGCGGGGGAAGGTAGCGCTGAACATGAGTGTTTGGCGTTCCTGAACACCCGGCATGTCCTCGCCCTGGACAATGCGACGAATCTGAGGCTCGAAACCCATGTCAAGCATACGGTCGGCCTCATCGAGGACAAGATAACGGATGTTCGACAGACTGATACGACCGCGCTCGATCAGGTCGACTAGACGACCCGGTGTAGCAGCAAGAAGATCGCAACCGCGTTCAACCTGCTTGAGCTGAGATCCAATATCAGCGCCACCGTAGACAACGGCAGTGCGGACCCAAGAACGGTATGCGAACTTGCGAGCCTCCTCGTGAATCTGACTGACCAGCTCACGGGTCGGGGCAAGGATGAGAGCAGTGGGATACGCCTTACGACGGCCACCGTAGCCGCCACTTAGATCGGCAATCGGGGCACGAGGTCCCTCTGTAAAAGAGGCAGAAAGGATAGGGAACAAAAACCCGCCAGTCTTTCCGGAACCAGTCTAAAGAAGAAAAAGTTGATGTAATTAGTAACCGCTTTTTTATTACAAAGAATATAAAATTCACTTACTTGAGCGCAAGCCATCAAATCTCTGTTGTTAGCGACAATAGGGATAGAATACTTTTGGACCGGGGTCGGCGAGTTGTAGCGAGCAAGATCAATGTTTTCCAATAAGAGGGGGTCAAGAGGCGGGTTCGTGAACTGGTTGACGGGATCAGGGACGCCGGCGCCAGTCGCCTCGATGGGAATGTCGTCGTACTTCTCGAAGTTGATACCAGTGTGCTGCAATGCAGGATCCTCTGCATCACCGAAAAGCTCTTTCTCCAAACGTGGGTTGCGAGCGCCGACGAGGTGCTTTCCATCAACCCAGCGGCCGAAGTTCCCGCCGTGATCACCGCCTCTGCTGCCTCCGCCGCTCCATCCGCTATTATCTCTTGGAGAGTCCCAGCCTCCGCGGGTCTCGCGGCCTCCAAAGGCAGCAGAGGTCTGGCCCCTGCCACCGTAGCCACCACCATAGCCACCGCGGGGTGGAGGAGGGTTGTTATTCGGGGCGTGCCAGCCGTCCCTAACAAAAGCGAAAAGCGAGCTCCAGCGATGAAAGAGAAAATCAACGTTCAAACAAAAAACGCACCCGTTGGAAACTGGAGGAGGAGCAGCCCGCTGCGAGTTCCTCATGTGAGGGGGGACATATGCAGATTTTGTGCCATTGATTCCGAGAGACGCTAGAGAAGACAAGATCAGACTGTGGTGAGCAACGAAAAGAGAAAAAGACCGAACCAAAGCGACTCTCGAGACCATCGGTACCGGTTACAATTCCATTGGACATACTAGGAGGAGTTATAAGGATGAAAATGAGAAATTCAAGTAAAAGCTCTATCAGAGGTGTTGGTGGTAGATGAGAAAGGGGGGTTGACGCTCGTTGTCCTCGAAATTTTCTCATAGGCCTTGCTGACCAATCCCGGCCGGTCTCCCACCCGTCGCGTGGAGGCTGTACATGACGCGTGATGCCTCAGTTACAATGAAGTATCATTCTCCAAAAAAAAGAGGAGAAAAAAAACAAGACTGCAGACTACATAATACAAAGTAATGAAAATGACAACACATGTGGTATCCCTAAAAATCTGATATAGGCAATAGATATCGGGTATCATAGTCCAGCAGCTCGGCTGAGCAGGCTCACGAGAATATCCTAGTAGCTCGTCATTAGCCTCTGTACACGACCTAAAATCCAAAACACGATGCGAACCTTATCCTCCGCAGAGTCTGTAAACATGCACCATGCACCGCCCCCATCCGTGAACTCCACTGCGAACGAGTATGGTATCGCCTCCAGCTCCTCGTACCCTTCATGCGGCTCCTTGATCCCTGCAACGCGCTTGCCTGCCAATGGTATAATATCTACCGGCGTTGTTCGATCCTGAGAAGTATTAATATCGAAAACAATGACACGCAAGGAAACGAAATTTACTTGGTAGTCGCGATAGAGCGTGAGTGCTTTCTCCGTCAGCTCAAAAAATCGCCTCTTCCAACTGATCGACATGCTCGCCTGCACTGTCACAGAGCCAGTCAGCAGCACGGAATCTGTCCCCGACCGTCCCGCAAACTTCTTTTGGATGTCCTTCATCCGCTGCCTCCTCATCTGATCAGTTAACCGGAGCTCCTCCTCTCGCTTCCGTGCCGCATCCGACGCGCGCCTTTCGATCTCTCGCCTTTCCTCTTCAAACCGCCGCGTCTGCTCCATCCGGCGTTCCTTTGCTTGAAGTTTCCGCAACTCCATCTCTCGTAGCCTGCGCTCTTCTTCAAGCTGGGCTTCTCTCTCCCGCCTTGCCCTTTCTATCAATGCGCGCCGCTTTTCGTCCTCGAGCTTCGCCAAACGCCGCTCATCCTCCTCCTGCGCTTGCCGCAAGGTCTCCTCCTTTTCGCGCTTTAGTCGTTCCTGGCGCAGAGCTTCCTCCTGCAGTGCCCGCTGTTCCTCTGCATCCCGTTGCTTCTGCATTTCAAGTCGTATCCGCGCTTTCTCTGCAGGGCTTAGCACTCGCGACTCGCGATTCGGATGTGCGAAGTCCATTTGTCCCCTCCGTCTATTCAGCGACCCGGGGCTAATGACAACCTCATCTCCGTCAGACATATACGCGAGTTCTGGCTTGCTATATGCACGGGCACGCGACGATGGTTGATCCCAACCTATTTCTGATGCAGATCGGTATCCTGTGTGCCCTAAAGGGCTCATCGACGCGCTCTTTACGAAGGCCGAAGCCGACCTGACCGGGTCCTTGGGAGGCGTCGGGGGTGCAAACTGGCTCTCATCGAATTCAGATGGGATGCTGGGCATGTGCGCGTAGAGGCCAGTCGGCGTTGGTGACCTCCTTCCCTGGCTGTCCGACGCGGTTCCTCGTACTCTTGGACTTTGCGGAGAGCCATAGCCACTTCCCGAGTCTGCCGATGAGCGGGGCTCTGAGGGCATGGACGCGCTGCGCTGCACAGCACGACTATTGGTGTTCGACGCCAAACGTGGGATGAGCGATGGGCCGAGGTGAAGTCGCTCACGCAACTTATTAGTGTTGGAGGCATTGAGTTCAGAGACATTCATCGAGATGTTAGCAGCCTATCATGAGTTAGAGTAGAATCAGCACGAATATATCGACATTTCCATAAAGGACGTACTTTGAATAGTGAACCAACAGCCCTTTGGTGCACGAGAGCTCTGGCTACGACACGACGCGTATAAGCCACGTCGGCTTGACAAGTTTTAACAGGCCACAAAGCAAGCGCTCACCTCTCCTGACACCTGAAATACCATTAGGCACAAACGAAATGAGCGCAAAATAGTTTTTGTCTCCGTCGCGCTCGCGACAGAATCCGAAGTAGATGTCGATTGACGGAATGCTCCTGCACAAAGTATTAAAATCTCCCTCACCGCTGGCCAGAAGCGAGAGCTTGTCGCGCGTCTGACCATAAGTGAGCAAGAGCCTGCATGCAACAATCGGACAGGTGAGGACGGGACAATGGAACAGCTTCATGATTCAGTCGCTCGGCACATACCAATCTTTCCCCCTATTTTTTATGATATCGTCATAGGCGTTCGAAACATCGGGATCGGTGAGGTCTACAGACATTGTAGGAGTTGCTGCTTAACGTGCATGAAGGAGAACAGGGTGGGGCGTCTCGAGGCAATGGTGGCCTGAGCGACCACTGTTCATGGCGGTTCTTTCGTAAGTGGGACCGTGGGTCCATACTCGGCTTATGGTTAGCGGCACAGGTTCAATGCCACCCATGTCGCTTCCTCTGTTTCTAAGTCAACTGGAATGCGACCACGAACTGTGTAAAATGTGTAGTTACGGTATGTAATTATAATTACAGCCATTGAAATTGCGATCTCTTCCCTATGCGTTCTGCGAGACTTTCTTTCTGTCTTCCTCGACTGCCTGCGGCCCATCCGTCTTCTCATCAAATCGATACATCGGGAAGTCAAGCAACACCGTGCTCTTGACAAACGCGGGTAGAGGTTTGTAAAGTGCTGGAGGCAGCGGTATAACTATGCTGGTGGAACGAAGATAATCCTTATATTTCGTCCAAGCGCCTTTGTGTTCTTCTTTGGCACTGACTCCGTTCGCTAAAAGGAAGTATTTCTTTGCAGTCGGTTTCTCTGCGGAGGGCACGCCAGATGCAAACATGAGAAGTCTACAGGAATGGGATCAGGTTGACAAGGCTGATCCGAGGCTGAATTCAGTAGCTCACAGAGTGGTGAAGATAGGAGACATAATGGCACCAGTACTGAGCCCTTTTCAAAGATGATGGCAAGGGAACCATCGCTTGTCGGAGACAGACACAGTATCCATATGCCCCACCAGCACATCATCCTGCGTGCGTTGATAATGTTAGTCTTTTCCGTAAGAGGGACATTGTCGAACGTTCGACTTACTCGCCGAAGTAGGGAGGGTGGCGAGACCACTTCCATATACCAAACTACTCTCGATGTTAGGCTATTCATTTTGCACTCATCTGATCATTTTACTCACGGATGGAGGCTGGTCTTTCGGAGGTTTCGACGATTTAAAAAGGAACTATACAGGTGTTCCTTAAGTTTAATGAAAAAAGGCCGAGGGAAGCTTATTTGCGGACCTTTTGAATGTCGGCAATAGATTCAATTGCCCAACCTAAAGCCCACAGGACAATACCAGCAATATCTCTTGACGTGCCAAATGAGGGGTTGGATCCACCGAGACTCGGGTCGGAGACGGCAGGTGAGTTGAGGATTATTAAGGGTAAGGATACCGTCCAGACCTATTGAATTTGAGCATTGCGCGTCGACCAACGAAGAAATCCACTATGTCGTACCCAGACGATTTGACCAGCCCAAAATCCTTCAAGAGTTTATCAGACTACTTCCATAATTTTGTGAATCGGTAACAGTAATATGTACCCATGAACTTGAAGAAGTGAGCGCGAATCTCGTCAAAGCGAGAATCACTTCCGGTTCTCAAAACTCGAAACAACAGGAAACCTGTCAGTCACTGGCAAGTTCCTGCTTAAGTATAAATTGTTATCATATATTTATGACGAACCTGCCAGCCGTGAAGCCCAAACCATCACCAGGACGCTGGCGACAATATTGCGCGCATAGAAGGTATTGCCGATGAGTAGCGTCAGAAGCGCTTTATGTTGATTGAATAAGAGTGATATGAGTAAGAAACCCAAGGGAAAAACACACCTAGATGAAAAAATTCGATCCTTTTGCAGCTGAGTTTCAGCAGAGTAAGCTCGCTGACAGAAAAAGATCACAGACCTCCAGTAAAATCTGTTATCTTATCGAACTTCCAAAATCCGGGGTCAGTGCCATGACATGCACAGAGGGGTATCAGCTCACCTGAAACGTCCACGCTATGAGAAATCCCAGAGCTTGGTAGGCTATCGTAACGAGAAGTGTCACAGCCAAATAATATTTATCGAGAGCATGAACGGGCGTCATGATGGATAATTTCGCTTGGTAAGATGCAGTTTAAGGAATGATTGCCTACTGCATCGTACACTTGTCTTAAATCCGCTGGCGTTGTTATCGCGGGCAGCACGGTTAGTGGCTAACTCGGGGAGCTCGGTGAGGCTGGCATATGAGGCTGACGATCGACGATTGATCGACTGTCAATCGAAACGCGGTCGTGCAGAGAACACGTGATGCGTTAGCGACACAGATCTATTAAGGTCCACTCAAGCTCCGCAGTTGCACAAATCGAATAGGAAAAGCAAGAATTGGCTGTCCAATCCAATAAACGAGTTGCTATTGATACAGTAATGAGCCTCACGTCGGGACACTGTTTACATATGTACAGATACAAAATATATGAACGAAATCTACCGGCAAGACTCATCAAGAGATGCTCCCCAAGCCAGATAATTCGCCAGGCGAGGCGATTGTTGCACGTAAGGGTACTTCCTTATAATTGCAAAAACATGCCGACATGTTTCACCATAGTGTTTGAGATCCTCGTCGGAGCACAGGCTCTACAAGCGTCAAGAATTAGCCTAAAGTATCTCAAATTACATCAAAAATACTTGCCTGCCAAATGTCCTTCATGGCTGAAAGCATCAGCACCACGCATTCCATAAATGACCGATTCATAAACACCAAGTCCTTGGCAGTATCCACCGAGACTCGTCCGAGGCTCGCGTTAAAATTAGAGAAGATGCCTGAGATTCTGTCAGCACGGCGTGATGCTTTGTATTATTACTGCACTAACCTTCAAGGATCCCTATCCGCTTCTCTATGAAACGTCCGCGAGACAGACGGAAGTCGACCAACTCCGACTCTCTATCTATGGGAAGTGCACGAAGCATGGTATGCCGAAGTCCGTCGACGGAGAGTAGCAGCGAGGAATACTCATTTTCCATTGTGATTCTAAAAGACACAAGAGACTCCAAAAGTACCACGAGGAAAGTATATTCGCGGTCCTAAACAAGACATAACATCAGCTATTTGACCTCAGATGTTGCGGAACAATTTCTACCTTGTACGAAGTAGGATCACAAAGCAAAAGCCGAAACATGAAACGAAGTGCGACCCGTCGTCGAAAGAAAGAGTCACTTATGCCGGCCCAGGACTGAGGACCGACATTTAGGTAATGATCCCATTTCTGCGGAGTGAGTCTATCAAACTTACTTCCCAAATGTTGATAGCAGAGTACTGCTTACCCGTTTTCCATTTCTCACTACAATGGCCGCACATCTAACCCAGCAGTCAATCCAATCGTCGGCGTTGCTCCAATACTCCCCAATCCTCGCTTCATTTGTGGAAGAAGCCATAGGATCATTAAAGAATTGTAAGACGAGTCTAAGAATAGCAGGCACGATATCTGCATTCATGATCTATTAAATATGTTGTCAGTCACATTCTCAAACGAAAAGACTAAACACACTACCTCTGCAACCTCTTTATCTTTCTCTTGGTTGTCGTTCATGGTTGCGACTCCCTCGCCTAAATCAAGCGCGGCAAGGACGTCATCGTCAAGTCCAAATTCATCATATAGATCTTGGCTTTCAGAGCTTTCCAACGGATGCAGAGCAGGGCGGCGAGGTGGTGGTATTATCTCCGTGCGCGCATCCAAAAACGACCGTACAAGCTGGAGAATTGCAAAGCGCGTAGTGGCTACGTTGGTCAGATCCTTCAGCGAAAAAACTCTCTTCACCCAAGCTGGAACATTAAATATCATCAGACATGAAGGGAAAACGAGCATATGATATTACTCACGTCCGCGGAGCAGTCCTACATCCGGGTAGCGCTGAGCAGTGGATGTTTCGATAGCGCTCATACTCGGTGTTTCCAGTATTTTCCGTACGCAGCCAAGAATAACCTGCACGAATAGCGTGGCTTTATTTCTCTCGCGATCAACGATTTTTGCGCCTTGTTGCGGATTTGAACCTGCAGTGGCGAGCGTGCTGGCGTGCTGAAATTCGCGAAGAAGTGTGTCCGTCATCTCCCCGAGCCATTTCAACGGCTCAGCGAGCGAAAGCGACAAATGTTGCACGAGTATGGCGACGTGCATTGCAGCCCTAATGCATGTCGTTCTACTCCCGTCATCTGCTGCGCCAAAATTTATGTAACGACGCGCCTGGTCTAGGCGTGACTTTACATTTACATCTGTTGGATCCACGTATATAGCAACGATTATTGAACTGAAACGGTTGTAAAGCATCGAAAGCTCGTCTTTACTCGAAGGTTGAGTCTTCAAGAAAGGGACTCCGCTGAGAGGCACGGTGAGCGAAAGAAGCTTCGTGAGCCTCGCCTGTGCACTTTTCGCATTCTCTTGCATCTGCCCGCTTTCATCGACCTTCGCCGCATGGACAACAAGCTTGAGAAAAAGGCTGAATGCCGTGTCGGAGCTTCGGATTTTGTTTAAAAGCTCCAAGTCCGCGTATCGCAGGAATGCAGGAAAGTCGGAATTCTCCCCGAGCAAGTTAGCGAACATCCGGCTCTTGAAGATGACGACAAGTTTCTTAAACATGACATGCGCGTCGCGCAGCGACCATTTCCACTTCGTGCCGAGCAAGTAGCAGCGCGCAACAACCATGCGGACGTACTGGTCGCGCTTTTTTAGGCTGTCCTCCGGTCGATTCTTGTCTTTATCCGGATCGTGGGTCAGCCGGATAGCGTCGAGTGCGAGTGCAACGACGTCCCAAGACGTTGGAAGGCGAATGTCAATTGTAGAGTTCCCATGTACGGAAATTTGAGACAGCGCGGTCAGGCTGAAAATCAATCTCCAGAGATGTTCGCTGACCTCTACGTCTGATCCGAGGTTTAACTTGTCTTTTTGGACAGCCTGGGTGATGTAAGACCAGAGAACGTTCGATTCGGCGACACGGGGTAGCAAGTGAATCAGACAAATCCAGATCTCTGCAGTGCGCAGTGCAGTTGAATAGTCCTCCAGCTTTGCATTTTGGATCGGATCCATCGTGTTCCGCAGCCCAAAGACGAGCAAGGACTGTACCAGCAATGAGATGGAATTCTGCCAGTCCCCATCATTGGCTTCAAGTCCAAGCCGACGCCTTGCGGAAAGCAAGCGTACGTTTAATTCCACATTAAACCATAGGACGGCGAACAAGCGCGAATCAAAATCCCTCGTTTTCATTCGACAGCCATCTAGAATTTTGCAGGCTTTCTCAGAAAGCCGCTGAGTGCAGTATGAGACCGCCGTCTGAATCACGCCCTTGCCCTCCTCATCTGCACGCGACAATATCCACGCTGTGAAGTTGCAAGCAGAGTACATAAGAATTTCGTACCGCTTAGTATCCCCTCGTCCCCCGCTTCATTTGGCGCTTCGTCAAGCCACTCATGAAGGATGTTGCTTGCCACTTCTAGCGCTTCAGCGAAATACTTAGACGACATGTCTGAATCCATATCTACGAGGCCGAATCCTGTGTACTGCTGGGGTCGCCTCAAGTCTCCACTGGAGATAAATGCAAGGAGGTCGAATAGGAGCTGTCTCCCAATGTAGGTCGTAGTCTCCGAATTTCAGGCTTGGAGGGAGAGGCGAAATGCCCATATCGATGCTACAGATCGTAGACCTCGCGTGAGCATCATCGTCGTTTCGCCAGGTGTCTATAAAGTCCGTCCTTTGAGCCGCAACAGGAATTCCAACCGCAAAGTCCTCAACTGAACCGTCTTCGCGATAGTCGTGCAAAGACGTCTGCCGTAAGGCTGGCTCCCTCTCAGCAGCAAACCCAGCCTTACTAGACTTAGGCTTCCCCCCTGATGCCGTCCTGTGGAAAATGCGCTTGGACGGTACGATCTTATGACCGTGGCCATCTGAGCGCGCCGGAGCAAGAGCTTCACGAAAACCATCATCAGCAAAATCGATCTGGATGAAAGCCTTCTTCCGCCCGCTCGTGACCTTCCTTCCACCGCTAGCGAATGTGTACAATTGTGCACGCCGCGCCTTCTCCCGCCGCTGTTTTTTTGTCAGCTTCCTGGGCTGCTCATGATGCTCTAGTTGGATTTCTTGGCTATCACCAGCTGCCTTAGGCGATAGTGGGGGCGAACTCGTGGTTGTGAGATCCACAACCTCGTCGTCATCCGGGGAGCGTCGGTTGGTAGCACCGGAGACGGCGGAGAACGGTAGGCGTGTTTGAAGCCGCACGTTGCTGTGCCTGTGCTGTCGATGCTGGTGATGCGGACGTGAGCCTATTACCACGTCTAATGCCCGGTTTTGGGGACCGCCTAGACTGTCTCCGTTCCTGAAGCCAGCGCCCCTCGTATTTGTAAGACGTGATGCAACGCCTCGTCTCCGTTTCTGCTTCCCCGGATTTCGCTTCGAAGACGACTTCGACTTTGACTTGCGAGTTATGCACAGCATCCTGTCGATGAGATCCTCCTCCTTATCTATTGGCCGAGAAAAATCGAGGTCGAAGTACCCCGTATTTCCGTCGAGAGCTGCCCCGTTTAGCAGGTCCTCGCGGCCAGGATCGCCGAAGCAAGAATCGTCTGAAGATAATTCGGAACCTGACCGGTCCTCTGCTGAGCCCACCGCAGAGGCCGTGTCGCCATTTTGGTCATTGCTTTCTGGTTCAGATTCTGCATCTCCGCGAATGTCTGCGAGCTCAGATATTTCTGGCCCACCTGCTCGTTTTCTGATTCTTGACCGGCCGGGTGCGAGCGACATCCAGTCGTCGTCCTCGTCGTCCTCATTCCCGTCGCCGCTTCCATGCGCGATGGAACGCGAGCGCGCACGAAACGGTTGTTTACTTTGTTTGGCGGCTTCCTCCATTAATTTGTTGCGCATGACCGCCGGCATTGTCTTCAGCCATACCCTCTTTTTCTTCCTCTCGCGTTTGGTCAGCTTTATATCCGAGTCCGATTCTGACAAGTGGGACTCTTCGGAAAGCGACTGATCACTCTTGGGTTCGTTACGGTTCGGGCGCCCATGAGACTGCGAATTCGGAGAGCGGAGTAGTTCGTCATTATCGGCAGGGGCGGGTGAGGACTTCCGGCTGCCGTCGATGTCCATCGCACCGAAATTTGCGCCATCGTCATCGAGACCATTCCCACCGAAATCATAATCGCCCGGAGAGTTGGGATGAACGGGATCATTCGACGAGCATACAGAAGCAGATCTTGAGCGCTTTGCGGCAGACAATTGCGGATGAGAAAGACCAGGCTCGCTCCCCATGCTTCTGGAGTTACCGGTGCGATCGACTGACGACTGGACCAACTTAATTATAGTTTGTCTGTAAGCCAGGCACTCCTTTCAGAAAGATAATCAAAATTTACCTTTCGTCTAGCATAAGTGATCCCAGGTCCAACAGTTCGTTGTTTGTCCTTCTCGTCATCCTGCACAGGGACAGCATCTGCATTTTTGCGCGCACGAGACTCGAGCAGGGGAAATTTGCTAATCTTCCTGCGTTTGATTTTGCCGCTTTCAGTCTTACGCTTGGACGCAGACGCAGGTTCGGGACGTAGGGGCTCTAACGGCGGCAGCTCGTCATCGCTCATCTCAAACGCCTTCGGAAACCACTTCGGTGACTTGCGCGTTCCGTTCTCTCCATCCCCTAGTTCTACGGCATGGGATCTGTGCCTTATATTCCTCCTATGCAGTCGTCCCTGGCTCTCGTCGCCGTCATCCGGTGCGACGAACTCATCATCCTCTTCTTGTGGGTCACGGTTTCTGTTTGCAGCCTCAGCAAGCCGCCGTCGCGGGCTTACAATCTTAACGATAGCGTCGGGATTGTTCCGCATTTGTTGCTTGTATATCCGCTTTTCATACTCGTACGGGTTGAGTTGTCGCGCTTGACGAGCACGTAAGGAGTATCGACGGGGAGCGTTGTCTTCATCTGCCTGGAACTGGACATGCGCGTCGTCGTTGACTAAGAAAGGGTCCTCAGCACCATTATTTTCCCCGCGCAGTTGAGAACGTGACAGAGATGGAAGTCCAGGAGAAAGCGAGAGCGCACGCAGAGGGGTAAGAGGACTGTACGTCGAGGTATGGAACGGGGATGATGGTGGAAGGCTCGAAAAACGGTGTTTGCTCGCATTATGAAAATGAGAAGAATCGGGTGGCGATGAGATAGGTGACGAGTTACCATGAGATTCTTTGCTGCCAGATGCGCTCGGTCGCGTCGGAGAGACACCCCGCTGCGATGAGAACAACGGAGAAGGGCCATGGTTTCGATCAGGAATCTCGTGTATGACAGACGGCTTCGGAACGGCTTGAGGTCCTAAGGAGGGGCTCACCAGGGCGAGTCCATCCGTAAGGTGGTTCGAAGGACGTTCGTCATTTGGGGACAAAGCCAGGGACGTGGAATGCAAAGTGCCAGTGCTCCTTAATGACCTCGGCGGGTTCGTCCTTCTCGGCTGAGATATCATGTCCAGCTCATCCTCTGACCCATCGTTGTATGCACCGAGGCCGATTCCGTTCAACGCGTCTGGTTCCTCTAGTTGCGTCACTTGGCCACCAACACCAAATTCATCTACCCCATCCCACAGTCCGTCTTCGTCCGACGAGTCGACTTGAATCTTTTGCGAGATGAGATCGGATTCATCTTCTTCCAGCGAGAAGGCAGTGGATGTCGGAAAGCCCGACGAAAATGAAACGGGAGTCGATGATCCAGCGTTCTCCGAGTCGACCTTCGATATCAACTCTTCAAGGGACGGGATTGTTTCCTCAGCCACACCATCCAGAGTTTCGACAACGTGAGAGAGCTGAGAACATCAAGATCAGAGTAGCTTCGCAGACGCAAATAAGAAGCACTGACCTTCCTACGCTTTCTGGGAGTTCGTCGCTCAGCTGCACTTGGTCGCGGACTCGATGTAACTGCCGGCGTGGCATAGCACGGGCTAAATATCTCGAAAGTCTCCGCAAGCTCCTCCGGGTCAGAGGTTTCAACATACTCCTTAGTGTCCGTCATACAAATGCTGACAGCAGCGAATGTACCCCAGAAATGTAGCGGCAGAAGAGTAGATTGAAGCGCGTCTTGTTTCTAGTTCATCGTCACATGATCGCCTCTTAAAAACGCGTCTGTCACGGTCCGTGACCAGTGCATACAGCTACCTTCTCCAAAGAACTTCCCCCGCTAAGTCTTTCCGTCAGAACGACAATGTCTACCACAGATCTCGCCTCGCTCTCCATCTTTCCTGCTACAAGGGAGCAGACTATACAGACACGCAAAAACAGCTACCCGCATTGGGGAAGGGGGCTCACTCAGGATCAGTACCTTGCCCGGGAAGCCCGTCTGGGCATTTTTGAACATGCTACGAACGAGACGCCTCTCACCATTTGGTCTGTACTATAATTAGACTGCAAAAGTATGAACTGACAAACTATATTTAGGGTACTAGTACCTCGAGATGATCCAACGACTCTTGAATTCAAATGCTCATGCGAGACGTGAGTAACATTAGTTATGCGTTTCAATTCATCAAGCTCGCCCCTCGATGCTCATCCCTGTCTCTCATATCTAGCTACCGCCGCAAAGCCCTCACCAGACTCTCTAACTCGTCTGTACCAGAGAATGTAATCGCCTACGGAATTGCGTCCGTCTTTTGCCCGCCCATCAATCGAGGGAAGGGTTACGCGCGGCATATGATGCACCTCCTCCACTGGGTGCTCGCGCCGCGCACCCTCCTGCCGCGCTTTCCCGCCTCATGGGGCCCGCCCCCGGAGGAGTTCCCTGGGTACAACGACGCGCGCTTCTCCGTGCTGTACAGTGACATCGGTCCGCAATTTTATCGTTCGACTGGACCAGACGAGCACGAGGAGGGGTGGGTCGTACGCGATGCCATGTCGACGATCTGGGACGTTCCAAAAGATCCAGATGTTTCTTCGGCGGACCTCCAAAATGCAGATAAGGACTTGAAAGTAGAATGGCTCAATGACGAAGCGTGCACGTCGGTGTGGGCTGCCGATGCCATGCTCATTCGTGCCGATCTCGCCGCATCGAGCCCAGACAAGCACACCAGGTTCACTTTCTTCCCCGACGAAGGCGTGGGCGCGTTCCTCGCACGGCGCACCGTCTTTTTCATACCGGGCCAGTCTTACTCCATGCCGGAGAAATGGGGAGTCGTGCTGCGCGCCGGGCCTGATGACTCGAACGCACCCAAAACGTTTGCGACATGGACTCTCGACGTCCGCCCGCCGCCAAGCACACTGATCGCGACGCGCGTGCGGGCGGCTGCCGGAGATGTTTCCGAGGATTGTGGCGTGCATGCTGCAGGCAGCGCGCGAGAGCGACATGGAGCGCGTCGAGGTGTGGAATCTCCCGACAGAACTTAAGGTGATCGCTGAGCGCTTGGGTGGGAAGACAAGCGAGCGGGACGAGCATCTGAACGCGTTCAAATGGTACGGTCCGGAGAAGAACGAGGACCTTAAGTGGGCGTTCAACGAAAAGTCAGTGCAGATTTGTTAAGAGGTTTGTAGAACACATACTAAAGCGCTCACCCGTTTCACATAGGTTTTGTTGGTGTTGACTTTGAGTATAAAATATATCGAAGATACCAGTGTAACATCGAAGGTTCACAACAAAACATCAGGGGGAATTGTATGATCTGTACAATAATGTGCGATAGATACCAACTTTTTCGGTATTGCATCCCAAACCTCTTAGCTAGATGAACATAACAAAGGCCTTCATTTATCAAGGCCAGGAGATAAGCACAAAATCCAGGTTAACAGACAAGAAGAAATTGGAAAGAGCGTTGAAGAGGTCTCATTCACAGTGACATTTTATCGTGTCTCGACTTTCCGTAAACAAACTCGCCAGATACTGTGACAACAGTCGGTATCTGTCCGTGGGTAGCACCAGAACCTTCAGGGCGAGAATCCAATTGATAATTCAGCTTAGCCTGATTCCACACTTCCTACAATAACTTTGCTGCAGGCTATATAAAAGGAAGAAGAAAAGCGTAAAACAGGGATATTTTGCAATATTACACGACTTACCTGCAGTGTTAGTCAAGCCCTTCCCATGATGAAGGAAATCGTGCCCCCTCAGCTAGGCTTCACAAACTAGAGGCACGCAATCCCTCTGGCAAACGTGAAGGTTTAAAAAAAGCGAGGGTTTCCCAATCCATTAAGTATACAGTGAAGCAACACATGGTCTAATAAGTATGAGTAAGATGACTCAGAGTCAGGACTTTTGGTAATTATGCAGAGGGCGATTTCGATTTGGTAGCTTGGATGATGTCGTGCTGCTGGAGTAGTTTCTCAAGATCACCGGATTGATGCACTGAAAGAGCACCCATGAGTTTGACAGCTAAGGGAACGAGTAAAAGGACGGCTACTCACTACCGAGGACTATGTCGCATCCACCGACAAACTCGCCGTTCACATACACTTGCGGAATCGTTGGCCATTCACTAATCACCGCATGACACGTCGCGAGAAAACACGGTGGCATCCGTCAGGTACAGTCTATATTAAAAAGGATGTTCAGCTTACGAGAATTCTTTAATGCCATTCCTTAATTCTTGGTCCTCCAGCACGTCGTAGGTCTTGATCTTTTCTGGCGGCACGCCGTTGATATCGAGCAGCTGTACGACGGCGCGCGAGAAGCCGCACTGGGGTGCGTCGGGTGTACCCTTCATGAAGAGCACAAGTGGGTACTCCTTCACAGCATCCTGTATCTTGGAGCGGGCATCCTGGGAGAGAAACCGGCTGAGTGCGGGGCTGAGCGCGGCATGCTTGGGGAAGCGGGCTGCATAGGATGTCGACGTTGTTCGCAACGACGATGAGAGCTGGCAAATTTGAGAACAGGTCTCATATTAGCTGCTAGATATGTAACGTGAAATGAATTGGAACGTACCGATGAGCGAAAAGCTTGACGGAACATGGTGGTCGGTGGTCAAGGCTAGTGGTGCTGTCTGTGACGAGGATTGCTCAGCTCTAAGCTCTTACAGGTTGGCCCATTTTTAGTAAGTCGTTGCCACGCAAAGCTTAATTACACACGCTCGGGTTCCGGCTACTTTGGTTGCCGATGTCGATCTTTCCGGTTCTGCTCATTGTCACATCGACTCGAACGTCGACATGAAGCCTCAAAACCGCACCTTCATAATTTCTGGCGGGTGACTCCTTTCCTTCTTCCTTACTCTTCCTGCGGCGCTGATGTCCCTCGTGTAGATCTTCTGGTCTCGGTCTAGCTACCGCACACAACCTCCTCGACGTCGACGCCTTCGTTTCCATCCTCGACCTGAACGAGAACGTTGACTTGTCTAAAGAATTCGACAAACGCGTCAAGTTCTTCAAGGTAGACATCACAAAAGACGATGAAGTAAATTCCGCTGTGGAGGGTACGGTCGCGTGGACGCATGAGACTGGCGCACACCTGGGCGGCGTGATCAATTGCGCGGGTGTCGCGACAGCCGCGAAGGTGTGCATTCAAATACGCTCTAATTAAGGGACACTATAGCCCATCTCTGAATGCACTCAAAGATAATTGACGCACGCGGTGATCCACACTCCCTCGATCTGTGGAATTTCGCGATAGCGGTCAACCTGACCGGCACGTTCAACCTCTCGCGCCTTGTCTGCAAACACCTCGTTCAGGTTCCACCGGAGGGCGTTGACAACGAGCGCGGTATTGTCATTTTCGTCGCGAGCTCCGCTGCCGTGCGTTCCCCTCTTTTCTTCTCATCCCTCAATGTTAAAAGCGTATTTAAAAAAAACTTAAATCTTATACAGTTCGAAGGTCAGCCCGGGCAGGCTGCCTACGCCGCCTCTAAAGGTGCACTCGTTAGCGCCGTACTTCCGCTCTCGCGCGACCTTGCGCGCCACGGTGTGCGCGTCACCGCAATCGCACCTGGGGCGTTCGCCTCCGCTATGACCGACCGCATGCTTCCTAAGACGCGCGCGAGCCTCGTGCGCGACCTCGGCTTCCCGCAGCGCTTCGGCGAAGGTCACGAGTTCGCGCAAACCGTGCGATGGATGGTCGAGTGTGCGTACGTGAACGGGGAGACGATCAGGCTGAGCGGCGGGTCGCGATTACCCGGAAGACTTTGATCATAAAGCTTACTGTTACTGGCTGCTAAGGATATACTTGTCTTCTGATGTCAATTTTGCACTTTCAATTCCAGATATCAGGACACAGGAAATTTATGTATGTATAGCAGTGGTACAAGATTCATTGGTTTCTCCATACGTATTCCATCCAGCAAGCAAGCGAGTCCTTTTCCTCCCTACAGGTTCTTGATGAGCCATTCCACCGCCACCTTGAACGAGTCCTCCTTGGCCGCCTTAATCTCGGGGACACTCAAGTCTCCACGCACCGCAAATCCGTGCGTGTTTCCGGCGTAGTACTCTCTCTTGTACCCCTCTGCCTCCGTCTTTCCACCACCAAGGATCTCATCGCCAATCTTCTGCTTCTCGGGCGGGTACTGGCCGTCGACCTCACACGAACAGATCAGGAGCGGGACGCCGGTCGCCTTGAACTTGACGAGGTCTTCGGGCACCTGCAGGAGCGACGGGTGCGAGACGACCACGGCCTTGAGCACGCCGTCGAACGCGAGGTCGAAGCTGTAGCGCGCGCCGAAGCAGTAGCCTGTGGCGCCGAAGGTCGTGACACCCCGCTCCTTGAGCCCAGCGATGACTTTGTCGAGCGGTGGGCGCGTCTGTGCAGCCTGGTGGTTCGGGAACCAATCGGCAATATTGAACTATTTTTAGGAGACGAGGGGGGCGAGGCCTGAGTTCGACGAGGAGATAGGAACAGAAGGTCAACGTACCGTGCCGTCCAAGCTCTCTATGGGGTCGCCGTTCAGATAGTCGGGGATGTACGTCTATCGTTCGAAGAAGTCGCTGATTAAAACAAAGCGTACAAAACGCTATGTCTTAGTAGATCAAATTACCTGGAAGCCATTCTTCGCGAAATCATCGGCCTTTGATATGACCCGTTAGGCTTGTTAGTATCTGAAAAAATAGACAAGCAGCTTACAAGAAGCTGCGATCGCTTCCATCAGCATAACGTCGGCACTCGCAGAAAGCATATAGCACTTACTCGATTATTAACAAGCTCCAAACCGAAGACATCAGTCAGAAGCAAAACAGCCTTGTCCTTCGGGTAGCTATTGCCATCGACACAAATCAATATATGCGTCCACCATTATACACATATGCCGATGAGCCGCTAGGCTTACTCACTCGGATGAGGGGAGGGCGACGTAGGTCTTCACACCATTGATCTCCTCGATCTTGCCTTGGAGTTGTGTCAGCCTGGATCCGAAGTACAGCGGGCACAGTCATCTATAAAAATCCTGCGTACCTGTCGGCTCGCCTTCGTGAGTGGTGCCTTCGAATACAGATAAGAATACGCATATACAAAGTAGCTCTTAAGCAGGACCGCGCTCACCGATGACACAGTGCTTGCAGAACGACATGGCAAGCTAGGTGTATGTGTGTCTCTGGAGTGGGTGATACTGGTTGTGAACTGGGGGATGTTTAAATCGATACAGTGGGATTCTGTTCTTATAATGCGCCGCGACTAAGTTCACGCGCGGATATTGGCTTAGCAATTGGGCCGCCCACATACGTGGCCTCGCCTTTCGCGAAGAACATCTCACAGGCCAGCAGCTAATGACAGGTACAACCCCTATCCATCATGCTCTCTTATCACCGAAGACACATATACACTCATTACAAGCCTTTCGGAGTTTTCGATTCCCTTGCGCGCTGAATAATTTCAACCAGTTTGAGATGTCGGACTTCCGGCGTAAGAACTATAATGATCAGCAGCGGCTGTGGCAATCGGGCGCTCGGAGGCTCTGCTTTCGGACTGGCTCGGACTAAGCTTAGATAATGACTGGCGTAGTCATCCTCATCGTACATTGTAGCATACACACTTTCACATACTGTGCGACGCGAGCGCATCCAGCTTCCCACAGCTAGTCGCTGAGATCAAATTCGAATCCGTCACTGGTGAACTGTTCGACCACAGGAATAAATTCACTGTGGAGCAATCCAGTATCAACTTCCATTTCGGTCGTCAACCAGCCCTCTTCGCCCTGGCCTGCACCTGCATCTACCGGCTGCTCCAGATGGTCCAGGCAGCCTGCGCTGCAGCCGCGCCATCGCACGGGGATCCCGAGCTCGCCCCCGACTTTCTGGCCTGCAATCTCTTTCTCCCACGAAAGCCGCTCCTCGGCGTGTGAGACATAGATAGGCTCGCGATATTGCTCGCCAGAACCAAGGAGTAGATGTGCCGGGGATGGGCACCCAGATATGCAAGCACGCCGCTCGACACGTTGACTCGGTCGCTGTCCCTCCGGCGACGACTGTGGAGTCGCATTTAGGGACAACAAAGACGCGATGCTTCCTGGAACGCAGGATGACAGCGTCTCTCTGAGAGCCGGTGAAATCTCGTAGTCAGTCGGCAGAGGAAGGTCATAGAATGACTGCAAAACCGTCTTGGGCTGGATCCTCCTTGTTGTAGGCGGCATCAAGTTTCGCGTACCATTACTGTCGGGAACGGGTGCAAGCAGTACCCTGAGTGCGAGTTCGACCAAGGGCACGACTCTATGTCTCCGTTCAACAGGGCCAAACCATCTATCTATTGAAAGGCCTGCTGCAGCACATGGATTTACCGCGAAAGGGTTTGGATCAACAGCAAGCGACGTCAATTTCATATCCATGATTTCCGAAGGAAGGTATCGGAGCTGGTTGGACGCAACATTCAGCTCGCGCAAGTTATGAAGCTGGCATATTTGAGGGTTTAATTCTGTGAGCATGTTTGATCCTGTAAAACGGCGGGAAATCAAGAGAGGTCAGCTTCAAGTACCTTCCGCAAGGGTCGGCATACATACGAAGACTCAGCACTACCAATGCATCAAGATTGAAGAGCTCGTTGGGCAACGTTCTAATCCTGTTGTTCGTAATGTACAGTTGGAACTCATTCTCGCGCACGCCCAGGTTGCTGCCGCCGAAAACGATTGAGCTTGACGATTTTGAGATAGTCCTGCGCCGCATGTCCTCGCGATTTGAGGACGTTTGGTTCGGAAGTACAAAGCGGAGCGAGAGATCCGATATCTTCGGTGGAATATAGGTAAGACCAAGACCGCTAATCAATCATGGATGAGAAGGCAATGTGGAATCCTGCTCAGTACCGAAAGACACAAAAAACGCGTCAAACTTACTTTAATTCAATGCTGCACTCCGTGTCGTCGACCGCACGCGCAATTGTCTCTTCCCAGAGCGCGTGTTCAGTGTCATACGAGCGTATAAAGGACTGGCTAGGGTCGAAGCCATCTACGTCCATGTCTGTGTCCGGGGCTGGACAAATGTCGTGCAAATACGCGTCCCGCGCGTAGGTCGCGTTCCACCCCCCGGCGGCGGTGGCGAACGGGCCGAAGCGGTCATTCGAGCCCACCTTCGGACGCACGATGAAGCTCTGACCGCCGCCGGGTCCGTCATCGCGCTCGCGCGGCCCGCGCTTCACCTTCACGCGCGCCAGATCCTTGTCGTAGCGCGGCGGGCGCTTCACCGCGCGCGTCGACGCCGCGAACGGGTGCGCTGGCGACGCGTCGTCCGTTGCCCTGCCTTTCCCCTTCGCGTCGCCGCGTCCCGGCGTCGCGCGCACGCCTTCCCCTTCACCGGGACCACCTTCCTCATACTCATCCCCTTCGCAGTCGCCCATCGATGCCTCATCAAGGTCGAGCGGGTACGGGCCCGGCGAGGACGGGGGCGACGAGTCGGCCGTCCAGCTGCTGGGAGAACTTGGTGGGGACGAGCTCGCGCCACCGTAGTACGCGCTAAACGGGGGCTGAAGCGGGGTCATATCCATGGTGTGGACGTGTCAAAGCCTCGAAACTAGAGATACAATAGAATTCTGGGTGTGTGTGTGTGCTTTTGCGTTAGAACTTGAGTGTGATGTACAAATGTTGTGTGCGGGCGGAAGTAAATGAAGACGGCGCCTCGACGCGTCGGTGGCGTTGACTACTATATCGGGACTATGGGCGCAAACCACACTGCACAAAGAGTCAAAGGAGCAACCCACACGCTGCCATTCCATTAGAACGGGAGTTTACGACGATACACAGGAATTAGTTTAACTATGCTACAACACAGCGATTTTTCGTCCAAGTCGCCATCGCCGTCTACGGTAAATCGAAAGAGGTACGAAGGAAATAAGTGAAACGCGGAACCGGGGCGACCCAAAACAAAGACGAAATCTAGTTCTATGACTCTATAACAGTGAAAAGGAATGTGTGAACGATTTCTCCTAAATTCAGAATTCACAAGAACAGCAGATGCAGATAGATAGCGATCAGCGATTAAGATTGGAATACTTGTCCTCGTCTGAGGATTTGAACTAGCCTCCTGAAAAAGATATGGCGGAGGAGCTACGAAAGACACTGGACGCTAATCGACAGCGATTACGAGCCAAAGGACGGGACCTCTTTCGCGAACTTGCTTCGTGCGCGAATTTGAGGGCCCCATCTGAAAAGCTGTTCACAAAAGGGAACAATCAGCATCATCGAGTGAACGGGCAAATCGTGAATACTGACGATAAATGGAATGGGCATCATTAAGACGGCGATACAGGCAAAAATCGTGCTTGCCCATTTGAACGTCAGCCGGTCGTACATCTGAGTTGAAAACAGGGGAAACGCCATTCCCGCCAAATTACGACAAAGACTCTGGCCAGCGAGCGCAGACGATGCAAAAGGACCGTAACTGATTAATGAATGAAAGAAAGTATGAGCGGTAGACTGAGATAAGGCGAAGTTAAACGACTCACCAGTCGGCGAGATATGTAAACACGGCGAGATATATGATGTACATCGACCACATGAACAACTAGAAAGACGGTCTCAATACTTTTTCATACAGAATTCTGATTTATGTTACTCACAACTATGCCAATGGCCATTCCAACCCAATTCACGTGCTCGAATGACGTCCACGCGTATATGAACATAGATACAGGAAAGAGAATGCCTGCGATGCACGAGGAATAAAGCCGTGCTTCATGTCCTTTAGCTTTGAAGTTTTTACTGTAAGAAGATATAGAATAAGTATTGATATTACTTCCTATCAACAAAGAAAGCTTACTTGTAAAGTTTCTCTTGGATGAAAGTGTTGCTGAGGTACCCCAGAAGCGATCCAATGCTGTGAAAAGAAAAACCCCAATCAATAAGTCCGTATCTTCGACCTCGACACGAGGCTACTTACAACATGGTAACGAATACCGTTCCAACTTCACCAACGTTGAAGTGATGCAATTCCCGGAACGCAGGAGAAATGGACCTGTTTAAGAATTTCAAGTCAGATCATTTCGATGGAGAGGAACTTATATGACGTACTCAATCATAGAATATAATACGCCCCATGCAAAACCAATCCATAACTGTGCGAGGAAATCTGATGCAACCATGATCCTTTTCAAAAGACGAAATGGTCACAACTTACACTAAAGCTAGCAACAACGGGTTCCGTGAGCAACAGATCTGAAAACGAATGAACGAATAATTAAACCTCATTCTGTCCTCGATCAAAGAACGGAAGTAACTTACGAACAGGGCGTGTGCAAGAAATCAACATCAAAGTGCGCAAGCTCCCTCGCTCGTCTTCAATGCGGGCGCGATAACGATTATCACCTGTCTCCTTGCGTAGCTTCCTCACGAGCCTCACCAGCAGGACAGAAGACCGAGTCTCTTTCATGGTGAAGAGCATAATGACAAAGAAGACGCCGGTCACGCTGCAGGAAGCATAAGAGACAGCGAGGTCAGTGACAGAGCAGAGGGGCGGAGGTACGATTTTGGACATACATGAGATGAATCCATTGGATCCAACGCCATTCCAAACGGGTGTTCATTTCAACCCACCCGGCGAACACAGGGCCAAGACCAGTGCAACCCATGGCAGCAATAGAAAAAACGGCCATGGGGATGCCCCGTCTGATAATCGATTGATAAATATCAAACCCGCATATACGAGTAGAAATACTCACTCATGGGGTGCCCAGATATCCGCGATAGTCCCACCTACCATAGTCGATCCAGTGGATCCCGCGGCACCTGCGAGGAGGCGAAAAATAATGACTGACTGGATATTTTTTGCCCTAAAAATCGATCAAACTCATCATAAATATTTGACAACACAGGAAAGAAGAAAATAAACTTACAAAGCAACGCCAATGTGCATCGCTATCAAAAGGATGGTTGAACCAATGTAAAGAGGCTGCCGCCCAAATTCCTCGCTCAGGGGTGCGAGAATTAAAGGGAAAACAGCGAATCCCAACGCATATAAACTGAGTCCGAGCGTCGCTTGGAAATTAGTGCAGTTCAGGTCACGCGTCATTGACGGGTAGCCCATAGCATACGTGGAGGCAACAGCAGCTAATGAAGGGGGTAAAAACCATATCGTATGCGTGATTTAAAAGGGAGGAGAGGGGTACGTACCTACCATCCCAGTCAATGCCGACGACGTCAAGGTAATAGCCCACTTCCGTCCACGCGAATAATTAGCAGGGTTGCGAGGGTCCCCTTTCTCCCAATCGACCTGCTACGCTGTAAGAATACGAATGAATTCAAAAGGCCAGGGATACGCACGTAAAGAATTTCGTCAGAAGAAGAGACTAACACGCCTTCTTTCTCCTCTTTCAAGTTCCCCTTCTCATCTTCTCCATGAGCATGCTCCCCACGCAGCGTGCCGACGTGCGACGGAAAGCCCTCCTCAAGTTGACGCGCAGAGGGCCGCGAGGAGAGGCTGAGGCGTGGGTCGACGGATTCCTGGACCGAGTTGACATCGCGGATAGCAAGGTGCTCAAAAGGCGTCTCGTTGTCCGAGAGCGTCCTACTTGCAGTGCTGTGAGGCGTGTCGGTCATGTTCAACGTCCCGGTCTGCAAGACTGCAACAGCTCACAGGCTCCAGAATATTGAATTTAAGCAAGTGGACGGGAAATCGGAAATCACGGATTATTGGCATGATTGAGCCCTTATATATGCTCATAGCCGCAAGGCGCGGGCTTATTAGTATTACACCAATTGCCGGAACGGCGATTGGTCCGAAACACCCAAAAAATTAGGCTAATCTTCCCAAAAGATTTCCTAGTCACATTGCAATGAGCTGCTGTTTTTTTTCTTTCTTTTTCTTCCTTTCCAGCACCGCTTGAGAACACATAACCGCTATAACGCCTTTGAGTTGGCGAAGTCGAAGGGAGCAGATTCGCGGCAGGATGCGGCATTTGAGAGTTAAATCGTTATTATTCATACCCATTTGTAGGCCCCGATGATCAGCGGACTTCCGAGTCCATTGACCCGCGGAATTAGCCAGTCAATGAAAAACAACCGTGACCGAATATTTCAACTGGTGGAAGATCAGTTTTGTGCTGGCGCTGACTCGCAATGACAAACATTTCGTAGCTACACGAGACTCCCAGTTGACGCTTCGTAAAACCATGACCAATCATAACATAAAGAGGCAATTTTAAGTAAGATCCGAAAGAGAAAGTGGCTGTGTCGAAAGTGTCCGGTATTGTAGACGTACGTAAGTAAGGGTGTCGGTATTCAATGTTATTGCCGGAACGATCGACGCCTTAGTAATTTAAGCTGCCGAATGATCTCCTCGACGCCTTTCAAGTTGTCGAGGCATGAAGCGACTCATGGAAACGTTACAACCAGCGCTTATGCATTTTTTCTTACAACTAAAAAGGAATCAGCCAAGAATACATAAGAAAAGGGCCATCTTTCATCTGTAGACGTCTCATCAAGTTCTCCGTGGGAGCGACTATCAGGATAAAGACTCGGACGGGCAATACGGGGCGGATACGCTAGTGTTGCGCTATCCTTCTCCACATCGGCCAGAAAGATGCCTTCCATCCCAGTTGATGAGCAAAATCACAGCCTTTTCTATGAGGATAGCGGACCCCCGCCGACTGCGGAGGGACCTTACACCACACTGATTATCGTTCATGGCACCGTATTCCATGGAGGTAGGCCAGAAATCGCCCGAGCCCGGCCCCAAACTTAGCATGGGCTATGAATGACTCACAACATTTCCATAATCTATCACAGCGATATTCAGGCGTCTACTCCCGCTCGCGCCGCGCCACCAAACCCGTCTCGTGCTCGTTAACCGCCGTGACTATCCCGGTTCGGCGCCGTACACCGATGACGACCTTGCACAAGCAAGTAGCCAGGACAGCGAGGCGCAGGACGCGTTCGCGCGCGCACGGGGGGCCGAGTTTGCCGAGTTTATAAAGCAGTTCGTGGAGAATGAGAAGATACCGCGGGCGTCGGCCGATAGGAAGCGCGGTGGCGTCGTCTTGATGTCCTGGTCGGCTGCGAGTGTCTACACGCTGCCCTTGCTTGCCTATGTGGACTCTATCCCTGTAGACACCAGAGAGGCCCTTGAGCCTTTCCTGCGCTCATTTATTATACTTGGTAAGCTCTATTTCAAATCTGTCTCTTTCAGTGCTTATATATGTGATCGGAAAAGACGCACCACGCTACGTGATCGGACCTCCTCCGCCCGCACCCGCAAATAAGGACCTCGGATTCCTGAGCGACACGTCCAAGACGTTCGAAGAACGTGTGCGAAAGCTCGACGATTGGCTCGCAGGATACTTCACGCACAAGGACGTCACTTCACGCAACGTCGATGACCTGCGGCTGTTTCCCCTGCCGGATTCGCGCATGGCGACGACGCTGGCGATGAGCGCAGACGAGGAGCGGTCGGTGACGTGCTACGCAGCGGCACCACGTGCGGAGCTGCCGTTGAGCATGGCGCAGCCCGCGGTGTATTCGGAACGGGTGCGACGCGCGCTATTTGACGATGACCTGGCGAAATACTGGCCGCGCTTGGAGGTCGATGTCATCTGGTGCGAGCACTCGCCGTGGCCGATGGTAGACGCTGCGTGGGAATTGGAGAAGTCGAGGGAGAAGGCTGATGAGCAAGGAATTAAAGGAAGACCGCTGAAGGTGACTATGTTCCCCGGCGCGAATCATTTTGTGAGCTTATGGCTTGTAATAAGAAATTTGTTATGAAGCTCATCTTTGTTCATTAGGCACATTGGGATGATCCCGAGAAGACGATTGAGCTCTATGCCAAGATTATCAGTCCCTGACTGGCAACAAGATTTCCTGCAAGCGGAAGTTTATGCAGGACAAGCTGATGTTTTCTCTGGTTCATTTGTAAGACGTCGAGAATGGTCCCATTGGCGATGCACGACGAGATGTGATCGGCAAGCAGAATAGCTAATAAAGGGAGTTGTTGTATGGACTTCAATAAACACGATCAGAGCTCGATGAACTAGAGTTTGAACGGCCACCTGAGCGACAACGAAAAAGACGCGTTGCGGTCACGTGCCGTTCTAATTGTACCGTGTGTCTTTCATAGTGTTGTGGGCAAAACTCAAACTGGCGAGATTTGCCATTTTGCCTGGCAAAACCTGGCAATACTATGGTTTGCCGGTATGGCAAAATTGTAATATGCTCTAAATCGCTTTTTCTGGAGATTTTGACCTCAAAAAGGCATTGCAAGAATAAATTTCAATTCCGGCAAAACTTGGCTTCGGAGGTGGCCGGCCGGAGCCGAGAGTTATAAGTAATCAGGACTTCCATAAAGAGAAGTGATTTCGGTGAATTTTTGAAAATTCTTGATAATTACGACGTACATTAAATGCAGAAAAATGCACCTGTTGGCGAGGGGTGTAAACGGACACAACCTGCAGGTTAATTTTTTAAATTTCCCTGCCATTTTCTAAAAATATGTAACTTCTGCCAGGTTTTGCCAACCCAAAATTCGGGCTTAGTATTGCCAAACGGCAATTGCCATTTTGCCAGGCGGCAACGGCAAAACCTTCGAGTTCCGCCAACAACACTAGTCTTTCAACTCTTTCCTTTCGACCAGCTCATAAAAAGGGGAACATGAGAGAAGGAAGCTGCCACCGTGAATGGCAACTGTATTAGGACTGTGAGTACACTTTGATAATCGCATTCTATATTACCTTTAATTGTGAGGGATGGCGAGAGCGAGTCGCCGAGGCAGAGATGAAGTGGATGAGTTTTGCCCTCATCGTCTCCACCTCAGCCATCGCGGGCACGATGTCTAGTCTTCCCGAAGCGTCGACGTCCGAAGACAAACGTCCGAGCGAAAAGCGCAAGTCTGATCTCTCGTTCGAAAAGTTGCCTTTGTTGGGGAACTCATGTGCAACTGGGGCGCAACACATTCCCGGTCAAAGCTCATTTTAAACCTGTTCACTCTGTTTCAACTCGGGTGCTGACGTCTACGGAGGGCAATGAATCCAGGGCTTCTGCAATGAATACACCTACGTTTGTACACTGGGTGAGGTCTTGGAGTACGCTGTCGGCTGGGAGATTCTGATTCATACCGACAAGTGTGAAAGTATAAGCTTGCCAAGTGCATCGAGACCGAGTTTCTGATCGAGGCTGCCCATTCCAACTGGCTCGAATGATTGGTCTTGTAACTCTTCTCATGGTCGTCTCGCCTTTACTTGCCTTGCCTACTCTCTGGCTGATGGTTCGGCTCGTTTGATACTTACTTCTCCAGCGCTGGAGTCGTACTCAGCCGTTTCCGAAAGATAATGACGGCTGGCCGCGAATCTACTTGAGTGTCGGTAAATTATCTTGAGTGTATCCATTGTCTTGCTGTACAATCCGGGCACCTTGGCTGCTGATATTGACGCACCTGACTCGTAAGCGGGTGACTGTTCACCTCCATACTTGCACCTCTGCGATTTGGCAACTGCAACCTGCGAATCTTCGCAAATGCTCGTGTGTGGAATGTACGTTTTAATGACACTGAACTGGTCTTATTGATCCTCGCATCATCATTCGTTTATGCGTTGGAGCTTGACCCTTGCTCGGCTTTCTTCTGGATGTTCTAGTGATGCGAGGACTACTGTTTGTGGTGTTCTGAACATCCGCCATACTGATGGGCCAGCGACTCGCAAATTGACGAACTTCTTACGCTTCGGTTTTCCTGGGATTTCCCTAGGCACGTTGAAAGACCAGTCAATCACGGCAGTTTACGAATACCTTATGCAGAGTCCTACTTTCCAGCATCCGTCAAATTTTCCGAAGAGCCACTAGAAAGGTCTCGTAATGCTATCCAAACGAGTTATATCGTGTCAACTGCACTTGCGATGGCGCAGTCACAGTTAGCAGCTAGTAGTAGTCATGTAGGACCGAAAGAACGAGCAAAGTTGTAATGGACTCGGCCAGCAGAGTTGGACATTGTTTTATATAAAGGAATAAATAAAATAAGAAAGGGAGAAATTTAGGAGAAGGGGAATACGACGGTACACAGGAGTTAGATTAACTATGCCAAAATACATATCTATTTCTTTTCAAGTCACCTTTGTCGCCCATACATGATAAACCAAAATAAAACAAAAGAGGCAAGTGAATCGCAGATCCGAGTTGACCTAAAATGAAAATGAAAAGTCGTTCTATGACTCTAGGATGAAAAAGAATGAGAGCAGGTTTCAAAAGGATAGCAGATACTTATCGATAGATTGGCATTAGAAGCATTGTTCTGGTCTCTGTATTCAAATTAGCTTCCTTAAATGATATAGCGGAGGAGCAACTTGAAGGCCAAACGCCAGACTGCATCTATTACAAGCCAAAAGAAGGGACCACCTTGGCGAACTTGCTTCGCGCACGAATTTGAGGGCCCCATTTAAAAAGCTGTTCACAAAGGGGGACAATTAGCATTATCGAGTGAACAGGTAAATTGACAATACTGACGACAAATGGAATGGGCATCATTAAGACGGCGATACAGGCGAAGACCATGTTCGCCCATTTGAACGTGAGTCGGTTGTACATCTGTGTCGCAAATAGTGGGAACGCCATGCCCATCAAATTACGGCAAAGACTCTGCCCCGCGAGCGCAGACGAAGCATACGGTCCGTAGCTAATATTGAGGGAGGGGAAGTACTAAAGATAAGCCGAAAGATAGATCGCAGGCAAATGACTTACCAATCGGCTAGGTATATAAATACGGCGGAGAAAATGATGAAAACCGACCACATAAAAAGCTAGAAAGATAGTGTCAGCAATTTTCTAGATAGAGTTATTAACTAGATTACTCACAATTATTCCAACAGTCATTCCAACCCAGAATACGTTCGCTGAGGACGTCCACGCGTAAATAAACATAGATGCGGGGAGGAGTATGCCTGCAAAGCATGAGGAATATAGCCGTGCTTCATGCCCTTTGGTTTTGAAGTTTTTACTAAAAAAAGATAAAAAATAAATATCGGCGTGACTTCCTGTAATAGGAGGAAGCTCACTCATAAAGTTTCTCTTGGACGAGAGCGTTGCTGATGTATCCAAGAAGCGATCCGATGCTGCGAAGCATTTTAAAGTCGGTATCCTCAATTTAGAGGCGAAGCTACTTACAACATGGTGACGAATACCGTCCCAACTTCACCGACGTTGAAGTGGTGTAATTGCTGAAATGCAGGAGAAACGGACCTATTTGGGAATATCGAGTCAAATTAATAGAAGAAAATAAAAAGGAAAGAAGATGGCGTACTCAATTAAAACATATACTAAACCCCATGCAAATCCTATCCATAACTGTATCAGAAGAAGTCGATCGTAAATATTATTATTTTGCTCTTTTTAAATCCGAAGGGAAATGACCTACACTGAAACTGGTAACGACGGGTTCTGTGAGCAACAGACCTGAAGAGGAGCAGAAGAACAGTCAACACCTATTCGACCGTTAATCATCGTACAGAAACAGCTCACGGATAGGACGTTTACAGGAAATCGATATCAAACTGAACACACTATCCTGCTTGTCTTCGATCCGCGCGCGATAACGATTGTCACCGGTCTCCTTGCGCAGCTTTTTCACGATCCTCACTAAAAGAATGGAAGCTCGAGTCTCTTTCAAGACAAAAAGCATTACGACGAAAAAAGCGCCTGTTGTGCTGCGAGATAATGGCCAGTGAGGTCAGCGCTAGAACAGAGGGAGGGTGGTATGGCTTTGGACATACATGAGATGAATCCATTGGATCCAGCGCCATTCCAAACGGTGGTTCATTTCAACCCACCCGGCGAACACAGGGCCAAGACCCATACAGCTCATGCCAGTAATAGAGAAGACGGCCATGGGGATGCCTCGTCTAATAATCGATTGATAAATATCAAAACCGCTTGTGCACACAAGGATGCTCACTCATAGGGAGCCCAGATGTCTGCGATAGTCCCACCTACCATAGTAGATCCAGTAGATCCTGCGGCACCTAAGAGGAATCGAAAAACAATGACTGACTGAATATTATTTGCTCTAAAATTGATCAAACTCGTCATAAATATTTGACAGCCAAAACAAAACAAACAGACTTACAAAGCAATGCCGAGGTGCATCGCGGCCATAAGGATGGTCGCACCAATGTAAAGAGGCTGCCGGCCAAATTCTTCGCTCAGGGGTGCGAGAATTAATGGGAAAATAGCGGATCCAAGTGGATACGCGCTGAGGCCGAGCGTCGCTTGAAACATAGTACAGTTCAGGTCACGCATCATAGACGGGTAGCCCATGGAGTAGGTACCGGCAATAGCAGCTAATGCAAAGGGTAAGCAATATATTGTATGCATGGATTTAAAAGATGTAAATACGTACATGCCATTGCTGTCAATACACACGCCGTCAAGGTAATAGCCCACTTCCGTGCACGCGTATAGTTAGCAGGGTGGCGCGGGTCTTCTTCCTCCCAGTCGATCTGCTGCGTTGTAAGTACATGATCAAATAATAAGGCTCGGAACACGCACGTAGATAATTCCGTTTGGAGGCAAGTCTGACAAGCTACCCTGTGCCGAGTTGACATTGCCGGTGGTGAGGTGCTCAGAAGGTGCCTCGATGTCCTCGCGTTCGCCAGGACGTGTCCTATTCGTAATGCTGCGTGGCGTGTCTGTCATGATTGACATCGTCTGCTTCTTCAGTTGCGAGCTCTAGAGCACTGATTTTAAGCAAACGGGCGTCATGCTTTTATATGTGCTCATAGCTCTCATAGCTGCCAAACGTAGACGGATGCAAAGACGCCTGTGGCGATTGGTTAGACTCTCGAAACTTTTGTTCTTCCGCAGAATGTAACGAGATTGCAAAACCGCAAAAATCATTGACCCCCTTGGATGACTGCCGAATTGCCGAATCAATTCTATCTGGCAAACTCAACAATGACTGAATATTCTAACTGATGCAATTTCTGGTCTGGTCTGGTGCGGACTCGCAATGATAAACTAAAAGTACTTTGCAAACATATAAGAATGTTTTTCTAGAGCTAATTGAAAATGCTTTGCGAGTGGAAGATGACGCGATATCTAATGTAAACTTTGCATTGGGGTTCGTTCGGCATCCCTCGCGTAACCCGCGAAATCATGATGTCTTGCTGTGTAATCTCTTTCTGAATGGAACTCGTTCCTTTGAGATGCTGGACAGAATATAACAGGTTTGGTGCATACATTTTTGAATACGGATCGACATATGGGATGAAGGCAAGAACGGACGTCGTAGTTGACCAGCCTTCTCCGGCACAGCTCGACAACAAACAAGCCCGAAGTTCGTCACCTATGCTAATGGAAAATGTAAGACCAGCTGATGTGATTAAAACCCCACTTTTCATCAGCTTTAAAAACAATCATTCTTGATTACGCTTTTTTACAAGGCGACGATAAGAGTGAGTTGATCCATGGAGTAAATTGATCCATGACAGCGACGATGGACCTACATTCAATTTGATCGCCAGAATGATCGACGTCTTAGTAATTTAGACTACGTTAAGGGTTTATGGAGCATCAATACACAGCACTATTCTTGTTAAAAGTGAATAAAAATAAGTCAGAAGTATATTTAAAGGGGCTACCTTCGTTAAGCACTGCCCTCGGTGGACACCTCAGCCTATGCTTAGCAAGAGTTATGCCTAATGACAAGTCAATCTGGTTATAAGGTATGGTGTCCCATCATGCAGCCTATGCTTAACGGTCGGTTCATGCTTAACGATAGTCTGCTTAACGATAGTATGCTTAGAACATTTGATCATTTGTATACGACTCATCAGGTCTTCGTGGGGAAGAACGAGCCAGAATAAAGACGAGTAATGCGGCGTAGATACGTCATGGTCGCTATCTCCCACCAAGATGTCTTTGATCCCAGTCGATAAACAAGATCGCACCATTTTCTATGCGGATCTCCGGCCTGTGTATAATGACTTTATACCAGCCGACTGTTGTTCATGGCGACTATATTCTCTGACGCAAATTACTTTGTGACTTGCAGTGATGAGTTTGTTGAGGAGCTCACCTTTACTCCACAGCTGTACTGGAATGAGCCCGAAAAATATTTTATGCCAAGACTTATCAGTTCATAAGTAGCCATGAGTTTCCATGCAGCTTCCATGCACGATTGCGTTTATGCAGAACAGATTGGTCTTCTTCAAAGTATTTGTAAATTCAAAGTCAAGACTAGATTTATGATCTATCATCGAATGATGAATGTAAGGCCAGTCCTGAGCACTGTTGAAATACGAGAGGCGAGGTCGCCAGCAAGTGTCCGTTTGTCCCGTTGGCGGTGGTGGGCCATAAGCAAACGCGATAGATACATAGCAAGCTACAAATGATTAGCCTATATGCTGCTTACTAATCTACTCGATTTGTCCGTAACCCCGAGATCAGTTATGATGTTTGATTCAAAGTTTGAAGTTGAACGGCCGCATCGAAAAGGCGCGTTACGATCACGTGCTGTTTTACATGAAGTGTGACTTTAGCGTGCCTGCAGCTTGTGCTCGACGCTCATCTTGTCGAGGAAGATAAAATCCAGCGTCGCTGTCGACTGGCACAGAATGTCGACTAATTCGCTTTTCACGTTCCAAATGTCGTACCCGTTCAGTTTCCGTCTCTCCGTCCCAGGCATCACCAATCCGTTTTTGAGTCCGAGCCAGTTTCAGAACAGACCAAAAGCGATACTGCCATCAGCGTTAAGCATCGCGAACTCGAACTCGTGGGCGCTGCCGGCCCCAGCTTATCGCCGTCGTCCTTCCCCAGGCCCTGCGCCCCCGCCGCTCGTTCGTAAAAGAGGATGGGTACCCTCCTCTGCTGAGCCCAGCAAAGCTGCTACTATATCCGCTTCGACGACGGGCATTCTCGATAAATCGGCGAAAGACAGAGATATGTCTGATTCTCAGCACGAGGACGATGCGGGCGAGGAGGTCACCTTAGGTGAGCTCTCTGATCACGTATTTCGCGTAGTTTTCTCTTTCGTCCTCTCCTGTCATACGTACAAGTTGATGCAAAGTTGATCGCTTGAGGGCGTGTGCGATTTGTATTGTATCACTTTGTTTTTCCGCGCTCCTTTTCCTCGCCATTATGAACTCTTCTGACTCATGGCATACATTATCTCAGATCTCCCACCCTCGAAGAGACGTAAGGGGGTTACGGGCTCTGTTATCTCCACGGCTTACAATGCTGCCCTTGTCGGTGCCGCGGTCGGACTTACTGTTTATCGCATGTAAGCATATACGCATTTTACGCTGATATATGCTCACGATGAGATTCAGGTGGCGAGATCGAGGAAAGGAGCCCGAACAGGTGCCACCACCCCCGTACCAGGAGGAATGGGTCAATTCTAAAGTGAGCCAATCTTGTGTTATAGTTTAGTTTGATCGGCTCAGGGTATTGTTATCTGCAGCGTCCTATTTCACCTTCGAAACCGCAAATTGTTCTTTCTCAGTCTCAATCCGTCCAACCCCAGTCCCGGTCCCATTCTCAAATACAACGTTCGCAGAAAGGTCGTGCCATTCCGCCAGCCAGGCGGCATGCAGGCTCTGGTCGTCATCGCCAGAAGCTCGCGAGGCCGAAGGTGACTCGTGCTGCGAGGGATACGTCTCCGAAAAGACCATTGCAGCAGATCCAGCAGCATGTTCAGCAAGAGGTTGTCATGGAGGAAGAGCAAGACATTTCTGAGTCTAAGGACGAGGTATAAATATTTGAACGAGTTGTAATTTACCACGGCTGACGTTTTATTAGATGGACTGGATTGGAGACAAGTTAGCTCGACTTATTGAAGAGGGTAAGCGCGCTCTCGGGAAGGAGATTGTCGTTTCGAGCGACGCGCCGGAGGATGAGGTCGATGACGGGAGTGGCAACTGGGTGGAGGAGGACGAGCCCGAAGCATCTACATCATACGCGTCCTCGTATAGGTCGAGGCCCATTACCATCGGCAGCCCGTCCAGGTCGTCCCGCCACAAGGCAACATACAGCATACCGCCAACTTCTCCTCGACGCCCGACCTTTGCGAACCACTCGCGCTTCCTTTCTGGCGATACCGGGGCCTCTGTTAGTCGACCCATAACGCCTTCACAATTAGACTTCGCGCCGGAATCGACATCGTCTATGGACTTGTCTAGCATGCGCGAGGCGGAGAACGAGTGGGCGAGTCCGCATATACAGGAATCGATGGAACGCGCTCGGGCAGCGTATCGACAAAGACATGGACTCGGCAGTTGATACTCTCACTCCTCCCTTCTTTTTTTCGGAATGTTCTCCGTTTTCTTTATTTTCCTCAGCTTCGCATCGCAATTATCAAGGTATAGTTCCGCATCATTTCGCATTTCTAAGCCTCTTCTCAACTCTTTATTTTTCATCATTACGCATTCAGCAATTCCACGTCCATTCTACGTCCATTACGTCTGTCATGTCCATTTCTGTTTCCTGCTGCATAATTCTGCTTTTTCAAATTAAATCTCAGTCTGTTTCTGTGTCTTTGGGGACGTGGTCCTAGAAGTTTTCCGCCAAGTCGCAGTGTATAATTTAATGTAACATACTAATTCGCAGTGTCTACTGGTTGTCCAGTGATACTTAGACCCTGTATTTTCATTGCTCGGGGAGCGTTTGATGTTTGGATTCTAAAGGATGAAAAAGCGAGTGAATAATAAGAGTGGAATTATGCGAGACGCGTGGTGAGCGGCGCGCGACGCCGTGCACAGCACCGCAGCGCCGACCATCACCTGGGCCAGTGCTTACTATCGCTGCTTGCACTGGTGATTGACGTCTTAAGGTCTATACTTAAGCAACATCAACAGGCTGCTTACGGCGAAGTTCGACAAACTGCGAGGTCCACTACTGGCAGCTCAAGTCAGGCTTCCAGCCGACTTAACACAAGCGCATTCTTAGACTTCACTAGAACTACATCGACGAGACCAGACTGATCGCCCACCGCAGGCCGCGATGGCGACCATCTCGACCCAGTTGCGCTCGTTCAAGGAGCCAACGAGGCCCGAGCTTACCCGGCTCTTCTTCGCGCTCCCGCCCGACGAGGAGTTGAATCCGGGGCAGGATGCAGGTGGCTTCAAGAGTGCAGGGGAGAAAGGCGAGCGGAGCGACGACGGCACGCGCGGCGCGATGGAGATAAATGCGGTGCTCAGTCTTGGACAGGAGGGCCTCGAGGACTCGTATGTGCGTGCGCTGCGGCTGGCATCGCTGACTTGCTCGCTGACTTACTTCCTGTGCTAACTATTAACTGCTATGCTGGTCGGACCTGTTGAACATATGTTGGACTAATCGGCGAGCAGGCTGGTCGGCTGTATCTCCTCCCGCCTTTCCTGACATTCGCGTCGCTCGACCGCAAGTCCGTGCGCTTCACGCTCCCGTTGTGCACCGTGCGCCGCGTCGAGCGGCTTAACACGCGCACAGGCGTCTTCGCGCTCAGCCTGCTCGTATGGCACGGGATGAAGATCGTGCGTTGCTTTTCGCGCGTCACCTACCCCTGCTTATTCTGAATTTGCTTTGCACTGCGCCGACACGACACAGATCGTCCAGTTGACGGCACTACGCCCCACCGCGGACCTCTTCTGTGCGTACCTGCGCGAAGCACTCAAGACGCAACTGCAGCGCGGGCAGATGAAGGCCATGAAAGCATTCGTTAAGACGTGCTACTCCGAGGAGCTGCTCGCGGCAGGCGCGTCGGAAATGGAGCCCGAGAAGCCGGCCGAGTTCGTCATTGAAGACGGAGACCCCGAAGCGGCGAAGACGCAGGTCGTGGTGCAGACATTCCATTGTGGATTGGGATTGAAGTTCAAGTTTCCGGGAGACCCGAAGAAGTGCGGCCGTTTTCCCTCTATATTTCTCTTCTCTACTGGTGGGACTGATATCTGCATCCACAAGGCTCCGCGAAGCGTCGAAGATCAAGCTTTGGACAACTTATTTGCGCGGTATGCCTATCCTGTTCCATGTGAATGTGTGTATATGCTCATCTCAGTGGCTCACAGCGCATGGACGCAACCTCTCGCTCCTCCGTTATCCTCAATTCACTCGTCTAGTCCAGGTTGGCCTTCCTAATCGTCTGCGGGGCGAGATATGGGAAACTCTTGCCGGGTCACTCTACCTCCGCTTTGCCAACCCAGGTCTATACCATAAGATTCTGGAAGAAAATAAAGATAGAGCAACCACAAGTATCGATGACATAGAGAAAGACTTACACCGGAGCTTGCCTGAGTATTCTGCATACCAAAGCGAAGAAGGCATCACGACACTTAGAAGAGTATTGACGGCGTATAGCTTCCGAAATCCTGAGCTCGGATATTGTCAAGTAAGTTTTATTTTCAAATAATTTGGGTTTTCTGAGTTGTCACAGATGCTGAAATATGTCTACCCGTAGGCTATGAATATCCTGGCTGCAGCTATCCTCATGTAAGCTGCCTTGACACTGCAATATTTAGCCGTTCATTGTGTCTGATACGCAATCATGTAGCTACATGTCGGAAGAGCAATGTTTCTGGCTTCTCGAAGTACTCTGCGACAGGCTCCTTCCCGGATACTATAGCCCGTCTATGCACGGAACGTTGTTGGACCAGCGTGTCTTCGAGTCACTGGTCCAAAAGTGCCTCCCCATGATCCATGACCATTTCCAAGTTGTCGACGTACAACTGTCTGTCGCGTCCTTGCCGTGGTTCCTTAGTTTGTGTGTAGTCGTTTTCTTGTTGGATCTATGTCATGGGGTTGACCCATTCTCATTGGGAATTTATAGGTACATCAACAGCATGCCCATGATATTCGCTTTCCGGATAGTAGATTGTTTCTTCTGCATGGGCCCGAAGGTGCTATTTCAGGTCGGGTGCGTGCATATTCTTTTGCACTCATTCGAGACAAATTGAACAGATAACCAATTAGGCTCGGTAAGGAGAAGAGTTTCCAGTTGTGTCTCGTCTGAATTGATTGTTTGTAGCCATTCTCAAGATAAATGGTGAAGCTCTCCTCGAAATACAGGATGATGGCGGATTCATAAGGTACATTGAAATTTCCGTGTATTTCGGGCGAGGACCTGACATATATTAGCCTCATGCGAGAATACTTCGCCTCTCTCGGCGAGTCTGCACATCCCGAGGCGCTCGACCCGCGCACGCGCGCGATCACGCGATTCCAGGAGCTCCTGCTCGTCTCCTTCCGTGAGTTTTCCGTCATCACGGATGAGACTATCCAGTCCGAGCGAAGGAGATTCCGCGGGGAGGTCGTCCAGAGTCTCGAATCTTTCGCAAAACGCTCTGCGCTTCGCAGCCTCAAACGCTCGGGCCGTTTTAACAAAGGACAGCTCGGTCTGGTTTACGACGCACTGTTCAAGGCGATCTGTGCTGTACCCGCCGTGGTGGATGAGAAGCCGCCGGCGATACTCCTGAATCCGGGAGGTTTAAGCGAGGAGCAGCAGAAACAAGAAACTCGAATCGGATTGCGCACGTTCAAGTTGTTCTTAAGCGAGATCTGCTCATGGGCAAGGGATGATAAAGTCATCTCCAACGGATTCAAGGTGTGAGACCCTCCCATTTGTTAAATAAATTGGTCTGATTGTCAATGGAAAGGAACGAGTGGATCGGGAAGTCGCTGAACACGAGATTATCGACCGCTTATTCTACTTTTGGGACGCATCATGTCGAGGTTCATTGTCATTACAAGTAACTGATTTCAGTCATCTTCGAGAACATTGCTAATGCTTGTTACTAGGATATTGTAGATGGTCTGGATGGGGTTATGTTCAACGACCTCATGGACAACATCGAGTGGTTCTTTAACCTCCACGACAACGACAAGGACGGCTCGCTTACGAAAGACGAACTACTGAAGCTCTCAGAGTCACTTTTGGTCAGTTCATTGTGACCTTCTCTCGCCAGATGCGACTGAATGCATTCGTCGATAGTTCATTTTCCGGTTCGAAGTAGGGGATGCTTACCTGGGCGCAGTTAGCCGCTTCATGACGAATGCCTTTGAATACGGAGACGCACTGCTTCCAAGGGCCGAAGGCGAAGAGGATCCGGCAGGGCCGCAGATCGGCAACAACCAACCTTATCTCAACCTTGCAACGTGAGTGCTTCACGACTTGAGCGGATTTCAATAATCGTAAGGTTGCTCGTAGATTCCGTATGGTAGTCCTCGCCGATGAGATCCTCGAATCATTTTTTGAGACCGACTTATCGGCGTCTTTCCGGTTGGAGACGGTTGTGGAAATGCCCGTCCCCCAGTCGAACAGCAGCTTTTTCGGAGGACTTCTTTCAAGTATTGTCACAGATGACAACAAGAAAATATTCAACCGTTTCACTGATGAAATTGGCAAGACTAT
Source organism: Phellopilus nigrolimitatus (assembly GCA_021029095.1). Classification (NCBI taxonomy): domain Eukaryota; kingdom Fungi; phylum Basidiomycota; class Agaricomycetes; order Hymenochaetales; family Hymenochaetaceae; genus Phellopilus; species Phellopilus nigrolimitatus. The sequence continues at coordinate 271,845 of JAJOHG010000007.1, forward strand.
TGGGAAACACCAAGTAGGAGCTATTCCTACCAGTTGAGAAAAAAAGGGACTTAATGAAATTGGCAGGTCACTCACCGTCCTCGCATCGGCCGGCAGATGCAATTGCAGGAACCCAAAGCGCGGGAGTCCCTCCTCACACCGTCAATGCGGCGCTCCGCATCACGCTCGAGTCTTACGACGAGCGATACGGCTATCACATCACCTGCGATGTCGTCTTCAGCCTCTGCACCTTCTGTGCTCGGCGCCGTTGACATATTACCGCCCGCGGTCTCGTCGGATCCACTGTCGCCCCTGCCTCACATCTCCGCTGCGAACGCTGCGCTGATGGATCGCCCCGCATTTGCAATTGATAATGCAAAGGACGACGATGAAGAAGAGGATGACACGTTCGGAATCGGGGGCGACGACGACGATCAAGTCATGGATGAGGTGGACGCGTTCCTGGAGGCACATGACTCCGGTCTGACGCCTGCCGACCAGGAATTGGCCAAAGGTCTGCATTCTGATTAAATGTCCGTATGCAAGAGGCACTTGCTAATGTCGTGTACACCCGGTTAGATCTCGCTAAGGCTCCACCGATGAAGTAAGCCTGAGAAAGGTTCGGACGCAAACTGCCCGAGGGGAATACACTGCTTTTGCATGCTGTTCATTTGTATTCTACTGTACTGGAAAATCGCATCGTCTGGCTTGGAGCTTTTCGTTTTCATGCGGGATCCGAAATATGATTTGCATGGCACTGTCGATGTAGGTGTCTTTCATCAAATTACACAGGGTTTTTGATCCGCCGTCGGGCGCCAGCGCTACTCCGGATCAACCTATCAACCGCTAAGTTGATTCATGCCATTCTTTGCATCGCCCGCAGTAGATGAAAACAAACTTAGGCCACTTGGCAATGCGCATTATGCGTGTACTTCTACGTACGAGCGCTCGTAGCTGATACCCGTTTCCTGGCGGTCCGAACATAAATTAAGTCTCGAGAATGCGAACCCGAACTTCACCCGCTCTTTATGTTGGTATAAGCTTGACTTTCCCGGTACCATGGACTGCGAACTACTCGCTACTGCTAAAATCACTGCGGTCTCCCTGTTACTTCTGACTGCGTTGTGGCGGATCTGCGGCTCTTTTCTACATCGACTATTTACTCGTAAGCTGACTGTACTCTATGATCTGCCGGAAATTGGGAAAGCAAGACCAGACAACAAGAGAATCAAAGGTACCGCTGTAATTTGCGGAGGCAGGTAAGTAGCGTGCCTCTTGCTGAAAGGAGTTGCTTTACTTGAACTTTAATTTGTATGTCTACTACTTAGCATCGCCGGTCTTTTTACGGCTCGTATTTGTGCGGATCACTTCGAGGATGTGCTCATTATTGAGCCTGAAGCATGGTTGGAAACCAAGGAAGGAAGGACCGCCGTTTATGACGAGAAAGGTGCATACATTGAATCTAGGAGAGAACATAAACGCACCCGCGTCGAACAGTACCTTCGGCTGCATTTGTGCGTTTACTTTGTCACCGCGCCTGCCGAACTTGTCAGAGAAAAAAAATGGATTCTTTCAGCATTCCTTCCTGTTATAATCATGGCTTTGAAGCATCTGGCCGCAGATTTCGAAGAGAATATGAGGAGAAGCGATGGACGGTACGTACCAGACTCAATTCTCTGCCATTAATTGAATTTACAGATGGTTCAGAATTCAAGATGCTCAGTATAATATTCTAGCTTATGGTCGCTATACCATGCGTCTGCCAACTGACGGGAAACCCCCACAATCTCTATATGCGAGCCGCGAAGCATTCGAACGCGTTTTGCGGGGCTCAATTATGAAGTCTTCAAGTCGGATCAGGTGGATGGTTGGGACCGTGACTGGGGTCGAAACGTCACCGAGAGATGCGTCGCGATTGTCGGGTGTTAACGTACGGACCCCGTCCGGGACGAAGGGGTTCATCGACGCGGCCTTCATTGCCGGTGCGATTCACTCTTTTTTTAAAAGAACTACATCTTTCTCTATCGCAGGTATTGACGCTGATACGTACGGCTCAGACTGTTCTGGACCTGCACAAGCCGGACTCAAATGGCTGAAACGCGTTTACACCGAGCTGGAGAAAGACGCATCGCTCGCAGCTACTCTAGAGCATGTGTCAAACGCCCTTCCATTCGATAAGCTCACGTTAAACTATTCCATCGCGATGCGCGCCCGGAAATACCGATTCTATGTGCCTACCGAGGCGCGTGCACGACTCCCCATTCCGGGCGGGTACGAAAATGCCGGCTGGATTTTTGCGACTCTCCCTAAACCCGGAGAGCTGCGAAGCTTTATAGTGGATAGGATAGAAGGCCATCGTAGTAAGTGGTCCATTTTGAGGAAAGTTTCTTTGCAAGCCGACCAAATATCTTACCCTGTGTTCCCGTAGTTGAACTGGCGCTCAGTGCGCGCGGAGAACTGGATTTTCCTCCACACTTCGCAGATATCAAGCCTTTCATGCGAGCCGTGTCCGCGACGAACCCGGTCCCGGAATGGGTATTCGAGATGATGGACATCCTGCTTGAGTACAAGGATCAAGTAGAGGATCTCGGAAGCGAGAAATCACGTGAGCTCCGCTGCACTTCGAGCTCCTCGAAATTAGTCGTTAAACTCACATGTTGCAAATTTGACAAAAGCCTCTTGCTATTTGACCCGGTACGAGCGTGCGCCATACCTTCCCTCCAACTTCGCAGCCATCGGGGACGCGACTATGCGCGTTAACCCTCAATACGAGTCTGTTGTATTTGTTCATTTCTTCTTTTTCCCTAATTGTGGCTTATGTCTTGCGACTTTTGTCCTTTTTTTGCAGGCAAGGGTGCACGAAAGCATGCATTGGCGCAGTCGCCCTCGACGGCGCACTTCGCTCTCCGAGCGTGCTCAACGCTACCGCGGTCCCTTCGGGTTTCGGGCGTGCGTTCGTGAAGCTGCACACCGCGAAGACTATCAGCGCCTGGTCAGTCCACAATTGGTTCCTCAAATCATTTACTGACGTCCTCGTTGTGTCTCCTTCCAGGACCGGGACGAAGCCAACAGGTCAGTTCAATGCGGCCTCGCGGACCCCATTGCTTCCCCATCTGCCTGTAGAGACTCAATTGTTTTGGCTGGGTGCCGTGTTCATTCTAGATTACCAATGGGAGTCGACGACGCCCGCGCAGGGCGAGAAGCTCAGCGACGAGCGTTTCGCAGGGGGGCTTGGCCAGATTATGCTGCAGCTCTCGCTCACGGTGCGTATGCCCCAGATCTCATTGAACTTCGCTTCTCACTCCGTCCCTAAACCTATCCAGGACGACCGGGTCAACTCCGCGCTCTACCGCGTGCGTTTCTTCCTCGCGCCGCCCACGGACCTCCTGCACCCCGCGTTCGTCGCGAAGGTCCTCTTCTTCTGGGTGCGGCAGAAATTCGGGCTGGTTTAGTCTCCTCGTTTGCAGCATCTATATGCGCTTTCTCGACGCAGACATGTATCACAACTGTCAGTTCTATTTATTCTGGTGCTATTTATATATCGACGAATATCGCTTATGCGGAGAGGAGTACGTATACATGCATACTTACATACATACAGGAAATAAAAGCCACAGCAGAGGAAGAGAAAATCCAGAAAGCAAGAGACTGAGGGAAGAGATTCTATACACATCTGCAAATAAACGATACACAGCAGCCAGACCAGGATCAAACATACAGATAAGAAGCGCGTCGGTGTCGCAGCGATGACGAGCGAGGAGGAAAAGGCGGCCCTAATGATGTTTTGCGCTATTCAGCGGCTGCGGGTGGCGCAGGGGCAGCGGGAGGGATGGGCGGCCCGCGGTCGACCCAGAGACGGATGGTCAGGTCGCTGTTGATGGATGCCGAGGCGATCATGTTTTGCGACGGATGTGTCTGAGATACCGGACGATCGGCTAAGTGAAGTCAATAAGAAGGGGGGAAATAGAGACGCACCGCAACGGCCACAACACAATCTATGCATCAGCAAGAGGCTCAGCGTCAGTACGGGACAGATTACAACACAGCAGAAGGAAAGCAGAAAATCATAGACTGACCCTCATGCCCCTCGAGCACCTGCACGACCTCGCGCGTCTGCAGGTCCCACAGGTAGACCCTGCTGTCCTCGGAGCCGGAGACGATCCATTTCCCGCCCGTGACGCTGAAGCACGCGCAGATGGAGTACTGCGCGTTCGTGTGGCCCGTGTACGTCTTAAGGCAGCGCGAGGTCTGGTAGTCCCATAGCCGGATCGCGCTGTCGTGTGCTGTCGAGAGGATGTATTTGGAGTTGGGCGAGAACTGCACGTGCTGGCTGTTGTGTGTTGTGAGGAAGAGTTGCGATAGAGGGAGGTGCATGAGAAAAGGTTGGCGGGATATATTTGTAGAAAACGAGACGGACCAAACTGCCTCTGCAGATGCCTCGGTGAGGGTTTTTAAACACTGCCCGGTCGTGGTATTCCAAATTTTACTACAAAAAAAGCAAGTTCTTGTTCTGAGATGACCTGTAAATAATCGTAGGAACGCACATGAGCCCGTCGAGCGAACACGAGACGATCAGACTCGCATCGCGATTGAAGTGCACGGCGGTCACGTAGTCCAGATGCGCGTTCAGCGTCTTCATGCACTTGCCTGTCTGATATTACAGGCCGGCCCAAAGCAGAAGAGAGAAGTCAGGCAGGGCACACCTTTCGCCGCGTTCCAGATCCTGACGTCTCCGCCGAGACAGCCGGAGACGAGAAGGGTAGAGGTGTTGTTGTAGTTCACGCAGAACACCGCGTCGCTGTGGCCCCTCAGCGTGCGTGTGGTGATACCCTGCACCGCAATAAATCATAAGTAGGTCGAGTTGGTGTGAAATGGCACAACTCACCGAGTCTACGTCCCATATCCTGATCGTGTGGTCGTCCGAGGCGGAGGCGAGATAGACGCTGTCCGAGGACCAGGATATATCCGAGTTGCCCTTCGTGTGCCCGACGAGGTTGCGGATGAGCTCGCCCGTCGCCGGCGCCCATATCTTTATCAGCATGTCGTTCGCTGCGGCGAAGGTCACGCGTCGTCAGCAACTCCAGATCGCGCGCGAGAGACAGCGGGGGGGCTAACAGGTGGACGCGAGCAGGGTCCCGTCCGGGCTGAACTTGACGGCGGAGATGGAGTCGGTGTGTCCGCGCAGGGTATGGCGCAGCTCGTAGTATGGCCCGTTCCGTGCCCGAGCGGGAGGCGGGGCCGGTTGCGGGGTGCGCGAGGGCTGAGCGGACTGGGGGGTTGGCGGCGGCGGGGTGGGTTGCTCGGCGGGCGGGGGCGCGATTTCTGGGATCTCCGGGTCTTCCTCCGTGGACGAGTTATCAGAGTCGCTGGACGTGTCGTCCATGAAGTGTTCTGCTGCCATTATTTTGTGACTCTTTTATGCAGAAATTAAAAAAAGCGAGTATGCAGGCAACAGAGTTCAGTAGCAGACTCGAAAAAAAAAAGCAAGTACAAGTAGGAGAGTAAGGATCGTCAGCAAGTAGTCTGCTGGTATGACTTCTACTTCTATCCTTCACTCTCCTCGTCTGCTTTCCTCCAACTCCTTTCGCAAGCTATCGACAAAAGCTCAACACATCGAAGCGGCATTCAAGCCGTCCGGCGCTGCAATTTTTCTCGCAGCGGCGTCCTCGCCGGAGTCCATACCGCAACTTCACGGTCTGCCAGAGGTGAAAATGCTCTTTCAGACCGCCGCAGGCGAATTAACAGGCTATCCTTCAGGTCATAGTAGCTGGTGAGAACAGTCCACGTAGCGTGATCCATATGCGCAGAGTTCTCAGATAGTCGTCTGGAGGCAGAGCGAATGTGGGCAAGTCCACGCTCCTGAACGCCGTCCTCGGGCGCGCCGCGCTCCTGCACACGAGCAAGAAAGCGGTAAGTGCGTTCCGCACCCCATCTCAGTACGCGCCGAACGGAGCCTGACGACACGGACAGGGCCGGACGCGCGCGCTCAACTTCTTCCGCGTCGGGCGCGAGCCCGGCAGCCTCGTCGTCGTCGACGCGCCCGGCTACGGCAAGCGCGGGCGCGCGGAGTGGGGGCAGCTCTGGGAGCACTACATCGACACGCGCGCAGAGTGCGTGCCTCCCCGCGCCATTCTTGTCTCATCTTATCTCACATTGATCGAGACAGGCTGCGCCAGATCTGCATCCTCATCAACGCGGGGCACGGCGTGACCGACTTTGACCGCGCGATGCTCGCCGACCTCAATGCGCGACTGTCCACCCCCACGGTGTCCGACAGGCCCACGGCGCCCGCCCGGCACGCGCCCGCCCTGCAGCCCGTCCTCACGAAGCTCGACTGCATCGAGGGTTCCCCCGACGAGCGCGCGCGCGCGGTGCGCGCGATCATCGACGAGCTCGGGGTGCTCGCGCCGTGTGCGGCGCCGCCCGTGCTGTGTGCGGTGTCTGCGACGATGCGCTTCGGCATCGAGGCCGTCCGGCGGGCGATGGCGGTGGCGTGTGCCCGAGAGTCGTAGACGGGGGTTTGATGTTTTCTTTTTTTTTAACCTCGTGTTCAATTCATTCTGGTCTGTCCTGGTTTTTCTGTGGACGTCTTGAGCTCAAACGTTTCGACCGATAGCCACCGTGCGATGCTTTGCAAATTGGAATGAACTCATGCTTGGTGGCGAGGTATGTGCTGACGAGAGCCGCCCTGTAATAAATTCAATAACTCTATGCTTGTTATAGGACAATCGTCATGAGGTTTATGTCATTGAAGAGGCCATTGTCAGCGGAGACATTCCGTGAGAACGAAAGAAACAGGCGTGGCGCAGGTCTGTTGTGGCTTAAGTATAACTTCTGAGGAAATTCCAATTTCCTGAAATTTCGTGTAGCTCACAGCAATGTAGCGTCTGTGACCACTTACCGTCTTATAATTGCATCTCCCAATGTCACTCGAGATACGACCCCTCTAAATATCGTTTTCAATACCCAGAACATACAGTATGCTTTTCCTTTTGCATGGGAAAGCCGAGGACTGAATAAAGGCTCGAATGGTTCAAGAATGGCGCGCATTGATTGATGACTCTGCTGCTACGCATATGACCAACTGGATTTTGTCATGCATTACTTGTGTATCGCAGCCAGACAACTTGGCGCGTATATAAGGCGCTGAACGGAGCTTGGAAGGACAAGAATGCAAGAGTTCCAGCCACACTACCAACACTCGCATATAAACCACCCTAAGTTTCATATCATGGCCACCGCCGCAGAGCCGACCCCGCACGACGTGTCCACATCGCTTAAATATTACGCGCCCAAGGGCGATGAGGCGCCCTTCCAGTACGTACTGGACCCGCCCGCGGGCACGCCGAAGGACAACCTCGGCTGGGACACGCGCCCCGCGGTGATCCACGACGTGCGCGGGAGCGAGGACGCCGTCAGCCTCGACACGACCGGCTTCCAGTTCGTGCGGCACGCGAGCGCCGAGCGGGACTTCCGCGACGAGGAGCGCATCACGACGGTGTATTACAGCGAGGTCGAGGCGCTCCTGAAGCGCGAGACCGGCGCGAAGCGCGTCGTCGTCTTCGGCCACACTATTAGGTGGGCAGGGACTGCAGCTCGAGCGATTTATTTGCTGACGTGTTCGCCAGGCGCAATTATGCAGACAGTCCGGAGGAGAACGCATCAGGCGTCCAAGGGCCTGCGGTAAGCCCCATTGGCCCGTCCACGTCCTCGCACGACGGCCTCCTCACCCCACCTGTCCCCTCTAGGAGGCCGTGCACGTCGACCAGACGTTCGACGCGTCCGTCGCGCGCGTGCACCGTCACCTCGGCGCAGAGGCCGCGCGGCTGCTCCAGTCGCGCGTGCGCATCGTCAACGTCTGGCGCCCGATCGAGCACGCGGTCGCGCACAAGCCGCTCGCGCTCGCGGACTGGCGCACGCTCGACGTCGCGCGCGACCTCGTGTCCGTGCGCCTGATCTACCCGGACCGCGTCGGGGCCCTGTTCGCGGTGCGGCACAATCCTGCGCTGCGCTGGCACTTCCTGAACGGGCAGACGCCCGACGAGGTCGCGCTGATCAAGATCTACGACTCTGATGTGGACAAGGCGCGCCTCGCGCCGCACACTGCGTTCTTGGACGAGACGAGCCCGGCGAGCGCGCCGAAGAGGCAGTCGGTCGAAGTGAGGGCGCTAGTCTTCGACGACGAGTAAAGAATGTAATCATTTCTTGTGGTTTCGTCGATGACAGCCTATTGTAAAACCGAATAGTCTGCATTGATAGAACTGCTAGAGTGGTGAGAAATGGCAGCATTGTTAAACCTTTTGAAAGTAGTGCCACAGTTGCGGGGTATTGAAAACACTCCTGTGAGGCGCCAGAAGAAACTTGGAGTCGTACTCCGGCTCGCGGACTTCCCGTATCCAACTCTTTGTTGGAACATGTAATTCTCCTGGGACGCTTACATACCAAGTCCTCGCCCTTGTAGTTTATGAGTTCAGAACAAGCCGGGACAATGTGATGACAGGTACCCAGACTAGCATATGCATGCAGTATTCTGAAAGAGATGGAACTGGCTAGAGACGGGTCGCCAGAGTGGTACATGTACGCAGCCCAATTCTTACTTGAACCGCTCAGCCAAATCGATGACGATACGAAGGAAAGAGCGGTGACCAGCTTTCGCAGCTCTATAGGCTTGCACATTGGAGCATAACCGAGCTCAGATTAAGCCTTGCTCGCACATGTCGTCGAATAGCTCACCGCCTTCAACGTATTCGAGAATAAGATAGAGCTCGCTAGATGTTTCCCAGACGTCGTAGAGACGAATGATGTTCGGGTAATCTATGAGCTTCATGACTGCGAGGCAACGCGTGCCAAAAGTGTGTGCATTTGTAGTTTGTTTACAAATCTACCAAAAAGTCACCAGTGAAAGACAAGTTACAGAACGATTTTTTGAGCTCAGTCCTCCTCCGTTCTGCACAGTTCAAGCTGATAAAATCTCGGGCGATATAGGGCTGGGAGGTCTATTTTGTCTATTTTTCGATTTTGCCCTCAAATTGTGAGAACAGCACCGTTCCGACACTTTCAGGGAAAAAATTGAAAAGTCGGCAACGTAGACCTGCTTACCCCGTATCATACGCGCACTTACCAGCTTATATTTTGCAGAACGGATGATAATCGAGCTCACAAAATCATTCTGTAACTTGTACTTGTCTTTCACTAATGAGCCACGAAAGTTCCGTTTTTGGTAGGCATATAAACAACGCCGACTGAGGTATTTGGCCCATGGAGTTTCATTTGTTTCTTTTTGCATAGGTACTGTCATTACTCATGAAAGCTACAGTAAAAATAGACTAGAAATTTGAAGGGAGAAGAGTAATGAAGAACAAAAAAAATAACCCCTACCGCGGGATCGAACCGTCGCAGTCAACCATCACCGTGGGACACAATTGCATGCGCATGCAGAGGCAGCCGTACAGACGCCTGCACAGTCAACCGATAGGACACGCTCGACACTTGCACTTTCTGAAGTTTTAACGTATTTATACTCAAACTATCCATCTCCATTATTGAACACACAAAACCTGTTACGCTACAGAAACACTTCGACAGCAATAGAAATCAACTCATCAGGAGTTTCTGTCCCGGCCACTTAAAATTGTATCCCTTTCGCAAAGCGTCCACTATCAATTGTCAGGTGCGGGTGGCTGACTAGTCGGTGATCCTCCAGGAGGTGCCTAGAGATCAGTTTTAAGTCACCATTATCACATTTGGATGTGAAGAAATTTAATGAGTGCAGAGAAAAGGTGTGACAGAACGACGTCGAAGAGCAAGTCGTGAAATGGCGATTTCTGACGAGCCCGAGCGAGTGAACACCTACCATGGTTTGCACGTGACTCGATGACCTCACCGCTGGCTGCTGCGCGTCACTAGACTCCTGCAACGCCATGCACGCCATGGCTCGCCTCCAGTCCGCAGTCACCGTCCTCCGTAATCGACCATGACATCCGCCGTCGACTTCCTCCGCGGCCACGCAGTCCGCGCGACCGCCACCTCCAAGCAGGCCGTCCTCTCCCGCACCTATCTCTACCCGCCCCTCGGCGTCCTCTACCTCGCCCGCCACCCCCCGCTCTGGCCCCCCGTCCTCGCCCGCATCCTCCCGTGCCTCGCACTCAGCCTCGCCGTCCTCGTGCCCATGTTCGTCTTCACCTACATCCCCCAGGCCGCCGTGCTGTCCATCATGAACGGCCCCGTCGGCCCCGTCAGCGCCGCCGCCCTCGTGTGCTCCGAGTCGTCCGTCATCATCAACGCCCTCGCGCGCGCGTTTCTGCTCGACCGCGCCCTGTGCGACCTCTTCGACGCGACCCTTGTGTGCGAGGGCCAGGACGCCCTCGTTTCCAAGGGGAGAGAGCTGAAGCCGGGGAGCAAGTCCGAAGGCGCGAAGAAGCTCGGGAAGATACTCACGCGGCCTTTGCAAAAGTGAGAAACTGCGCGCCATGAATCCATGCACCCATGTACTTATTACTTCAACTATCTAGGTTCTCGTTCGCCAGCATCGTCGAGTACATCGTCTTGCTTCCTCTCAACTTGATCCCCGTGGTCGGGACCGCCGCCTTTCTCATCATGCAAGGCCGGAAAATGGGGCCGCGGTTTCATGCGCGCTACTTCCAGCTCAAAGGCTTCGACAGCGTGCACAAAGACGCGTTCGTCAAAGCAAATAGTGGCGGCTACATCGCGTGCGTATGCTCCCACCTCAGCCTACCTTGCGCAGTATCTAAAACTCGCTGGATCGTTCCGTTCTCAGGTTCGGCACAATATCGATGGTCCTGAACCTCGTCCCCCTCGTGTCCATCTTCTTCACATTGACATCGACTGTCGGCGCAGCGCTCTGGGCTGCTGAAATTGAGAAGAAAGCGGCCTATCCAGGTGAGAAGATTGATGTGTCTGGCAAAGAATCCGGTAAAGATGTCGGAAAGAAGGAACTGCATGCTACTTAGGTTTTTCTGGCTTGGTCATTCTTCCTCGAGTTGCGTCTGTAACAGCATGTAGATTGTCCATTTTCGAATGTATCTTAGGTAGGCGTCGCGGCTGCTCGGAATTTTACACTTTAGGACAGAGAAAAGGTCGTGGCAGTACGCGCCAGTCACGTGTATGATCACGTGACCAATGTAACCTTATGCGTTTTAGCAGCTTAAAAGTTTGTTTCCTAAGTGCCATCTCGAGCTGTCTACACGACATGACGCCTCCCATCGGTGTGTTGTATCCGCATATATGCTGCATTCCGCTGCTGATAGTTAAACTTATAGCGCTGCTGTCTGTTTACGACAAGACTGATCTCCTGCAGCTCGCGGAGGGACTGCATAAAGCTGGCGTACAGCTCTTGGGCTCCGGAGGGACGGCAAAGAAGATTAGGGACGCCGGAATCCCTATCCAGTGCGTGTCAATTGCGCATATATGCGCTTCCTCGTCTAAGAAAGAATAGAGATGTATCGGACATCACGAAGGCGCCTGAGATGCTCGGCGGCCGCGTGAAGACGCTCCATCCTGCAGTCCACGGAGGTGCGCCCGCAGCCACAGCTCATCCGCGCATACTTAGTCACCAGCCATCACTAACCGACGCCCTCCGCAGGCATCCTCGCGCGCGCGATCCCCGCCGACGAGCAGGACCTCGCCGCGCAGGGCATCGCGCCGATCTCCATCGTCGTGTGCAACCTCTACCCGTTCGCGGAGACCGTCGCCGCGCCAGACTGCACGCCCGCGCGCGCGGTCGAGGAGATCGACATCGGCGGCGTCACGCTGCTGCGCGCGGCCGCGAAGAACCACGCGCGCGTCGCCGTGCTGTCCGACCCGCGCGACTACGCGCCGTTCCTCGCCGCGTGGGCCGCGGGGCAGGGCGACGTCGGCGACGCGCGCCGCGCCGCGCTCGCGCTCAAGGCGTTCGAGGCGACCGCCGCGTACGACGATGCGATCGGCGGCTACTTCCGCGCGCAGTACGCGGACGCGGGCCTCGCGCCCGAGGCGCGCGCGGGCCCGGTGCGGCGGATCGCGCTCCGGTACGGCGCGAATCCGCACCAGACGCCGGCGCAGGCGTACGTCAAGGACGGGGAGCTGCCTTTCAAAGGTTCTTCTATCCTTCTTTCTTACTTCTTTCGAAACCCTGAGTTGACGATGTCGGGCCTTGGCTTGCAGCCCTCGTCGGCTCGCCGGGGTACATCAACCTCCTCGACGCGCTCAATTCGTATGCGCTCGTCTCGGAGCTGCAGGAGGCGCTCGGGCTGCCCGCCGCGGCGTCGTTCAAGCATGTGTCTCCGGCGGGCGCTGCGGTCGGCCTGGAGCTGAACGATGTGGAGAAGGAGGTGTACGGCGTCGACGACCTGAAGGAGCCGCTGACGCCTCTGGCCTGCGCGTACGCTCGTGCAAGAGGTAATTCATTTTTGGCTGTTTCGCTTTGTGTCTGAGGTGTATTTTGGACAGGCGCGGACAGGATGTCGTCTTTCGGCGACTTCATCGCCCTCTCGGCCCCCTGTGACCTCGCAACCGCACGCATCATCTCTCGCGAAGTCTCCGATGGCATAATCGCTCCTGGATATTCGGACGAGGCCCTGGAAGTTCTGAGGAAGAAAAAGGGCGGGAAGTACTGCGTGCTTCAGGTAAACACATCCTCTATTGTTAGGTCTATCATACTCACTATAATCTCTCAGATCGACCCCAGTTACAAGCCAGAGCCCATCGAGACCAGGCAGGTCTATGGAATCTACATGCAGCAGCGCCGCAACGACGCGAAGATCGATGCTAACTTATTCAAAACTATCGTCTCTAAAAACAAAGAGGTGCGAGGGGCGCATATATCCAGCCCCGCCGTTGCTCACCCCCTGTTTTGCTGCAGCTCCCGGAGTCGGGCGTGACAGACCTCATCGTCGCGACCCTCGCGCTCAAGTACACGCAGTCCAACAGCGTCGCGTACGCGCTGCGCGGGGCGGTCATCGGGCTCGGCGCGGGCCAGCAGTCGCGCATCCACTGCACGCGGCTCGCGGGCGCGAAGGCGGACCTCTGGTGGCTGCGGCACCACGCGCGCGTGCGCGCGCTGCCGTTCCGCGCGGGCGTGAAGCGCGCGGAGAAGGCGAACGCGGTCGACCTGTTCGTCGGCGGGGAGCCGCTCGCGGGCGGCGAGCGCGCGCAGTGGGAGGGCCTCTTCGCGCACGTGCCCGCGCCGCTGGGCGCGGACGAGCGCGCGGCGCACATGGCGGCGCTCGACGGCGTCGCGTGCGCGAGCGACGCGTTCTTCCCGTTCCCCGACAACGTGCACCGCGCGCGGAGGAGCGGCGTGAGGTACCTTGCGGCACCGGCGGGGAGCGTGATGGACGCGGAGTGCATCAAGGCCGCGGACGAGCACGGCATCGTCTTTGCGCACACGAACCTCAGACTGTTCCACCACTGAGGGGAGGGTGGAAGGCCCGCGGTGTATGAGACAAAAAATGATGTACCGGTTACCTTACTCTGTGGACCGAAGACTCGACTCTTGCTTGTACGAAAAAAACAAAACGTGAAAATATATATACATGTATCTCTTTACTTTGGCGTGACAATCTTAGGGGGAAAAGATCGCATTCAAGGGATCGGGCCAGCGTCATCCTTATTATTCCGGACTCGCTGCATCTGCACCCTCTCGGCCATGAGATCAGCACCCCACTCCTTGACTTCCGGGTGCTGGATCTTCGGCACGCTGCTCTCATAGAACGCGCCCAGCTGCTGCTCTTCGTGTCGGCGCTCGTACTCAAGGGCTAGGCAACGATAAGATCTGCACTAATCGCTCATAGCATTGGCCCTGCTTACCTTGCGATGCCATCTCGAAGCGGTCCAGGTCTTCATGATAGTGAGGTGTAACACCAAGAAGGGGGAGACAACTGATTATGCATACCTTTGACGAAGCGAGCTTCGGCAGTCTGCCCGTCTTCGTATTCCTATACGAAGATACATGAATAATTGAGCCTAGCACACGAGCATGTCTAAAAAAAAGTGTGTTCTTACTTTCCAAAGCGCCTCGATGCGAAGGGCCGCGGGGCTCCCGTGCAGCATGACGTGCGCAAAATTGTGCATCGCTTCCTAATATCATCATATAATACAAACGTCATCTCAAAGGTGCTTAAGAGCATTCAGCGAGTTTCACGACATACTGCTTCTCTCCTTTGCTTTTCCGCCCTGGGAATGCTCTCTCGGGGCGCGATGTCGCCGACTGCGGCAACGTTCAGTCTTAAAATAGGATTAGATAAATGGACCGCATGGCTTGGAGCGACCTTGAGCTTCCGCCAAGTCGTGTACGAGGCACATGAGAACGCATCTTGTGTTGACGCAAAGCAGATATTAAGATCAATCCGTGCTTACAGAGAAATAGGTAGGGCGCTCCTTACTTAGTGATATCGATTGACGTGTCCGATGAACACATAGCTAGGATGGCCATCCGGTACATGTGGTCTGATATACTTCAAATCTTTTGTAAACATCGACACAAAGTGGGACATTTTGTCTAAATGGCACCTTTCTGGATCCGGGATCTGGAAAAACGTAGAAATTTAAGGAGGTTGTATAAAGTAATAAATCAGGAGCATACCTTGTGGTCGACCCACCCGGTTCTTTTTTGTGTCTTCATAGTTCAGGTATATGAAAAGTAGTATTCGGAAGCTATGCATCAAGCTTACTTTGAGCTGTTCCAGAATGTGGAAGAAAGCGAGTCTGTCCTCTGAAGCGTTTCCAGAAGAACGATAAAGAGGTGGGAAAACTCGTTTGGGAGCTCCTTCTAAAGATAAGGGTGCCAGGGAGCGCCTTTCTTCCGCCATTGTTTGGTACTTTAAGCCGTGGATGCGGGCAAGAAAAAAGAGTATGGAAGTTGAGGAGTAAGGCTTGAGCTGGTGAGAGTCCGGAAGGCCAGCACGTGATGAAAACGCGCCGCAGACGCGTTTGATCTGCATATCTCTCGGCAATCTTCGGCATTAAAAAAATCGGCTTGGTATACTATATCACCGACCTGGGGCCTGGGTACTATTGTTACTTTCCTGTCAGGCTTTTAAAATTAAATATGGACAGTTCCGCCTAGGTTACATGTAGCTGACCGCTTTTCGGAGAGAGCATTCACTCTCTGCCCTTCTCAACCGGAAAAGGCGGAGAACATCGTACCGGCCTAGGTGATATTTCTGAGCATGATCATTCGATCTACGCAGATATATTATCTTGTTAGAGCCGCCTCTGCGACCCCGTCAAGAACATCGAAGATCTGGTCGGGATGGTCAACACGATACACCATCTTCAATTAGCATGCCCTCTACGGTTCTAGAAGTGATGCAGGGCGACAATTGAGCTGTTCTGAATATGCACCACTCTCAAGCCGAGGCTACCGTTCTACTACCACTACTACATCCGATCGGGCCCGCTTTTCGACTGGACATGCTCAGCCGCTTGTGATCTCAAGTTATTCATGCAAGACTACCGTGTTGCGACAATTTCTTCTCACATTCCGCTCAATCTCTTTTTCTGGAGCACGACGAGCTTCACATGGAAAACAAATGACATATTACTCGAGGTTCTGGTTTTGGCCGACTCAGTTTCCGTAGCCGTTCCTGCTCTGGCCCAGCCATCTGTGATGCAAGCGTAGAAATGCGTTCCGCCGCGGACCTCATTTTCTGGTCCAGCAAGCCAGGCCAAAATCGCTACTCTCTTGTTTCTTTTCTGTTCAATGAGACTTTGAAATCTTGCTTTCGCTGTTTCTCTCAGGTCTCAAACAGTGCAAACCGTGTTCGCCTAAGTAAACTGGATCAATACAGTGCGTTCCGTTGGAATATCAAAAAATATCCATATTGCAGTAACATCTGGCTGATACAGGGGATTCGAATGTCCATTGATGAAGAAAAGAAAAGAAAAACAAGAAAGATAATGCGGTATGACTGCGCCCGACTCAACGACCTCCACGTGTTTACTCGTACGAGCTGCCAAACTGCGTCGGGGAGAACATATCAAAGTAGGCCCTGCTCCATATCTCCCAAATCATTGTTCAGATCTCCTTGATCGTCTCCAAAGCCGGTGTCGCGGTACCGCTGCCGAAGTTGAGTATAGACAACCCGAGCTCGAGACGGTCCATGGCAGCCAACTCCACGCCCGGTGTATGCGGGAGCGTACGCGCGGGCCCGTCGTATATGTTGTTTGATTGCTCCGACGCTGGTGTGGGGAAAGGCGCCTTTGTCGGCGGTGCCGGCCTGGGCTTCTGGAGTCGGAGTCGGAGAGGACGTGCATTCGCGCGGCGCTCCTGCAAGGACAGGGCAGCCGATGGCCCTTGGATTACAGTCACCTGAAAAGAGGTACGTCAGTTTATAGTTTATAGTCAAGAGGAAGGAGATGAACATACCCGCATCATTGGGACACTCGACGCGAAGCCCTTCGGGACAAATATCCCTGCCTGACGGAAGTACGATTCGACAGACACGTCTCCAGGTGAAACGGGCGTCGACACCGGCGTCGGTGCGTTAAAAGCGCCAGGCGTGCCCGGACTGGCCGGCTGCAACGGCGGGGTTATCATCGCATAGTTCTGCGAGAACGAAGGCATGCGCGTAAGCACAAGTGGGGCGCGGCGCGACTTTGCGCTCGTCGTGCCGGCGGGAAGAGAGGCGCCCGTGGCGTGCACGGTGGCCGAGTTCGAGGAAGCGCGGGAGGAGGCGGGGGAGGACGGGGAGTGCGCATGTGCGAAGGCGCTCTTGAGCGTGGGCGAACCGAGCGAGGCTGCGCTGCGCGCACTGTTGACTGCGGGGTTAAAGGCGAACATGATATGTGCGTTCAAGTGAAGCTGACTGGGGGGCGAGGTTGTTTGGTTGGGATGATGCAGGTAGGTGGTTAAGTGATGAGACTCTGGGTGCCAGTTAGCAGCACCTTATATACTCAAAATCCCTCCTCATAGCCAGCTTACTCTGCAGCCGGCACTGGAGTCAGCCGCTAGACTTCCGAGACTGCGCCCCACTGGCATAAGACAATAAAAAGGCAGAAAAAGACAATAAAAAGACAATAGAAAACGCGGTATACGAGTCGTTTGCATGGTGTTTCGGGATCGAGTATGATGTAGTGTTTCGGAGTCGGAGTCGACGATGCGAGACGCGGAAGCTAATGCAAATCCCGAGTCCATAACGGGACTGCCCCGCCCCGGATTAGGAAAGGAGTGTCGATCATCCGATCATTCTTTGCTTTTTGTTATCTCTTCAATGCGTCAAGTGTACCCATGGCAGGTGTTTAATCCTGGAGCTCTACCGGAAGGCGTGGTCCCACAGCTTTTCTGAAAATTTCGTCTGTGTTCAAAGAGATAATTTAATAATAGTTTTTGTTTTAACAGACCAGATCTATACCCGACAACACGACTTTCAAGCAGAAAGCTTTACACCCTCAGATAACATTTGGTATCCGCTATCATCTGCGCTACATGCTTTCTTGATCGGAATCCAGGTTTGAATGAGTTTCATGATGATTGTGAGGAACTTGACGATATTGATGTTCTGTTTCGTCAGCGTCGCTAAGTCTCTACCGCTGTTTTTTCTCGACGCCAGACAGATCATGAATGAGTAAATCACACTGATGCAATGCGCTCCGTTAAAGTGCCAATTTTTTTTTTCCGTAATGTGATCTCGTCGAATTGATACAGTGGATTCGAATGTCCAATGGTAAAGAATAGAAAAAAGGAAAGGAGAAATCGAACTGGCATTTCCGCGCCGTCCCCGTATGAAACACATAATGGCGTCAACAGGCATTTAGGATCGAGCCTCCGCAATATCCTCTATCATAACATCGTCCAGGCGCGGCTCCTCTATCGTTTCGAGCGTCGGTGTCGCGATGGCACCAATACCGATAAATTTCAGTGCGAACAGTCCGAGGCCGAGCCTCTCGGCGCCTGGACCTACGTCCGGAGTGTGCGGAAGTATGTGCGCGAGCTGGACATGTATATTGCTGGGCTGCCCCGTAGTGGGCGTGGGGAACGGCGTTACTGTCGTCGGCACTGGCGCAAAAGACGGAAGCCGGAGCGTCCGCACGATCGCATTGCGGCGATCCTGGAGGGACAACGCTTCGTTGGTTAAGGTCGTCTGTCGAAATGCAAGTCAGCTCCGAAGCTACAGCCTATAAGCAAGGATGGATAAACCTCACCCGAATCTGGGCGCCTGATGCGAGGCCCTGTAAGGGCGCTGTGACGGTCTGCATGAAGTAAGACCCGCAAGGTCCTGTCCCAGGCGTAACGGGTGTAGGAAACGGCGTAGGCGGCGGAGTGAACACCAGTGGAAGAGTCGGTACGCTTGGCAAACGCGGTGTACGAGGCTGCGTCGCCTCCGCCATATGATTGGCGGTCAGAGCGGCATCCGTGGAGAGCATGGCAGCCGGATTCGAGTACGCGCTGGGTGATGAGGTATAGGAAGTAGAGTTCGCATGCGCGAAGGCACTCTTGAGCGTGGGAGAAGCGAGCGGGGCTGCGCTGCGCGCACTGTTGATTGCGGGGTTGAAGACGAACATGATGTGCGCGTTCAAGTGAAGCTGACTGGGGGCGAGGCTGTTTGGCTGGGATGGTGCAGGTAGGTGGTTAAGTGATGAGACTCTGAATGCCAGTTAGCAGCACTTTATATACCCAAAATCCCTCCTCATAGCCAGCTTACTTTGCAACCCCCACTGGAGTCAGCCGCTAGACTTCCGAGACTGCGCCCCACTGGCATAAGACAATAAAAAGACAGAAAAAAACAATAAAAAGACAATAAAAAACGCGATATACGAGTTGTTTCCATGATGTTTCGGGATCGAATACGATGCGGTGTTTCGGAGTCGAGGTCGACGGACGCGGAACGCGGAAGCTAATGCAAATCCCGAGTCCATAACGGGCATGACCCGTCCTACTTTTGGAAACTGACGTCGATCATTCGAACGTCTTTCCAATGTCTCTAACGCGATACCAATATTTTTCTTCGTGATCTCTTGAGCGCTACTAGGCAGTAGCTCGCACGTATTGCGTCGACAAGCTGGCTGAGGTTATATAGTTTCGAAAAGGGATCTACGATAAGTTATAAGATATCAATGGTACATATATCCAATGTAAGTAAAGCAAAAATACAATAGCGAGACTGCCATGATAACTGATGCAAACTGGCCAAGTATTATTTAGTGATTAAGTCGCTCAAATTTTTTGTAGTTCTCCTCTGTCATCAGCATACTGTCCTGGGATCCCTTGCAAATAGATTTTGTCCTCATACGTTTGATGCAGGCCCTCGGGTACTCGAAATCAAGTCTAACTGAGTCCGGCTTGTTTCGTCTGCGTATACAGCATGATACCCCATGCCCTTACTGATAGGAAGACTGAGGCCGAAGGTGACGTAAAGTGCCACTACGGCGAACTCCATGAGGACCGACATGAGAAGGAAGAGCTCCCAACTGCCGCGGCTGCTGTTGAACTCCGCGAGGACAGACTTGGACGAACTCGACGAATCTCCTTCCGTAGTGACGGACGAGGAGCTGAAAGACGATAACGTGGAGTATAACACTCGTACGGCAAGGAAGGCGAGCGAACCGGAAATGCATTTCAGGAGCTGAAAATAGATTCAGAATAAGGATAGGTAAGAAGCATCAAGGATGGGCTACTTACAGTAATATTGTGCTCAGTTAGACGGTCTTGCACTTTCCAGATGAGTAGATCGTAAAGGGCAAGAAGGACGTAGCAGATGACCAGTATGATCGCGCCGATGTAACGAAGAATGGATGGCGCATCGCTGTCGCTGCTGCTCGCAATTGATGACCCAATAGTCTGGGCGACAAGGCCGGCAATAATGGCAATTCGGACAAGGCTAAATTTCCTTTGGTTCAGGAAGGGATGCTTGCCGAGGATGGGTGAGCCACTGGCGAGAAAGAGGAAAGAGATTAACTGTCCAGTAAATATTGAAATGAAGACGAGCAACCTACGCAACCTCTAGGAAGCTTGCAGTGCAAAGAAGCAAAGGACCGAGACCCACTCCCTCCAACACATATGCCGCGATGAACAAGCCTTTCACAGGCGGATCGACTTTCTCTGCAACGATGTGTATGACACCGCCCGCTACTCGAACTATTTGGACAGATGTAAGGCGAGTACTCAAGCAGAGTATAAAAATTATCGTGATTCTTACAGATACAGAAAATTAAGAGTTCCAGCCAACCCGACTGCCGCGAATATCCATGGCGGAAGGTAAGGACGAGTGCAAGGCCAAAGATGATCACGTATACCGCGACGACGACCACGGAGATCTGGCCACGCTCATCAAGTCCAAGCATAGAATCGTAGAAACTCGGCTAGGTTCACTGAGATTTGAGAAACACCAACTCTACTCTGCAGAAGGGCCTGGTTGGAGGACCTGTAATTCACACCTAGGATTTATATGTTATCGTCATTACAGTAAAACACCGAGCACTGCTTTGCCGCCGACATTTGATCGCGTCGCATAGCCGCATAGCTGCAGGCTACCTGCAGGCTTCATTAGGCGGCGGATCTTCTGTGACGGTGGGGGTGTTGTTATATTCTCTCTTGTGCGTCGAGTAAGTAATGATTGTTGTTTCATTGTTCGAATTGCGACCTAAGTAGCGTCAAAACCTTATGAAAAGCTCTTCCATCAGGTAAAAGCTCTAGTAAACTTACTCAGAAAGTGCCGTCCTCGCAGTCTCGTGATGCTGTCATAACGAAGTAAGTCCTCCACACTATTTCTTTCTGAGTAACGTGACGGTCCTTCGTTAGTATTCGCCGCTGAGAAGCAGGGAGAACGATCACTTCGCAGCTCTAGTCAGCGCCGGTCGCCCTACGTAAAATACACAATCAGACTTCGTCGTGCATAGCGTATTGCCGTAGCGAGAAAAGAAATCCCAGATCGTACGTACATGTACAAGACTGCGGAGGATGGCCGGTTTGAAATTTGAACTCCTCGGAGCGACGGGTGATCTTCAAAACCCATGATGACTCATCACTGCTTCCATTGCTTCAAGGATAATCCATGCGCTTCTTCCTTTGCAACGATGTTGTGGCTTGCTTCACTGAAGATGAACTGCGGTCGTTAGTCTGTTGGAAACGAACTGTCCTGGAAAGAGAAGTGCAGTCTGAAGCTTATGTAAACCGACGCCTCCGTCATTCTGAGACTACACTCCGCCGATCATCCTCTGAAACTACCACTGCTTCTGTTACGGACCGTCTCACACTGGCATTTGCAATGCCCAAAATCTCTTTTTTTAATACGAATTTTAACATTCTCCAGAATGACTGCAAAACGCACAAGTTCGCCTGCTGATACTTTACCACACCCGAAGAGACCAAGGATAGGTATGGACGACGACTCAGGCGTCTCGGAAGATTATCCGGACTGGCCTGCACCTCGACGAAACATCGCGTCAGCTAGAGAGTTCATAACGGAATGCGCTCGGGGAGGGCACCTCACGCTGCTTGTCCCTGACAAAGATGGTAGGCAGACAGCCGACTTCCACGCCTGGGCCACGCTAACTGTGCATCGCAGCGGACGGACTTTCGTCAGGAAAGATCATGCACCACACACTCGTGTCCCTCGGTCTTCCTCCAGAACGCATCAAAGTCCATATGCCTAGCAAAAGTTCGTCCGTTTTTCAAGCCGACGAACGAGCAAAAATGGAGTCGCATGGTGCCACGCGGGTAATCGCATTGGACCAAGGCTCTCGAGGCGGTCCGCCGCTCGTGTCCCCGGTATCCACGCGTGGGAAGGACGTGCGCACGCTCATCGTCGACCACCACGAGAGCGATGCCTTCCCTGCCGACGCGCTTGTTGTGACGGCATGCCACTCCCCGCCTATCGCTACGTCCTCGCTCCTCACTTATCTCCTGTGCCTGCCCCTCCACAAGAGCGTACGCGAAGCGTGTGCCGTTCCCGCTCTGTTGGGGGTGTTTGGAGACCTGGGCCCGAGCGCCGTGAAGTGGGGGGAGGGCCCTTGGCCTGCATATCTTGGGGACGTGGTCAAGAAAGTGACGAAAAAGGCGCTCTCGGAGGCAGTGAGCATGATGAACGCGCCACGGCGGACGGCTGAGTATCGAGGTATGTATCTGTGATGTCCCGATGTTACGCGTCTCTCATACCTCTTGCCAGTGTACGATGCATGGGAGGCTGTACTCCGCGCGCGCACATCGCAGGACATCTCCACGGATCGCACATTCCTGGCCGCCCGTGCGAGCGTCAACGCGGAGGTCAAGCGGTGCACGCACGCTGCTCCGGCGTTCTCGAAAGATGGACGCGTTGCGCTGCTCCGCATCCACAGCGGGTTCCAGGTGCACCCGGTAATCGCGACGCGCTGGGCAGGACACCTCCGCGCGTGCGATTTGCAGCTAGTCATGGTCGCGAACGACGGGTACCACCCATCGGGCGTGCATACGAACTTCTCGTGCCGCATCGTTGCTTCTCTCAGAAAGCTACCCGAGGCGGAGCGGCCGAACCTCATCGAGATCCTCAAGGAGTACGCGAGGAATGTCCCGGATGATAAATTTATTGAACGCATCGGAGGGGATTTCGCAAAGGGACATAAGGAAGCCACTGGGGGGATCATCCTGACTGTAAGATACTCGGTCTCTCCGTGGATTAGATTCAGCTGACAGATTGGTATTAACAGAGTGACTTCGAGAAGTTCACCGAGGCGATGGAAATTGGTGTGAAACCAGACCCTTTGGAAATGACGCCCAGGTTTCCCAAAAAGAAAAGCATTGATCCTGGTCAAAAGACTAAACTCACGTCGTTTTTCTCTCCAGTGAAAGAGGCCTCGCAGCTATGATTTAGATTTTGGTAATAGAGTAGATCGGCATCGACGCAGAGGTTTGGGTTGGATGAGCTCAGGCGGGGACCAATAAGTGGGGCGTACGCATTATATGTTAATGTACATGTATCAATATTGTCTGAAATTTGAATACTCTTGTGAGCCTTACAATCTGGGCTTGAGAGAGCACTCACCTAACAAACGGGCACGAAGTTAAGAAACCGAACTCATCTCAAAATTGGATTACTCCAAATACTCGACGACTCCTCCAGCATCTAATCGGCCGCGAGACACCTTCTCTCCCTTAGCGCGCATAATATCCTCGATAGTCCTCAGTTGTCCGCCGTCCGTTCCGTCCGTGGTATTGAACCAGCCGAGGTGGTCGGCGATGAGATGCCTGTCTTCACTGTCAATGATTTCTCACAAGAAAGTAGCCCAGTTCGTCCTCACTTGTTTGTGCACTTCGGGCATGTCACTATGACGATCCCGCGCTCGTACGCCCGCCGCGTGAATTCATGCGACGAGCGCTCAGCGCAGTCCGTGACGGTACACGTGAACGTCAGCTGCAGACGTGGTTCTGGAGGCTCTTGCGGTGCAGTACTAGCATCATCGGGCGGCGGAGACGCGACGGGAGCTTGCGATCCCCATGGAGCAGACGTGTGAAGGCGGCGCGAGGCTGGAACACGCGTCGACGTTATAAGAGTGCGCGGTGCGAGCTGAAGGCGAAAACGGAGCTGCACGGCGACGGAGGGTGATAACGATGGGTGTATTTTGATTAGGCTGCGCAGAGGAGGAGGTATACCCAGATTTCTGAAGAGACGAGTAGGCAGCATTTTGCAATTTTGCAAGTGTAACTTCAAGATGACCTCTCGAAAAGCAAGCAACTGCGTTACATAATATACTGAGTAAGCACTTGTCATATCGACTAGGTGTCTCAAACTTCGACTCTGACTCAAACCTCGTCGGCGCTCTAAACATGAGCACCCGCGTGAGACTCCATGTTCTCGTCAGAGAACAGATTTTTTATGTAGACTATGATGAAGATAATGTAGTCGATGACCTCTACGATAAAATCAAGAACAATGACCCCAAGGACGTCTTCCGTGGGTTCACGTCTGTGGATTGTCAGTACATGAAGCTGAAGGAGCCTGTGCGGGTTCCTGACCACTCCCTCGACTGCGGCTCGTTGGATCCTGATGGCAAGGCTATGGAAGAGTGCATGGATAAACAAAACTGGGAGCAATTGCGTCCTTATCAAGACCTCATCGAGCGGCGCTTCCGTGGAGCTCTTCCACGTCACATTCATGCCGTTGTTTTACTTCCTCGAAGTCGGTGTATTTTTTGTCGACTTCTAAGCCTACTCTGATGTATACTTTGTTAAAGGTGGATCGCCCCCACCTCTAAGTGCGGGTACGTTGCCATTGTAGTGACACTTTGCCGTGTTCTTATATAAAATCTAAAGATGGATTGGTTCACCGAAGAACTACTGTTGCAAATCTATACAAAAGGCTTCAACACTATCATATAATCCAGGTATTTCTCAAACTTGTACTTTGAACGATGATGTTGACCTGTATTTCAAGGTGCGGGGTACTCCGGCTAGTGGGAAGACTTCCCTCGCAAATTTGCTTTGCAAATACATCGAGGAGATTGAAGATAAACCGAAACTCTCTTATATTTCAACGTGGTCAGAAAAAGATCTTCAGAAATATGGCGACTATTTTGGCTGGCTCGCGAAGCATGGGTGGACTCCCCAAAGCACTCTCATTGTCGACGAGGCTCAAGATACGTACTGGGATACAAAATTTTGGAATGATTTCTTAAAGGGAATCGACAAACGGTCTCGTTACCGCGTTATCCTCTTCGCTAGCTACGGTAGTCCTATCTCTACCGGTGTGGTTGGAACCCCAATGATTATCAGTGCGCCATGCAGGATCACGTTGCGGCCTATTGATCATGGAGACGGACTTGCGCCTGTCGGACTTCTTTTTTCTGAAGAGGAGCTCTCTGATTATATTGCTCTTCATTTTGGGCAGCACAAGTTCGATCCGTCTTTCCTTCAAGATGTTATGCGTATCACAGCAGGCCATGTGGGTGCTGCCGAGTCCATTTTAGAAACAGTAACCACTCGAAGTGTGCGTACTCATTCTCCTAGACTTGTGGAACAACAGCCTAATGATGATTCCAGTCTGCGTTCAAAACGTCTTCTAATAGATTTACTTCGGCCATGTTCTTGACGAGCGTATCTCCTAACACTTTGATGCAAGGGCTCGAGAATGCTAGCATATTTGGAAGAGGAGTACCGCGCCCGGAAGAGCTTGGGTGGAAGCCTCTGACAGATGTCTTCAAAACCGTCGTTGACGAGAACAGAGTAACAGAAGATATGTTCAAGGATAATGCGGAGAAAATGGACGCACTTCAACTTGCTTTCCGGAAGGGCTGGTTGCATACCGACATAGTTAAGGAAAATCAAACGAGCGTGGTGGAGTTTTTCTTCGCTTCGCCACTTCATATGCGATACATGCAGTGGCTTTCGTTTCAAATTCAAGGGAGAAGTCGCAAGTTCCCCTCTTGATCAGTCCCTTCCGCAATTTGCTCTCGCTGTAATCAAACAATTTTCGGCTCGAGGTCTTTCGGCATCTGTTCAATGTCCGCTCGGAACTCGACTCCGGGAAGAGTTCTATCGATCTTGCTTCTCCTATACAAAAACCATGCTTGCGACTCTGCCGGAACTCGGGATGCCGGAAGGGTGCATTGACTTCTTTGTCCTTACGAAGAAGTGGGGTATCAAGCTGCTGCAAAATGGCGATCGATGTGCAAATCACTCTGACGGGCTTTCTTCTGGGGAGTCTGCCGAATGGATTACTCCCGGGATGATGGATGATCATATAACACTCGATTTCTGTACAACGTTACCAAAGACGAAGCATACCGGTGATCAATCTTCGACCAATGTCTTTAAATTTACCGTTAACCTTCTTATTCAGGGGTCAAGGGGCTATACCACGTCCTCTTCCGAGACGAATACTCCAAGGTCTGTGTTCTGGATAACGCTCTGACGCTGATTGAGGGCGGGGAATTCGCACTTAGTTAGGTGCATACAACTTCGTGATTCCTCCTTTTTTCCACTCAGTGATCTGCTTTGGTGATCTTTTTGTTCACTTGACACGCTACGCGTTCCCGTTTTCTGATTGCATACAGAAGGTTGATAGGCATGAGCTCGAGAGATCATTCGCATATAGTGTGATTCGACAACTTTATCGTTACATAGGCCAATAACAGCGAGCAAAGCTTTTCAAGAATTGAGGCGACAGCAAGATATAGATACAATTTATATGACGAATCCAGACAAGCATAACATTCAATAACTTACCACCGGGCCATTCATAAAATGTCAAATTTGCCTTAAGACGCCGCTAACCAGTCGTCCCGTACTGTGCCATCAAATTATGCCATGCGCCGGTCAAATCTACCTCTTGCGGAGACATAGCGTCTTGGCCCGTCGGCATATACTCCTGCGGTGATACATACGTATTCCGCATCCCTGCCATGTCCATGTAGTCGTACCCGCCCAATCCGTACTGGCCCGCGCCGGGACCAACCAGGCCCTGAGAATCGTACCCGGTCATGGTTTGGCTAGGATCAACCTGCATGCCGGTATGCATTCCATGCATGGGTGCCATGCCCATGTGCATGTACGTAAGCGCCGGGTCCGTTTGCCACTGCGCCTGCGCCTGGATGTGAGCACTTTGCGCGTGTGTGTGTGCGTGCTCGGATGGGAGATACGCGTTGCTGTACAGCGTCATTTCGGGCGAGTGCTGGTAGATCGGACTCTCCCCGATAGGCGTGGGGTATGGCTGGTGAGAGGGGAGTGGACTTGTATAAATCGACGGGTGCGAAGGGCCAGCCGGGGAGATGGGCGTCTGTGGCGGGGGCGAATTGAACATGGCGGGCGGGCTCGAGATGGGCGAGCGAGAGTTGCGCGAAGATGCAGACGAGGGTGAGTTCGGCTTCGGGGACACGAGACGCGTCTTCCCACCGAGCGTCGCCAGTTCGTCCTCGTGCCTTGTCGGGAGGAAATCTTGCTGTGCCTCGCGCTTCGTACCGGTCGCCGCATCCCTCATTTGGTCTTGATATTCTTTCACGGACGCATGCGCACGCTCGCGAAGCTTGCCAATGATAGGCTGATTATGGCCGGGCGAAAATCAGTATTACTATTTGTAGCTGAGTATTCATAAACTAACCAAGACTTTCGAAGCTCGCTGTTTCTCCCCGATCTGCTGGAATAAGTCATAGGCTTGATCTAGACCATGTAAAGCAGATCGAGATAGCGTTAGACCTGGACACCTCGAAGGAATTGAGCCCAGCACGATCTTATTAAATTGAGAAAATGGTTAAGTAAAATGGCCATCGTCGAAAAGGGCCGGAAAACTCACAGCACACGAAAACACGTGAGTGAATAAGAACCAGTTCCTTTCAGCCAATTGCTTGTGTTGCGACCACAGGCTCCGCACGAGCGAAACGAAGAAAGAAGCGCTCTCGTGTGCACGGAGGACCGAATGGCCATACTTTCCGCTCAGGGGATCTTCAGGGTGATCGCTCATCGCCTTTGCAAAAAATCCGCGATGCATATATAGCAATGCTTGAAGAAGTATTCACAGGTAAGTATATCTCGCATTTCGTGACTTCATGAGAGAAAAGAAGAAGCGGCACCACGACACTTACTAACTTCCTTTATTGCAAGGATGACGTGCCGTTGCATCGTCAGTCGCATCGACGGCGACTCCATGCTTCCTCCCACGTTGTAAGATGCACCGTTAAAGCCTGGAACTTGCAGCGAAGGCGGGACATAGTATGCGCGCACTCGCTTGTCCAGCTCTATCACGGTCGCATACGACGGCGTACGCGCTCCAAATACTTGGTCGTGCACAATGCTAAGGCATTCGGAAGTGAACCGGTGCTTCCAAGCATCGACTAGAGGTATGGGCAAATCTTAGTAGACCGAAGAAGAAAAGGGAAAGAGAGACGGACAAGACATTTCAACCTGACCGGCGGCGTTCTTCGTCGTATCGTGTGCCATTTTGCAGTCAATGTGCGCCATGGCCAACGACGGCGGCCGACCATACGTCAAGCTCTAGAAGACATGGCTAGTAAGGTTTCTGGCACGCACTGAAGGCCCTAATTATTACCTGCCAAGAATCGTACACATAGATTTCCCAGAATAACTCTCGTCGGCGCTTCGTTTCTTCAGGAGAAAGATGCCAACGAGTACTGTCGCGATCTACTTGAATTATCAGCATCAACTATTGTTTGATTAGTTGTGGCTATACTCACGCAGACCGATCTGACCAATAATTATATCAACATCAGGAAGAACACGAAGTTGATGGAATAAACATACACTTTGAGCCAATTTGATCACAGTGCCCATAAGCGTCCATCTCTGGGTGTCCACATCGTTGAGGAACATGTAATGGCACATTATCACCTACAACGCATCGGGGTTAATTCTGCCAATCAAGTAGTGATAAGACATCGTAAGTACCAGCCCCTGAATTGCCGGTACGCTCGGCTCATCCAATACGGAGTCTAAGCTCAACGCGGCCTTTGAAAGCTGGAAAAATTGCGCCGCCGTCCGGTCATGCGAGGGACGATCGAGGTCGACGAGGATGCCAACCGAGAGGACGATGTACAGCAGCGCAAGGCGGTGACTCTCATACGAGCCTGAATCGCGGTCCTCCTCTTCCTCGGTGGGAGATCCCGCAGCCGCTGAGTACGGATACACCCGCGCGAAGATCTGTTCGTCGAATTGAGCCTTGGGAATAGGGTGGTACATCCATGCTGCGTTGGTGAAGTAGTGGTCGGCGAGCAGGCGCGCAGTCGGGGCATCGGGAAGCGCGGCAATGAGGATCGAGCGCAGATCTTCTGCGGCAGCCTGATTGAGTGAGGGTGTGAAGGGGAAAGCATGGCTGAGCCAGGGGACGTCCGCGGGAAGTGTAAGGCCGTCTTTCTCTTCATCATCAGAGTGGTCCCCCTCTTCGTTCTGAGAAGGTTCATTTCATTCCGGGTGCACAAATAGACGGAGACATTAGTCAGTGACTTCGTGGGGTGCTTGTGATGCGGGCAGAAGCCGTTACGCACTTGAAGAAGGTACTAAAAGCGAATATTTTTTAGATTTATTCAAGCGGAGCATGCGGGAAATGCGCACTAACCCAAGAATTCGCAGTTTGTCCATAGAATTTCGTACGTCCCGTATGAGAAATCGACCTTAAGATGCACGATAAGCGGAAACGTCTATGGCCGACTAAGCAAGTTATTTACAGTGACCCAACAGCATCAATTGTATCTTCTTCCTCTGTCTGTCTAGGTCCCGCGTCAGCGATGACCTCTCTTTCCAAAGGATTTTTGAGTTTGAGTAGTTCATCACTTAAGAGAGGGTGCCTCTCATTTGACAATGCTTTATGCGCAACTGACAGCGCGTCCTCCAGGGAACGCACACGGTGGGAGAGCTCGGCAATCTTTTCATGTAGGCTCTCGGTATTGGCGAGAACGAATCTAAGAAATATAGAAATATTATAAGGATATGCAAACCTCCGGAAATACAGGAGAGGATAAAGGTTCACACCTGTTTCCTTTCCCTGTAGTCAGGGAACCTGTAGGTAAAAATGAGATAACGCTCCGGTGAATGCGGAGGCTTAGGGGCTATAAAGGCTCGCGGTTAAAATGACGAATTCGTGCGCACCATCGGGACAAATCTGACTACATCCCCGCTTGACGCAGGCGCCTGACCGCGGTAGGTCATGTTAACTGCTCAGTACACCGTTGATCGTGATCAGAGCTGAATGGACGTACTGCAAGGGAACTTTCTGCATAGACGAAGATCAACAAAACCACTTAGCCTTTGGACGTCGACCAGGATGAACAACTACAAGACGCACCTGTCGCAACGCAACTTGAGTCTAAGGGTGACATGAGTGTTCAAATATTAGCCAACAAGATGAGATCTAGCATTGGTGTCGGGTGTGCCTGAGCTAAGCGAGCGCGTACCTTCGGCACTCCGCACAGGACAGCGCCGTGCTCCGCTTCTTGTTTCTCGCTGCTGAGCCGACAGCCTCGTCATCGTATGCCCGTAGCGGCGACATCGTCGTGGACTGTGTGTAAAAAAAGACGAAACACTCTAAGGGCTTGGGCGGATGTCGTCAGACAGGCAAGCACGGTGAGCTTGTGATTGCCGAAGAAAGCTTCCGTAGACGGTGGACGAGATAAGATGCGCACTGTGTAGTCGCCGACGTCGTCCACTTGCTCACTTGTCTTCAGTTGCGGGTTGAGAGCGCTGAGCACAGACCAGAAGCGTCCGGTTGTTATCTTCAAGCTTAAAACTAGGGAAGTCAGGTCCTTTTCTAACAATACACACATCGCAATTTGGCAGGCTATTTACCCCTTTGTTCTTCTCTCCGATAGCTCTATACTTGCCAGTGTAGCGTCCCGAACTTTGCCCTATGTCTCCAACAGCAGCTGAGCCTCTCTTGGCTTCTAGATCTACTGTTTGAAGAGCTGGAAGACTGGTTTGACTGTGGTGCTGACTGTGGTTGTCTCTTAAGGCTCGCTGCAATTTCTAATACTATTTGAAATTATCGGACCTGGACTTTGTTTCTGGCTTTACGAGCGATAAAAGCACCCGGTAACCCCTTTATCTTGTTATTTGATGATGATGGATCAAGAGCGCCCGGTCCGACTAGGTTTTGCTTCCGAGGTTTTGCTTCCGTGCTTTGCCCGTGACCGACGCGTCGCGTCGCGTCTGCCTCAGTGTAGTCTCCAGCCTTGCTATGCCGACGATTTCCTCTCTCTGAAGCTGCTCACTGACATCCAGCGTCGTCCAAGCTCATTTTTAACTTGCACGAACGTTCGTGCTGACATCGCCGTCCAGCTTGTCTGGAATGGCATTTCGACTCAAACCAGGTCTCGAACCAGGTCTCGAACCCGACCACTTCTGGGCTGACTTACCCTATAAGTTGAGCCTCGTTTGCCGTTCGCCCTCCATCCCTCTCTCCTTCTAACCACTATCAGGTCCTGGTGACCCACACATTTCATTACCCTAACACATCATATTATACCGGCTGCGCCGTCTACACACACGCTCCTTCGACCTACAAACAATTTGAACTATTATCATTTTCTCTGCGACCTTTCCAACCTACTTTGTCTTCTTTCTCTTCCACCAGCTCTTTGTCCATCATGGTCTCTCTCACCCCGCGTTTCCTTTTTCTCGCTGCGCTATGCGCAGCCGCCGCCATGCCCTCGCTCGCCCCGTCCGCGGATGCGCGTGCCGTTCACACGAATGCCCACCACAACGAGTCGTCCACTGTCAGCCACTCGGCTACGCCGACCTCTGTAAAGGGAAAGGGTAAGGCTACGTCCGTGCCAGTCTTGCCACTCCCTGTTTCCGTAGGGGGTACTGAACCTAATCACGATGAGAAACACAAGAAACATAAGGATGGAAAGTCAAGAAAGAGCGGGAAGAGAGTAAGTGCTGTCTTTTTTTTTTTTTTTGTGAATATGTTTACTTAGAATTGATACGTTATTAGGCGGTGCCGGCCACCGACGACGACACCTGGGGCCCGTTCGTCGCACTTGGCAGTGCCGAGCTGGGAGATGGACGTGGTTTGTCATACCGTGATACTCAAAACAGCATCTATGCTCGGGACCCAGAACATCACCGTCATCACCCGCACCGCGACCACCGCCATGATCGTCAGGGCGAGAGCTCTAAGGTTAAGGGCCACCACGATCGCAGAAACGAGGAGGCTCAAGCACGCTTTAGCTTGGGAAAACGCCGGCACAACCGCCACCACCACCACCATGACAAGGAAGTCGAGTCTGAAAAGCGCGTCGTCTCGCGGATCTACGGCAAGCAATCCCTGAAGCGAGATATGCAAGACGGAGAGGGCGAGACAGACTCTTGGGATCCGCTTGACCCGATACTTCAGATCGGTTCTTTCTCTATCGGGGATGGACGCAACGGTAATTTCTCCAACACGCACCACCTTCTCAGCGGCATTCTCAAGAGGGACCCGCACCACCACGACCACCATCACGACCATCAAGAGGTGGTTGTCGCTGGTGATGACGACGACATGCACGTACACGTACACGAGCGACGAAACGACCCGGACACCTATGGCTCTCTACGCGCCCGTAAAGACCACATGAAAAAAAGGTCCGACGACGACAATAGCATTCCCGGTGTCCCCGGTACGGTGGATATCATGGTATAAGTCCTTTTCACTTTCTTTCCTTCGGCTACTTACAATATTTAATCATCAGAATGTTGGTCCGGTGCCGAGCCAGAACCAGCGTCTTGCGTCACTTGTTCTGTCTTCTGTACCTGACAACAGCACGGCGAATAGTCCATTCCCCTCGAACGCGACGAAGGCGACGTCGGATCCAGACAAAAGCCCGTTCGTCCTCGATGCGTCAAATTCAACACAGACGCAGTTCTTTCTCGTGGTCAGCCAACCTGCTGGTGCTCCCGTGGTTGCAAACGGAACACTTATGGACACCCTCTCTGGGCTTAAAGACGCTGCCTCTTCTCCTGAGGATTCAGACATCAAAGTGACGCTGCAAGTCCCCGTCTTTGAGCCCTCGGAGGCAGCGATGCGCGCGTACTGTGCTACTTTCGACCCGAACCCACCTGCTCCTGCACCGCTCACCATGGAGAGGTGCTTCGCTGACACAGAGACCTCGGATAATAGTTCAGACCCGTCGATACACAAGTCTCAGACGTTCGCATATAACCCTACCAGCGGAAGTGTCCGGCCGATGTGGTTCATTAATGCGGCCTCGGGGACTACGGGATCAAACTCCTCAAACTCGAGCTCATCTTCCACGTCCGGTCTTGACGAGAAGCAGATGAATTTTGCAGTTCACGAGTCTGTCAAGGACGCTCCTTTGCCTTCTGTGAATCTGCCGCAGGCAATGAATGGGACGGCGTCGGTGAACGGGACGGCGTCAATGAATGGGACAGCGTCGGTGAACGGGACGGCGTCGTCACCGAATGGAGGCTCAGGTAATCCGCAGAATGTTACACTCGTGTTCACGCCGGCTGGCCCTGCGGTCTACGCCGTGCAAAACTCTTCAGATGTTGCCTCTTTCGAACCTCTTGGCACCAACGGCACCAACGCCGCTAGCAATGGCTCCGCGGGCTCCGACTCAAGAGAAGAAGACGCTCCAGCCACTGCTGACACTGAGAGCGACGGTACTGTGTCTGCGACCTCGAGTAGTGCGATTGCCTCTTCTACAGACAGTGACATCTCCGAGGAAAATGTTTCTGGGACTGCGGCTGCGACCTCGGATGGTGCGACTGCATATCCTACGGACATCTCCAGTAGCTCCGACACGATGTCGTCTTCGGCCACTGGTGATGCGACGACCACGGATGGCAGTTCCGCAACGCCTACCGACGTTACTACGGCTGTGCCTACCGAGTCCGCCGAACAGGCGGATGTGGAGCCCGCGACGTCTTCTACGAGCGCGACTTCCGACGCCACCAATTTGATGAACGCAAGCGCGACGTCGTCCACTGATCCTTATGCGACGGTCACTTCATCTTCCACAAGCGATGGATCTTCGGCTGCGACCCCGACAGTTGAGGCAGATGCGATTGAGAAGATGTACCAGCAGCAGCAGAGCGTCCTTTGTTGATCGAATTAGGGATTTTGTTTCTTTTTCTGTATCGTATGTAACATGTACAATGTAGCATACATTGGCTCTGCCCACGGTGCACGTGGGAAGGCGTAGGAGTATTAATGATATTTTGTGCAAATGACAAAGAAAAGGAAAAAAAAAGCGAAGCGCGAAAGACATGGACGCCGACTCATCGTCCGACGGGAAAGGACTTCGGAGAGATCTGCCAGATGCGGTTGGGGTCTCGGCTCGCTTCTTCTAGTCTTTCATTTCTTTCATATTCGAAACTCGAAGTATCTCCGGGTAAAGGTGTTTTATTCCTTGAAACTCGTGTGATCGCCCGCTAGGCAAGGTTTTTCCTCGACTTTCTTTTTCCTTCTGTTTTTTCAGTTGACAGCAACATTTTTACCGTAAATAGGATGCAATGATCGCCGTGGATCACTGTTTGGCTTTATGTCGAGTTCCCTGGATTCGGAATCTAAATATTTTATCTCAAACCCGAGCTTGCAAGACAAAAAGGGAGGAAACGAAGAAGAAACTGCGGTAGGAAAAGAATCCACACTTGCTTCGAGCAGGTTTGTTTTGCGTTGATTATACTATTATAGGATGGGAATGCGGTACTTCGATGTGCGCATGCCAAAAGCAGAAGGAGGACCCCGTAAGCATTGTTTGGTCGACGCGCATCGTTTTCACTTTCTTCTTGACGGCGTCGTTGCTGCACTCTAGACAGTTCTAACATGCTATGCTCGATAGGATCAGACATCCGTCTGTTCCGTTCGTTTCGTTATCGTGTATTCTTGCCTCTGTCTTGTCTTGTCCGAGTCTGCGATTAGGAAGAAACGTGTTGCCCGTGATGGATTTCAGATAGTGGCCTCATCTTCAAGCTAAGGTTTCTCTAACGCGCTCATACTCTAGCGCTGTGAAATTGGCCTCCACCGACCCTGGCCTCGGCTTTGATTGATCTCGTCTTGCTCGTCTTGCTGTGGGTCCGAAACTCTTTCTCGATATCCCGTCGGCGCAAGATATCCGGGCTTCCGTTTCACGGTGACTCCCGAGCTGAAATTGGTGGCTAAAACGTGCAGTCAGGACAAAGAATTCAGTCGTGTACGTTACCCTCATATGAAGAAAACAAAATGAGGAAACGTCGAAGAGCGCCACTGATCAAGTGCCCGCTGCGCAGGCTCGCTCCCATGTGCCCGATATAGCTGCCGCCGAATGTGCCGGTGTCTTATTCGGAGGATGCAAGAGACCGTACCTGTGCTGGGCTCTATGCGGCTGTGTGCACCCAAGTCAGTAACATCATGTCCAAGTCGAAGTAAGAACTAGAATCGCATCCATCCTTGACGATGCATCACGGTTCCCTTCTTGCTCTCCTACCACCATCATCTCCGGCAGTCCTGTGCGATAGAGCCCATGTCCGCCCGGCGGCCTGCTGATAATCATCACCCCGACTCCGCTGGCGGCGTGCAGCGCCGGCGCAGAGGCGCGGCGCGCCTCTCGTGCGCGGAATGCAGGAGGTTGAAGCTGCGATGCGATAGGTAGGCGCGCCGCTTCGGCGTTGTTCACCTTGAGTTGCGGGACTAATGGATACCCTTCGCTGCGCAGAAAAGTTCCCTGCGAGTCGTGCATAAAGAGAGGCTGCTCAGCTATCTGCCCGGATGGTACGTTAATTCTCGCTTTCACGACGAATATACCGCTAAACGAGTATCCTCATAGGTTCTCTTACCACAGGCAAGGGAAATAGGTGTGTTGTAATTCTGTCTGTTTCGGAATTACAGTACGCTTAACCACTGAGCAGATTTGTACTGGCATCAACGCAGGAGCTGCACGAGAAGATTTCGGAGCTCTGCAATCGCATCCGCGAATTGGAGGACGCTCTGCGTGAATCTCACTCGCACATGTCGAATCAGAGTCATCCTCTGTTAAGTGAAGAGTTGCTGCGCTTGAAAGCGCCTCTTCAGCGCGAGACGAATGAACCTACATCGAATGGCGTCAAGGAGGAGCTCAGCGCCGACGTGGTGGACTCCTTCGGATCCCTCTCTATCACCCACAGTGGCAAGACAAAGTTCTATGGGCACACAGCTAACTCGTGGGTACGTACCAGTGCATATGAAAGTGCAATAACCACCTAATCAAGCCGCACATCTTTTCTTCTATTCCTAAGTATTTTTTGCAAGTGAGTTTTCTCCTTGGCGCGTGTCGGCGCATCATTTGATCATGGTCGACATGCATGCTGATGCGCATCGTATTATCAGAACGAGGACCCGGAAGAGGAGTCCGAAGATAGGACGTTCGACCTCGAGCAGGTCCTTCCTCAAGACATCCTCGCATTAGGTTCAGCATTTCCGACCTCGCCGACGAACTCCCCTATCACCAATACAAATGATCGTTTTAACAATCTCGTGGGATATCTGCCAGATGTGTCGAAGGCCACGGAGCTGCGCGATATCTATTATCAAAGGGCCGCGTGGATGTCAGTCCTCACTTTGCCAGTCCGCGCTGGTCGGCTGGTGTACTAACCTCCGAGTATCGTCGTGTACAGGTACAATCCGATCTCGCGGCAGCAGTTTGAAGAGGAAGTATTCCCGCACTTCTTCAACAATGACTTCGCGCCGCCGTCTCCGCCGAGCGACTCCGCGTCGTCTCACAGACTCGCGCTTATGTTCATCGTACTTGCCATCGGGACGCTCATGGACCCCAACCAGGCCCCGTACAACCTCGAAGCGGAGAAGTACCACCAGCTGGCACGCGCGGCGTTGTTCAAGAGCTCCATCTTTGATGACCCAACTCTACATGCTGTCCAAGCCCTTGTGAGTACCCTCGTGACCTCCTTCTCTGATGCGTTCCCACACAATCGGTGCTTTGGCGCTTGATGTTCTTCGAACGCTGCTCCATTCAAGTCTCTTTCGAGCTCGCTTCCCGGAGACTACTTTATCCCTATGAAGTCGCGATCGGGAGTGAAATCGATGTGCTAATTTTAGATTGTATTGTTGGACAGTTCTTGATGTCGTATTATCTTTTCCTGGCTGACCGGCACGGGACGGGTAGTGGGTCCCGATGGATCATCATGGGCTTCGCCGTGAAGCTTGCTCAGAGTGTAAGTGCCGAAACTTGCGCAAGTGATACATCCTTACTGAGTTTTCGTAGATTGGTCTGCGTATGTACTCTGTCCCACGCTCTCTGTCCTTGATGTGATTTCTTCCTTATCTAATTTCTTGTCCACTAGATCGTGACAGTACAAGATGGAAAATGGAAGCCCCGGAGACACAATCACGGCGTGAGACGTTTTGGGAGCTATATACTTATGATTCTTGGCAGGTATGTTGTCTTTTACGTTTGCAAAGCAGACAAAATAATATTAATGAACTTCTGCAAAGTGTTTGACATTCGGACGTCCTCCTTCGTTTTCTCTTCCCCATGTTGATTGCAAATTCCCACATCCCAGCGAAGACCCCACTGGCGAACGAAGCTGTAAGTTTGGCTGCGGAAGAAATGAAGAAAAGAAAAAGAAAAGCTGAAGGCTATTTGTAGTCGATACCTGGAAGCATCGCTTCTCTGCGGAGTGCATGAGCATCGTGCATGACCAAGCGTTCGGAGCAAAGACGCCTAGCTACCAGACCATACTCCAGTTAGATCGGAAGCTGCGAGCCTTCCCCGTCCCCTCCGTTCTGCAGGTCGCGGGCTTTGGAAGTACCGATCCCGGCTACAACTCCGGATACCCTGATACATTGGGTCTTATTATGCAAAGGCACATCGTGCTTGCCATTCGAGAAATGAGTGAGCATCTGAGTTATCGTCGGTAAAATAGGTACAGACTGACATTGATGCAATTAATTTCAGACCTTCTGTACATGCATAGAGGCTTCTTCGCCCGTGCCATCGGTGACAGTCCTAAGGATCCGCTTGGCTCGCCCTATGGCACGTCGGTCATCGCGGCTTACCGCAGCGCGGGCTCGCTCGTCGCGCTCGTTCGTGATCTTGATTCCCAGCTTCCCGAGCCTACTGAGAGACTTTGGTTCCTGTGGACACATCTGTTCTCGTGCTCAGTAAGTGTATTCTGAATTTGATATTTATGTTTCTCTCTTATAAACATCCGCGACAGGTTGTGCTAGGGTCGATCGTGACTCGCTGTCCATCCATGAGCCTCGCGCCTTCTGCTCTGGTCCAGCTTGATTCGGCATGCGAACTCTTTGGCAAGGTTGCTGACAAGTTCCGAGCGAGAAAAGTTTTCGTGAGTCGCGTCGAATCGTATTCTGTTCAAATAATGCCTGATATTCCACGTGCAGAATATCATGCAAAACTTACACCAAAAAGCGCACATTTCTCTGCAAGAATTCCGAGAGGGCAAACAGTCGCCTGTGTCGTCCAACATGTCGTTCAGGCCATTCCTCGAGGGATCGCCTGAGGTAGAGGAGGATGACGAGCTTTCGAAGCTCGGTGGAAAGACACGTTTGATCTCACAAAAAGATCCAACGAAGTCACCCTCGCCCAGCCTCGTGACACGCTCGCCGAATACACAAAATCCAATCGTGCCGCTCCCCCTACCAAACGCGTCGGACGGTGTCCATCCGTCTGTGGTCGAATACCTATCGTCATTCAACTTCCCGACTAGCGCGTCGAGGATGCAGCCAAGTGCACCAACACAGCCGCCGCCGCCGCCGCCGTCGATGTACCCGGTGCAAAGCCCGTCGGTGTTCACTGCAGGGAGAAACGCAGGCACGTATGAAGGCGTGGATGGTGCAGGCGCTATGCACTTTCACCCGAACTCCGAGTTGCACGCACGCGAGGCGATCCAGTCACCTACGTCTGCGTCCTCGACGTCCGGCGGCGCGCACACTCTTGTCTTGCCCAGTCAGCACCATGCTTCCCCTGTGCTTGCCCACGGTCACGGCGGTGCGGCTACTGGGAGCCACCAGCAGTACTTTCCGCAGTACTTCCCAGTGTTTGACTATGGGACTGCGGGAAGTGAGGCATACTCGCCGATGCAGCTTGCGGGCCCGTCCGCAGGCTATGAGCAGGATCACGCCATGGGATATGACGGTGTCGTGACTCCGAACGGCGTTAACAGCGGGATAAATGGTATCAATGGAAGGGCGTATGCAGGCGCGAACGGCCATCAGGGTAGGCGAGATATTACCCCGGAGGCGAGCATGCATACGGCCTGGATGGATTTCGTCACACAGATGAGCATGAATGGGTAGTATGGCCTCTGTTCCGTAAGTATATGTCATGATGCTATTGTAATAATATTTGCTCGATCTTGTCGGTTATGATCCTTGCCTCGCGTCCAATAATAAGAAATCCATACTGGCTTTTCCTTCCTCACCCTGTTTTGCTGTACATATACGCCGACCAACTAGTTGCCTGTAGTTTTGTCTCTGAGAATACATAGAATGTATTCTTTCATATTTGTTATACATGACCTTACATCTTCATCTGCCAATTTAGCCTTTCACAGATCTACAGACATGGCACTGCATAACGGTGATTTAGATTTCGCAATGTGCTCGATCTCGGTTATCCAGGACACCTGGAGTCGGTGTCTCAAGGCGGAGGTTACGGGCATCTGGCGGACAGGGCCGCTGGAACTTTGCGAAGACCATCGAGATAGGCGCTGACGGTTAACCCTAGATATCTTCCTCTCGCTATCAGCCCTCCTCCATTTCGTCTTCGTCTTCGGCCTGGGCCTTCCACCACGGCAGAGGTCCGAGCCCTTGTTCTGCGATAGAGCACTGTTGTAATGATTATATAGTGATTCATTGGTCACCGGTCAGATCAGCGAAACGTGTGTCGACTCACAGTGATACTATACGGAGGCCGCCTACGCTCTGCCTTCGCAGCCATGACGCCCTCGGCGGCCTTGGGCGGGCCGGGCTCGTCGTCGTAGAACTCGTCCGTCTCGACGCGCACCCGCACGACCTCGCCCGCGTCGATGTACATGCGCTCGGCGGTGGGAGAGTCGAGCAGCTCGTGTTGTGTCGGGACGTGTTCCGGGTCAGATGCGGGCGGCTCGTACGTCGGGAGCCAGAAGTGTGCGCGCTCGTTTGGGTCGCTGGCAATTCATGTGATGAAATGAATGAACTGTCATGGCAGTGAAAGACCGATGCATAGTTCTCACAAGGCAGATGGTGTGGGGAGGTAGTTTAGGGGTATGTACATGCTGTCGAAAAACCCGACAGATACTTAGAGATCCTGTGAATCTCGGCTTCAAGATCTGAGCAAAGAGCAACACACCTCGAATACCCTCTTCGTCGGACGACTTGACTTTCGCTAAAATGACTTCGCCCGAGAACGGCCGGAACACCACAAGACGAAAAACAACTAAACGGAGATTCATCAACAGCGAGCAGTGCGAGAAAAGTTCCAAAAACTCGCGAACACACCTTTATGCCAAAAACACCCGTCTCCATATCTCACTTTCCCCTCTCCGGCCTGTGCGATATCGAACACGCAGATGCACAGACCGACATCGTGCAGGACCCTGTTCGCGTATTTCTTGTTGAGCTCGATGGTGATGGCCTGTTCGGAAGGCAGTCCGAACGACGCTGGCTGGATAGCTACAGTATCCTGGTGCAGAAATTAAGTCAATCGAGGATGCCAGAGCTTCGCTAACTCGATGAGTGCTGACTTTGATGGTTGAAAGCACGAACATGTGGTCAGGCGTATGCAGGTAAGAAGCTCATGAAAGATGCCGCATTTTAAGAGCATGAAGGCCATTCACCCAGCCTCAAATGTCTGTAGGGCCGTGACATAAGCAGGTTTTTCTTTTTCTTTTCTGTACTACTGCACAGTCTTGGTCTACATACATTGAACACAAAAATGTGGAAAAATACATACACGTACGCAGGTCAGGATATATAGACATTGGAACGAAAGCCGTAAACCAACGAATAAAATAGCGATAAATCAGAGCTGAGCTGGTGATTCAGCCATGCTTCGTAAGCGAGTATTTCTTTTTTCGGCGGGAAAAGTAAAAAATCCGTGCCGACGCTATGTAGTGCTCTCGCTCTTAACCTTCGTGTTTTCGCCCTCCTCGTCGCCGTTGTCAACGCGTCGTCTATCTCTATGTCGTCGGCCGCCGCACCCCCGCCAGAAGTCGGCTCGTCGACTCCGACTTGGATACCTGCAAAGTCTTACAGGCATTTCGTTGCCGGAGGGTGCGTCGACTCTACTTAGGTTTTACTCTGTTCCGGAAGATAGCAGCTTACAGAGCTCCCCAGACTTGGCGGTATGTGCGGCGCGATCATCACCTCGCCGTTCGACGTCGTTAAGACGCGTCTGCAGTCTGATCTGTTCCGGGAGAAGCACACAAGCTATGGCGTAGTAGGCGCTGCAGAAGGTGCCTCTGGCACTGCTGTCATGATGCCCCGTCGGCCAGGAGGGCTGTTATATAATTTCGTAGAGACAGGTCATATTCTCCGGTGCGTGCTTTAACCGTGAAAATCGATGAAGCGCGAAATTGAATAGACTTGGTATACAGCGATATATATCAAAATGAGTCTCCGCGCGCATTGTTCAAGGGTCTCGGACCGACGCTCGTCGGCGTCATTCCTGCGCGCTCAATCAACTTTTTCACTTACGGGAACGGCAAGGAGGTCATCGCCAAGACATTCAACGACGGCGAGGAGAACTCGTTCGTGCACCTCACAGCAGCGGCGTTCGCTGGCATCGTGACCGGCTCCGCGACGAACCCAATCTGGGTCGTTAAGACGCGCATGCAGCTGTCTGCATCCGAGCGGGGCGCAACTGCACAGGTATCAAAGAACTTCGCTGGTGGGAGCTGGCCGGTCATCCAAAAGATCGCGCGCGAGGAGGGTATTCGCGGGTTTTACAAAGGTCTCACTGCGAGCTATCTTGGAGTGACGGAAGGCACAATTCAATGGACGCTGTATGAGCGCCTCAAGCGCCTTACAGCGAGCACGGAGGGAAAGTCTGGTTTATCAGAATGGTTCGGCATGCTTGGGAGCGCCGGCACAGCGAAGTGCGTCGCAAGTTTGATTACTTATCCACATGAGGTCAGTCGAGTATCGAATTTTATTTTTCCTCATTTCTTTCTTTACTAACTGGTTTGCTGCAGGTTATCCGAACACGTCTTCGGCAACCTCTCGTAGACGGGAAGATGAAGTATACGGGGATCTGGCAGTCGTTACGGCTCGTCATTGCAGAGGAAGGCGCCAGGTCGCTATACGGCGGGCTCTCTGCGCACCTCATGCGCACCGTACCCAACGCCGCAGTCATGTACGCTATCTACGAGGGCGTGCTACGCTATGGCGCCGCGCAGGACAGCCTTGAAGCCCGGTGACCAGGTTGCCCCTTTTTTTCTCGTCTGGGTTTATTCACTTCCCTATGCTCCTCTTCTATTCCTGCGTTTTACTTGCTGAGCCTTTCTTGGTTGCCCCTGGTCCGATATCATTGTAGCCTTTATACCTCGTTGCATATTTACCCGCTCCGCACGTCTCTTCCCTGTCATCGACCCCAGGTCTGGCTCCAATGCACCCACTTCACACACAAACTCGCAGTGCGCACCCGCCTTTCGACAAGTAAAAGTATACATACTTAACGTGCCCGTACATTATTACATCCGTATAGTAACCACGCTGTGCATTTGCGTTATGATTTTCGTACTCTGTATCATAGATCTAATGCCGTTCAGTTTTCCGTTTACATAGACACGATGTCAACCCCCGCTTTCCATGCATCAATTCTACTTCGTAAAATAAACCTAAGGTTGCATTCGCCTGGAATTGCAGTGAACGTTTATGATGGACAGCTAAAGGTTTTTAAAAATGCTCCTGAATAGTTTCGAACATTCAGTCCACATTTCGCATACGTCTCGCGAGGACAGCGTGCGTCTCCGCTCCAGGATCGCATTTCTTCAGATGATCGTAGTCGTACCTAAAGACACCGGACACCAACCGTTAAGGGGAAAAAAAAGGAAAGTTCTAGAGAAGTAGCACCCACCAGACAAGCTTGGAATCTGAGGTCGCGACGACTGTGCGCTGAGCGTTCGACCACACCGCCGCAGCGCACTTGAAGTGCGTAGGGAACGGTTCATGCGGACGGTGGGCGATAAGAAGCTGTTCGTGATGCGGTGCAGTCATGTCAGCGTTCATAGGTATATAAATGCAAGAGCGAGAAAACGCACAGTATCGGGATAAGTCACCGGTCTGCGGAACCTAACGGAGATCTCGCCGAGGATGAGGGAAATGCCCTTCCCCGCGACCATGTCGCGCACCCGTTCCTGCCCGCCGAGCTCTTGCCCGATGCTCTGCAGCCAATGCATACGTGCCTTTATAGTTCAGGAAAGGTATTAATATCAGCCGGAGACGAGGCAGCGGGAGTGGTAAGGAAACTAGACATACCGATTCTAAGTACCGGACTGTTAAATACGAAGTGGTGAGCTTAATTTCCTATGGCAGCGCGATAAATCATGAAGCGCACCGTATCGAACGTTGTTCACATGCCTAGAGTAAGGATGAGGTACTTGAGATGGATATCGGGGTTAACAGTGAGAAAACATACCGAAAGGAATCTAGGTCTCCCCAGACGACTTTCTGCTCATAGAAAGACAATGGGTCGAACCTGGCCTCATGAGCTCCAAGTTTCTCACTCGGCAAGCGCAGCACATAACGCACCCCATCTCAGTCAGCTTAGCTTCCCCTTCTTCTTCCGGTGACAGCGCATTATTGGACTTGCTTTCTCCTGGGGCCATAGAGCCAGTGCCAGTAGAAGAGGAGCTATGCACCTCGCGCGTGGTGGAGAGCGTATAAACCTGTTCTGGGACTACGAAGCCATCTCCAGGAGTACTGGGCCCCTGGGACCCAGGAGCTATGTAAAAGGGCGAGGAGGGGTCGCGGAAAGACGCTTGAAGTCTCTACGGTTCATATATGTTTGCTCTAATAATTATTCGTTATTCGAATGCTAAAATGGCAAGGCGCACATCTATAGATTGAAGACGCATGGACGATGACAAGGTTCGTCGATGGCACGTCAGATTGTGCATGGGGCGCTGCGAAGAAAGGCGGACAGCGCGCAGCGGGCTGAACATAGTGACTGGCGGCAAGGAGTAAACCGCATCGTAAGCCCGAGCTGACGCGATGGTGGACGCGCCTGTCACGTGCCATTTTCCTACAAAAGGTCGCAAAATTTTGTGCCTTCAGTTCTTTCGACGTGCCTCCGACCATATCGTGAGTTTTCTTCGCACCTCGTTTATTTTCTCTCTGTAGGATGATTTTTTAGATGACGAGTCTGACTTTATGGCTCGCTGCGTACGGTTTCCGTTCTCAGTGGGTTTTATGATGAGACTTTTTAAACTTCCATTCATGCAATTCTGAACTTTCTATCTTTTACAAAATTGTCGCCGTCGAATTGTCCTGCTAATACCTCTTTCCTGCCAGTGACTTGCGATTCGTTTACTCCTTATATTTCATCGATGCCTCCCCATGCCGATTCTGACTCAGACTGGTCGGAATCAGACGACGACAATCGCACCGATCTCGAGACCTCGGTCCTCCTGGGCGTCCCCGATGGCGCGATAGAGAAGCAGGAGGACCTCGACGACGCGGCCGTGTCGCGCATGGGCGGACACCCTGTACGCCCCTCCGTCATCTATCCCATAGCATGTATATTTAATAATTGCAATATAAATCTGTCCATGCTCTGTTGTGCATTCTTTTGCTTTGCGTCGTCCATTCACATCGATTGCTATTCGGCGGTCGAACCACACTTATAGGCCTTTCTGACAAGTACCGAGCCCCCGCTATCGAGTGCGCAGTGCAGAAACTGCTCGTTTCCTATGGAGCTGCTCGTCCAGCTCTGGTGTCCCTTCGAGGAGAGTACGATGGACCGTGCGCTGTACATTTTTGGCTGCGCTCGAGGCGACTGCCAGCACAAAGCCGGGAGGTATGTATGTACATCGTTCTGGCTCCTTTGGGGGGTCTGATTTAATATTTCTAGCGTGCGTGCGTTCCGCGGACTGCGGCACAATGCCGCGTATGCCGCCAAACTCGAAAAGAAGCGCGTGCGCCAGCACGAGAAAGAAGCCGCGAAGTCGAAGGCGAAGAAAGAGGAGGACGCAAAGAGAGCTGCTGCAAGGGTTAACCCGTTCTCTGTGAGTCTGGCTTGCTTTGTATCTCTTTTTACTATTTGTCCGGTGTGTGCTGACGTTGGAAAAACACCCACAGATGAACTCGGGCTCTACAATTTCCAGCGGACTATTTGGCGCCACGCCGGCCTTTGGTCCCGATCCTGGGATCGGTGCAGCTAGCCTCGGTTCTCATCTCTTCGGCGGGCCCTCAGAAGTCGGCCTTGACGATGCGCCTGCACCACCGCCCTCAGACTCTGAAGACGAACCAGACTCCGAAGACGGTTCGGAAGATGGTAGCTCAGGGTCAGGATCGGAGTCAAACGAGTCGGTGCTCGCGGCGCCTGCGTCGACACCCAGCGTGGCATCACCATGGCGCGCCGCACCGGCGTACTTGCCGCCGCTCTACCTGTCAACCGCAGCGGAGTACGTGCCCCCGCCTCCGAAAATGAAGGTGCCTAACG
This sequence comes from Phellopilus nigrolimitatus, assembly GCA_021029095.1. Taxonomy (NCBI): domain Eukaryota; kingdom Fungi; phylum Basidiomycota; class Agaricomycetes; order Hymenochaetales; family Hymenochaetaceae; genus Phellopilus; species Phellopilus nigrolimitatus. The sequence goes on from JAJOHG010000007.1 coordinate 316,815, forward strand.
GAGCAGGCGCAGAGCTGGGCGACGAGGGCAAGGAGGGGAGAGGGAAGAGCCGGAAGGCGGAGGCGCGTAAGGATGAGAAGGAGAAGGAGCGCGCGGCTTGGGACGGCGCGATGGAGGGGTATGAGGATAGCATGGAGGTGGACAAAGTGTTCGAGCGGTTTGCGCGAAGGGTAGAGCATGAGGGCGAGCAGTGCATTCGGTGTGTCTATCCTTTACTCCTGGTGTCGGTTTTCACCTTGAGATCATGTTTCTCTTGTTGGTGGAAAGAAACATAATTGCTCATTTTATTCGGTTTCCCTTATATCGTATAGCTACGAGCTCGGCGGAACGCCTCTACCATACGCGCACGGTGCGCTCTTTACATCCCTCTTCCCCTCTTCGTCCTCCTCTTCACCGCAGAGCAAGGCCTCCCTCCCCGCCGCCCGCCGCATGTACGATGCACGAAGCACCGCAATCGTGCCGTGCGGGCGGTGTCGCGGGGCACGCGTATTCGAGTGCCAGCTCATGCCGCATCTGATCTCCGCGCTGCGGGATTCCTCCCAGACCATCGAAGCCGACGAGACGCGTACACCCGCGTCTGATGGCGCGGCGGAGAACAGGACGAAGGATGCGATGACGCCGGAAGAGCGGCAGAAAGAGGTCGAGCGGCTGCTGAAGCACGGAGCGGGGCGGGATGGGATGGAGTGGGGCACGTGCATCGTGTTTTCGTGTGAAAAGGACTGCTGCCAGGAAGAGGCGAAGGAAGCGTGGGTGGAGGAATTGGTACTCGTCCAATGGGAGGAGTGATTATTTGATTCGCGGATTTGTCAAAATTTGAAAGCCAGGGGGAAGAGCAAGTGTTTGTATGCTACGTGTACAGTCTTGGTATTGTTCCGATGATAAATGTAAGGCAATGTATGTACATCGTACACATGATTTTATATGCTGCAAATACCGTTACTGACCTGTTAGTAGTATTCGTCGGGGTTTGTGTGTGCATAAAAATGGGAGTAGGGGCAAGTATCTGCGATTGCTAGGCTGGAATATGCTCATAGTCAGTGGTTCTGCCCAGCTCCTGCCCCACTCTCCTGCATGACTGACGATTGTGGTGCTGTTCACGAGTTTTGAATTGAAAGTACGGCGGAATGGCGCAAGCGCGCTTGGACGAGGCGATGAAGGTCTGGAAGGATGTTTTGGGCTCCGAGTGAGCCTGTATTCTCGCCCGTAAGGCTGGTTGCCAGTGATGTTTTTCAAGTAACATCGAGGAGTTCGCAACGGATCGGAATAAAATAGAATACAAAGAGAGCGAACCTTCGATGATAAAAACAGGCTACTGGATTAATCCACGCTCCGAACAATACCGCAGCTTTGTGAGATAGAATTCGAGGTACTTTTAGAAAACTATGTCTTTGTAAGGCTGAATTATAAGCATCCTCACTTGGCTTGGATGATGGGTAAAGGAATGATCGACGTCCATATATGGGACAGAGTAGGCCCGTTATGGTCTCGATTTAGCTTCCGCGTTCCGAGTCGCCAACATCCACAGCACCGCATCGCAACTGAGCTCCAGGTTTTGACCACGCGCCAGCGGAAAACTGACACGACAATTGGCTCACTGCATTTTTATTGTCTTTTTATTGTTTCTTTTTTTGAGACGGGACAGTGACGAATCTGGTGCGGCTGACTCTGGTGGCTAACATGAGCGGGCTGGCTAGGAGGGATTCGGGTACATAATGGGCTGCTACCTGGCACTTATATTCCTCACCACTTAACTTCCTACTCCAATCATCTTATACAAATCGACCAATTCTCCTCATCACCGCTCAGCCTAGCTTAGACGCACGCCGACACATCATGTTCGTCGCCTTCAACCCCGCAGTCAATAGTGCGCGCAGCGCAGCCTCGCTTGCTTCACCCACTCTCAAGAGCGCCTTCGCACATGCGCACTCCCCATCCTGCCCCTCCTCCTCCCGCGCGTCCTCGAATTCGACCGCTGTGTTCGCCACCGGCGTCGCTATGCCTGCCAACACGACGAACGTAAAGTCGCGCCGCGCACCGCTTGTGCCCCCCAGCTTGCCTCCGCCTTCGCAGAGCTATACGATGATATCGGGTTCGTCGCAGCCGGGCACGCCTCGGTTCTTGAGTGTACCGACGCTCCCGCCGGTGTTCGCCCCTCCGCACGCACCGACTCTGATGCCTACGCCCGTGACACCTGAGACCGGGCTGGGAGATTCCTACTTTCTGCATGCAGATCTAGTGCCCTCGCAGGCGTTCGTGGCTGCTGTTCATATGCGGGTATGTCCTTCTCTTTTCGCCATCTGTGGACTTAAAATTGACGTATCGCTTTTCAGATGACCTTGATTCAGGGTCCATCTTCATTCAAGGATCGTCGCGCGAATGCGCGTGCTCTCCGAATCCCGTCGCTTAGAGCACCACCCACAGCTGCGCCCTTCCCAACGCCAGCTGAGGAACGGTCTATCAATATGCCCATAAGGCTCGCACACACTCTCCCGCACCCGCCAGACGCGGGGTCCGGCGCTATAGAACGACTCGGGCTCGGACTGTCCGGGTTGAGGCTCGGCGGTAACGCCATGACACCAGCGCTGGAGACGATCCAGCAGATACACCTGGATGATGAGATGATGGCGGAGATGGAGGAGGGCCGATTCTAAGATGCACACAATGTCGGATGAGTCACGCGCGGCGAACTCGTTGAGCTCATAGAGACGGCGCAGAAATGCCATCTCGCTTTCTTCTGTCCTTTCCTCATCATTAGGCCTTCGAAACTACTGTATAAATATAGCAATATCGCATTACGGGCAGACACTCTGACTTATCAACGGAACGCACTGTATTTATATGTCTTATCGAGAGACATAACGGTAGAGAGACAGCGAAGCCGTCAAGCACAACATAGGTGTCGTTGGAATCGCACATTCATCACGATAGCTATCAAAAACTGGACTCCGAAAGAAACGGTATGGTGCAGACGCCAGGAGTCGTCAGCCATAGTCCGGGTTGAGAGGGGGATTTTCGATATCCAAAAGATCCAGTGATTAATTATGCACAAAAAGTGTGTAGCGCATTCATGGTTCTTTATTTCATCTCAGTAACGTTCTAGTCGAACAAGTAAATGTTTCGGAACATTTGAGCTTTCAAAAACTGAGAAAAAGTTGTACCGTTAGGTATTATGACAGACACAGAGAAAGGTCTGAGTAAATAAAACAAGATATTTGAATGCAATCGAAAATTCAGAATAACTGAAGAAACACGCTTTCCGGTAGAGCTCCAGGATTAGACACCTGCCATGGGCATTCTTGACGCACTGAAGAGAAAACAAAAAACAAAGAATGATCGATCGGATGATCGACATCGCTTTCCTAATGCGGAGCGGAGCAGGCCCGTTATAGACTCGGGATTTGACTTCCGCGCTCCGCGTTCTGCGTCGTCGACTTCGACTCCGAAACACTGCATCGTATTCCATCCCGAAACATCATGCAAACAACTCGTATACCGCATTTACTTTGTCTCTTTATTGTCTTTTTCTGTCTTTGTATTGTCTTATGCCAGTGGGGCGTAGTCTCGGAAGTCTAGCGGCTGACTCCAGTGGCAGCTGTAGAGCAAGCTGGCTATGAGGAGGGTTTTCGGGTATATAAGGTGCTGCTAACTGGAATTCAGAGTCTCATCGCTTAACCACCTACTTGCATCATCTCAGTCAAACAATCTCGTCCCAGTCAGCTTCACTTGAACGCACACATCATGTTCGCCTTCAACCCCGCAGTCAACAGTGCACGCAGCGCAGCCCCGCTCGCTTCGCCTACGCTCAAGAGTGCCTTCGCACATGCGCACTCTACTTCCTATACCTCCTCACCCAGCGCGTACTCGAATCCGGCTGCCATGCTCTCCACGGATGCCGCTCTGACCGCCAATCACATGGCGGAGGCGGCGCAGCCTCGTACACCGCGTTTGCCAAGCATACCGACTCTCCCGCTGGTGTTCACTCCGCCGCCTACGCCGTTTCCTACACCCGTTACGCCTGGGACAGGACCTTGCGGGTCTTACTTCATGCAGACCGTCACAGCGCCCTTACAGAGCTTCGCATCAGACGCCCAGATTCGGGTGAGGTTTATCCATCCTTGCTCATAGGACTGTAGCTTCGGAGCTGACTTGCATTTCAACAGGCGACCGTAACCAACGAAACGTTGTCCCTACAGGATCGCCGCAATGCGATCGTGCGGACGCTCCGGCTTCCGTCGTTTGCGCCAGTGCCGCCGACAGTAACGCCGTTCCCCACGCCCACTACTGGGCAGCCCAGCAATATACATGTCCAGCTCGCGCACATACTTCCGCACACTCCGGACGTAGGTCCAGGCGCCGAGAGGCTCGGCCTCGGACTGTTCGCGCAGAAATTTGTCGGTATTGGTGCGATCGCGACACCGACGCTCGAAACGATAGAGGAGCCGCGCCTGGACGATGTTATGATAGAGGATATTGCGGAGACTCAATCCTAAATGCCTGTTGACGCCATTATGTGTTTCATACGGGGACGGCGCGGAAATGCCAGTTCGATTTCTCCTTTCCTCCTTTCTATTCTTCGTCATTGGACATTCGAATCCACTGTATCAATCCGACGAGATCGCGTTACGGAAATAAAAATAAAAATAAACTTGACACTTTAACGAAACGCATTGCATAAGTGTGATTTACTCATTCATGATCTGTATGGCGTCGAGAAAAAACAGCGGTAGAGACTTAGCGAAGCTGACGAAACAGAACATCAATATCGTCAAGTTCCTCACAATCATCACGACACTTATTTAAACATGGATTCCGATCAAGAAAGCATGTAGCGCAGATGATAGCGGATACCAAATGTTATCTGAGGGTGTAAAGCTTTCTGCTTGAAAGTCGTGTTGTCAGGTATAGACCTGGTCTGTTAAAATAAAAACTATTATTAATTATCTCTTTGAACACAGATAATTTTCAGAAAAGCTGTGAAATCACGCCTTCCGGTAGAGCTCCAGGATTAAACACCTGCCATGGGTACACTTGACGCACTGAAGAGATACAAAAAGCAAAGAATGATCGGATGATCGACATCCCTTTCCTAATGCGGGGCGGGACAGGCCCGTTATGGACTCGGGATTTGCATTCGCGCTCCGCGTTCTGCGTCGTCGACTCCGACTCCGAAACACTGCATCATATTCGATCCCGAAACATCATGCAAACAACTCGTATACCGTGTTTTTATTGTCTCTTTATTGTCTTTTTATTATCTTATGCCAGTGGGGCGTAGTCTCGGACGTCTAGCGGCTGACTCCAGTGGCGGCTGCAGAGTAAGCAGGCTATGAGGAGGGATTTTGAGTATATAAGGTGCTGCTAACTGGAATTCAGAGTCTCATCACTTAACCACCTACTTGCATCATCCCAGCCAAACAACCTCGTCCCCCAGTCAGCTTCACTTGAGCGCACATATCATGTTCGCCTTCAACCCCGCAGTCAACAGTGCGCGCAGCGCAGCCTCGCTCGGTTCGCCCACGCTCAAGAGCGCCTTCGCACATGCGCACTCCCCTTCCTCATCCGTCTCCTCCCGCGCTTCCTCGAACTCGGCCACCGTGCACGCCACGGGCGCCTCTCTTCCCGCCGGCACGACGAGCGCAAAGTCGCGCCGCGCCCCACTTGTGCTTACGCGCATGCCTTCGTTCTCGCAGAACTATGCGATGATAACCCCGCCGTTGCAGCCGGCCAGTCCGGGCACGCCTGGCGGTTTTAACGCACCGACGCCGGTGTCGACTCCCGTTTCACCTGGAGACGTGTCTGTCGAATCGTACTTCCGTCAGGCGGGAATATTTGTCCCGAAGGGCTTCGCGTCGAGTGTCCCAATGATGCGGGTATGTTCATCTCCTTCCTCTCGACTATAAGCTATAAACTGACGTACCTCTTTTCAGGTGACCGTGATCCAAGGGCCATCGGCTGCCCTGTCCCTGCAGGAACGCCGCGCGAATGCACGTCCTCTCCGACTCCGACTCTCGAAGCCCAGACCGGCACCGCCGACAAAGGCACCTTTCCCCACACCAGCGTCGGAGCAATCAAACAACATATACGACGGGCCCGCGCGCACGCTCCCGCATACACCGGGCGTGGAGTTGGCTGCCATGGACCGTCTCGAGCTCGGACTGTCTATACTCAACTTCGGCAGCGGTACCGCGACACCGGCGTTGGAGACGATCAAGGAGGCCTGAACAGTGATATGGAGATATGGAGCAGGGCCTACTTTGATATGTTCTCCCCGACGCAGTTTGGCAGCTCGTACAAGTAAACACGTGTCGCTGAGTCGGGCGCAGTCATACCGCATTATCTTTCTTGTTTTTTCTTTTCTTTTCTTCATCAATGGACATTCGAATCCCCTGTATCAGCCAGACGATATTGCAACATGGACATTTTTTGATATTCCAACGGAACGTACTGTATTGATGCAGTTTACTTATACGAACACGGTTTGCACTGTTTGAGACGCGAGAGACACAGCCGAAGGAAGATATTAGAGTGTCACTAGAGACATTGAAGAGAACAGAAAAAGAAAGTAGTTATTTTCGGCCAAGTCAGAGAGTACAGTCTGCGACGGAACATAGTCATGCGATTTCATCACGGACGGCTGAGCCAGAATCTGAGCGAGAGGGTGTGGAAGTTGAGTCGGCCGACGTCAGAGCCTTGAGCGACGTGTCGAAGTCACTCAGAAAATATTACAGAAACAATTTGAGCCGAAAGGATATGAGAAACGTTTGGAAACGAGCTGAAGATGGTTTCGAGCGCAGCCCGAAAATACACTACTCCGGATGAAGCATCCGAAGTTAACAAATGTCTTGAAAGATTCACAGTCTCAGCAAAGAATGATTTCGCCTGCTATGAGCGAGGTCGAGATACACATTCCGGGAGACGGCAGTGGAGTGGGAGCCCCAGGAGCGAGAATAACATTGAATGTCGTGAGAAGTATTGGAAGCTAGACCGTATCCCGCGGATGCCATACTACATAGCCCCCTGCGGGATTCTATGTTCCCTCAAGAGACATTGAAGCATAACGTACACAACTCATCGGCGTCATGACGGAGTAAGGAAGAGAAAAGTACTAATTATGTAAATATATCCAATGCGTGCTGTGCGGCTATTTCCGGATGTAGGTTCAGCTGGCGCCTTTAGAGTGCTCTATCTCGCTCCTTTCTTTAGACCTTGACGTTCTACGTTTTGCCACTGCAACAAGGTTTTAGATGTCATTTTCTCCTGCAGCTTAGCCTCGGACGCGATGGCGCGTCGGGTACTTGGGTCATATAATTATTTTGCTGTCCGTTTCCAAATGCGGCGCGGGGCAGGCCCGTTATGGACTCGGGATTTGGCTTCAGACTCCGAGTGTCGTCGACTTTGTCTGAAACACCGCATCGCGCCCAAGCTCCAGCTCCCAACAGAAATAAATAGAAACAATTGGTACGCAGCCTCTTCATGTCACTTTTCTATTGTCTTTCCGTTGCCTCGTGCGCTTGGGGTGGAGCCTCGGAAGTCTGGTGGCTGGCTCCAGTGGCGGCCACAGAGCGGGCTGGTGGCGAGTGCTAAAAGGGATTTCGGGTATATAACAGGCTGCCATTCGGCATTTAGAGACATCATCACTTAACCACCTACTACCATCATCTCAAATCGACTAAACCTTTTCGTCCTCGCTCACGCAGACACATCATGCGCGCCGCTTTCAACCCCGCAGTCAGCAGTGCGCGTAGTGCAGCACCGCTCGCGCCGCCGACGCTCAAGCACATTTTCGCGCACATGCACTCCCCCTCGCCATCGTGCTCCCGTGCTTCCTCGAACTCGGCCGCCGTGCCCGCCAATATGACGCATGCCAAGTCGCACCGCGCCTCTCTGGCGCTCCCCCGCTTGCCTCCGCCCTCGCAAGGCTTTGCGATGATAGCGGGCCCATCGCAGCCGCGCACTCCGCGCTTGCTGAGCGCACCGACGCTCCCGCCGGTGTTCACCCCGCCGCCTGCGCCGACGCCGATGTCGACGCCCGTGACGCCCGGGACCGGGCCGAGCGAGTCCTACTTTCTGTATGCGGGCGCAGTGCCCTCGCAGGGCTTCGCGTCAACTGTCCAGATGCGGGTGAGCACGCCTCCTCCTTCTTGTCCTTTCTTCTTTCCGACTGACAGACGGACGTGTTTGGCAGACGACCATAATCAAGGGCCCGTCATCCGTACAGAACCGCGGCCGCCATGCGGACGCGCGGGCGCTCCGGCTCCCGGTGCTCGCTTCGCAGCCATCGCAGACGGTGACGTCGTTCCCCATGCCGACGGCGGCGGGGCGGCCCAACATGCAGATGAGGCTCGCACACTCCCTCCCGCACGCACCGGGTGCACGCCCAGGCTCCGTCGAGCGGATCGGGTTGGGCCTTACAGGATTGGGGCTCGACGGCGGCAATGCCGTTACGACCATCGCGGAGACGCCTCGCGTGGACGAGGACACACTAGAGGAAACGGAGCAAAGCCATGCGTGGGCTGGTTTAGAAATGTGCGCACCGACGCCATTCGGCGTCTCATACGGAGCAAACTCGTCTTTGAGCGCTTAGAGTTGGACGCAACTGTACCTTCCCTTTATTTTTCATCCGGACTTTTGAATGCAGTATACCAATATGGCGAGCCACTCTATTTCTAGACATCGGAATGCTTGTATCAATATATCAAATGAGACCACCTTATGCACTATGCATCATTGTATCGGATCCAGCCCAGTATGCCGAAGCCACATACATACGTAGTACGTACTACGGATGATCTGCCGACAACGGAAGCAAAATAATTGGTATCATCTCAAGCCCATCCTCGAGATGAAGTAAAGAGAAATAGGCAGACAGATATGAGTATCTATCTCCCGTGATAGGAGATTTCAGAAAGAAAGAAGCAGAAGTGAAATGAAATCGGAAAGGAAAAAGAAATGAATGAGTGAGCGTGAATAGCGTAAATAGCCGCCACATGCGTGGGAACATGCCACGGTCTCTACAACCCCCGCGTTTCTACGTACTACGACTTGTCCTTCCTGCTCCCCGTCTTTTCTTTTTTCCTTATTTTTCACTTCATTTCTCGCCGCCGTCGAGCACAGCGCCCATCATACATATAGCGCCTGTTGCTCGCGTGTATAGCTCTTCAACCCCTGCTGACGACATAGCGTCCGAGGACGACGACGCCGCCGCAGTGTCGGACAGTCGGCCACAACATCCTCACAGATCATCAACGAGCTGCCCACCGCGCACTCCCCCTACATCTACGCGGCGCATCGTGTCGAAAGACAAGCTCAGACAGCGCTCTCAGACAGCGCGCTCAGACACAGATACATAGACACTCCCCCATCATCCCGCCGTTTCCCATCACGGCTGCGGTCGAACCAGCTTATATATTATCTTAGACTTTGATCTACCATGCTCGCAACCTCTCCCGCCCCTGAGCCCCCGCCGTCGAGCAGGACTAGAGCCGGCGACAACAACATCCCCGACAACGGTCCCGCCGCGTACTTCCCTTCCGGGCCCGACGCTACTGGCCAGTTAACCTCCCGCACCTACAGACACCACGCGCCGTCCCCGCAGACGCACACCCAGGCCCAGGCACAGAAGTTCCCCCACACGCGCGCACAGCTCGCGCTCATTGCGCGCGACCACCGCTTCCGCGAAATCATTGGCGCGGGTTACACGGGCTTCACCGTAGGCAACGGTAACGACAGCGACGCCGATCTGGACGACGGTCCCGCCCCCGACCCCCGCCTCGACTCCGTCCTCGTCCGCCAGGTCGCAGCGCTTCTCGACGACGAGAAGGAGGACGAGCTGAAGCAGCTGCTGAAGAGCACGTTCGAGATGGACGATGAGGCGGTGAGCGGCGATCTACCCCGCACTTGATACCGGCTTGCTGATAATGGCATTTATCCGCTTTCTTTGCAGTCCGAGACGCCTGTGCTCGATCTCATGCACGCACACAAAGATGACACGTCCGGCGTGCCCTTCCTCTTCCTCACCCCGACGCGCCGTCCGATCTCCCGGCCCTCTTCGCGCGCCTCAAACCATTCATTCCGACTCGCCCCAGGCTCTCCGCGTCCCGACACTCCGAACTCCACTGCCTCAGCGCCGAGTTCACCCTCCTTGCTCGGCCCCATTAGGCGGCCGCACACACCCGCGATGAGCCCGCTCGCGACGGGCCACAGCTCGACGTCATACATGAATATCTCTCCGAGCTCGTCGCCCACGCTCGCACACGTCTCAGCCACAGCCTACTTCGCGACGAGCCTCCCGGCCTCCCCGCTCTCGTCTCCGCGCCTGCTCAACGCCAAGGCACATGAGTTTCGGCCCACGCCGCGCCCGCTGTCTGCCGCGTCCTCTATCCCGGGCACATCGAGCAGCTTTGCGGGTAGACGCGCAGAGACACCGTCGCCTGACCTGTGGGCGCATGGCTCGGGTGCTCTACGGGGTGCATCCAAGCTTGCCATCGCAAGCCCGCTAATACCAGACAATACGCTTCTGCCTCCTGGCACGCCCCCGCGCTGCGCACACGCCAACATCACCACTGCGGATATCGTCGCATGTGGGTGATGAGGACGATGAGGACCCATTCGACCCGTTCTCGCAGTCGGCTAAGGGCGTGCATGCACACCGCTCGTTCCACCCTGCAGGAGCGCAAGTAAGCCCGGGCGACTTCGAGTCGTCGAATTCGAACTCAAGCTTGTCGGAGGAGAGCCCGAGCGCGCTCTGGGGAAATGCCGCGTACCCACACCCATCGACGTCGTACCCTGACATGTTCGGCGAATTCGATGCCGGCGGTGAATCTATGTATGGGCAGGCGCCCTACTACGCCGACCAGCAACAACACGCGCACATGGGTCCGGGATCAGGAAACGGAAACGGAAACAACGTGGAAGACTTTGACAGCGGAGAGTATGACCCAGATACAGCTGCGGCGTTGACGGACGGGATGACGCCGTTCGACGTGCTTTCGAGTGTGTTCGGGGCGACGCTTGCTCCGTCCGAACTCGAGGAGGCACTCGCGATGAACGGCTACGAGTTCGAGCGTGCAATGCAGTGGCTCGTCGACCGCGCGCGGCCTACTGCGTCATCGCCCGGCGCGCAGCGCATCCACAGCCCAGGTCAGCAGGGCTTCGCGTACGCGGGCGGCGGCGTGCACATCGTACCGCGCGCACAGGCGAACATCATGCGCGGTGGGCGCCCAGGTGCGGGTCTTGGCGGAATGAGCCCGACGGCACGCGGCGCCGGGAGGTATGGCAACGGAAACGGAAACGGTGCTGGACGCCCGCCAGCGCAGGGTGGCAATAGAGTGTGCAGGTACTTCCTTGCGGGCGAGTGCATGCGCGCAGACTGCCGGTTCAGGTGATTTATCTTCCCTAAACACTGATTCTTTCGAATTTTGTGCTGATCGTACGTTGTTCCTACCTAGCCATGACCTTGATAGAGCACTGTGCCGTTTTTGGCTGCGTGGGACGTGCGCAAAGGGCGAGAGCTGCGAGTTTTTGCACCACCTCCCGAACGAGGTCGACGTACAAGGCCTCACGACTGCAATGTCGCACACCGACATAAACGACGCAAATGGCGGGCAGGGCGCGAATTCGCCCCCGCCGGATGACTTCCCGACACTCAGCCACGAGAACATGCGCGGGGCCCGGCGCGGATTCACCCCATATGCTGGGAACCGGAGCTTCCACGACCCCGGCCGGACGCGCTTTGCTGCTGCAGTCAAGAAGGCGCCCGCGCAGTTTCGCAGGCGCATCGCCCACCGGAGGACTCGCTGCGCAAATGGCGGGACGGCGCGAGGCGAAGGCGGCGCTGGGCGACAGCGTATTCTCGCGACCGACTGTGGTGGCGCCACGCCCGTCGCCGCGGCTGCGGCTGCGAGCGCCGGCGCTGCTCCCGACTCTTGCCACGGGCGAGTCGGTGAATGCGCTGTACATGGCGTACCGGTCGCGGGCGCTGCAGCTGGGTGCGGCGCGGAATGCGTGCCTGTCGCGCGCGGCGGATGCGTGGCGGCGCGGGGACGGGGCGGCGGCGAAGCGCTTCAGCAGGGAAGGACACGACCTGAACGCGCGGATGGGCGCGGAAGCGGCGGAGGCGGCGGCGAAGCTGGTGCGCGAACGGGCGCGATCTGCAGAAGCGGCGGTGCGCGCGCGCGATGCGAGCTGGAGCACGGACCCGGCGGACCGGACGAGCCGCGGGAAGGCGTGCGGCGGGGGTCTGGGCGTGTGCCTGGGCGTGGCGGGCAAGGAGACGGGGGAAGAGACGGCGAAGCTGACGCAGGAGGAGCGGACGGAGGCTGCGCTGGACGTGCATGGACTGCACTCGAACGAGGCGACGGAGGTGCTCGAGGAGTTCTTGCTCGCTGTACGTGTTACCCTCTTTGCAGCTGGTTTGCTTCAATTCTGACTTTTGTTTTGACAGCTCGAGCGCGAGCACTTTTTTGGCCTGGCGTACATCATCGTCGGGGAGGAGAAGCACACGGGCACGCAGGATGCGGGGCGGGGTGCGTCGCGGGCGCGGCTGGCGACTGGGGTGCGGGAGTGGCTGCACAACTGGGGGTACCCGTGGAACGAGCGCGACGGGATCATCTGCGTCGACCCGCTGACGCACATGCAATGAAGAGCACAGCCGGTTTCTATTGCCTATCTTTCTGGTTTGCGAACACTCGCCTTTGCGCCCAAATGACTTTGCGTGCTTTGCGAGTTATTTTTCCCGAGCAAAATGTACATCTATTCTCGGCTCGCCGTATACCGTTTCCTTTTTTTCTTTTCTTTTCTTTCTTTTGTTTTTTGTTGAAGGAAGAAGAGACGATGCGAAAGAGCAAAGGGGAAAAACTTGTATTCGATACTGATTTACTGTACACAATGTAGTCCACTGGAACTTGTAAAAGAAAGGAAAAGAAAAGAAAAGAATAAATATTGTGCACGTGACTGTGACAGTGTTGCTATACGAGCGCGTCTGGCAACTCTGCTTTGCTTTGCTGTCACCGCCTCCAGTCCCATTTCCCATGACCTCTTAACCCTCCGTTCGACACTTTGCTCTTCACAACCATGTCCACTCAACACCTCCATCACTCGCCTCACCGCCGTGACCGCGACAACGACGACGGCGACGACGCCGTCGGACACGAGAGCGACACCGACAGCAACCTCGCCCGCCGCATCCAGCAGCAGGCCGCCTCCGCGGGCCGCCCGTCTTCGATTGATATGGCCCTCAATTTGGAGAGGCAGCTTGATGCCGAACATGATCCCGACCACGGGAACGGGGACGCCGACGCCGAAGGCGAGGCGAGCACGCGCCCCGTCTCGCTCGACCCCCTCGTGCTCTCCAGCATCGTCGCCAACCTGCGCGCGGAGCTCGCGCGCGTCTCACGCGAGCGCAACGACCTCGTCGATGCGCTCGCCGCGTCGCCCTCCCGCGAGGCGGAGCTCCGCGAGGCCCTCGCCCTGCTCACCGAGCGCTGCGCCGCCCTCGAGGCCGAGCTCGAGCGCCTGCGCCGGAAGAGCCAGGACGACGACGACGCGATCAACATGCTGCGCACCAAGGTCGAGGAGAGCAGGTGCGTTTCTGGCTTGACTATTTTCCGCCCGCACGGCTGCGCGCTGACGGTTGCTGCGTTTCACCTCTGCGTTTGCGTTTGCATTTGCATTTATGTTTGGATCGCGATAGGCGCGGGCTGATGCGTCTGCAGACTGAGAGCAAGCGCATGAGCCAGATGAGCATCGACACCGGCCGCGCCAACTCCCTCTTCAGCAACCCGCCCAGCTCGTCGAAGCGTGCGTCCTTCACTCCGCTCACCGGCACCGGCGCCGCTCGCATGCAGGCCCACCGGCGCATCTCCTCCGTCTCCGAGCCGGCCTTCATGGCCATGGGCGACGCTCTCGCCAACGACACCGCCAGCCTCCACCTGTCCCCCATGGCCCGCGGGTTCTCGCTCCCGGACGACATACCCGACGCCAAGAAGGCGCGCCGCTCCTCCGGCTTCTTCGGCGCGAGGCCCAGCCGCGCCGCGGACTCGCCCTCGCCACCGAAGCTCCCCAACCCGCTCGCGCCCGAGCCCGCCATCGAACCCGCCGCCGCGCAGCTCGAGATGCTGCGCCGCGAACGCGACGCGGCGCGTGCGGAGCTCGGTACGGTGCGCCGCGAGCTGTGCGAGGCCCAGGACGCCCGCGAGGCGTCCGAGCAGTGCGTCGCCGCGCTGCGGGCGTTCATCTCAGAGCACGAAGTAGGCGAGCGCACTGCCTCCTCCGGCTCGGGCTCGAACTTCGGCTCCGGCGCCGGAGGCATCCTGAAGCTCCCGCCGCTGCCCACGGACAAGAACATCGACCTCGACGGGGAGGTGCAGAAGAGCAAGCCGGGCGCGGCATCGGGGTCGGTATCTGGGTCTGGATCGGGCTGGTCCTTCGGCAAGCTCTGGCGCGCGGACTCCGGCGGCGTCCTCAGCCCAGGCTCGCGGAGTGCGCCCATGTCTCTCGGAGCGACGCCCGCGCACGAGGCGGCGCCCTCCGTCGTCACCGCCCCGTCCGCGGCGCCCGCAGCAGGCACGGGCGCCGCGTCGCCCTCGACGCTCTCGCGCAAGTTCGGCGGGTTCTTCGCCGCGCGCGCGCCGAGCATCACGTCCATCGCCTCCGCGACGTCCTCGCAGGCAAGCGCGCGCCCGCCGACGGCGTTCGGGCAGCAGGAGCCCACGCTCAACGGGCTCGGCTCGGGCTCGGACGGCGAGGGCGACGCCGACGAGTCTGCGGACGCGGACACGGACGAGGGCCCGCCGGAGCCCGCGAGCCCCGTGCACGAGCACGGGCTCGGGCTGGGCCTGGGGCTCGCGCCGCGCGTCATGGTGCGCGACGCGACGAACGCGTCGAGCGCGTCGAGTGCGGGCTCGGACCTCGGCCGCGCGGGCGACGCGGCGCCGCTGGGCGCCAAGGCGGCGCCGGCGCCAGAGGCTGGCGCTGAGGCGCAGCTCGAGTCCTCGGCGTGAACGGGTGCTCATTCTTTCTCTTTCTCTTTCTTTTTCTCCTTCGACGACGTGACACGCCGCCTGTGTATACCACCCCGTTCACGCCATACCATACCGTACCACACCACTATTATTCTAGTCCGCGATCACGACCCGCATCCATCGTACACGAAACAAACTGAAACGAAACGATTTTCCAGGCCTCTAGTCCACTTCCCCTGGCTTCATGCAACATCGTCCCTATCGTACTGTATACATTTTTCTGAGGGTTTGTAAGACACGTATTGTTTGCCAGCCTCTTCCGGAGCAAATAGCGTGGTATGTTCTACTGTCGTAAATAGACGATGGATTTCTGGATATTCCCTTTGCGCCGGTTTACTATACAATGTACCAGGCGAACCGGGTCTATAATAAATTAATGTACATGACACCTTTTGTGATGAGTGAAAAAGAACCAAATTTCATAGCGGAGGGGCAGGCATGGGGTATCTAATCCGTACAAACATATACTGCGCAAATTTTCAAAGGTCCAATAGAGATAAGTCGTTCATAATGTTTCGGTGGCAGCAGTCCCCTTCCCCGGTTTTACCTCACATATTCCTCACCGCCACGACATCCGAGAGGCGAGCGACGGCGAGTGCGGCGGGGACGACGACTGCGGGAAGTACGTCGAGTTCGAGGGCGACGAGAGCGAACCGGGGAGGTACAGCGGGATCGTCGGCACGAGCTGGAACACTTGCTGCGCGACCGCGCGCGTGGGGCGCACGCCCGTGATCGCGCCCACGCTTGCGGCCGTCGCGCTGATCGCCGGCTCCGCGGCCTGCATGACCGCGTGGATGCGCGCCTCCTGCGGGCCGCCGTCCGCCCAGCCGTCGGGCCCCGGCGTGCCCACCGGCGGCACGTTCGAGCCGCGCCCGTCCCAGATGCAGCGGATGTCGTTCCCCGGGATGATCTGCGCGAGGCGGCCCGTCTCGACGTGCCGGATCTCGATGAAGCGGCTGTCGAAGAGGAGCACGTACGGCGGGTGCCACGCGACGCGCTCCGCCGTGCCCTCCCATTCGATCGTCCCCACCGACCGGCTCGGGTCGCCGTGGCGGTCGACGTATAGCCCGAACTCTGCAATCGGATGAGCGTTTTGCGCGCAGACCTCATCAAGGAAAGTCTACATACCGTCATAGCAGAGGAGGAATTCGTTCTCGCTTGACCGGAACATGCCCATAGGCTTGCAAGACTCGCAACGCTTCGTCAATGAAGCAACACGTGGGTCATCTCGCTGGGGGATTGTGACACTCTTGAAGCTGGAAAACTGCTGTTAGTAGGTTCTACGTTTTCTATCGGCCAGAGAACGACATACTCAGTGAGATCCATAATCTCAAATCCCTTCGAGCACAAGATTGCAATCTTGGCTTTAAGGAAAATAAGATCGAAAGACTCAGACGGCAGGAAGAAGTCCTGCCGAAGCGTATAAGAGCAAGCCAAGGAACTAAATCTTTGAACTTACTCTGAATATTCTAAACCACTCCGATCGTTGCGAGCCAAACCCGAAGCGACTTAGACCACCCGGAGCCTTGGCCTTCTCGTTGATCTTGCCTATGACAGGCTCAAGAACACGGAAAACGCTATCAAGCTTTACTTCGAGTCAGCACTACTAATCCAGAGAATTTGTATATTGACTTGCCCCTTTCTTCTTCATGTAGATTACGAGCGTACGCCCACCCAGTGTGCCAACTGTGAAAAATTGCACATCTTTGTTGCCGTTGAGCTTCTGTGGCGTTCGGGAAGCGTTCGCGTTTGGCGGTACGGAAGGTACAAGTGCCTCGATGTGATAAGCAAAAAGGGCCTACGAAAATGTTTCAGCTTAGAGAGTATAAGAACTGGATCATATTCCAACCTTGTCAGCCAGAACCAAGAAAATGCCGAAATCCTCGAGCATAGCACATTGGGTGACCATCTTGAGATGTAGTACACGGCGCATGGCTGAAAGGAAATCAGGGTGTTTCATACAAGGTACCATTAGCCAGATGTGCTTACATCTTGGATCATGACGAAGGCCAATCCACACGCCTTCCGCACATCCAACAGCAACCAGTCCTCGTCCATCAGGTGTCGCTAGACGAGCATGCATGTTAGTTTGCTTTCGATTATCATAATCCATGAGCATGAACATACAAAATGGAACAGAGCACGTCACTTTGCCAGTGAAGATGTTTTCGTCACCCCACGATGAACTTTGTTGAGAGGCATGCATCGACGGTACAAGGAAGGTGTCAGTGCTGAGCGTTTCTATCTCAAAAACCTTGTTCGCGTCAGTTACGACCCTACGGAGAACGGTGGCTTCGTCAAGCTTCTGTTTCCACTCCGCGCGCGCTTGCGACGTCTCAGCATACACGGTCCAAAGGCCGCCAAGTCTCCCATTGTGATGAATCGTGCATGGATAGACTGAGCGGGCATCCGGCACGGTCTCCACAGCCATCTGACTGTTATTCGCTGCAGGCGAATCCATGCCCCGATCGCCACCACTTCCACGTAAGCCTCCTAGAATACCTTTACTCCGCTGTTGAGGAGGATCGGTAAAGTTCACGAGAGTAAGAAGGTCCAAAGGAATCGGCTATGCAGTCACAAAGCATCAGCGAAAAGTAAAAACATCAAAGCATGCGATCGTACCCGACGATTGACGTGGTATTTTGTTATACCGTCTCTCTCTTTAGGCTTTGTCATAACCACTATTGAGAACCCGTCAAACGATGCACTTGTAGAAGCAAGAAAATTAACTCGCAATAGTTGTCAAAGAGGAGCACAAATAATTCAGTCCAGCCACTCCACTCGAAACCGGTATCTGGTTGCCGCAACAGTTTGCCGGTATAAATCAAGGAACGGTTTTCGTCCAGTAAGTCCATATCCTGTGCAAAGGAAATCAACTTGGATATTCAGGAAATAGATGGAACTAACTAACAATTGCTTCTCC
This sequence comes from Phellopilus nigrolimitatus, assembly GCA_021029095.1. Taxonomy (NCBI): domain Eukaryota; kingdom Fungi; phylum Basidiomycota; class Agaricomycetes; order Hymenochaetales; family Hymenochaetaceae; genus Phellopilus; species Phellopilus nigrolimitatus. The sequence goes on from JAJOHG010000007.1 coordinate 334,758, forward strand.
TGGTTTAAAGACTAAATTCTGGTTGTAACGCCAGATCTCAACCCTCTCGTTTGCTGATTTGACACCGGTGTTTGTCTCCTTGAGAAGAGCTTTCAACACCTCCTGAGTTTGTGGAATTGTCTCTCGGTCTTCATGGTTGGACGGTGTCTCCTTCAGAATTGTCTGCAGAAGAAGTTCGTACCGAGCCAGTCGAGCAACCGGTCGATGGACAAAGCTTTTCATGTCCAGCCTACGAGAATCTGGACTTTTGATGGTGGACTTTGGAATTAAGGAAACCTAAGCGCTTGCTCGTACAAAAAAACTGAAGCAACTCACATCAGCAAATGCTTTGAAAGCTAAGTTGGTCTGCATCTCATCATCGATCCGGTAATGCGCAATAGGATTATTGGGAATGTATGCCATATACGCCTCGCGGAAGTTTAAAGCCGCATCGAGAATTGGTGCAGTAACGCTGCGGATAACAGGATGCTCGTCCCGCTGAAGCTCGTGTAGATTTGCAAGTAGAAGGCGATGGTGATGCAATAGTTCTGCGTAATTGTGGAATGCATCATGCAAGAACGAGGATAGACGCTCATGAGGAATGATCGGAGGGTCGGCATTCTTCAACGGGAAAACATACATCTTCATTTCTACGTTAGTTTTGATTGTAAAACGCCGAGACAATTTGGGCTCACAGTTCCTATTGCTTCCAAATCTTTCACATACATCATCTCACCCTGAATGAGCTCAAAGATAATTCTAACAGCGGGATGAGAATTAGTAACATATAAAAAGCCAAAGTGCTCACGCCTGACGCTTGAGCTCCTGCTTGGACATCGAATTCTTAACTTCCTCTGAGACAAGGGCAGTATAGTCAATGTTCCCAGTTGGGCCTTTGCCCATAGCAGTCTGGAAAGTGCGAAGCTGCGCAACCGACTGTAGTTGCTTGATCGCCTGAATCGCTTCCAGTAAGAAATCTCCGTCTGGGTTCCCATCCACAGTCTCGTTATAAATGGCTTCAAGGACAACTGGGTATTTCTGAAGCTGCTCAGACGGCCGTTGAAGGAAGTGCTTGAGATCCAACCGACGCGACTCCGGTAAACGCAAACAACGCTAATTTGAAAGGTGAGGAACCTCTAAGTACAACAGAAGGGGAACCGCTCTTACCTCTAGGAAACGCCTGAGCTCTGGGTTCTGATCCATCTCATCCTTCAGTCGCTTCTCGGCAACCGGAAGGTTACCAACATAATTGGCATACACGATCCGGAAATCTGTGGCCGCAGTCAAGAACACATCTCCTATTCTCTGGATGATAGGTTGTTGCTCGCGCTGCCTGACTTCCATCACTTCTAGCAGACGGCGATTAACGTCACGGATGTCCAAAATGTTGTGAAATACATCTTCCATGAAACTGTCAAGGTCAGATGGGGGTAAAACAGGGGGATCTGCTGTTCGCAGGGCTTTCATAAACAACTACAGGACAAGGTTGAGTGAAATACAGACCAGCTTTCGCGATAAGAAAAACATACAGTCTCAATAAGGTCAAGATCTTGTACATAGAGTTCTTCCTTGTCAATGGCTTTGTGGATGATACTGAAATAGATTTAGAAGCTTATCCCGCTGAGAAAGTACATCACTAACGTCTGACGGTTCTTCTCGCTCTCGGGAAGAGATTTTAGAATTGTCTTGTCAATCAGTTCTGCCCAATCTTTCCTTTTCTGTAAAACGTTTTAAATATTGAGGACTTGTTAATAGCCATATCAAACTCACTGGCTCCCTTTGAGGCTCCGCTATATCTGAGGTGTCACGAACGAGACCTCTCTATAGGATCTATCGTTAATGGCACTTGATAATCATTGAACTGATTCCATCACTCACACGTCGGGGGCAACTCCAAGAAGAACACACATACGGTGATCCATCCACGCATCCTGGCGTATAACACCTCGTCAACGGCGTGAAAACACCAGTGGGAAGTTCCTCCATCTCTTCATTCCTGAGATCTGCCCCTCCTTCCTGATCGTCGAGGAACATGTATACATCTTCCACGCCGTCCTGCAGAACACGACCTCCCCACTCCACTTCGTAAAAGAACAGCTGACTCTGCAGACTTCGTGCGAGGTGAAGCGCGAGGCGCCGGTCGTTCGTGGAGATACGCATGTTCAGAAGCTCTCGCTGAATTTGTGCTTGGATGGTAGACTTTGAAATATAATCAAAATTCGACATTAAAAGCCACATCATAACCTTAGGTACTTACCACAATATCTTTACCAGTGAACGCACGCGAGTAGGGAATACCACCCTTGACGTGTGTCCCTCTCGGCACTTTATCCCTCAAACGCACAGCGATGTGGGACAGCAGCGCCAAGTTCACAAATCGATCCTCCTCTTCAACATCGTCCATGTCTTCCTCGCTTTCGAATCCATCATGTAGCGCAAGCTGGCGCTTGATATCGTCAATCACGCGCTCTCGCTGATTGCGCTCATTAAAACGGTCCATACGGCTACTTCCCGCTACTACCACCCGCCTGTCGGTAGATGTCGTACGGCGCGTCGTCGACTCGCGACGTTGAATTTCCTGACCCACCAGAACCAATTGATCTGAAGGACGAAAGAGAACCTCCTCGGTTCATTCCTGTGTGTCCCATATAAGATGAAGAGGGGTCTGCAATAATAGTCTGATTTCCGTTCGTGTACGACGATGTGGCAGGTGTCGACGCGGTTGGGTCCACAGAACCAGAGCGGAAAGAAGACGTCGCCGAACCTGTCGACATTGATCGACCCAAAGTCGTCGCTGTAAAGTGATTTTTTTTTCTTGTAAATCCTGAATATATGAGACTCAATAATGAAAATATCTCACAGGTGACAGCCGGATGAACATCAAGTAAATTACTAGCGTTAGCTGTATTGTTTGTAGCCGACATCGAAGACGAATGGCTTTGTAACTGAGCATCTTCCGCAGACGCATGCAAATATGAATCCAGTTCAATCCGAGTCGACGGAACACCATTCGAACTCGAAGCAGGAACGTGAGCGGGAGAATGGGAACGAAGGGACGAGTCGACAGAATGGTAAACTTGCGGCGATGGATCAGGCGGACGGACATACGTTACGGGTACATCATTTGTCGATGAAGATGCGTAGAAATCAGCTGAAGAAGTTGATGTCGCAGGTGACGATGGGCCATCCTTGAAAGAATATGTGTCCGACTGGCCTGGCACCGACGGTGCGAGAGCACCTCTGGGACGACCTGAATTTGAACGATTGAGCGTCGACGTCCCAAAGCCATTCGCAGATGGGCTTCTGCCGTCAATAGAACCTTGCGACCAGTTAGAAGGCAGTTGCGCAGACGATGAGTCAGAAATAGGCGTCGCTACTGCATACGGGTGTGCGGCTGTCCCTGGGATACGAGAAGAGCTTGCAGATGCGCTAGATGCGTATGACAGTTTCGGTGGTGGAGGGGGTGGTCGAGGAAGTCGAGGTTGAGATGGGAGGCCAAATGCGCGATTTCCATCTGTCGATGTCGAGCTAGAGGGCCGCGCTGGTGACCCTGTATATGAGGACACTCCCGCGTCAGGCGCCGCTGGCAACCGGCGTGGGACCCCATTAACGGAACTCGATGACCTATGATTGGTGTCGGCCTGCTGCGGGCTAGCAGCCGGCGTGTAGGGGGCGGCCTCCGGCATGGACATAGCGCCGCTACTGTATGAGCTTGACGAGCCGTTGGTGACCATCGGTGGCCTTGGCAAGGGACGAGTGCCGCGTCCTGCCGATGGTGGTGATCTGGGTGCGGTAAATGGTACCGCCTCAGCTGCCGAACGCGCAGTAGTCAGCTCGATCGCACAGAAAGTAGACAGCCGTCTGGCATTGCTCACCCTTTTCCACGGGTGGTGCCACAATTCCTGCACGGCGATTCTGCTCATAGCTCGGCAACTCCATGCCTGCATTCTGGTCTCCAGCATATTGGTCGATGAATGCACCCAGATCGTCGCCCATGGAGATGCGCACGTCGTTCAAAGACGTCGAAGATTCGCGCGCAAAGCCTCGTCTTACCTCCTCGTAGAGGTCGTACAAGTCGTCCTCAGTGGGAGGGGACTGCTTGCTATTGGAGTTTAGAGCAGACATGATGCCCGTGCGCTCACGCGCCTCTGTGGAATGAAGCAATAATGATGGAGATGGGGATGAAACCCGGTGAGCGCAGGCTATGGGTGTGAAAGCGTCGTCGATTCTGTTCGCAAATTGTGGTGGAGGGCAAGCAGGATGGAGAGGACAGAGTGCAGCACACGGCCGCGCGCACTACCGGTAAGTATTGTCGGTCGGAGTACCAGAAGGGTCGTACAACAGCTTACTTAATTCCGAGTAGTATACATAGACAAATTCAAAACAGGTTGGCACTACCGGGATATAGCTAGACAGCTCTATTCGCTCAGGCAATTTTTGTCATTTTCAATTTATTATGCAGTATACCCATTTGTCTCGCAACGACTTGAAAAATAATGGTGTAACCGACCCAGCTATCAGCCGGAGCCGCGGTCAAGACCTATTTTGGTCACGATAGCCTGCATTCGACACTTGCACTTAACTTACAAAGCCAAGTAAAAAGTGACGGTATAAAACATATCTAGAACTATAACAAGGTAGCGTTTGCTGAAATCTTTCTTCTCTTCGATTCCCGGCTTTTTGTCTCAATTGTTTTTCGCCTTTCTATGCACCGCTTAGACTGGCCCAGCCTTGAGGCTCGGCTCAATCACTTGCAAGATTGAAATAGTAGAACGACGGCTCTTGTTCACCGTATAATCGAATCCTGATGGCATCTCCTCCTGTGCGCGATACAACATACGTTCAATCGCCGCCCGAGAGAAAGAAGACCGCGTCGTCAGTGTACGACGTGCATGCTGAACAGCCGCCCTTTGGTTCGAGGTGCATAAAAAAATCAAGGTCTGCATTTCCTCCGTGAATACAGCACTGATTTTGAATAGGTATCTCACTGCTGACTCCGATGTATGGAGTAAAAATGCATGGGATCATGTCCCACCCCCAGATGATCAGCATGAGAGAATCGCTGCATCCTTAGCGCGGCAACAGGCAAAGCCCGTCCCTGCGGAGGAGAAGCCAAAATACAACGACAAGCCTGCAAAACACTGGTGAGAACCTAATGTGTCCTTCTGAGAATAAATTTCTTAGAAGCTCTGCATCCGAAGGGATAACTTCTACAAAATGAATGCGGACAATTTCTTTCGAAACCGAAATGGTATTCCATGTCATATCCGTAATCTGGCTGCAGCAATTGATAATAGAGCGACAGGTTGCACACTGAATTCCCGGAGCTTGTCGCGGCTACTCATCCCGAGGTATGATCTATTTTTGTCTTGTATATGTTATAAGCGACGGAAAGACATAACGCCGACTGAACATGCTTTTCCATGCAGGCTGGATCTGTTACTATTGCAGAACTGGGGTGTGGTGCGTTTGTCTTCTACAACCTGGCAACGATCGTGATATTTATCGCACACTCAAGGGGCCGGGAACTCCGTTTTCCCTCTTCTCGCATCGAATCAGAACCCGGACCTCAAATTGCATGCATTCGACTACTCAAGCCATGCCGTGAAACTGGTGCAAGTATGGATCATATCGTAAATCTACAATTCTATTTTTGACATTGGGCGCTTCAAGCACAACGAGTTATACACGTCGCCGCCTAATGGCTCGATCCGTGCGTCGGTATGGGACTTGACCTCGACTGATGGCTTGCCGGACGGAATCGCCCCCTCATCGGTAGACATAGCTTGTTCTCGTCTTTGTTTTGAGTGCTTTGCATCCTAATGAGTGGGCGCAAGCCATTTCGAATATCTACAAGGTAATATGGGGTTCTTGCGTTTCATTCATTCAATTAAACATTTGAATATTCCAATCCGATTATCATTGTCAGATGCTTAAGCCCGGGGGACTCGTCGTAATGCGCGATTACGGACGACATGACATGACACAGTTACGCTTCAAGGAAGAAGACTTCTCGAAGACAACCTCTACATTCGCGGTGATAAGACAAGAGTGTATTACTTCGAGCTCGGTGCGACGTTTCTCATACTGATCTACAAGAGCTCTGCTTATATGTATCTTTGCTGTCGTTTCCTCTGCTTTGCCACCGAAAGACGAATTAGCAGAGTTATTTACGGGCTCAGCTGCTCGGCCATGTGATAAGCTACCCACGGAACCCGAAGTCGTTTATGAAGACGAAGAAGACGCGGGTACGCACACATCACAACCTGGACTCGGCACGTTCAAAGGGTCACCTGCAGCACTACTGTCGGGGTTGGAAACGCCCGCATCCGATGTGCCGTCCTCTTCCTCTTCCTTATTTCCTCCAGAACCTAGCACGTCACCTTCATTCCCCTCACGTACTCCACAGCAACAAAATGAGCCAGGGCCCAGCATGCTACCGGACAGCAGGGCAGACGCAGATGTAGACGCGTCCGCACGTAAAACATCGAGTGAAGCCCTGCCAGATTCAATTTCTTCACCAAGCCCGTCGAAGGTCGCGCTGCAACGCACACCGCCGGGCTGCCCGCCGCACCCGCTGTTCGCGGCAATGCAGCTTGGCGTCGACCGCCGTTTGCTCGTGAACCGCAAGCGCCAACTGAAGATGTACCGCATATGGATGCAGGGCAAGTTCAAGAAGCTTCCATCTGCGACGACACCATAAGTGGAGGGGGCACCTGTTGTGCCAACTGTTGGACAAGGAAATGAACGAAGGTCGATTGTCGTATTCGACAAGCCCGAGCCTGCTAAGCGACAATTTACTCTGGAATACAAAGACAAAGCTTGTGCGACTATTATCATGTATTTCGACCAATGGCACAAAAAGGCCTACCCCGTCAGATTTATTCAGAAGGTCGTCAATTCTGTCAGTTTGCTTTGATTTAGTTCAGATTTCGGAAGGATTTGAAGGATTTGAAAAAAGCCACAGTTGGCCAGTAAGCCCTTTGAGGCTGATCGGATTTGAAGGATTTGAAGGATATAAACGCTTTTGAAGATATAACAGCTTTGCGATCAGTTCTGAAGCGGATCTGAAGGTCATTTGATATGTCTCAGGGGGCACATATTACTGTGAAATTGAAAAGGTTGTATAATAAGAGTAATTATATCTTAAATCACTGAAAGACTGTACAGGAGAAAATAGAAAGGACGGGGATTTCAGAGAGGAGGTATCAGCTGTGTACTCCGAGGCGGCGCAAATGATCAAGAACAATTCGTGCAGTGTTGCTTGAGCGCGCACGGGACCTATGTTGTCGGCTAGAAACGCAGTTATGAGGCATGCAATGCGGACTCAAGCGCGTGCTGGATTGCGGGGAGGGGGCGCGTCGTCAGGAAGATTGCGGAAAGCTTTCTCGCCGCCGCAGGCCCGCGCCGCTTCATCTTCTGCTGGACCTTCGACTTGTCCTCATACTTGTCAACCTAGTTCTGGCCCTGGCCGAGCGGGAGTCCGGAGGCGGTGCTGGACTGCAATGGTTGGGTATTTCGTTGGAGAGAAGATGATATATGAGTACTCAGGAGCATGAACCATTTCTCATACTTATGCGGGTTTTTAGCCAGGTGAAGGGATGTCGGGCTAAACAAATAGAAGTCGTAGTGGCCGAAGTCGAAGTCGCGCGCCGCCCGCTATGCGCAGACGGGCCTGCTACGCACGTTTTGCGCTGATGATCAGGAGGCCTTTATGCAATTGTGTCGTCTTGGAAACACTGTCAGCGTTTCCGCCAAGGGCTACAATGTTATATGCTTTGCAGGCAATCTTCCGTCTACCAGTTCCCAACCTATGCACACAATGCGTTTTGCGCTGGATACGCGACCTGTAGCAGTGTAAGCAGTTTGTGTCCTGGACGAATTATCTGTGCTTCACTTTGCGGGCTCCTTTTCTGTATAAGACGCATCACTGCCAGCCTTTCTCGCCGCGACACCTTTACTTACCAGAATCAAGGTGAGACACCTGCGTGATCTGTAGTGCTCCAAGCCGCGTTAATGTCTGTCTTGTTGAGCAGCAGCCCACTTCCAGAATCCAAGATGACAACCGAGCCGACCGACGCCCCTCCTCCAACTCAGGCTTCAGATTTCGAATATGAGCAGGTAGATGTGGACAACCAGCGCATGCTCTCTGCCTCTTCCGAAGCGCTGCTCGAAGAGATCCGAAGGCTAATTTTTAGAGTCGAAGACTGCAGGCGCGAGCATGGCGCAGTACTGCGGCATATTGGCGAGGAAATCCTGCGCAGCCAGCAGGGGCGGGCGCAAGTGGAACCGTGGCTGCGTCGCGCTGCGAAGCCGAGCAGAAGAGGATCTGAAGATAGCAAAGGACGCGCTCGCGGAACAGATTGACAGCAGAGAGGTCGAGTCGAGGGTGCTTGCGGGCACCCGGAACGTGAGACAGATAATCCAGACCACGGTTGACAACGCCAAGCACGAGCACGACGCAATGCTGCAGCACATCGTTGAAACGAGCCGGGGAAGCCAGCACGTGGACCCCGCGCTGCAGGCGCAGGCGAGACAGGCAGACGAGCTCTTGCGCAGCGCCGCACGGGCGCGCACGGAGTGTGCCAGCAGAGAGGAGCTCGAGGCATCCGCACTCGCATCCACGCGCGGCACGGTGCAGCTGGCCCGGACTGCGGTTGAAGAAGCCCAGCGCATGTACGACGCCTGGCTGCAAATCATCGGTGAAGAGAGTCTGGGTAGTCCACAAGGGCGTGCGCAGTTGGACTCGGAACTACGGGAGGCGGCGAGCAAAGCAAAGAAGGATCTAGAGAATGCAGAGGATGAGCATCATAAATTTTGTCAACCTCCTCAGGTTCCTGAGGAACCTGTGTTTAGCTAGTAGGACTATAACTTAGATATCATAATTGAAGTGCTGTAGCTCGCACTGACGGTGCTATGTGTTTGCACGCTATTTTTCTCTGTGTGAGCGCGCTGTTGAGGATTGCAGTTGGCGATAGCGGCGGAGGCGCTCTATTGCGAGGGGGAAGAAAAGAGGACAAGCGCACACAGCGTCCCGTTACCACATGAGCGAGCGCTTGCACGACATCTAGGAGTAAGAAGAAAGGAGAAGCTTGCCTGCTCTTCCAAGGCCAAGGTACCTACGACTGCTGTAGCACACCCAGATTAAACACAAGGAGGGCTAAATAAACGGTGAGAAGGCAAGGCACACACAGAGTTTACTAATATAACTTATAAGCGTTTTTAGATAGCTCACGGGTATATTTACGAGACGTATCTTGAGCTCATGCCAGAGTGAAAATGAGAGATTGAACAAGCAGATGCGCATCGTCGTGGCGGTGTATGTAACCTCAAGATTACCTAATCCGAGCCACAGATACCTTTGCAAACGATTACAACTTCCCTCAGTAGAAATATTCACAGTATACCCAGTGGTTTCCCTAAGGCAAGTTGTATTTTACTCCTTTATTTTGAGACAGGAAAACATAAATTTTCCTATCGTTTTGCAAGCTCACGAAGTTTGGTCCCAGCTATTTTACACATAGAAAATCTATTCCTGTTTCCACCTAGCAACATCTAGCGCAGCAGCAGATTACACAATTTTAGGAACATGGGATGGATATGGGATGAAGTTACTCTCGCAGAGATAGACAAGTAAGATATTACAGCAGGGTTTAGTCGGAGACGTCGTTACTGCAATAAATAAAAATCGCCACCGTCCGCATCCTCGACAGCACACGGCACGCCGCACGCGTCGGGTAAATACATATCATTATCGGCTACATAGACAGCACGGTGCCGCAAACTCCACGAGAGAGAAAAGATAAATGAGGAGGGAGGAAGGAAGGAAGGAGGAACTCAGAAAAGCACAGCGGCGATCTTCTGAGGGATCGTCACCGGGGGCTCCTCCGGCAGTTCGGTTTCTTCCATCGTCGGGATACCCTGCGAAGAAAGAATAGAATTAGCACCCGAAATCAATACGGAAAAACAAATGAGAGAGAAAGACGCACAGTAACGAAGTCCATCTCCATCGGCTTCCACATCTTCGTCTTCTTGAAGATCTTCCAGAAGGCATAGAGCGCGAAGAAGATAGGTATGTTGATGTACGCAACGAGGAAGTCCGACGCGTCGAAGTCGAAGAACACCGCGAAGCCGTTGATGAGAATGAAGATCGTACACCAGAACGCACCCCAGATCGACAGCCACGGCTGCAGCGAACTGTAGTACGCGCTCTTCGTGCGGTCGAAACCCTGCGCCTTTTTGCCGCGATCTGAAAGACAACCATATATAAATAATCAATAAAGAAGTAAAAAAAGGGCATGGCATATACGCACAGAAGAATAAAAAGGTTATATTGATACATAACCAGGTGAAGAAACCGGCAACAGTCGTCAAATTGACGAACCAGCTAGAGGCACGGAAGTCAGAATATGGCAAACATAGAAAAAGCTCGGCAGTCCAGACAAACGCACTTGAAAACCTGTTCCGACGAAGATGCAACGTTCATGAACGCGAGGAACGCGAAAGCACCAGTCGTCAGGACAGCAACGATCGGGAGCCCGTTCTTCGTGCAGTACGAGAAGATCCTCGGTGCCTGGCCCCGGATCGACAGACCGTAGAGAATACGCGATGAGCAGAAGAGGAACGAGTTGCCTGCGGAGAACGCGCTCGTGAAGATCGCCGCGTTGATGACCGAGGGAAGGACCTTGATGCCGGCGCGCGAGAACGCGATGACGAAGGGCGACTCCGCGGCGTTGCCCGTGGCCTGCAGAAGGTTGCTATCGTTGTAGGGCACAAGCATGCCCGCGATGAAGAGACCGCACAGCTGTTGAAAGTTGCAAGTTAAGTTCAAGTAGTCAAGTCGATGGGTATTAGACAACGCGGATACGTACGTAGAAAACAAGAATACGGTAGAACACACGCTTGACGGCCTTAGAGATGTTGCGCCGTGGACTCTCAGTCTCTGAAGCGGCACTTGAGAGTATATTAATACTGCGCTCGACCGCCGATCGAAAGATTCTTACATCGCGACCAGCTCCATACCCTGGAACGAGAACGCCGCCTGAACGAGCACAGACAAGAGCGCGAGGAAACGGCCGAGGCCGATTTTCTCCGCCGCTACCAAAGGCGAACTGGCAATGGGACCCGGGTCCTTCCAGTAACGGAACCCAAGGCGATCGTGGGTCGGACCTCCTCCGAGATCGACGACGAGACCAGTGATGATCTAAACAGTGTATAAGTTCGGGTGGAAACCGAATTTGGGAATATCGAGAATACGAACAAGCCCAGTGATCAATAAGACTGAATGGAGCACATACAATTAGCTTCTAAAATTCAATATTTTAAAACAATGATATCGACTTACTCTTGATGATCGAGAACACGAACTCGGATTCACCAAACCACCGCACACCGAAAATATTTATCATGCAGACAAATACGCAGATAACAGCCGTGTATATCGGAGCATGCGCTTCCTGGGAAAATAAAGCCGAATATTTATTTATTCCATCCAAATACTGTGAAGAGATGAAAATAGACATACATTATCGTCCCAGAAGGTAAGAATGATCTGGGCGGCGGTAACTTCGACGGGAACGGTGATGGCATTCGACTACAAGAAGGTAAGCAAAAATGACCGAGCCAGGAAAGACAGGGAAGCTCACATAGAAGTAATTCTATCACCGCCCAGGTTAAAAAACGATTAGCTTTGCGCCGGAAGCATATATTAGTACAAACACACCCAGCCAACCTATTGATGCACACTGATCAGTGCCTGATCGAATAACACATGTGGTACTCACAGCGAATCCCAAAGCCGGATCAACCCAGCGCGCCGCAAAGTGAGGGAAAGTACCAGAAACCGGAGCATGAGCGGTCATCTCGCCGACAGAACATAATGACCTAAATTTGTTTTTCTCGTAAGAAAAGGCATCAAAAAAAAGGAGGAAACCGTACGAATATGCGACGGTGCCAACGAGCGAGTAAGCAATTAGTGCGCCAACCGGTCCGGCCCCCGAGAGTGCCTTGCCTAAACCGAGGAAGAGACCTGTGCCAAGCGTGCCGGCGATCTGTATACATCGTCCGGAGGGGAAGGTTTGAAAAAAATTGCGTCAGTAAATTTGCAGATCAGACAATGCACATGGTCGCGTGCGTTTTTTTCTAGCACGCCGCGGAACATGAGATACTCACAGCAATCCTGTTTTTAAAAAAAACGAAGGCGGGAGGTCAGCATTGTGGCCTTTGGAAGAACAGAGATAATGACGAAAAGCGGGAAGAAAATAGGGGAGATAGGAGACGTACATCTGTACATGACGTTGCTTGAGCCGACGTTGTACACGGTCAAGATCGGCGGTTTCGAAATGATAGCGCTCGTCCGAGACGACTGCACGGCCCGCCGTTGCATAAAAAAATTAGTGAACTAGCTCAAGAGTTGGCATGAAATGCGGACTCACCGGCGGCATGTGCGGTCACATCGTCGCCAAGTCCCTTCTCCAAGGAGTCCTTATCGCTGTTCACCCCGTCTTTTTCGTTGTACATCAACGTGGACATCGTACTGCTCTAGCTTGGAAGGGAGCTGAGAGTCAGGTCGTCCTGCGAGGGGGATGGAGAAAGGGGTCGGGTGGAAAGCTGGACAGCCGTAACCTGAGGAAGCGCGCACGCTTTATAGTTTCATTTGAATTGGCTGAAACTGATAAGAGGATTGGAAGCACCACTCGTCGCTATAATTCTCTCCAAACGTACCTGAGATCGAGATCGAAGAGCGCTGTTATCAAGAAGCCTTCCAAAACTGACAAGACACGCAGCATAATTTTGCGAAGATAACGACTACTTTGAAAGGACAGAAGACTGGAAGTGAGTCTGGCAGCCTGAGTGCTGAAGTCTTATCGTCGCTTATGGGCGTTACAGCATGAAGTTGATGGACACACTGAAGCATGTGTTCCTCAGGTTCGTCACGGTTCCGTCCAGCTCTCCTAAGATGTATCATTTTCGTTGATGTTCCGATCACTCACTCAACTGCGGACCCTGATTGAAATGAAGGCTTTTCCGCGCTCATGTATAAAAACCAGCAGACAGCACACTATTATAAGACGTAGATGCCCAGGACATTCCCAAAAATTCAGCAGTAAACCTGGCTACTCGAGACTGCCGGAACTGCAGACATGAATCGATCAAGCGAGGCTGTGTACATTCACATGCATGTAGCAAATGTCGCCGGTCGGCTATCGGCGTCCGCGGGTGCAAAACATACCCGAGTCATCGCAGTACGCCCGACGCCAACATCGCAGACTGTCCACAACCGGCACTCATCATACTAGGCCTGACATCGAACTGGGCAATGGCTCTCGATGTCAACATACTCCACCTGCGCTCCAGGCGGATGCATCTTGATGCACCGCTCTCCGTTATCTATGGGCCAGACCATTTGTCGACGGCAATCTCGCCTTCCCAAGGCACAATTTATCGGCGGTTGAAAAATCCTGAGCTCGAAGACTTGATCGCTCGTGTTCCTGGGCTCTTTTTTTTTTTCTTCCTCGACAATATCAGGTTTTTTATTGGCTGACCTCAATGCTCACGTAATTAATGACGTATTTTGAGGATCCCCAACCAGCCACAAAAAGCACGCGAGTCGGACCCACGGAAGACTGAAGTCATACAGACATGTTGTTAAGGCTTCCTCCCTTCTTATGACGTCCTTCCCTCTCCCTCTGAGTGGATTACACATCGAACCTTAGCAGCAACAGGCAAGTTAATAAGACCTGGTGAAACACAAATACTAGGGTCTCTTGTTTGTGCTCCTTTTTGCCCCATCGATTGCTGAAGATCGAACGTCAATCCAAGTGTTTCCTGCAGGGCCAAATCTGCGCAATTTTCGCTGACGGGAACACTATCTAACTAAACACTGATGCTCGAGGCTATCGTTTGACCTCAAGGCCTCAATCCATAGTCACGCCCCAGCTCTTCTTACCAGGAAAAATGGAATGAACTCGACTTCGCACAGTTGCACATGCCAACGCGCCCGCCTCTCAGTGATATATGGTCACGCGCATCACATCGTCTCGAGCCGCACTTATCGTCGTGCAGATTGGGTTTGCTTCACCTTTTACGGGGCGTTCAGACGTTGTTACATCAGGGACCCAAATGCCCCGTAAGGTCAGAGTGAGCAGGGGCTAGCACGGGGACACGCCTAGATTGCCTGTGGCTGCGAGCTGATGCGATCCGCGCGCCACAGCTTCTCGGAAGTGCTTCTCATGCGTTTAGGGATCGAGGTGCGGTGCAGACAAGGCACTTTTGAAAACTCAGGCCGCACATGGATGCCGAAACTCTTTTTTCCCCTTCTTTTTGCGTCAGATGCGGCTTCATAGCTGCCATACATACACAGACACGGAAGGCGGTCAAGTGTACGCAGGGGCCAAGCTCGAATAATGTCTATCGATTTATCGACGAACCGACCGGACCTCGTTGGCGCCGCCACGCTCTTCGACCTGCCCATTATCTACCCACTCTTGCCCTGGACCCCGCTTTTCCTTGTCGGATGAGGATCCAAGAGCCAAATTATCATATAATCACTCACCTCGTTTTTTTCGCATCGACCAGCTGATTGTCCTGCAGGCATAATCACATCTTGCGCCCCCGTGACTCCCCATGTCCTTTCTTCGCCTCATTCTCTCCCCCGTGCTGTTAAGCAGCATACCTTGCAAGGTCTAGTGGCGAAATCACGTTCTCCCTAGTCGGTCTCTTCCTTTCTCCAGCTACGAGACTTCGCGTCAAGATATGCTCGCAAAAAGGAGCGCTTTTTCATGTCCACTGAGGACAGTGAGGAGCTGGAGGCTTTGCTGGTAAACTGCGGTTCAATAAACTCCTTTGGACTGTGGATAGATTTCGGTGCACGACAGTGAGCTGGTTTTTTTTTCCCTCCCTTGTATATTTTAAGCCCCCTCCTTCCTTTTCTTTCGCAACTGCTGCCTATCTCACTTCATACCCTCCTTAACACTTTCCTTCCCCTTTTCCCGGAAGAAACTCTCAGTTTTTTCGCTTAATCTCAACCAGACGGTCGATTCCGCTACCCATTCAGCAAGAGCTCACCTTCAGTACCGCTTGCACTGGCAACTGCGCTTGGCTTTTATTTCTAGCACGCTTGTGGCCCTCCATTATGCCGAGGACTGGAAAACTCATGCGCGACGGATCATGGTAGAATCATTTCTTACCTCCTCTCATTCCCGGCTCTCGCGGACCCTCCTTTATGTTTCTTGCCCCTTGCCGGCATTATGGAACCTGTGCTCCGAGTATTCTATCGTTACAGAGACCAGCTGATAAGCTCAGGTACTTACAGTTCACTTTCTGGAGACAAGGTCCGATATATTCGTGTTCGCGGGGAACCGTGAAGCTAAAATAACTCTAGAATTTGTACCTGTGCGGCCTTGGCAGATCCGGCCTTACGTGTGCTTTCTGCGCGCCCGCGGTCCCATTCTATCTCAGCGGTTCTCACGAATTATCGCCAATGTATTCCACCCCTTCTTCACTGGCGGCGATACTCATGTATGGGCTCGATGATTGGTGCCTCTGTCTGTCTTGCTAGGCTTTCGTAGGTTCATATGTTTGTTTTTGTATGTACACCGTCCCTCGCGTCCTTCAGATGGCTCCCTGCATTGTTTGGGCGGCTGTAATCATCTACCCATGTGATACATAGCCGCGCTCCTGAATGATTATGATGCAGTTTTTTCTTTACTTCCGTTCCGTTCTCCCCGCACACCGGTCTAGAAGTCACATATCGCTTGCTCCCATGGGAAGGAAGGACAAAAAATGTGGCTATGACTCGAATTTTGGCCGTAAATAAATATGTGGGTTTGCGCCCTATCGGCGGCGCTGCGTCCTGAGAAGCGGTATAGACACATCAACAAAGCAGTCTCTCGGTCTCTCGCTATCTCGCTAGATTAAACTTCATACGATCGTTTAAATGGAGTATGCCGGTAAACTTTGAAATGGGTTGAAGCTTGTATGTATACTTTGCGTAAGGAATGTGGATTTCCAAAGTTTCCGGTAATAGCCGGATGTCGATCTCTGAGTACTGAAGGGTTGCACGTGGAATGATGTGCCGTTTAGCTCGTCGTCTTCGTCCTGTAGCCCTCGTCGCGTGCAGGCGCAAGTCTATATTCCAGCGGGCATGAACAGCGTGCTCTAACGGTTTCATTCTCTTGAAAAAATGGCAGCACCAAACTCGAAAACGCGCTCGAAGATCCCGCTCAACCCCTCACGCGTCGTGCCTGCTTCGTACGTCCCCCGGCGCTTCACAGCTTTCGTTCTGACCCTCACCATGTCTGCATGCGAAGCCTCCCAACGCCCCTCTTCGCGCGCCTCGTCCTCTCCAACGTCTTCCTCGTCGCAGCCCTCGACGCCGGCAAAGAATGGCTCCTGGCCCCCGATGTGCACGTCGGCGTCTTCTGGGTGCTCATCCGCGTCCTCGCCTGCGCGGGCCTCGGAGTGCTGGTCTGGGAAGGATTTACGGGTGAGCTTGGGAAGAGGGTGGGAGCTCGGATAGAGGTGAGCAGTGACGACTTACGCGTCTACTGGCTGGCGTGCTGAAATAGCGTGTCATTTGATAAGTGGACTGTGCTCGGCATGGCATCGCTGCTCTTATTCGTGCAGCAGGCATCCATACTAACAGCGCTATTTAGAATGTCGGCAATAAGGTACGATTCTCATGTATGAGTTGCTTGTTGTTAGTCTAATCGTGAAACCATAGAGTTATCTTGTTCACGCACTTCTCATCCTTTTGCGTCGACGCACTCATTCACCGCTCGTCTGTAAGACCACCTCTAACATTTCATATACAATTATAACCTCAATCTGAAGTATTTGGTACTACACTGCAGTTGCACAAGGCGGCAGCCCTCGCCGTTGCCTTCTTCTTTTCCTTCCTCTCCGATGCAGATTTTATGCTGTCGAACATAAAGTCTGTATTCCCGGGTTATGCCGTGCTCGTATTATTCGGTCTTGCGTCTAGCGGACTCGAACACACCCAGAGCGTCCTCGCGCCCGCGCTAGGTACAAATACCGCGAACATGGCGTGCACGCTCGGGGCAACGGTCGTTGCACTCCCCTTCTACATCTTCAAGCAGATGATCGTAAGTCTTTCTTTCTTGGTGCATTCATCTCGTGAGTATCGTTTGTGTTGCTCACATTTGTGGTAGTACGAATCTCCGGAGACGCCCGCAGTACCTCTCTTCTCTCTCCTTGCACTCCCCGCCCTTGCCTATTCGCTCCTCTTCCTTACTCCGAATACGCACTCGTCCGTCCGCGCGGTTGCACTCCCAGCGCAACACTTCTCGTTATCGTACGCAAGCACGCTCATACCTGCGCTGGTCCTAGGCCCGCTTGCTTTCTCGCAGATCCCGTCATGGACGGACTGCGTGGTTGGCGGTTTACTTTTCTATGGTGAGTTTTCATTACAAATACATCTTGCAGAGTGTCAAAAAATAAAAATAAAAATATCGGAGACTAATGATCGACCGCATTTCATCTCCTCAGGCGCGGCTCCAGACAGCACCCAGACACTCGGTCAACCTTCGCGCACGCCGACGTCGCGCCTCGCGAAGGCATACCTGAAGACGATCCTCGCGAACCCAGAGTCACGGAAGATCTTCTACTTCCTCGTGCTCAATCTTGCATACATGCTCGTTCAGATGCTGTACGGCGTGTGGACGAACAGCCTCGGGCTAATTTCAGATGGTCAGTTCTATCCCTCTGCTCAAAAAAAAAAATGGTCTTGATGATCTAACGATGTTGTCTAACATGATTAGCGATCCACATGGCATTCGACTGTATGGCTATCGGGATGGGCCTTTTCGCCTCGGTCATGGCGACCTGGCCACCAAATGAGCGTTTCACCTATGGGTAAGTTGTAATGGAGTTCCTTAATATCAAATGTTTAATTATTCCTTCATCGACGCGTTTTGTAGGTATGGAAGGATAGAGACGCTATCCGGGTTTGCGAACGGGATATTCCTCATCCTCATTTCGATATTCATCGTCTTCGAGGCCATCCAGCGCATGTGAGACTTCTCCCTTCTCCTTTTGAATGTCTTGGGAGGAAAGTATTCAATGCCATTTTCTTTCCAACAAGTCTCGACCCTCCGGAAATGAACACGAATCAGCTGCTTCTTGTTAGCACGCTCGGTCTCGGCGTTAACCTCTTCGGAATGTTCGCTATGGGCGGACATCATCACGTTCGTGACTTTTAACTATGACTATTCAACAGCAGGTTGACTACTATCATTCATATAGGGACACTCTCATTCGCACTGGTCATTCACATGGCGGGGACTCCCATTCACAAGGGATCACGAGCATAGTCACTCGCCAGGCGCTCTCTGTACATTCACACTCGCACGCGCACTCTCCCGAATTACACTTTGACGATGGCGTCCATGCTCACGAACGCGGGCACAGTAACGATCACGGTGATAATCACAATCATGGACATGGGAACGGACATAGCCATAATCATTCTCCTCTCAACCATTCGCCTCTCTCGATCCACTCGCCGGAGTCGCGCAGCAAAGAGCACCACTATAGTCACGATCATGATCGCTTCGGACACGAGCACGAACACTGCAGCGCATGCGCCTACAAGCCCGTTCCTGCGCACAAATGGCCTGAGTGTCCCTGCTTCCTGCGCCTGCGACCACTACGCACTTCCACACGCGGTCTGTGTCGATGCATATCCCTTCCACGCGCGATCATGACCACGACCACGACCACGGCCGCAGTCCGCCGTCTGGGTCGCGCCGAGCGCCGCCTGCACAGCTCCACCCGCACACGCATCGACACGTGCGCACTGCCAAGCATGGTGCCGACGCCAGGCTTCCTCTCGCCGGGGTCGCCCGACAGCATTCCGTCCCCGCTCACGCCGAGCTACGAGTTCGGGCACGACGCGCACTTCGCGCTGCACCACGAGCATGGGCACGCCGCGCGGGTTCCGAACCTGCACGACCACAGCCATAGCCATGGAGGCGAGCACGAGGGCCATAGTCATAACATGCGCGGCGTGTTCTTGCATGTCATGGCCGTAAGTCTTGTCCCCTACCATCTTACTTGCTCTTAAAAGATAATGATTAGTGAACTGATACTGATCTATTACGTTGGAATCAGGATACCCTCGGCTCTGTCGGCGTAATCATATCGACGCTCCTCATCCAGTTCTATGGCTGGACCGGTTTCGACCCCATTGCGTCGCTCTTCATCGCAATACTTATCGCAGCGAGTGTGATCCCTCTTGTCATCGACAGTGGGAAAGTGCTCTGTCTCGACGTCGGTGAACGCGAAGACAGTATCAAGCAAGCTTTAGCAGAAGTATGAGCGATTTTTTGTAACCTGAATGACTAGAAGGAGCTCATGTCTTCTTCCTTCCCAGCTTCCCACTATCGAAGGCCTAGCGTCTTACTCCTCTCCCCGCTTCTGGCCAAAAGACTCTTCAAGCCTTATAGGCTCAATTCGCATCCAGCTCGAGCCCTCGCGCTCGTCATTCGACCCGACTGGTCCTCATTCCTCGACGAAAACGGTGTGGGCGCCAGTTGATAGGGTGGTGGAGCGCTGTTGACACGATCCTGCGCAAGATCTCTGGGCTGGAAGAATTGACCATTCAGGTCGAAGGCTCGTATAATACTTAGCGCTTAAATAGTAGTTGCACAGATGGGCATTAGAATGTATGTATTATTTAATTTGCAGAATACCCAAGGGCTTGTTGGATCACGGAAAATATGCTGGACCAACTGCAGAGCAAAGCCATCGCCTCCAGGTCTCCCTCCATCTACTTTCGCACCTCGTCTAGTTGCTTCGCAAAGTCGCGAGTGACTCTTTCGCGCTCCTCCCTCCGCTCCCACAACCTCCGAATGATCTTCTTCCGCGTGTCCCAGTGCCCAGCGAGCACAGGTACCGAGGTTTCCTTCAACCCCTTCTCGAATTTGACGGAGACCGCCTTCTGTAGGTCCTTCCAGTCCTTCAGCCTAAAAGCATCCTCGAGATTCGCCTCCCTGAGCCAGCGGTCCCGCCCGTTCATATCCTCGACCATCTGCGGGTAATAGAACGGCTTTTCGAGGCCGACGACCGCACGCTTGTACGCGTGCCTCTGGCTCTTGTCCTCCAGGCGGCCAGTCCGAATATTCTTCTGGTGCTTCATCGACACGAGGTAGTTGTCCGTGCGGATGTACGTGCACGCGACGCCAGTACACGGCGTGCAGGTACGAGCGCACGTCCGTCTTGGTGAGGTTCTGCGGGATGCGGAACGTCGCCTCGTACGGGTTGTACGCCGTGCCCGGCGGGGTGTGGTTCCGCACGAGCGTGAAGAGGAGGTTCGGAAGATAGATGCGCTGCCCGACGATCTGCTCGCCGACGGACCCGTCCGCGCGGCGCACGACGCGCACGCCGCGCAGCCGACCGCGTGCAGTTCCGGTCCTCGACGGGCGGGCGCACGAGCCGCCGCTTTTCTGCGAGTGTGAGGTGGCGGGCTGGCTTGGCCGTCCGGCCGAACTCCTCGGTCGTCTGCGTGCGCCGGTCCTTGATTTTAAGAGGCGCGGAGGCGGCCTGGGCTTTGGCGTCGGGGCGTGAGATGGTTGCGTACGACCGGTGTGCTCGCCGAAGACACAACGAGGCAAGCGAAGAGGAGGCCATGGTCGTCGGCGCCGTCGTCGTTTTTCGACGTTGCGCAAAAGAGGTGAGCACCGTTTGTGCCTTCAAAACGGGACAGCGCAAATCCCAGTACTTTTATTTCTCACGACATCTCTATGCTTGCTCTCCTCCATCCCGGTCGTCGTGCAGCATGGCCGGGTCGTTTATTCACTAATTTCCTGCATTGTCGACGATGCCTCTCGACGTCGGGCGACGCAACGAAGGACGCACTGCGCAATCTTCTGCGCGAGACGGCGCAGCCTGTCGCCGTTGTCACCTCATTCTACCCCTTCGATGGCTCCCTCGATGACAGCCAGCACTCTAAATTCCACGGCGCAACACTCTCGTCATTCACATCCATCGCGCTCGACCCGCATCCGCTCGTCGCGTTTTCGCTGCGCATCCCCTCGCGCATGGCGACCTCCCTCAAAGCGCGCATGCAGCAGCAGCTGCCGGGGTCGGCTAGTTCCCCGAGCCTCGTCATTAACCTCCTCTCGAAGCACGCAACCAGACACCGCACAGCGTTTCGCGCGTGCGGACCTCTTCCCGGAGCCTTTTAGGATAACGCCGCATACGCTTACAGAGGAGGGACTGCCTGTACTCACAGGCGCACTTGGGGCCCTATCCTGCAGCCTCGTTTCGTGTACGCCGCTGCACGACCTCTGCGATTCTGGCTTCAACCCAGCAGAAATCGAAGCTATAAAATCCGACGGGGAACTTATATCTGAGCTATTCATCTCACGCGTGATTCGTGTTGAGTCCGCTGGGACACTGGCCTCTAGCAAGGATGTTCTACCTCTGCTCTATCATCATAGACGATACGCGACCGCTCGTCCGCTCGACACTATACCGAAACAAAGTGTAAATACTCCATCACAAATTACACGTCTGAGTTTCGTAAATAGGCTGACGAAAACATTGTTAGAATTACAGAAATATGCTAATAAATACAACAATGTGCAACGATGGTTACGGGACAAGAGCCCTCTACAGTTTCATAAACGAAAATAGACCGCCCAGCTCGACCCATCTCCTCCCGCACTGGGATAAATACTTCTCAACAACATCGCCCATGGCTTCTAGATATTTTTTGTTATTCAGAGTCACTGCCGTGACAGTCTCTAAGGAAAGGAGATTCAAAGGTGAGCAAAACAGACAATTTATGAGATTACATTGATACGAACCTTGCTGAGAACTGCCCTTTGAAGCTTGGTTGATCTTTGCGGTATCAAAGAGAGATGCGTAGTACATAAGCTGCGTGTACAGTTGGCTGTCCGAATACTACAATTATTGGTTATTAGTTGCCGACATTACTTGCGCATATTCACCACCGACGCACCTCAAACGTAACGGCACCTTTGCAGCCCGGCTTCAGACAGCGCCGGCCGTACACACCCATCATGCGTGTGCGATTCCGGCACGTAGGGATCATCGCAGACCGTCCAGCCTTCATAGTACTTGTTGATATGTGCTCTGATCTGGTTCTCCAGCTGGATCTGCATGCTGGGGGAGCCCAGCGGAGCCTGGCACCCAGCGCAAGCTGGCCCAGAAGGGTGAAGAATAGATGTCTGGTATTCAGAAGAACAAAAGTCAACGGGTGCTTCAGAAAAAGTGCTAGGGACGCGTACATCTCGCTGCGCGACGGGCGTGAAAAGCATCTGCCCTTCACATTTCCGGCACCGAATTGTCAATTGGTCGCAGTCCTTGAAGCGTACGCTGTCGGGCATCTGCGACTCTAGCGTGCCAAATGGTCGCTCATCTGCATCCCCGCTAACGTATGAGCGGAAGCGGCCGGGGTCGAGCCCAAGGCACTCGGCAAGGCGCGCTCTGTCGGTTCCTCGATGGGCTCGCATAGGACGCTCAATCGGCGGCAGAACCTGCTGCGAGAGGTAGTGCTCAAAGTCTGGAAGTTAGAATATTGGTTATTCATGTCATAGCAAACTAAACGATACGCGGGCTTCCTACCGATCTGAAGCGTGCCATTCGCCCTCCTCAGCTCATCGGGATGGTGCGCCTTGTCCGCTTGAGTAGACTTCGTTGAGTCCCCGTTCGTGCTCAAACAGAAGATGTACGGGATGACGTCGCCTGCTCTGGCCGACTGTCCTTTCGACTTCATGCGCAGCGCAACAGTGACGTGCGGCTGGCTTTTTGCATCTGGATAGTCTTCAGGATTTTTACCCAAGCGCTATAGGTTCACGTCGTGAGCTAGTCGATTGTTCATCAAGTCGTTATGAGTTGTACCTTGAAGACGATAAACTCCTCCAGGCCGGTCTTTCCGCCTCGTACGTTCTCTCCAATCGTCGAAAGATACTCATGAATGTTTTCAACGACCGTTTCGGTGGCCTCCCCAGATAAAATCTGGTTCAACACATACCTGACGGGCTCATTAGCATTATTGCGTTGGGGAGCGCAGACACGAGCTTACTGTGAGACGTTTTTGGACAGCGCACAATACTCGCGACGCTTCATGTCCAAACCCTTCACCTCTACCGACGTTCGGGTCGAGTCCTCCATTTTGATGGCCGCATACTTCTTCTTCTGCAGAAGTAGAAGACGCTGGAACACACCGTCGAGATCAATCTCAAGGAGCCTGTACTGGTCGTTGACTTGCTTTTTGAACTCAGCCGAGATCTTCAGTGCCTCAGCGAAGTCGGTGACGTTTGAGTTGACGAACACAGAATCTGTATCACCATAAACGACCTAATCGATTGTCAGCAGTCGTCGCCTGAGCTGATTAGGAAGAAGCGGGCTTACATCGAGTTGCAAGCTCTCGGCAAGCTCGCGAGTGCGTGTCAAAATCTCTCGTCCTTTGAATGTCGTAAGAGCAGCAAGTGGACGCGCGTAGAACCTTGAATATTCGAAGCCAAGACAGCCATACATACTATTAGCAGTAAGCTTGAGAGCCTGCTGTTTGATGTTGTACTACGCAAAAATAGAGTCAGATATATATGAGCTTGGTCACCATCAACCAAATACCTGAAGCATCTTGGCTGGAGATACTGAACGATCTTTCATGAGGCTTTTGACCTGTCTTCGTCGATCGACAAGAGTTGCGATGAGTCGAGGAAGGACTCCTTTAGACACGTCTGGCGAAGGCGGTTCGGGTATTTTCTCTTCTCCGTCCTTAATAAAACTATCAGCAACACGCTATCATCCAAACCACAAAACTCACTTCATTTTCCACCCTCTCCACGGTTGTGAAGTCGATATTGTACTCCTGGATAATACTCGGGTATAGCGAGTTGAAGTCCATGACAAGTATGTATTTGTCCCACAAGCCGCGCTTCGGCTCAAAGACCAAACCCCCCTTATATTTGTCCTTCTTGTTTTTGTTGGTCGATCCAGCTGCTGCGTCGCCCTCCTCCGCTTCGACCTTGACTGCGGCAGCAGACTTTTTCCCCCAGGTCTTGTCGGGACAAATATACTTGAGCTTATGGAACTCATGAAGCAGAATGTACTCGTTACGCTCGGCGCGACCTCCATTCAAGGTCTTGTTCCTATTTTGAATGTCAGGAATAGGTCCGCTTAAAGGTATACAGAGACGTACCAAGAATTACCGGCTAGGTTCGTGAGCTGCCTCGTAAGCGGGAGAATCTGCACTTTCGCTGCGATCGCCATTTGATAATGGGCGTCAAGCTCACAGTGACGAACAAAAGTCATAAGCCTGTCTGGCGAAGTGAGACTGCTATCGAAGTAGTTTGCGACCTCATCAGGATCGATATCCTGACGTTCACACTTTAAGTGAGTAGTACACATTTCCGCCATTGACCATGACGTCGATGAGATCATGCTCTGGTGGGAAAGAATTTAGCTGATTAGGAAGACCGTTATAAAAATGATCTTAATCGCTGCACCTTCGCGCCGTCGCTGGCAAGATCACAGAGTAGTCTGCCGTATAAAAACTTGATGTTTGTTCCCTGTCTTCCAATGTTAGGCCATCTGCTTCGTCTGAAACGGCCTATCCTCGACCAGTTATCGGCTTTCAGGTCACGCATACGATTCAAAAGAACGTCC
Source organism: Phellopilus nigrolimitatus (assembly GCA_021029095.1). Lineage (NCBI taxonomy): Eukaryota > Fungi > Basidiomycota > Agaricomycetes > Hymenochaetales > Hymenochaetaceae > Phellopilus > Phellopilus nigrolimitatus. The sequence continues at coordinate 359,397 of JAJOHG010000007.1, forward strand.
AAAGACACGCCGAGAAAGTCGTGGCCGACGATGACGTCTGGATCTGTCTTATAAATCGAAACTGGAGACAACACGCGTCAATATACATCCCGCCCCAAATTATGCAACCACCTACCCAAAAGGCGGTTGAGCAATACTCTCTCATTCGCTTCAGCTGAAATTGTGCCCCTTTTATTGGACTGAGCGGCAGCTTGGAACTTTGCTGGGAACTTATCCAGAGGTCTGACGAGCGTATGCACAGTACATGGCAATTGTTCCGGAGGCGTAGGATCGTCAATCTCCACTTCAAAAGGTCAAGCATTAGCGGCACAAAAGGGGAACCCATGCTTATACACTCACAATTCGACCAAGTTCGTGCTGTTGCGCAAACGACCTCCCTCTTGTTTTCCTTGTAGTTCACAATTGTGCGGACACTGAGACTCATAACTGTGAGAGGCGGCATATCCTTCGGCGCATTTGCGTCGGTCTCGGGGAAGGGGTTAATATCTTTCGGGTTAGAGACGACCGCTTCAAGTTTGCACCACGATATCTGCAAGGGTAAAATTAAGATTGAAGCCTACCACTAATTGACACATGGGGGAAACGCACTCCTTTATGCTCGATGTGCGGGTTTTTGATTTCAAGCCAGCATGGACCCATGATCTTGCGCTTAAGTACAAGTAATTCAAACGCACTCGAGCTGGTTCCAAAAATGCGGGAAAAATTTGGACTTGTGACATGGTTCGGGATTTGAGGCTCTGTGTCAAAATCTCAATGATACACGTTATCCCAAAGCCAAAAAATGTAGCTTACCAGAGAAGGGATAGACGACTTTCAGCCACTTTGTTTCATTAGTCGGAACATCGGGTTCTCCAAAGGCATATTTGCGTTTCACGAATTTAGCCTTGAATGTCTTAATCCCGGCCTTCTTTCTCACTGCGTCGAAGTCATTATAAACGTCTTTTATATCAGGTACGACGTCTGTCTCGTAACCGTCCTCTAAAGCCTGATTAGACATCATTTTGTGTATTTGCCCACCGTAACTTACCAAGTTGTTTTTCACGAGGAAGGATGAATAGGTTCCGCTCCAAATTCTCGATTGATACGCAACAGCTAATCCAAACGCCCGACGTTTTGTCCTTAAGTTTGCCAATAAAGTGCACTTTCCCGTCCTGTTCGAGGTAGTCCAGCCAAAAGAAGCGCAGTGATCCATCTTCTTCCAGAGCGTCGATGTTCGAGGAGTGCACATTCGCAGAAGAGGAAGCTGCCAAGGGACCGAGAGTGTCATCGGAATTCACCGACAGTGAAGCATGCACATTGAGCCAAGAAGGTGTTTCGTCCTCCTTTTTCTTCACTTCAACAGCTACTGCTTGCGGTTGGCCAGGTTTGAGCAGCTCTGCACTGTCGATCTCCATCTTCAGTGATGTTTCCACTTTCGGCCTGAGATCCTCCTCATCCTGAGAAAAATCATCCATGTTTATGTCGTCGAAGGTATCATCGTAAGCTGAGTCGAAGCCATCTGAGCTTGTATCGACGACGATTTTGTCCATTTTCCGCACAGTCGACGTGATTTCTGTGTTGTCCCTCCTTGGTCTTTTGAACGGGCTCGAGCCGTTTAATTCGTCGCTTTGCGGAGCTACTAGATAGTCATCCGTAGGACCGTCTGAGGACGTGTCTGCATACGAGTCACCGTTCATTCGATAGCCGGTGAAATGGTCGTCTTCAGGAGACGAGGGGGGCGGTGGCGATTCGTCGCGAGGCTTGCGTTTCCGAGGATGTGAGTAAGTATCCGGTGTGACGTTCTCCATGTTGCCTAAGATGGATGCCATGAAGTCGTCCTCGTTAGCAGCAGACGGCTTTGGTTTGTAGTCGTTAAAAGACGGAGCCACTGAAGGAGGCGGGGGGAGCTTCGGTTTCGCATTCTTTGCCTTCTTTTTCGCTGGAGAGAGAGGATAAGTACTGCAAAGTCAGTTTATATGAGTGCGCACCTTTAGGTTTCGCCTCTTCGTCGGAAGCTGCGTTCTCTTCCTCGCCCCAGTCATCCATGCCATTATCAGCGTATCCTTCCACACCATCATCCACGATGAAATCGTCCCTCTGCAATCTACCTTTAACGATCGACTTGTATTGGTCCTCATCGACCTCGTCGTACAATTCTTCGTCTTTCTCCTGCTGTAGACGCGTTGTTTAACACTCCGTGGTATAATACACGTAGATTACGCGTATATAAACGACACACCTGCCAATTTCTTGCGCCTCCCTGCCTTGCACGTTTGTACTCTGCAAGCTTGTCAAGCTTCGCGTTTCTGCGGCGGTCAGTCATAGTGGTGGACAAGACGCGTTGCGACGCGTACACGGGACAAACGCGCTCTCTCGAAAGGGAGTGTGCGAACAACATCTTATGTAATGCGGCGACCGCACCTCTACGTGTTTGCTCAAAATATATATTCAATACTTCCTGATATCACCTCCAGCTCTCAGTCGACTTGCTTTCTAATAAACGGCCGTACGTCGTGCTTCATAATCTGCGCAGACTGTGGGGTTTTTCTTCAGGAGAGTCGCCGACTCCGATCCGTGAACTCACACTCACCTTCGATTGGATTATATGGCCATCTCTTGTGCTCGCTTCTTCCGCTTTCTCAAATCTATACTGGCACCAACGTCAGCCGTGCTCGCTTTCGCATCGCTCCTGACTTGGATTTTCATTCTATACCAACCCACCCCAGGGCCTGGCGAGCTCCAAAGACTAGGATGGCAAGCATGGGACTCTGTGACGCTCAATACTCCCAGCTCTGGCTCTCCTGCAGACGAAACCTCTCCTGGAGGTGATCATCCCAATATCCCTGGAGGAGTAGATTGGTGGAACGTCACTTCGAACGACAAACAGCCTGATCCATCTAGCTTACCTTTAGACGTCTGGTCGCCCTTGTTACCGCATGTTACTGGCTGTGAGTTGGTCATCTGAATAGTTTGCCCATGTCATATTCTTATATGTACTAGTATCGGAAATAACCATTGCGAAGTGCCTGTTCCCTCCGTCTATGGCCTCATTATGTTTTCCGAAGACCACTCCAGAACAGGATGCTATTAAGGGGAAATGGGTCCGTGTCGATCGCGACTTGAATAGAGTGTCTGGGATGTGGTCTCTTGTAAGCAAATTGTTATTCCGAATATCATTTAATAACTAATGGATGAAAAGTATATATACTACCGCCGAAGCCGTCGTCTCGATGTTAACTTTATCGACGAGGTTGTCTTGCTACCGAAAGACGAAGAGCCAACGACCCAAGGTGATTGGCACAAGGTCGTAACATCCGTTCGTGACGGAGTGCCTCGCACGCCGCAGCTCTTTCTATGGTATAAGCTAGGGAAAACTATGTCGGACTTGTCGACCGATGAGAAACAGAATCTTATCACAGAGCTTGACGTGCTCTTTGGAGAAGATCGTCCATGGTACGGTTTCGAAAGAATCGAGCCTCCAACAACTCTGGGACAAGAGGGTCGGACCGATAGTGGGTGGCTCACTTACCGACGAGGTGTCAAGCGTAAGTGACAATCGCAATTAATGCTCAATAACTTGATGTCAATTCCCATATAGCCCCACCGCGCGCTCCGCCTCTACACTTCTCTCGTGACGGAAAATTTAAGATCCTACAAATCGCCGACCTGCATTTCTCCGTGTCACAGGGAAAATGCAGAGACTGTTTCTTTTTCCCCGTGTACTCAGTCGGACAACCTCACGAACACTCTCCTATATCATGTTCTTGACGAGGAGAAGCCAGACATGGTCGTCTTCTCAGGAGACCAGTTGAACGGACAGGGCACATCATGGGACCCTCGGTCTGTGTTAGCGAAATTCGCGAATGCGGTGACAGACAAAGGGATTCCTTGGGCCGCAGTGTTTGGAAACCATGACTCCGAAAACGGACTGAGCAGAGAAGACCAGATGGCGCTAATGCAGGGAATGCCGTATAGTTTAGCTGAACCGGGCCCGAAGGATATCCATGGGGTTGGCAACTATGTCCTGAAAGTTCACAGTGCGGATCCGTAAGTTCTTGCAAATTTTTAACGGAGAAACTGTCTGCTTAGAAATCTCCCGAACAGTTCCAAAATGCATTTGCTTACGCTCTACTTTTTGGATTCAGGCTCCTACGCCAGTGGTGTCTTTGATTGGTTCGGTGCGTATTGTTTCTACCTCTTGGCAAAACTGCTTTTGTGCTGACATATGATCTCCTTGTGCAAATAGGCTTCTTTCATCCAACGGAGTACGATTATATCAGAGAGGTATTTCTTTTAATGATGAATCGCCGGGTTGGTGTCAATTATTTGCTTAAATTAGGACCAAATCGACTGGTTCCTCCAAGAATCTGGTGAGTGAAGCTACCTCAAATGTCTGCGTAAAGTGCTCTGAAGTTTGCTCTTCTTTAGCTGCAATCAAACTCATTGAGAGGCCGTTCACGCCTGACGGTGCAAGCGACTTTGGAGACATTTGGAAACGTCAGTCTACCAACCAGGTTACTCCAGGTGCTAAAAAACTGGCGAAACCGAATGCCCTTATGTTCTTCCATATCCCTCTGTAAGTCTTTTGATTTTCAACTTCTGCACTGATTTTGATTCTCGTCCAGCCCAGAGAGCTATTCTGCCCCAGACATCGACTCGAACACAGGACTTCCACTAGACATTGGTATACACGATATAGAGGATCCCGGAAATGCCAAGAAGAGCGACGGTTTCTTCGATAAAGGCATTCTGCAAGCTCTTGAGACTGATCACAACGCCGGCGGCAACGTGAAGGAAGTCAAGGACCATTGCTAACGGTCATTGTCACCGTAAGTAATTTGTGTTACCTTTACCCGGTCATTCTTGCTTGACCTTTTCTTCTAGTTACAGAGAACTGTAGAAGAGTAAAAGGTGTTTGGCTATGCTTCGGTGGCGGAGGGTAAGTGTCTTGTGTATTCAACGAGGTTCTTGTCTTGATGGACTAACTTCTTGCGTCGTAGTTCCTACTCGGGATATGGAAAAATCGGGTGAGCTACACAGCTCTATCCGTTTGTATGGACACATTGTACTCATGCATTATCTAATCAAGGTTTGATCGCCGTTTCCGCATATACGACATTTCTGACTTCGGCGAGACAATTGTCACGTACAAACGAACGGAGAAAGACGAACTTATGGATGACCTTGTCCTGGTGGGAAAGGAAGCGGCTTCTCCGTATGAGGGCACGCGATAGGCATGGGCCATCAGGAAAACTGTATACTAGCAACTTGTACTTCATACTACTCGGATATTTTGTCCATGCATAAGCGGGCACGTGACACCGCGTTATTTTGCCTTATTTGTCAGAGAGTCCGAGCGGACGCGTCAACAACCCGAATCTCCACCTCCTCTCATCTCCTATTTGCACTCTTGACTGTCATCTGATTTGGTCATGCTTTTTTCCTGGAGCTTGTCTGCGCTTTTATCCTTCCTCTCGCTGGTTCGAGCAGCTTCTATTGGCGACACCTTAAACTCTAGTGTGGCTGACATGAAAACCGGTAGAACAGAACCAAGACGCGCACAAGCTCACTGTCGACCGTTTAGCACAACATTCTCAGATCTAGATGTCTCACGAAGTTCTTCTACGCCTTTCATCGCTATAAGCCCAGTCGACACATACGAAACAACGGGAAATGGACTACACATGCTTCTCAAGAAGCCTGAAGGCACGATCACACGACAAGGCCACGTCAACAGTGCGGTTGGCGAAGGTGCAACCATCAACTCTACTTTCAATATTCAGTGCGTGCATTGTCTTATAGTGGAAGTTATGTCTGCTCGAGCTGGGTTTTGCAGATACGGAAAAGTCACGTTCGAAATGCAAGCGGCTGCGGTGGCAGGCTCCGTCACGGCAGCAATACTCATTTGTATGTCCTTAAAGCTCTATCATATCAACTGTAGATATCATATGAAAGTAGCGGACCTTCATGATGAGATCGACGTCGAGCTGCTTGGGAGTGACGAACGACACTGGCAGACGAATGTCTACGCACCTAGTTCGAAGGACACACAACCACTCTGGGGTATCTTTGGAGAAATCGAGGACGTCGGCTCTTCGATTACGGACTATCACAACTACACTATAGACTGGAAAGAAAACCGCATCATCTGGTCAGTCGATGGCCGTGTAGTTCGCACTCTGACCCCTGGTAAGTGACTTGAGCCTAATATGGTTTTGCCCCATTTTTAACTCCCACACAGACCAAACGCGAATTAATGGAACAGACCATTATCCTACTGAGCCATCGCGGATCCAGCTCGGAATCTGGGACGCCTCAAGCCCAGAAGGTACGAGCGAGTGGGCCAAAGGACCGATAGACTGGCAGAAGTCGCCTTCGACCATATCCGCTACAGTGAAAAGTTTACGGGTAGAATGTGACTGATAATCTTTGCTACTTTACTTTGGGCGCTCGCGGACTGTTTTCCTAGAAACGTACTACACAAACACCGTAATGTAAAGTAGAACTTCTGTATATTATGCAACTTCATTCTTGATTAGAAATGCCCGTCGTGGTCTGTGCAGTTTCGAGCACAATGCAATATCACGCAACTGCTATCGATGGAAGTTTTGTTCGAAATGATTGGCTTAAATTGTTTCATACCCAGAAACAAACCCCTAAGCATCGATTTTGGCTTAAACGAACGCAGTCAACATATTTATCGTTCGTGTATATACGTGTATTCAGTTTATCGAAAGACTTCTGAAGGCGTAAACAATAATGCTGGAAAATAGGAATGCATCAAATAAGTTGCCAAGGCTAGAATACGATGTCTGTTAGTCGGGGCCCTCAAGCACAATGTTATCATCTTCGGATTTCGTCTCCATCATAGTCAAGATCATAGAAGTTATCGTTTGTTTCGTGGCCAGTCCGTCGTCGCCGATTACGTTGCCTCCAGTCGCACAATCGCTACCATCGACGATTTTGAGGTCAAGACCATTCTCGACACTTCGCTTGATCTCTGGTACTAGTCCTATGCCAATATACGCATGCTGCACAACTTCAGGGAAATCAAGTGAAGTTATCTCGTATCATCGAGCAGACTCCATCTCGGTGCTAACATGCTCACGAGCTCGTCGATGCGATGCACAAGGGAACGGCATCCCTGGAAGTCGATAGTTTCAAGGATTGGGCACCTTTGTATATATGTAGAAGAGTGCAGCGCGAAGGTGAGGTCGCAAATGAAATTACGGAAGTGGGTGACGTTTTTCCAGCTGCATGAGATTGTAAGGTGTTCTAGTATCGGCGAAAGAGATAGGATCTGAGAAACCTCGCTGATCGACAGTCCACAATTTACTGGAAGGAAGATAAGCGACGCGTCCGATCGACAGGTTATACAAGCTCGCGAGAGAGGCGACAGAGTATGAATCAGAGTACGGAAACAGGCACGTTCGGTCGATAGTGTAGCTCGAGGGAACGAAGTATGTAAGTGTAGACATTACTTAAATGATGATTACCCGGGAGAAACCCGTCCTCTGTGATTAAGCCCGAGAAATGTTCCAAAGCTGGCGAAGATTGCAAGAGTAACATACACGAGCGAGCAGAGATTCCGGTAGTACCTTCACACAATAACGAGTATAATAGCCGTAAGACGAGAAGGGAAGACACCATTCGCATAAACGCAAAATGAACCTCCGAGTTCAACATACCGCACAGCAGGGCAAAAAAACAAATCGACGAATATTGCAAGTGGGCGACTCTTGGTCAGTGAATACTCTATGGGAAATTATTGCCATTCACTAGATTGGTAATCAATTAGATAACGAGTCGTGGGTGTGCTCGTGCTCGGCATAACCCGAGGTAATGTACAGTTAATTAGTGAACGTGACACTGAAGACCGGAAAGTTGCTTGAACGGTGTTTACGTGATCCTCAAGCATCCTCAAGACCACCTCGACGCCATGGTACGTCGATGCCGACAGAAAAAAGAGATCATAGCTAAATGTTCGTTTAGGCCGACACTAAGACCGCGCCCACGAACCCCATGAAGGAGCTTCGCATTGACAAGCTCGTCATTAGTGCGTACATGCTCTGTCGGCGGCGGCTTGCTGCATGAATTAATACGGTTTCCTGTATTGCCAGACATTTCCGTGGGCGAGTCGGGCGATCGTCTCACACGTGCCTCCAAGGTCCTGGAGCAACTTACTGGCCAGACGCCGGTCACCTCAAAAGCGCGCTACACCGTGCGCACCTTCGGTATCAGGCGTAACGAGAAGATCGCCGTGCACGTTACCATCCGTGGGCCCAAGGCCGAGGAGATTCTCGAGCGTGGCCTCAAGGTCAAGGAGTACGAGCTTCGCCGCAAGAACTTCTCGGAGACGGGCAACTTTGGCTTTGGCATTGACGAGCACATCGACCTCGGCGCACGCTACGACCCGAACATCGGTATCTTCGGCATGGACTTCTACGTCGTGATGGGTCGTCCTGGCGGCCGCGTCGCAAAGCGGAAGGCGAAGAAGGCGCGCATTGGATTCCAGCATCGTGTGAAGAAGGAGGACACTATGTCCTGGTTCAAGCAGCGCTTCGACGGCATTATCCTTGTGAGTACCTCGTAGTTCAATAATTTGCGACGATCTCATAAAGCTGTCCGCAGAAATAATTCTCTCGCTTTCTCCTTATGTTATGGTCATCCTGCATTATGCCTTATGGCCCATGTATCCGCATGCTTTCCGTAACACCGCTTTCCTTTGCCTCTCGCCTTGCAGAGATCGCATGAACAGTCTTTCCCTTGTAAGTTACTATCTGTGCCTCTAAAAAGGAGGAATGAGTTGTCCGCTGGTCGGCGTCAAGACTTCCTTTTGGACCGTCCAAATCACACTTCTCCGACTGAACGCTTCATCGACGGCTCACGACCGATAGACCTTTGCAACAAATCTTGAGGCTTTATAACACTAATAAGTACAAGTTTGCGTATCAAGCACTTCTCAGTTCCTCGGATGCGTTTCCTTTTATTGAGGATGAGACTAGCATGACCTGCAACAAGTCCGACCATCTATTAAAAATCAACTAAGCAAAGTGAGTCCTTGTTTCACCACAGCGTCTAGCCATGTGTTATAAAATCATATAATCAGATCTGCTATTTTACGTCCTTCTTCCGGGTAATATAATATTAATAATACGTTTCGGACCCTGCCTTCAAGTCGTCAGTCTATGTCGCGTATCTGTTCCTTCTCATTGTGATCCCGAATTCTATCGTCTACTTATCGCACGTTCTATCTCGCATGTATAGTTATACTTAGTACATGCATCATTGTTTGACATTGCTTAACCTCGTGACGAAACAAGTTCCACATTCGGGTGCTTCAGAAAATGTGCGTGCGAATGATCTCTTATCTTACTGAATGCCGTTCTCATCAACTACGCGCAATAGTTCCCTCTACTACACACTACCATCACCGGTAAGTATGTAGTTTTGTATGAGATTTTGTATGTTTTAATGGTTCTCTAAGAAACGCTCCCGCGAGTTTCAACCGCACGGTTAACTAGTAAAGTCTAGCTGGTCTTTCACAATTTCCCTATACCCACATACAGGTCAGCGATTTGATATACGTATCTGTGAGCTACATCATTCATAAGTCCTGAATACCGATTCCACAGATCAGTCCTGTTTTATACAATAATCTCGATCTATCTCAACGCATTCGAGCTCAAGTTCGCGCGTCACCAAGACTCTCGTGGCATCATTGTATTCAATTCGCGTCATCAATAGCAGGTTTTGGAGGAACGTTTTCAGGTAGCGACGCAGCGCAAATGTCACCTTCCTTCAGATCCGACGGGGATCTGACAGGATCGTATAAAGAGTCACCTCTCTTGCTGATTCAGCCACATCCCGACGGAGACAATCCCCCTCGCTCACCGCCAACTGCCCTTAATTCTCCTATTGGTGTCCCAGACATTCTCGTCGAGATATTCACCTGGGCTCTCCCAACATACGAGGAAGTATTGGTTTTCGATGACTGGAACAAAACTACACCTTGTAACGTTGCTGCCGTTTGTCGCTTTTGGCGGAATACTGCCCTTTCACATACCACACTTTGGTCGACGATCAGGTGGATTGGATCAACATCGACATTCGATGACATTTGTTTTCCATGGAGAATGTTTCTGACATATCTGCGCAGATCGGGCGAAGCACCTTTAAGCTTGAAGTTCGGTCCTCCCTTCTTCAAAAACATGGATTTGAACAGACTCTTGTCAACGATCAGCGACCACCAACACCATTGCAAACACGTAGACATCACATCCGTTGGCAGGCCTTACAATCAGTACACACATATGACAAACTCTGTCAAAGATACACCTTTTCTCGACACACTTTCCTTGAGTTTTGAGGTTGAAGAAGTGCATGTGCGCTTATCGGATGTTCCTCTCCTGAAGATTCTCACACTCGATTGCCGTAGTGGTTTCTCCCTTCAGGTCGATGCGCCTGTTTTAGCGAGTTTGACATCTGTCACATTATGCTCAAAAATTCCCTGTCAGCCCTCTACACAAGATTGCTTGGCACTCCTGCAAGCTTCACCCGCGTTAATATATTTTAGCGCGCATATCTCCGCTGGAGGCGCGGTTTCTACCGAAAGACAAAATACGAAAACAATCAGTATTCCCAGTCTTACGACATTCGAGCTCAATACGTATCCATTGTCATCTAGGGACATTCTTCGCTTGCTGCATCTCCCAGGCTTACGAAATTTGACTGTTGGGTCATGCAGTCCTGATACAACTCAAGATGCATTCGGGGTTCATACCCTGCTGTCAGAATCTCACGCAGACGTCGAGGAGCTGAATTTGGAGTGTGGTACCGGGGAGATCGCACAATGCTTGGGTCTGTTGGCGACTCTGAAAGCACTCATATTGACCCGATGTCATATTAATGTGGAGCAGCAGCTGCGCGATCTTATCGCACTCCTCACTTTAAGGGCGGGGGTACAGTTTCTGTGTCCAAATCTCGAAACCATCAAATTTGACGATTGCTATGCGTCGTCCATGTGTGTGGAGGAGTTAGTGCGTATGATCCTCTCGCGCTGGGATCCGCCAAAGGGTTCAAGGTACCTACGTCAGGTGTCTTTCTTTCATTGTGAACTAGCGGACTATTTAGCTCTCTCCAAGGACGCAAGGTTAGACCGGTGTCGGGACGAAGGTCTAGTTCTCCGATTTATCGAAGAGTCTGCAGACGATGACGACGATCATGACTACGATCATGACTACATTGACTACGATGACTATCACGGAGGGCGATCTTACGATTCCGATGAAAACTATAGCGTTTATTATGACTCCGAAGATGACCATTTCAACAGTGTGCGCCGGTGGTAGGATTGCCTTGCGCCAATTAAAGTCATGTCCTCATGTTAGATGGCAACCTACTTCCTTTCAATTGATTTCAAAGAAATCAGGACGTGGTGTGGTTTCTTCTTCTTTACTTCTCCCCCTCTCCAAAATTTCCTTCGTAAGGAATGACCGAGTACAAACCCGCTTGGACGCTCGAGTTTCACTTCTTCGATCATGGTTCACAAAATCTGTATACACGTTGGTCCCTCCCTGTCTGTCTCGGTTTTCTGTACCAAAGGTTTTACGAGTTGCATGAGAGTCGCCTCTAGCTCGGTCCGTGTCCCTTTTTTGCATTTTGAACGCCTCGGTCTATTGAACTACAATGTTTTTGCTGTTTTTCTGTATGCTTTCATTACTTTTCTGCTGCTTTAAACTGGCTCGTTGTATCTGCCGCGGTCCACTCGTAACTTTCTGTCGTGCTGTATAGTCGCGTTGTATAGGTATGCAGTCTCTTGGACCTGTTCTTATTCGTTGTAAAAATGTACTTACTTTTTTCTTCTTCTTCACTGATCTTATTATGTTCCGGACCCTGCCTTAAGTCTGTGTCTCGTATCTGTCCCTACTCATTGTGATCCCAAATTATGTCGCCTACTTATCGCACGCTCTATCTCGCATGTATAGTTATACATAGTACATGTATCATTGCTTGACTTTACTGACAGTCCACGCTCGAGTGCTTCAGAATTTTGGGAAGTGTGCGTGAGAACGATCTCTTATCTTACCAAATGTCATTCTCATCAACTACGCGCGATACCTCCCTCTACTACACACTACCACCACCGGTAAGTATGTAGTTTTGCATGAGTTTTGGTATGCTTAATGGCCCTCTAGGAAACACTCCTGCGAGATTCAATCGTACGATCGACTAAGCCTGGCTGGTCTTTCACACCACAGTGATTTGATATACCTTCATCACTCATAAGGTTTGAATACCGGTTCTACCATTCTATACAACACGCGGTCTCATATTAACGCATTCGAGCTCGAGTTCGCGCGTCACCAAGGCTCTCGTGGTATCATTGTATTGAATTCGCGTCAGAGGTTTTCAGGCAGCGACGCAGCACAAATGTTTCATTCCTTCCGATCGATGGGGATCTGACAGGGTCGTGTAAAGAGTCACCTCTCGTACTGATTCAGCCACATTCCGACGGAGTCAATCCCCCTCGCTCACCTCCAACCGCCCTTAATTCTCCTATCGGTGTCGCGGACATTCTCGCCGAGATATTTACCTGGGCTCTCCCGACATACGAGGAAAGATTGGACCTCAATGATTGGAACAAAATTACACCTTGTAACGTTGCTGCCGTTTGCCGCTTTTGGCGGAATACTGCCCTCTCACATACCACCCTTTGGTCGACGATCAAGTGGATTGGAACAACATCGACACACGGTGGCGTTTGTTTCCCATGGGAAATGTTTCTCACATATCTGCGCAGATCGGGCGAGGCACCTTTAAGCTTGAAGCTCGGTCCTCCCTTCTTCAAAAACATGGATTTGAACAGACTCTTGTCAACGATCAGCGAGCATCAGCACCATTGCAAACATGTAGATATTTCATCCGTCGGCTGGCCTTACAATCAGTATACATATATAACAAACTCTCTGGTCCTTAAAGATACGCCTTTCCTCGACACGCTTTTCCTAAGTTTTGAGCTTGAAGAAGTGCATGTGCGCTTATCAGATGCTCCTCTTTTGAAGACTCTTACACTCGACTGCCGTAGTGGTTTCTCCCTTCAGGTCGATGCGCCTGTTTTAGCGAGCTTGACATCTGTCACATTATACTCCAAGCATCCCTCTCAGCCCTCTACACAAGATTGCTTGACACTCCTGCAAGCCTCTCCCGCATTAATCCATTTTAGCGCGCATATCTCCGATGAAGGCACGGTTCTTACCGAAGGACAAAATACGGAAACAATCAGTATTCCCAGTCTTACGACATTCGAGCTCAAATCGTATCCATCAGTTTCCCGTCACATTCTTCGCTTGCTGCATCTCCCAGGCTTACAAGAACTGACTGTTGGGTCATGCAATCCTGGAAGAACTCAGGATGCGCTTGGGGTTCGTGCCCTGCTGTCGCAATCTCACGCAGACGTCGAGGAGCTTAAATTGGAGTGTGGTATCGGGGAGGTCGCACAATGCTTGGGTCTGTCGGCGACTCTGAAAGCGCTCATATTGACCCGATTGCCTAATGACGAGGAGCAGCTGCGCGACCTTATTGCACTCCTCACTTTAAAGGTGGGGGCACAGTTTCTGTGTCCAAATCTCGAAACCATCAGATTTGATGATTGCTATGTGTTGCCCATGTGTGCGGAGGAGTTAGCGCGTATGATCCTCTCGCGCTGGGATCCGCCAAAGGGTTCAAGATACCTGCGTCAGGTGTCCTTCTGTCATTGTGATCTAGCGGAAGGTTCAGCTCTTTCCATGGACGCAAGGATAGCTCGGTGTCGGGATGAAGGTCTAGTTCTCCAATTTATCGAAGATTTATGGGCAGTGATGACGGGGACTACGAAGACGAACCTGGGGACGATGACTATTTTGGAGACGAATTTTACGGCTCCGAGGATGACTATAGCTTTGAGCCTGACCTGGAAACAGCAGCGACTACTATGACCCGACGATGACCCCCACCGATTTCAGCAATGAGTGGTGTAGGAGGGCTTGCGGTAATCGAAGTCATGTCCCAGTTTAAATGGAAGTTGTACTTTCTTCTTCTCTACTCTACTGCCCCACTTTCAAAGAATGACCACGTACAGACCCTCTTGGACGCTCGAGTTTCTTCTTCGACATAGGTAACGCAAGGACAAGGCTCACAAAATCTGTATACACGTTAGTCTCTCCCTGTCTGTCTCGGTTCTCTATACAAAATGTTTTACGAGTTGCATGAGAATCGCCTCGTGGGCCGGTCCGTGTTCTTTTTTTTTATTTTCATTGTTTTGAATTTACATTTTAAACGCCTCGGTCTATTGGACTACAATGTTTTTGCTGTTTTTCTGTATGCTTTCGTTACTTCTCTGCTGCTTTAAACTGGCTCGTTGTATCTGCCACGGTCCACTCGTAGCCTTCTATCGTGCTGTATAAGTACTCAGTATGTAGTCTCTTGCACCTGTTTTTATTCGTTGTAAAAATGTACTTACTTTTTTTTTTTTCTTCACTGATCTGGCCAGAATCGGCATTGAGTACCAGAGCTAGTGATCGGTTTGCACATCAGATTTGGAGAAATACAAGAAGTGCACTGAAACACTTCCTTACCCAGCAATAGCATTGATGAGTGTCCATGGCTTCATTGTATAGCATACATTCGGTCTGATTCTGCTAAGCCATTCCGCACGCCCCCTCAGAGGGGAGGCTGCTTGAGCGATTGGCGGAGTCGATTATACACCAACGCCTCGCCAAATGTCCCCTAACGAGACTGCTGTTGCGTTGACCTCTCTGCGAAGAAGATATAAGACGATGAGCGTTTGCGTTGAAAGGTCATCGACAGAGATGCGAGCTAGCGTAGAGCGAGCACGAAACGCGAGAAGAGGCTCTTCCCTGAACATATCTCTGAGAGCCAGCCTTCATAGTAAGCCCGCTGTATAGCGATACCTGGGTGACCGGTCATTGTGAAAGCTTTTGGCCGGGCAATGTCTTTTTCAACATCGTGTAACAAAACTAGTTCTGAGAAACGATGGCAGAGCTTGTCGTACGTTTGTAGCCCATCCTAACTATCGATATTTATGAAGAACGACTCACGTTCCGCATTTTCCACGTTAACGTCGTCCATGCCGTCCATGTCATCGACAGATAGTCATTGCCGACGGTAGTGTCATCCCCGATTTAGCTCCAAAAGCGCAATCAACTTCTGGTAGGGTTACCACACAAATCCTCGCAGCTTCCGAACGTACTCGCTGCGAACGAGAACATCTGGACATCGAGACCTTCAATAACATAGAACTCTTTTCAGCCTCTCATCATAAGGCGTTTGTCGGGGATAATACATTTCCTTTCATCGGCTCGATCTCGCGTATTTCGTAGGCATTACTAGACGGTTGACTCCAGGCTGTGTTCCACAGACGTTTCCAGAGATTATAAGTTTAGGCAGACAAAGTTAAGTTCACATAGCAGCCTAATATTCAGTGTTTCCGACATTCGAATGTCCGGGTAGTAGCCCGTCTCAATTCTGTGGAACTCGAGTTGTTAGTAAATCGGCAGAGCTCGGCGGACTTTTCTACCGTTATATTGGTCCAAGCCAGATGGTCCCGGCGATTTGGCGATTGGATGAAATTTCCTTTCAGAGACGTTGTGCCTGGCAAATTTTACCAACAGGACTAACACCTCAATCGGCGTTAGTCCTGTTGGTAACTTGTCGGACTTTGAAATTGATCCACTTTTGGATCTACGCAATCAACCCTGCATCCTGTTTTGGACTTCAAACCCATGGATCGTGTCTGTGAGAACATAGTTGAAACTCCGACCAAGTTTGTACATGTAGTACTACTAACAAGCATCTCAATTCTAATGCTGTTGTTACTGTTGCTAGCGAGTTCTGTGATGGCTGCCGAGCTTGCCGAACAATTTACCAACAAGTCGAGTTCCACAGAATTGAGATGGGCTAGTGGCGAGTAGAACGTGGCTGGTCGTCTCAAATACTACACTCCCTGCATCAGCCGATATCACCTCAGAAGTGTGGACCGAGAACACCTGGATTGCATGACGGCAATTTGTATCAGCGACTTATGAAAGAAGAAAAAAAAGAGAGAGTAACGAGAAAACAGCAACCAAAGTGCAGGAGAACAACATACAGTAAGCGATTTCCAAACCAGAATGAACAGAGATAGCCGTTCAAATTCTCGGGTTCCGCCACTCTCTGCGCTGCTTCGTGGCCGTTGGCTTGTGGGACGCTCTTCATATTCACAGATCAAGATTGACCATCTCGGTCTCGAATGTGGATTCAGAAGAGTAAAAGAATTGGTCCGAAATGTGGTCGGAAAATGTGCGTGTCCAAGGCATGGGACGGCCCGCCCGAGTTTCGAGTGCGCCCGCTTTTCCCTTCGGTACTTCAAGATTCAACCTCTCCGATCGAAGCAGCTTTCTTGGCCTGATGCATGTTCTTTGCATTCAGCGATCGAGGATGCCGCGATCGAAGCTAGCCGCCACACTGGTTACGAGGCGCTGCCCCGATGCTCCCAAGTCCCGACAGCTTTATGCAAACTTAAGCTCGTAGCCATCCTCCACGGACATATAACCACTATGGTAGCTGGTTGCGAGCCTGGTGCAAAGTGCATGAGGTATACAAAAATGCGAGCCCCGCCGTGGTCATTGGCTATTGGACTATTCAATCAGCAATGCCTTTCGACAGCTCCAGGGTCCCGAATGAAATCTGGTTCAAAATCGCGCAGTTTTCAGACTTAAAGGAAGCCATGCATCTCGAGACTGTGCGTGTTCCCAATATGTTTTTTCACCCGATTGAATCAAACCATTTACTTCAGACATGCAAGTTTCTCCGAGGGGTCATTTCCAACAAAACCTTCTGGCTAGAACGCCTCCATGCGCTGGACCAAGACCGTGCACCCAACTTACCCCGGCATGTCCGCCTCAACGAACTCGACTTTTCAGATCTGCGCATCCTCGTCGAGCGCGCACACCGGCGTCGTTTCAACTGCACCGCCCCCACTCTGCTGCGACCCACGCGTAAGATCACAGTTCCTATAAGGCCCGAGGACTCGGACGATCCATGTGGCGGACCATATGGCTTTGGCAGGGGCGATGTGGCTCTGCTCCCTGGGGGTGCACTCCTCCTGGTCCTCTGGTCTTCGGGGTACTTGCAGTGCTGGGACGTGCAGGGAGGCGAGCGTGTTTGGGTATACCCACAGCGCGCTTCCTCCGATGTGCTTGACATGCAAATGCCGAAAGTGTGCGAATTCAGCTATGACATGCAGGCAGACGGCAACGTGCATGTGCTCGTGGTGAGCGAATCTACTGACAACAGGACCAGCGAAAGGTAAGAAAAGCAACATCTGCGGAATATATAAATCTCTGTGTCATACTGATATTTTACTATTCAGAACTCTTGAAATATTACAATTTTCTCACCCAAGGAAGGCACCTAGAAAACTTTACGAATGCAAGCCAGAACACCTTGATGAAGCGAACGGAGCGTTGATATATTTAAAGTTAAGTGGCGACGTATCGGCAACCTACACGGAAGGTTATCTTGTCCTGACATTTTGGAAGGAAGAGCGCTCAATCGTAATCCTTTGTGTGTGTGTCAATATTTTATCATGAAAGCACATGAGATGAAATAGACTGATACTTTTCTGTGCAGGATGCTCTCAGCAACATAGATTTGGTAGACGACTATCTCATTTGCGTGCTCGACAATGACGTCTCCGAAAACGAGGCAATCATCGTTGCCATGTCACTTTCGTCTATACACGACATTCTGCTTAGTACCGCCACACGGCGCACGACACCTGTTCTGACACTCGACGACGTCCCTTATGCTAGCTGCCTCATCCAGCTTCCCCCGCATCTAATCTGCTTGGGAGCAAAGTTGTCCGTCTGCACCTTCCACTGGAAGACCGAGGCGGAAAGAAAACGAAAAGGCATTGTTATCAACGTGTTGAAAGACGTATTGAGCGAAGAAACCTCTTGTGACTTCCCTTTAATAGACTCTTTCCTCTTGGAGACAGCCGATGTGCCCGAATCTGAGACTTTCCTTCCAAATAACGACCTTCCACGCATCACACACCTCGGGCATCCAGGGTCTTCACCTTTGGACCAGCAGCCTAACACGTACAGCATGGTCCCGTTCTCTCAGGCTGGCTCGACAGTGATCGTGTTCTGCGACGAAGCCCTTGAAAGAAAGGACATATGGACGCTTGCTACCATCTGCGATAAAGAAATCGTATTCCGCATGCTCGACGTGCCGCGCGGGGTGACCCTGGGCATGGAATTCTACAGCGGCGCACTCTACTTCCCCACAATAGACGCAGCGTCCATTGTCATCCAGTATTTTGACTAAGATTCTACATTTGTCTGAATCCTGTTTTTCAGTAGGCACATAGATCAGTTCATTGTAGAGTAGTACTTTTCAATGGAAATACTGTATAACAGATTATGAATTCTCGAGGTATAAGGTTGCGAGGACTGTTTTTAGTACATACACGATTTGAGTGGGTGGCGCGCTTGACTTTCAAACCCGTCTCATCGTACCCCAAAAACAAAAGCTTTGATTGTTTTAAAACTTTCATAGAAGTTTGTTTTTGCTCACCCCATGAAAGCCGTCGGAGCTTGGTCTCCCGAAGCGGCTTAGAATTAACTGCTCTGCGAAGGCAAAGAAGGGGAAGTTTAAACCCTTTTTTGATGATTTCTGTCGAGAACGAGGTATCGAGGAAGGATTGTAATCATATTTCCATTAAACTTGACACTTCTCCAATATTCTTCACGATGGGGCTTGACCTTATGAGTTTTTTTCTCTTCTTTTTTTGAAAACTTTTGGGCCTTTAAATGGCTTGTGCTGTGTGCTATAATTAAAGTACTTCGCGCATATAAGCCAATGTAATGCCACTTACTTAAAATATGAATAAAACCGAATGAAATCGGTCCTGGTAGCACAAGATAAACTCAGCACTGATTAATCCTGATCAAGCGTAATTTTGATGTGGCTGTGTCTCAAAGGGGATCTCCTCTTCCTTTATGTTTTTGCATGCTCAACTTTCAGCTCCCCTAATCGACAGAAGATGCCCACTTCTACTGGCTGCACGAACCAACAGATTCGAGAGAAAGCTCTCCAGGATTTTGTGCTAACGAGTGATGGCCGAAATCTTTCGCTAGACGAGATTCGAGGGAAGGCTTTACAGCTGAAAGACGACATCGCCGCGGAGAAAATCCATCTCTCGCAGATGCCGAAGAACTTGCCGCCTGAGGCGGCTGCCCTTGTCAGGAATGGGTTCGTTCTCATTCAGCAGAAGGAGCTTGTGTACAACCGAATCGCAGCGGCGTATTTCGCTGGAAGGCATCAAGCAGCGCAGGTATCTCAGGCACCAGCTGCGCCTACGACGAACGATGATCATATACAAAGGCAAAGGCATGTTCACGAGTTCACGCGAGACGCGCGCATGAAACTTAACATGTCGCGTGCAGTAACCCGCTAGGTTCCCCCGATACATCGCAGCAGCAACAACAACAGGCGGGTCAACAGGAGACGCAGCCGAACTCTAGCCAGATGAACAACAACGGGGGGCTCGGAAACCAGACGACAGCGAATGGGATGGCGTCTGCGCAGGTACCGAGTATGCCCCAGCAAGGTGGGCAGATCCGTCGACACTGATTCTTCGTTTTCCAATTTGATAGATTGGTTTCATGCCTTTCTAGATTGACTTAGTAGAAAGACAAGGACGACTCCTGCAATCTCCGACGCCAGTGTTCATAACGGATCAGTTTCAGAAACAGGAAGCTCCCAATATATCGGCTTGTAGCCATGTCTCTGCGTCCACCTGGCACGATATTCAGCCTGAGCAGGACATGTACTGGCGCCTCACTAGTATATCTATCTCGACAATTTCAAATTTCAAGGATACTATCACAATGTACAATAGTGGCTCGTCAGGACTACAATATAGATCGACACTGGCGACTGCCGTCGAGTTCCTCAAATAATGATCGGTCAACGAAGAGGCAAGCTGCAAGCTGCTTTCCCTTTTAACTTCAATCGACACCCGTAAAAGGAATGTGTATCAACAAGCACAAAGGACGCGTCCGTTCCAGTCCACAGACACATCGTCCCGTTTTATGTAGATAAAGGAGCTAGACTCCCCGCATTCGTATATGCCGGTCCCAGCTCAGAACTGGTGAACCGCGAAGACGTAGATTGCACGACGAAAATGTGTATCACAAAAAAAAAGGAAGAAAAAAAATATAGAGAAGGAGAAAAAACACAAGTGTATCCAAAAAGCACAGGAGAAACAAACAACACAGCGCGCGATTTCCAAGTGAAAAATAAACAATGAGATGAAACTCGAGAGGACAGACCGCCCCGTGCTTGCCCAGCATCACGGCGCGTCCCTCCCCTCCGCCTGCCCGGCCCAGCGCCACCTCTGCACGCGCAGGAACCACCCCTTCTCTCCGGGCACGACGCCGTACCCCTTCTCGCCCAGCCCGAGCGCGATCACGAGCCCGCCGTCCAGGAACTGGACGCGCTCCTCGCCGACATCGCGGTGCAGGAGCTGCGGCGGCTCCGTAGTTGCTATCGCGGGTACGGGTACGGGAGGGAGAGGGGGCGGTACATCTGACGTTGGTATTGCCTTCGCACCGGGATCAGCGTCGGGTGGCGATACTGGTGATCTAGGTGTGGCCGTGACCATGGTGGCATCGCCGTTGCTGTCCGTGGGCACTCCGGCGGGGAGGCCGAGCGCGGCTTTCTTGCTGGCGATGGCGTCCGCCCTGTCCGCTTCTTCGTCTTTGCCGGCGTCGGCTTCCCGAGAAGACGCGGGCTCATGAGGAGCGCCGTTCGTACTGCCGTTCGAGCTTCCGTTTGTCTGCACAGCGCCCACGGGCTCCGCCCCTTTCTTCGCCGAACCGTGGCCGTTGGTGTGCGGGACGTCCTTTGCATTCAGGGACTCTGGGACCGTCGGCACGGAAGCATCCGGCGCAGGCAGCACGAACAGGTTATATCGCCTCCCCTTCTTCTTCCCGCCACCGTCTGCAGCCCCGTCGACGCTGGCAAAATGTTCGTGGTTCTCCTTGTTCTCCTCCGTCCGCTCATGCGACGCGCTCAGCGCGAGCAAGAAGCGCTCTTCGTCGTTCTCCAGTACGATGCCATTGCTAGGACCAGACGGGGCCCGCACTCCCGCGTGCTGCTCGCCATCCGCCGACGCGCCGTCGCCATCGGCGTCCGCCTCGCTGGCGAGCCCGCCCACATGTCCGTTCCCGTTTAAACTGCAGCTGGCGCCATCGAGTTTCCGGCGTTTCCGCCGGCGCGGGAGATCTGGCGAAGTCGACGACGAAGACGCGGCCAACGGGGGGAACAAGACAGACTTGACGGTGCATGCGTCAAACTTGAACCTGCTTGTACATTATGTTTATGAGATACCGGATTATATGCTAGGTTTCTCAGACAAGAACAGAGGCGTACCCGACAGACTCCGCGCCTAACCACCTTCCGAACACGACCGTTTTAGCGAGGGACAGCTCGCGCTCCTCAGCCGACAACGCGAGAGAAGTCGACGAGAGGTCGAGCTGCCGTGCCGGGCGCTTCCCCAGCACAGAAGACGAGGGTCCAGGAGCCTTCATAATCACGCGCCGTCGCTCTGCATACTCCCGCAGACGCTGAGAGCGATTTCGCACACCGAGCTTGTGTGATGAACCACGCTGAACGAAACAAAGGCAAAAAAAGCAGAGATCAGAATCAGGAAATCCTGCAAGTCAATGATGAAAAAAAAGGGGAAAGTTTACGAACAGGCATCCACTCCGCAGCAAGCACCTCGATGCCGCTCCCATCATGTCCGCTCTCCCACGACGCGCTCTCCTGCTGGAGCCAACTCGCGTCGTCGAAATCGACCGTACCCTCCGGGGGCTCCGGCGCCTCCCTCATAAGGCTCCGCAGGCCCGCATCGGGCTCCTCCTCGGACTCCAGCGCGCTCCCGTCCGCGAACGCGTTCGGCCCACCAACGTACCGCCCGACGTCGCGGTGCAACGCGAGGCGCACCTGGAGGTCGAGCCCCGCAGCGCGTGCGCGCATCATGCCCGCCCACGATACGCGCCCCGCGTGGAATGCGCACAGCGCGACCTCTGAGTCGTCCGTATATACGCGGCGCGCGCCCCGCTGCGGTATCTGGTGCCGATAGACGGCATATGGGTCGGACGAGGGCGGTGCCACGGCTGGGGACGTGGACGTGAGCGCGCCTCCCCATATACGCGGACGGCCTTCGAGGGGGAGAGTCGAAGGGAGATGTGCTGAGGGAACAAGTATCGTAGCATGCATCTCGCGTTCTCCTTCCAGCGCGTCCGGTTCGCGCGCCCCGGCCTTCTTCGACGCCTGGTCTTGCCCGCCGCTGTCCTCCGAAGCCGGTGCTCTTCGCGCTTCGGCCTCACGTCGCGACGAGAAAAAGTAGGGGAAAGGCGTACGCGGAAATACGAACGTGCCGATGTGCAGCGCCGCCTCCGCCGGAGCCGCCTTCTGTGGAGCAGGGCTCTGCGGTGGCAGGGGCGGGAATGCCATCGGGATAGGCGGGGGTGGCGCTTCGTTGTGTAGCGCGTAATGCATCTGCATTGAAGGAGGGTAGGGTTGAGGGGGCGGCGGGAGAGATGACGACATGTGTCGGTACGGGTTTGAGTGCGGATGGTGCGGGTGGGCGGGCACCGGAGTGTGCATGCCGCTGGACGACGCCGACGATGTCGGCGGCGGCGGAAGCGAGTGTGTGTGATGTAAGTGCGGGTGCGGGGGTGGATGAGAAGGGCCAGACATGGCTCCGAATTGCTGTTGGGACTGCTGATGGTGCTGCTGAGCGGCCATCATCGAAGGCGGAGGCCCGCCCGGACCCATCGGCACCACCGAATACGACTTGTGCTTGCTCGCCTGCTGAGCATGCTGCTGTTGCTGCTGCACGTGGCCATGTGGCCCTCCGACGTACTGCTGCTGATCGGGCGCAAGACGCAGAGATAGCGCAGACGGCGAGGACGGCGCGGGAGGGAGCATATGCGCTGGCAGCGGCTGGATGGGCTGGGGCCCCGTGCTCGGCGTGCGCGAATGCACATGCTGCTGGTGCGCATGCGACGCCGGCGCGAGCGCGAGCGTCTCTGGCCGCACGACGAAGCCACCCGGGTGGCTGCCGCCCGCGGGGGATGCGTCCGACGACGAGCTACCCGGCGGCGGGTTGCTCGGCACGGTCACGCCCGGCGGCGCGAGCTTCAGCACGCCGCCGCGGTTCGCCTTGGACGGTGGGCCGCCGTGCTGTGCGAGTGTATGTGGGGTGTGCGGGCGGGTGTGTGTATGCGCCTGAGCCTGCGCCTGCGCCTGTTGCTGGAGTTGGTGTGGGTGCGGGTGGGTGTGCTGCTGCTGGAGAGCGTGATGTGGATGCGGGAGCGGTTGCTGGTGTGGCGGGAGGGCGTGGTGGTGGTGATGGTGGTGGTGGTGATGCGACGGCTCGCCTCTCGCGTCGCGCTTCTGGACCTGTCCCAGCTCGCTCGGCATGCGCGACGCCGCCGCGGCGCGGATGGCGTCCATGTCCTCCCTGCGTATCCTCTCGTGCTCGCTCTCCCTGTCCCGTGCAGAGCCTGGCACGCCGCCAACACTGGTGGTGCTTCCCGACGCAGACAAGGGCGGAGGGCCCAGCGAGCTTGCGCGTCCGCTGCCGCTGGCGGACCTGCTGCTGGCCCTGCGCTGCATCGCTCGCTCCCGCTCCCGCTCGATGTCCTCCCTCTCGCGCTCAATGTCCTCCTTCAGCGTCCACTCCCGTTCTCTATCGCGCGGGTGCTCGCGCTCTCTGCCCAGTACATTCGTGCCGGAGCTGATCATGGATGAGGAGGACGACGAAGGAGGCGGCGGCGGCGCACGGGCCTGAAAGAAGATCAAAAAAGAGAACAGATGATTAGCTAAATAATCCAAAATAGACGGAAGTCCGTCATCGGCGGTGTCCCGGGTCATGTCGGACCCCGAGCCGGAAAGGCCGAAGGGATAACGTAATGACGCACCGAGTATGGGGTCTCGTCGTAAGACGGCCGCAGTGAGCCCATCGCCGGTGACGGCGCCTGTCCGTCGAGCATGTGCTTCGATGCGCTGTTCGGCGCCGGCGGGAGTGACGTTGGCGGTGGGGCCGCACGCCGGGAGGTCGGCGGCGCCTGGCCTGATGGCGCGTGTGACGACGCCGACGGCTTGAGCAGCGACGCCGAGGGGGGCAACGGCGGGGGCGACAGGTGCGGCGGCACGACGGAGTACGCACCTTGCGCCGGCGAATGCGCGGCAGCACGTGCTGTCGGCGTGGCCCGTCCCAGGTCACGCAGGTCTCCATACGAGGGCGAGCGCGGTCGTGTGGCCGATCCAGACGTCGAGCGTGTCCGCTGCTGCTGCTGCTCCCGTTGCTCCCGCTCCCACTCCCTATCGAGATGCTGATGCGACTGTGGATGATATTGCTGCTGCTGCTGCTGCTGCGGCAGCTGCTGCTTTTTGGCCCGATGCGCATAGTCCGCCGAGTACTCGGGCGGGGCGCTATTAGGCGCTGGCCCCGACGAGGGCCCTGCCGCGGAGGGCCCGGCGCCGTCGCGCGACGCCGTGAGCGGGGATAGGAAGAGCGGGGTGGGCGGGGAGTGGGCATGCGGGGGCGGAAGGCCCGGACCCGGGGGCCCGGGGTGCGGAGGGGGCCGGCTCGCGTCGTGGCTGTATGAGCGGGTGTGGATGGCGTCCGGGGGCGGATCTGGCGGGTGGTGGGCGTAGACGTCGTACTCGCGCTTGAGCGGCGGCCGGGACTTGGCGTCGTAGGGCTGGTTACGCCCGGCGCGCATGTAGAGGGAGCTTCCGAGGGGAGAGTAGGGCCTGTGCGACGGGGGCGGAACGGCTGCCTGGGAATGTGAAAGCGAACCTCTCCTTTCTCTTCCTCTCTCCCGATCCCTTTCTCTTTCTCTTTCTCGCTCTCGTCCGCCGTCGTGCTCAGCGTCCCTCTCCTGGTCCCGCGGCAGTCCGTGCAGCTTCTCCCATTCTCGACTGCGCTCGCGCTCGCGCTCGAAGTCGAGCTTCTCCTTCTCGAGCCGGTCCCGGTCCTGTCTCCTGCGCTGGTCGCGGTCGTCGGAGGGCGAGTCCTGCAGGAGGGCGGCGACGTTCATGTGTGCGCAGTGCGGCGAGGGGAGGGTGGATGGACGGATATGCGGGTCGCAGTTTTGCGGTTAAGGAAGAGGATGGATGTGAGACGGGAAGAGGAAGAGAGGAAGAGGAATAAATTGAGCTCGCTCGCGATCAGAGCCCGATTCGAATCTCTCGAATCTCAATTGGCGTCCACGCCTAAACACGTGGCGGAAACAGCTAATTTACATAACACACAATATTATACATCCGCTTCCGTTGCCAGTCTGTCCGTCCACCTCAACCGACGACGATGGCGACGAGCAACAGCCTCGGGAAAAAAAGAAAGAAAGAAAAAAAAAAAAACAAGCTTCTCGCCTCGCGCAAGCCAGCACGCTCATTCAGACATCCTTGAGGCCGGCCTTCGACAGCCTTCGACTTCGCGAGCGCACGGTCGCAGCCGCTTTTGACGGTCGCGATCAGCTTCAGGCCCGGGATTGGCTTTCATGCATATCAGGGTCCAGATTCCCGGAGAACACCATACATATCTACGCCGCGCACGTGACTCCTTCTTTTCAAAATTAAAATGTTTTTTTTAAAAAGAGAAGAATAAAGGAGCGTAAGGTAGTCTAGTACAGAAAATAAAATACAAGTCAGTGTCCAGTCCGTTTCAGTCAATGATGCTCAGTTCGCGCTTCCGGTGCGCTGCAAACGCGTCTTTGTACGTGTCCCATATTCTGAATGCAAAGCAATCGTCATTTTTTCTCCCTTCTCAGCGACGAAACAAAAACGAACCGATAGAGCTCCTCAATGTACAGCTTCTGCACGGCGTGCACCTGCTCCAGCGTCGGCTTCTCGCTTTTCACGACATTGATCGGCCGGCCGACTACAAATCCAAGATCAGCGATCAACGGCGCAACATCCCTCCAAGATCAAGGAAAGGCACTGCACGCACTGACGGACACGATCCTCCGTCGGTAAGGCATCAGTCCCAGGTTATCTGTCAGAGCAAAGCTCAGCCAACTCCGGAAACCAACCCCAAACTCGACGCACAGTTCAGCATCCCCCGCCCGTGGAACAACGGCAGCGTGAACCCAAACATGGCTTGGAACCGCTTTTGGAGCGTGTGCAGAATCGTCCCGCGTTCGTTCGGCATTTGCTCGAAAATCTGTTTCGACATTTTAGCGGCCGAGGGGAAATACGATCGGATCGGAACGCCACTCACGTCGTTCTCCCCGAACGAGAACACTGGCACTAGGTCCGCCCCATACTGTATCGCAAGCTTTATAAAACCAAGCCTGTTCAGGGGCACATCAGCGTGCCCGTTCCCTTCACACGACTGCTTTTGGATCGCTCACCTCCTCCGGAGCGTCAGGTCCGCCGTGCCGGGGTGCGCACTCAGGCTTTCCGCCGCGCCGCCGACCACGATGCAGATCGCGCTGCCGTTGCCTTCCCGCAGGATGTTCGCGCACGACGCACGCGATACGCTGCACACGCCGAGCGCGAGCAGGATGTCGCGGTACAGGGGCACGCGGAAGTTCGTTCCGAGCGTGAGCAGGTGCGGCCGGATGCCCGGGAACGCCATCGAGAAGCCCGTGGCCTCAGTCGCGAAAGTTGCAAGGGCGCCCCTGGAAAGTATTCCGTCAATATGAGAGCAGTCAGTTATAAGCAAGGCATACATTCCAACGATTCCTGTGAAAATAATAGTATTGAGTAGAATAGAGAGGGCTAGTGAAACGTCGCGAGTACCATGTGGGTGATATCCGAAAACATACGGTCTATCCGCAGGCAAGTCTCGCTCCTTTTAGAACACTCTTCGTGAATATCGCACTCGCGCAGTTCATACGTGGTTGTCTTCTCACCTTTTTCATCCTACACCGCAGTTGCAATTCTCAGCAATGTCTAAAATTGAAGCACCGGCCAGAAAAGGGTACGCACGAAGCAGGGTAGTATTCCACAAAATACGTCCAGAGCCATAGGCTCCGGAACCACTGGCTCGAGCGGCCGCCGTGCTCGGGGCTATTATCGACGAAGTATATCCACACAATATACAAGGCGGCGAGTGGCCACAAAGGCGGGAACGAGCTGCATCAATGTGTTTTATAGTATTCGCATCGGCAGGCGTTGGTAGTCATCGGGGGCTGAAGTACACACCAGAGACAAAGAAATAACGAATATGTGATGGGCATAAGGAGCTCCCAGATGGCGACAACAAGCGTTTGCAGGCGGCGCGCGCGCGGGACAGATGCGGGTACGAAGCTGCTCAACAAGATTAGCACTCATTACCGACTCTTCTCTATTCCCAGCATTTTCAGAACGATAGAGACGTTCGGACCGAAAGCAAAGAATCTCGGAGGAAAATGACGAGGGACGCGAAACGGGGACACGCACTTGACTTTCGGAATGACAGCCCGCGGCGCGCTCGTGCGCACTCTGGCGAAGCTGCGCTAGGCGCTCCTTGAGATTGGACGAGCTTGACACGCTCGGGAGCGACGAAAACGACGACATTAGCCCGGCCGAGCTCGCCTTCCCTTCCGCTCCAACGTTTGCTTCTGTGCTCTCCGACGCGATTTGGTGCTGGCTGGTAGTGCGTTCCGCCTCAGCCATGATAGTCAGGTTTAAGCCGGGGATTGTCGGGCATGCAGTCGGCGACAGTGCTTGATAAGTGCAGAGGGAGGGCAAATACAGACGAGTGACTTATGTATAGAACGGATTGACGTAGTCCTCGCGCCTCATTGCTCGTCGGTTACTCGGTACTAACCGGAACCGTAAATCTCATGAAAATGCAAGAAAAGATAGGAAATCTGAAATTCTTTTATTTGCGACAATACTTTCTAGCCATTGGGGTGCAATAGCAATTAAATAAACCAGAAAGTAGAGCAGACTACCATCGTAACTAGAAACATATGCACATCACGCGTACAAATCATCATCCTGCGCATCCTCGCCGAACGCCGCGTTTCCGCCTGACGGACCCCCAGTTGCTGCCGCTGCTTCGCCTTCGGGGAACTTGAAGGAGGAACCAAACGACCGCGATTGTTGCATGTTCTGCGGAGGGGAGGGCTTTAGCTCAAAGGAATGACAATGATTTAAGAAACGCGTGCTTACCTGGGCGAACATCTCGTAACGGCGGATATCCTGATCCGAAACGGAGCGACGAGCATACTTCATGGCCTCCTCAAAGTGGTCACTGAAGGAGGAAAAGTCAAATTAATGAAAAGGACGAAATGCGAAAAGACAAAACCGTACCGAGTTATCTCAGGCACAGGGTCCGCCTCCTCAATGTCCTCCATATTTTCGTCTCCAGCCTCCTTCTTTTCGCGCGCACGCCTAATGTCCGCGTCAATTGACTCCCGAATGGCCAACTTCGCAGCGCGTTGGCAGATCTCCGTAAGGTCGGCACCAGAGAAACCATGCGTGTTCTTCGCAAGGAAGCCGAGGTCGACGCTCTTGCCGACCGGCGACTTCCTGAGCGCAGCAGTAAGGATGGAAAGACGCCCTGGCTCGTCCGGCAGAGGAATGTAGATAAGCTGGTCAAGGCGGCCAGGACGGAGGAGAGCAGAGTCGATTTGGTCTGGCCTGTTCGTCGCACCAATGATGAACACGTTCTTCTTCGCATTCATACCGTCCATCTCCGTCAGGATCTGATTCAGTACACGATCACCGGCACCTCCACCGTCACCAGAGGCTCCGCTACCGCCACGTGCTTTCGCAATGGAATCCAGCTCGTCGAAGAACATGACACAAGGCGCGGCTGCGCGCGCCTTGTCAAATACATCACGCACGTTCGCCTCAGATTCACCGAACCACATTGTGAGTAATTCAGGACCCTAGAATCCAAGTTTAGAAACAAATCCAGCTCAAAAGTATCAAGTAACGAACCTTGATGGAGATAAAGTTGGCCTGGCACTCATTGGCGATCGCCTTCGCCAACAACGTCTTACCCGTACCCGGCGGTCCATAGAACAAGACACCCTTTGACGGCGACATACCGTATTTGATGAATTTGTCCGGGTGCTCGACAGGGTACTGAACGGTCTCCTGGAGCTCCTGCTTGACCTTGTCGAGACCACCAATATCGTCCCAGTTGACGGTGGGGACCTCCACGACAGTCTCACGGAGGGCCGAAGGATTCGATGTACCAAGCGCAAAGCGGAAGTTCTCCATCGTCACACCGAGCGCGGCGAGGACTTCAGCGTCAATGGTGTCCTCATCGAGATCAATGAGGTCCATCTTCTCGCGGATTTGTTGCATGGCCGCCTCCGAGCACAGCGAAGCGACATCGGAGCCGACATAACCGTGAGTGTCAGCGGCAATCTACGATTGATGGTCAGTGCACGTTCAAAATGACTTGAAGACTTGAATAAAGCTTACCTGCTCCAAGTCAACATCATCCGCCAACTTCATGTTCTTCGTATGAATGCGAAGAATCTCGAGACGTCCGGTCGGGTCAGGAATACCGATGTCAACTTCACGATCGAAGCGACCGAAGCGACGGAGAGCTGGGTCAATCGAATTTGGTCGGTTCGTAGCGGCCATAACAACAACGTTAGATCGAGCCTTCAGACCGTCCATAAGCGTAAGGAGCTGCGAGACAACACGACGCTCGACTTCGCCGTTGGTCTGAAAAACAAGAGATTAAGGTCCGAAAACATTAGATGTATGGACAATCTAATTACCTTTTCGCGCTTCGGGGCAATCGAGTCGATTTCATCAATGAAGATGATCGCGGGCGAGTTCTTCTCAGCCTCCTCAAACGCCTTTCGGAGATTGCTTTCACTTTCGCCAGCCATCTTGCTCATAATCTCCGGACCATTGATCAAGAAAAAGAATGCACCTGTCTCGTTGGCAACCGCGCGCGCCATGAGCGTCTTACCGGTACCAGGAGGACCGTACATGAGGATACCGCGAGGAGGCTTGATACCGATAGACTTAAAGAGTTGTGGATGGCGAAGAGGAAGCTCAACAAGCTCCCGGATCTGCGCCATCTGCTTGCGGCAACCACCAATATCGTCATAACCAACATCGTTGAGGTTGGATTCCTCGTCCTCACGCTTTACGGGGTCACCCTCTGCTCGATACAATTAGCATTTGCTTGTAAAACATGACTGTCTCTGCACTCACCGGTGTGGATGACCGTGTCTTGAGCGACAATGCAGTACTCAGCCGGGTCAGTCTCGATAACTTTGAACTCGACTTCACGCATGCCACCGCGGACTTTGAAAGTGTCGCCCTTGCGCACGGGGCGGTAGGCCTCGAGGAAGTAGGGCTTAAGATACACCTCAAAAATGTTGCCACTAAGGCCCTCGATAGAATCGTCGAAGGGCAGAATGTGCACGCGCTTTCCATACTGAATATCCGGGAGCGCGGAAACGTGACACAGATCGCCCAGCTTGATGCGCAGGTTGTTGCGCGCAACCTTGTTCATTTGGACCTTGCCCTCCTCCACTTGGTCCTCTTCGCCAGCTAAGCAAATAAGCACGGTGTCTCTCCGCTTCTTTCCCCTGTCGACCCAATTAGATCTCCTGACCCGCATATAATTTGTGTTAGAAGCCTACCTAACGAGAACAGTATCGCCACGGAAGAGACCGAGTCTCTCCATGGTCGCAGGGTGCAGTGTGCATACTGCATAGAAATGAGCCTTCGATGACCACTACTAGAGCGCATATGTGCACTCACCCGAGTTATCGTCATTACTCGTGTCGTCGACAAGCAGACGGTTGGGGCTGCGAACGAAGTACTATGTCAGCTGACGCGCTTGTGAATCTTTGAAATGTCCACGTACGATTTCTTTGGCCTAAGGATGGCGGTGGAAGTGTCTTCCGGTCCAGCTTTGGGGGCGGCGCCGCTGGGATCAGCCATGTTGATCGTCTGGGATTCGTGAAGAGAGGAAAGGAAAGAGGTAGTAGTCGAAGTACAGAAGAAGGGTTATGTAGCACTGGTCAAGGACGACGCGCGTCCTTCCAGAGGACGTGACGAAGTCCTTACTCAGTAAGGAAGGCCGGCCCTAAACGCGGTGGCGCGCACGCGCACGCGTCTCTTTCCAGGTCTTTCCAAGATGTTCACAAGCTATGCACAAACGTGATGTTTTGTAGCCCAACTAATTATTGTCGAAGAGTATTCAGGTCTCGACAAGTCGCTCGATCATATCTCCCACTTTCAAAACCAGCTCATCCTGGCCCCACTGCCCAACTACACTCACCCCGAGCGGCCATCCATCACTCCCTGAACCTGCCGGTACAGATAGCGCAGGGAGCCCGGCCAATGAGGCGGGCACCGTAAGAACATCCTGTACATACGCCTCGAGATCGCCAAGTTTATTGATCCCCGAAAGCAGGGGAGCCGTACCCACTGCCGAAGGATGCAAGAGGACGTCAACTACGCCACTGTGGCGTCTCGGGGATACTCGAGCAAGGGGGTTAGGTGATCTGAAGACGCGGTCATAATCCGCCTTGACCAGGTTTCTGACACGTTGGGCTTGAAGAAAGTAATTATCGAATGCACTTCACGAAAGCGTCAGAGTTTCGCCTACATTTCAAACTATGCAAGAACTCACTCAGCTGTTAAAGCGTATGTGCCCAACAACATACGCTTCTGCACTTCACGTCCAAACCCCTTTGAACGTGTGTGAGAGTAAACATTCGAAACCTTCTTCTTGTCCGCATCTGACGGCGGTTTAACGCGTAAACCTGCACAATTCGGTTTGGTATCAATTTATCGCGCATTAAGGTCTATTCAAGTCACCATAATGGATGCCAGAGTATTTTGCCAGATTACTGCTGGCCTCTGCACTTGCAATCACATAGTATGCACTCAAAGCATACGGGGTCGATGACAACGATACTGGCACTACCTTCGCTCCGGCAGACTCAAGACTTTCGACAAGTTTACGCAACGGCTCAATGGCAGACTGGTCGAGCTCCTTTGGAAAATATTCCTAAGTCATCACGTAAATATAGGCATCTAGGCAAAATTAAACCCATGTCACCTGTGGTATCCCAACGACAAGGCCGTCTAACGAATCGCTCAAGCGGAGGAAAGAGGAAGAATTCGACATGTCAGATTTTTTCCGAATATCTTCGCTCGCTGATGTTGGATCCTTTACATCGTGTGCAGACAAGACCTCTTGAATTTAAGCATCAGTTTCCATGTCATAACGAAGCTACGCTGTGCCTACCGAACACAGGCTGTATATCCTTCGACTTTTTCGCCATTATGCCAACACAATCAAGACTATCTGCATACGAGACGACCCCCCACCTGAAATATGTCAATTATCTACTCGACGTACGCCGAATAGTCGCTGCACCAACCTGCTTATCAGTCCATAAGATGGTTTGAGACCAGCCACCCCACAAAACGCTGCAGGAAGCCGCGTCGATCCGCCTGTGTCAGTGGACAGAGCTCTATTATTTTAGCATGTTAATTCGGCTATAGTACATCTTGTCAAAGGGAAATGCTTACGCAAAACAGGATCCCGATGCGACAGCGGCAGCGCTTCCTCCGGAACTCCCGCCCGCAGAGCGTCGTTCTCCGAGTGATGGGGAGCTGAGAGGAGTTGAAAGTGGCTGATAGGGGTTTATGACGGGGCCATGAATGGTATGGGTATTATATGAGCTAGTAGAACCGTGAGTGTAAGAGAGCCCTTTTTTAGTGATACGGATAGCTCACCCCATACCAAACTCATCGCAATTTGTCTTACCCACAAGCCGTGCACCAGCATCGCGTAGCAGACGGACGACCGTCGCGTCATATGGTGACACAAAGTCTGCAGTATGTATTAGTGCATTGACTTCTGCTTGCACCTTTCGGTTTGACCTCACCCTGGAGCATGGCGGACGAGCATGTCGTTTTAAACGACTTTGTACATATGTTGTCCTTCACGGCGATGGGGAGATTTCTCAGTATGCCAGTAGAGCTCGGTGCCTTCGTCGAGCTGGCTACGAATCGATTAGCATTGAGATATAGACAGGTATAGGAGTGCGCACAGTCATCATATGAAACGAACGCGTTGACCCATTCCTCTGGTTGTCGAACCTCAGGTGCAGTCGAATAACTTGGACCTTTAGATGCCCCAGGAATATGTGACGAGTGCACGAACCGTCGTAAACCGCACAGCGTTTTCTGGAGTGGTTTGCTCGTCATGCCAAATCTCGAAGTAAAGTCGGATCGGCAGTGTACATAATTTGTTTGTACCAAAAGCTGACGTCCACCGTTGTAAACAATGCCGAACTTTTTCCAGATCTGAGCAGCTTAAGAATCTAATATCTAACCGCCAGTCTCGCTTGTCGTCATGGCTCAAACGAACAAGGACAGACCTTCGAAGAAGATTAAAGTAGCAGATACACCTCTCAAATCGGCTCTCAAGAAATCAATTACATCAACTTCTGCCAAAGTAGGTCGATCCAAGTCACCCGTATCCGCACCGGCCCAATTCGACTTCAAAACCCAATAAAGCAGGCGAGGACAAACGTCCAGCCTCATCAAAAGTCTGCCAGCAAAAAGGGCAAGGCTGTTGTTCGCGCACTGACGCCAGCGCCGAAGGCAAAATCAAGGACAGACAAGGGAAAGGCAAAATTCAAAGCCGAGCCCAAGCCGATTGCGTACCCTTCGACGTTCAAGGTCGTTTTCGGCACATACGAGAAACTACTGTACGGCCTGGAAGGATCGTTCGTCGACGATGATGGGGCTGCACTCGAGAAGCCGCGCTTAAGACCGGAATTTATCTTCCCCGCACATGTATCGTGCGTTAAGGCCGTCGCGGCCTCACCAGACGGCGGGAAATGGCTCGCAACCGGCAGCACAGACGAAATTGTTAAAGTATGGGATCTTCGACGGCGTAAGGAGATTGGTGGGCTTGTTCAACACGAAGGTACGTCGATGACTTTTTTGTTTCGTTAGACAAACATTAAGCGTGTCTTTTCCTAAAACAAATCAGGCTCGATAACGCACCTCAGCTTCCCGACGCGCTCGCATCTAATCAGTGCATCGGACGATGGGACAATATGTATCTTCCGTGCGCGTGATTGGGCGCTGCTTCGCTCGATGCAGGGACACAAGGGGCGCGTGAACAGCGTCGCAGTGCACCCTTCCGGCAAAGTTGGTCTGAGCGTGGGCAAGGACCGGACATTGAGAATGTGGGATCTCATGCGTGGAAAGGGATCTGCAAGCACAAAGTTAGGGAAAGGTAGAACTCACTCTGGCCGTCGCAATATCTTAGCCTAACTTTTCTAACAGAGGGTGAGCTCGTGCGTTGGTCTAAGAAAGGGGATAAATTTGTCGTCCAGTCAGGAGCTACAATAGACCTTTATTCTACGGTACCTTACGTTCTACACTTCTCTAACTTATCACTGAGATTCTGCTCCCAGGAAATGTCTCTTACACATACGTTCACGCACCCTTCGCGAGTACATGACGTCCACTTCTGTTCTAATATCTCCAGCGAGAGCGAAGATGTATTTCTTCTTGTCGCTGCTGAAGACAAGAAAGTCACGATATACGACACGTCTAGCAAGGACAGCACATCACTCCGAGT
Source organism: Phellopilus nigrolimitatus (assembly GCA_021029095.1). NCBI lineage: Eukaryota > Fungi > Basidiomycota > Agaricomycetes > Hymenochaetales > Hymenochaetaceae > Phellopilus > Phellopilus nigrolimitatus. Next base: position 394,030 of record JAJOHG010000007.1, read on the forward strand.
TATCGCCGAGGTAATTGGGCATCAAAATCGGTGATTTTTTACCTCTCCTTTTTTATCACATCCCGGATTATCGCTAAATATCACATCCCACAGCGTCAAGGCAATCGATACTCTTGCCATCGCCATTCCCTCCTCATCCCCTCGCTCATGGACCACCATTCTCAGTACCGTCTCATCCGATGGCTGGGTACGAATTTTCGATCTCGGCCCGCTCGCCTCGTTAGACAAAGCGGCGTCAAAAGGAGAAATCCAGGCCCTGACAGCGATTGCAGAGTATGACACGAAGGGAAGCCGACTGACATGCTGCGCCTTGGCGGATGGCGAGATAACGCCGGCTGGTGATGTTACGGGTAAACGAAAGCTTGAAGACGAAGATATAGGCAGTGACGAGGGGAGCGAGGAGGGTGAAATGGACGAAGTTCAGGCTCAGGATGGCGTAGATAATATTTCAGATGAGGGCGATGAGGAATCTTAGACCCATGTGGGATGATTATGTGCAAAATGTACTGATACAAAACTGCTACTACATAAAATCTACTGCACGCTTCCTTCCTCTCAAAGGGCCCACCTCCTCGGCTGTACTTCGCTAGTCTTGGACCATCGTCAATAGTAGGTATATGCGTAGAGACGGCCAGATTCTCGGGCGCAGCTTTTTCCACCCACATACTATCGTCATCGTAGTCGTTCGCTTCTGCCCTATCCTCCTTCCTTTTCTTTCTTCTCTTTTCACCAGTCTTTTCTTTGCTACGGTCTTTCGACATGCCTTCATCGCCGCCCTCCTCATCCACCTCAAACGACACCAACGTAGACTTGCCTTTTTTCTTCTTCCGTTCTCTATCCCTGTCCGACCTATCCTTCCCTTTATCCTTCTTCTCCTTCTCCTTCGTCTTCTGCCGTTCGGAGCGGGGAACGAAAGTCGGCTTAAAAGTCGTTATGTCGACCTTGCCCGCCGCGTTGTTGTAATCGACGTGTGCAGCAGGTGGCTGGACTGCCGATGTCGATGGTTCCGAGAATTCTCTCGAAATCTCCGGTTCACCGGCTTTCATATAGTAATAGGACCACCTTCTTTGGTGCCAGCAACTGGTCTCGATTCCTCTTCCTCTTCAGACTCGGCCACATTCTGGGCCTCGTCCACTCCATCAGTCCTCGTCGTCGCTTGCAAAAATCGCCTTGAAGATATCCATCGCGGGACGCTCGTACGTCAGTATATCACGGCCTTGCGTCTCATCATCTCCAAGTCCGATATTCGCTATGTCGCGATCACGCTTCCCCCTCTTCCCTGTACTGGACGAGGTCCCAGGTTCCTCTCCGTCCGTACCTATGTGTGTCGAGCCGGATAAAGCGGTTTCCGTGCCATCCGTCACGGCTAATACACCCCCGCTCTGCCAGTTTCCTGCAGCGGAGGACGCCGAAGTCGAGGACACTGTTGTCGACGGTTCCACAATTGGCTCCTTCACACCAAAGCGCTTGCACAGTAATTTTGCAGGCATCCATGGCTTGACCTCCCGCGTCAAGGGCCCATACATTCCCAAGCGAGCAGCGTTCTCTTTGGGGCTTTCTTCTTTCTCCGCTTCTTTCTCCTTTTCAGCATTTGCCCCGGGTGTCGAAAGGTAAGAACCCTCCTCCACCGGCCGGTGCAAGCCTTCCACCACCTTCGAACCCGTATCCAGCACCGCGGCACGCGTGAATCGCCCAGCCATTGCACCGCTCGCAGGTTTAAAAATTTGCGCACTGCGCACGTAGTCCTGCAGCTCACGTACGAACGTGTCGGCAGTTTGCCCGAGCGCGCGCTTCGAACGGAACAGCTTCCGCGCCAGCAGCCTGTGCCTGCAGGAATGCGGTGTACCGAGCTTGTTTGACGGGATCGGTGGTGAACGGTTGGAATCCCTGCAACGCCATCTTTGCGACCTGAGGGTCGAGCCGCGGGACGGTTGGTTCGATGTCAGGAGCAGATGTGGGTCCTGGCTCTTCTGAAGCCGGCGCACCGGGTTGGATCTTTCCTTCAGCCAGATGCTTCAGACGGTCGCGGTCTTTCGGCGCGAGGTAGTCAAAGACTGAGCGAGGAGCACCGGGCAAGGCGGTTTCTCCAAGTAAATTTCCGCGCTGCGCAAATCAATCGGACGGTTAGCATCTACGAATAGAAAAAGAGGAATAAAGCATTCCAAAAATGCCATCTTACCTGATTAGCGGTCATATTTGCCTGTCGGCCAGCACCCTTAGCATGTGCAGGTGCGTCTTCAGTTCCACTTGCAGCTTTGAAATTCTCCTTGTCTTGTTCCCAGACCCGTCTGGGGTTGGGTTCCCAACCTTTCGGAACCTCCGGCAGAGGAAACCTATTTTCTTCCGTCAATATTTACAAGACAATTAACTGGAAGATCGATCGAAAGACTGACCACTTATCCTCAGTCACAGGATCAGTTACCACAAAGCCCGGTAGACAGGGTGTACCATTGTTGAAATGTGCTCTCTTTCCTGATTCCTGGTTCGACAGCCGCGAAGACTGCAAAGAAGCCTGACTGAAGCAATGAGCGAATAACCACAGTTGAGATCCAACACCTTACCCGCTTGTTATTGGCTGCAGTTTTTTTGCGGGAGCCCATGATGATGCGTTCGTCATCCTCATTCTCGTCGTAAGCAAGTCGGCTACCATGGTCAGCCCCTCTGTCGTACACGTCAAGGTCATCTTCATCTGCATCGTTGAGGGCACCGAGTCCAAAGCCCGCTGCATGAGAATTGAGCATCGAATGCAAGAACTTCATAATGGACTAAGACACGCATACCGCTTATATTTGATCCTTGCTTGGCCGTCTGACCGTGCCCACCAGTTGTCTCAGCAGCAACCATGTTTGTGAGGCCCATTCCGGGATTGTATCCGAGTCCATACGAGTTTTCCTTTCTCTTGAACGATGGTACTTTCGTGTCTCGAGGCGGGTAAAGGTGCTTTTTCGCCTCTTCATGCTCTTCAGCGTCTCGAAGTTCACCCCCAGAGCCCGTTGGCGCGAAAGAAAGCGTATCTTGACGCTTTCGTTGCTCATACGTGACTCTCGGACCAATACCATGTCCTAGACGCCAGCCCATTTTCTTAAGGATTTTTGCTCCGACAGAATCACGAGGGGCGGGCAGGAGAGAAGCTTCCAAGGCACTGACTATCGAGCTGTAGGTGACACGTTAGCTCTTGCATAACTGCAGGTTGAATTAAGACAAACTCTTTCTCGGGCCCTTCAGCATTCCGCCCTCGCTCCCATAAATCTATGTCCATCTCCTCCGTAGTGTTAACCAGTTTCTGATTGTCACGTATCTCCGCGAGGTCCTCTTCATCCATGAAGTCCTCTGGGCGTGCCGCTTTCTTCTTCGCCCTATCTGCTCGCGAGGACGTGAATGCCGCGGGAGCCCATCCTGAGTTTATACAGTCTTAATTCTGTATCTCCGAGTAGTATGAAGCAGTAGAGCTAATGCACCTTCTTTCGAGCCAACGCTGTTGAAGTAGCCGGCGGAGAAGCCTCCAGTGAACGCACCGTGCAAGCGCCTGCGCCCCTTCTCGTCTGTGACCTGGACAAAGACTTATCACTAACATTTATAAAGTACGCAAGCTGTTGCTGTACCTCTTGTTTCCATAGCGGAACGAACTCGCCGGTGTCCTTGGACTTCTCGAGCGGCGGGAGAGGAGTGCCGATCTACAGAGTAGTTTAGCGTAACTGGGCAATAAGTCATGAAAAAGAATAAGACCGACCAAGCAAAAGTTTTCGCTTGCTTTGGAGCTCGCTGTGTCGACGCCCAAACCGTTGAGCTTACGCTTCAGTCTGCTCGTCATTGGATTTCGGTTGTTGTGGGACGCGCTGATCAAGAAACGCGTATTCGGAGACGCGCCATGGGAGATTGCATTTAACTTCAACTTCATTTCTTTCGGCCATGACCTCTTATCTTGACCTTTCTTTCGAACATCTGACAACTGACGAACAACATCAATTTATTAGTGCTTTACGCTACTTGAAGACAGTCCAGGGCTACACGCCTGTAACTGACGATGAACTGTTAAATACTAGTTATTTCAGTTCTTCTGATGTGAGAAACTGGTTTAGGGGTCGAGGTTTCACTTGCGATGTGATCCAAAAGGTACATCTATTGTCGTATTGAGAGGCAGTTATGGTCAATACGACACTCAACCTTTATCGCAGACCTTCGACAGTCTCCGTGTCGGCGATCTAATAAGGAGTGGCCGGTTCTTCGCAATTGCGAGAGCCTTGAAAAACGGCATTATATCCGGATCTGATTTTACGCTCGACTTTCGTTCGGTAGATTTCCCCCATTTCAAGACACTGTACGATTTGCTGTGGGGTAGACGAACCGAGCAACATCGATTCATACAAGATGTCGAAGGATCTGAAGTAATCAACCTCATTGATGGCAAAGAAATGAACCCCCTTCGCCTCGTCTCGAGCAAAGTCGTTGTTCGTGAAGAATACAAGAGCCTGTTAGAACTAATCAAGATCATCTCACTAAAAGCTTTCACTGGCAAAAGCATGTTTCGTATTCGTGGTGGGGTAGTTGTCAGTGGGCAACAGGGTGTTGGTATGAGCATACAACACCCCTAGTCAACGGCAAACTGATTGGCACAATTGTTTTTTTGCCTCAGGCAAGACCACATTTCTATTTGTGGTCCTTATAAACCGACTTCTTAATGCAGAACCAACTCTTTTTCGTGGCTGTAAAGGCAACTATATTGGATTATCTGAACATGGTTGTTTTATTTACCCACCCTCACCGTCTCCAAATAATCTTGCGATTTATCCGAAAGGTGTATGGGTGCTAGCTGATCCGGGTTTCGCAGTCGATGCATTTGGAGCAATCGACGAGCCATTGTATAACTTGAACTTCTTCGTTGTGTATACAACATCGCCAAACGAGGCCAGATTCAAGGAGTGGCACAAACAAACGAATGCGACTACCTTATTCATGGCACCCTGGAGCTGGGATGAAATCGAGAGGATTGCGTGAGTCTCGAACTCTTCCCGTTTTCACCGTAGCTGATCCAAGTCATCTAGTTATATAACGGAAGGGAGCGATTTTTCATACGCCTCCGCTAGGACGGTCTATGATCGCTATAGCATTTCCTTCCGCGATTGTCAGAAGGTTGGTCGAGATCCAACGGAAGTATCGTCAATGGAAAGGAGGCTTGCGAGGGCATTGAGTGTGATCACCATCGATGTCATTCGTAGTCTTACCAACGGAATTGAGAATAGCGACGTGTCGGATGCACTTTCTACGCTGATTCCGAGCAATGGAAGGACGGACTTCACGATTGAACTGGTTACATACTATGTGGCGCAGCGATTGTTTCAGAAATTACAGGATGTGCAACACGTTGCCTTAATCAAAATGTTCAATTCCTTGAACGCCATCCCACAATCCGCCACTCCAGCTGGCTGGCTCTGGGGGAGTTTCTGTCAGCAATTCATAATCTCTAAACCGACCCACACTGTCAAAGACGTTTCAACACCCGATACCGTTACATTCACTCTTCCTGTTTCCAAACATTGTGCTGTAAATTTTCGCTCTTTAGGTCGGGATTTATCGCAAGCCCAGCATTCTGTGTTGGAGGTCGGTGTTTATTTTCCGTCAACACGCTACCAGGCTTCCTTCGATGGCTTTGCAATCACTGACGAGCAAGATGTCATACTTTTCCAATTCACTGCCATGCAAAGGTCGGGACTCGTGTTCAACAAATTCGACGAACTTTCGAATGTGTTTAAGAAAAGCGGCTGTAGCAGATTATTGCCGTGGAACAGCAAGAAAAAGTGGCTGTATGTCTCACTTGTCCCCAATCAAGTTGTCAATTCCGTAAAGAAGGTTTCTGGTGACAAAGGGAAAGGGGGGCGGGAATGGGATAATTATGTTCAGCAGTTTGTGTGCAGTGCCGAATATTCCACGAACTTTAGGCATGTTGGCCGACTATCTAATTCTCGTTCTGTGCTGACCTATGTAACTCTCACAGCACAACGCAACATATCGTCGTCCCGAACGGTAATACGGGGGACCCATCAGAAGAGCCAGACTGGATTGAAGTCTGACGAAGACAAATTTGTACTTGTACCTGTTACTGGCATGGAAAATCGCTGATTTTGTTTCTGACATGTTCAATTTACGATTCGGCCCTACAGTGTTCTCCCCCGCTTTCTTTTACTTCACACGAAATTGATTAGTCCTTGAATTCTCAAAGTTTCAGAAACTCCTTGCTTACAATGTATAGTATTCAACGCCAATTGCAGCAATGACTTCGGCAGATTTTATGTCGAACAAGACACCTCTTTCTTTCTGTCTCAGGGATTATCTAGGTATAGTATGAACAATTGGCCTCCTTTTCGATCATAATCGGAGGCGACGAGGTCTGGCGCATGGAACATAACGTCTTACCCCCTTCCCACTGACATAGAAATGGTGTGCGTTGACTGATGTGCATTGCCTATGTTATGCAAATGACTGGGTCTGACAAAAAATGTATTGGAACCCCTCGTGTGAATTTCGTAGCCACAGAGGCTGACAAATCAAGACGCGTCAAGAGACACGAACGCGACCGTGACGCGACTTGTCCGGCGTCCACTACTATTCATTCTCGAAGCGACACATATTCATCCCCACACGCATCGTCTGGCGTGAATATCAGTGACATGGCTCTCGCTCAGAGAGAAAACATACCGTTTTCGCGGTTAGTCTTTTCGTGCCTACCTTGTCTTCGACTTGCACGGCTGATTCATATTACAGGACACCTATCCAAACAACATCCGAACCCGCATCGAAGAAACGCAAACTTGTTCCATCAGGACCCGCGGGCTCCCAGGGAAAACAAAATGGCTCTTTTGCTGACGTTCTCGAGAAGCTTAAAGAGGAAGCAAAGGAAACAGGAGGTACGAGAATCCAGTTGGACTGACGGTTCGGCACGGCTTCATAAATGTCAATCGTAGAAGCCGAAGGTGGATCAGATAGTTGGTCACGCCCTCCAATTCACCGTATTGACGAGAAAAAGGATTCCATAGGTATGTCGCATAACTTGCCGGCTTCTTTTCATTCTCAATCCGTTCTTCAGTCTTCCAGCAGATTGACGTCGAGCCGTCAACGGATGCAAACGGGGTCTCGTTACGGATGTTTGGCGTCACCCAAGTAAGTATCAAGCTGTTGTATAACCTAGCCACTTGCTGAAGCTACTTCGAAGGACGGCCACAGTGTCCTTGCACATATCTATGACTTCATGCCCTACTTCTACGTTCCGGCCCCTCGAGGCTTCGCAGAAAGTGACTTAGATGCTTTTCACAATGAATTAAACGTGAGCTCTTATGCACGAGCTATAGTCCAGCCACTTAATAATCCATATAATCCATACTCACACAGAGACAATGCGACGGAAGGTCTATCGACCATGTCGAGATTGTCAAGAGGAAGAGTCTTTGGGGTTACAAAGGCGACGACTGGGTACCTTTTATTAAAATCTTCGTGCTACATCCAAAGGCTGTACCGCGAGTTCGAGATAAGTCCATTGAACCTTCAAAAATGATAGCGGCAGCTTATCTTTCTCTGTTATTCACGCCTTTTTGAAAGAGGGGAATGTTCATTCCGGGATCTATTCCACGCTGAAACTCCGACATTCGAGAGTAATCTTCCTTACACATTGCGCTTCATGGTTGACACCAAAGTATGATATCGTTATACACATTCACGAGATTTGCCAGACTGATCTTAATAACTTCAGGTGGTTGGAATGAACTGGATAGAAGTACCAGCGGGAAAGTATAAACTCCTGTCACCTGACAAAAAACGCTCACTGTGTCAACTGGAGTTTAACGTTAGGTATGTGCGGAAATTAGAAATATTCCACTTGGCTCATTGTTTTTTCTTCTCTCTTTTTTTTTAGATGGGACCAATTTATCTCCCATGCTCCCGACGGAGAGTGGTCCAAAGTCGCCCCTTTGCGGATTCTGAGCTTTGATATTGAGTGCGCCGGTCGCAAGGGGATATTCCCTGAAGCCCAGGTTGACCCCGTCATTCAAATTGCAAACATGGTGACTCGTCAAGGTGTGTCTTCTTTGCTGATCCTAGAATTCTTTCATAATATCAATTTTTGACAGGCGAATCCAAGCCATTTATCCGCAACGTGTTCACGCTAAATACATGTTCAAACATTGCTGGTTCTCAAGTTCTCTCGTATGACGAAGAGCTCAAAATGCTCGAAGCTTGGCGAGATTTTGTGGAACAAGTCGACCCAGATGTGGTTATCGGATACAATATATCTGGTTTCGACTTACCGTATCTATTGGATAGGGCAACTGCTATAAAATCGAAGAAATTTATGTACCTTGGGCGACTCAAGGGTGTGTATCAGTTTTACTTTACATGATTGCTTGCAGCTTACTGGACGATGACAAAGGCACGAAGACTATAATTAAGGACACGCACTTTTCGTCTAAAGCATTCGGCCAACGAGATTCTAAGGAGACAGTCATGGAAGGACGATTGCAGCTTGATGTCTTACAGTTCATGCAGCGTGAACACAAGCTGCGTAGTTACACCTTGAATGCTGTGTGCGCGCAGTTCCTTGGAGAGCAAAAGGAAGATGTGCATCATTCTGTCATTACGGAGTTGCAAAATGGCACATCGGAGTCACGTCGTCGTCTTGCTGTGTACTGTTTAAAAGTACGTCAATGAAGGACTTTTTATTCGCTGGCTAACATGGGTACTCTTTGTAAGGATGCCTACTTACCCCAGCGTCTCATGGACAAGCTCATGTGCTTCGTCAACTATATTGAAATGTCACGTGTAACGGGCGTGCCATTCAACTACTTGTTGTCGCGAGGTCAATCGATCAAGGTCTTGTCACAGCTTTTCCGCCGCGCAAATGATGAGGGCTACGTCATCCCTGCAGTGAAGGGAGAGGGTTCCGATGAGCAGTACGAGGGTGCTACGGTCATTGAGCCGAAGAGAGGTTACTACGATGCACCCATAGCAACCTTGGACTTCAGCTCGCTGTATCCTTCAATTATGATGGCGCATAACCTATGTTATACAACACTTCTAGACAAGCATACGATCGAACGCCTCAAGCTCGTCAAGGGAGTGGACTACAACCAGACTCCAAACAATGGCATGTATTGCTTGTCAATGTTGGGCGGCATTAACTCATGAAACGTGCATAGACTTCTTCGCAACAACGAACCTAAGAAAGGGTCTTCTACCTTCCGTTTTAGAGGATCTCATTGGCGCTCGTAAGAGAGCGAAGGCCGATCTCAAAAAGGAGACAGACCCATTTCGTCGAGCTGTCCTAGACGGTCGCCAGCTCGCTCTGAAGGTAGGCATTTATCTAAATCGCCATGCATCAGTGACTGCAACTTCTGTCAGATTTCGGCCAATTCTGTGTACGGGTTTACTGGAGCAACGATCGGAAAATTACCGTGCCTGCCTATTTCTTCAAGTGTGACGGCGTATGGTCGGCAAATGATTGAAAAGACAAAGCAGGTTCGTGTATTTTCTTCGATTACCAGCATACACTCATTGCATAGCAGGAAGTCGAAGCCGAATACTGTATTGCCAACGGTCGAGAGCATAACGCAGAAGTCATCTATGGAGACACAGATTCCGTCATGGTCAAGTTTGGTCCACCGGATCTAGCGACGGTTATGCAAATGGGCAGCGAGGCAGCGGACCTCGTCACCGCGAAGTTTGTCAAGCCGATCAAGCTCGAGTTCGAAAAGGTGTACTTCCCGTATCTTCTCATCAGTAAGAAAAGGTATGCAGGTCTGTACTGGACGAAGACCGAAAAGTACGACAAAATGGACTCAAAGGGTATTGAGGTTTGTGCTTTGTTTCTTCGCACGATTTTGTTTGGACAATAGCTTATATTTCCGCAGACCGTACGCCGAGACAACTGCCGACTCGTATCTACTGTCATCGAGACGTGTTTGCATAAAATGCTCATTGACAGAGATGTACGGGGTGCCGAAGAGTGAGCTAGCATATGTTTTGCATACGTTATGTCTGATGTTCTCGACTGATGGTTTTTGTCTAGCTATACGAAGCAAGTCATTGCTGATCTTCTGCAAAACAAAATCGACATGTCTCAGCTTGTGATTACGAAAGCGTTGTCTAAAACAGGTACATATTTGCATCTTGCAGATTTTACTAGTTTCTTAAATGCTATTTCAGAATACGCTGGAAAGCAAGCGCACGCCGTTCTTGCTGAACGTATGAAAGAGCGTGATGCGGGATCAGCGCCAGCTCTAGGCGATCGTGTGGCGTATGTCGTAATTAAAGGGATGAGAAGTAAGCCGATAGAAAATATTTCGATTGGATTATGGATCTCTACTGAACCTATAATTAGATGCTGCTGCATATGAGAAGTCGGAGGACCCCATCTATGTTCTTGAAAACAACATTCCTATCGACACCAAGTACTATTTGGAAAACCAGCTGTCTAAGCCTTTGCTGCGTATTTTTGAACCCATTCTTGGCGAGAAAGCCAACTCTCTTTGTAAGTCACTTTAATCGCAAAGTAGACGTTCCCTGACAACTATGCATGTAGTATCAGGAGACCATACGCGGACGATTCAGATTGCGACCCCAACTGTTGGCGGAATGATGAAATTCGCAGTAAAACAAGTGACGTGTTTAGGATGTAAGACTCCGCTCAAGGCAAACAACAGTATCAAAAGTGCGTTATTAATTTGCTTGCGGTAAGGCTAATTTATTGAGTACTGTAACTGTGCAGACGGAGTGGTGTGCAATAACTGCCGCCCCCGGTTGGGTGAATTTTACCAAAAGCAGACGACCAGCACGTCCGCGTTGCAAGTGTCTTACTCGCGGCTATGGACTCAGTGCCAGCGGTGCCAGGGATCTCTCCACCAGGACGTCCTCTGCACGAGTAAAGACTGTCCGATATTTTATATGCGCAAAAAATCTCAAAAAGACGTGGAAGATTCGGTTGCGGTGCTCGAGCGATTCGACAATGAGGTGTGGTAAATGCAAATCCATGATTGCTAACGACTCTACTCTCGCTCGATTGATTGTTTATTACCTTGGACGTTTTGTATACTAGACTGCAATACCATAAATTATGTATTCTTTTTTTTATTGTTAGCCGATGGACACTGCTGTGGTCTCAGAGCATCGGACGACGACTGTCTTACCTGCGTAAATAGCAAGTTTTAAATTGGCTATACCGACGACGAAGGCGGGGTTCGGGCCGAAACGCGGAGACGCGACGCGAGCGCGTTTGGTCACGAGTTGACAGTCACTGGATTACCACGCACTCTTAAGATTGCTCTTTCTGCTGCACTCTTTCTGTTTACCAACTTCTTTCAGTATGGGAACTGTCGACATAGAGAAGGCCGTAGAAGCTGCGAAGGAAGTTGTCCGTGAGGCTCACAGCGAAGGAAAACTCCAGTGCGTTCAAGCGCCGTCCTTCATCTGTGGCTTTTCCCGCTCCCACGAGTTCCAAATAAACTGATCAACATATTATGCCCTCACGCTGACTTTAGGCACCTCACGAATCGCATTGTCCGCCAAGAAGTTGAACAGTACCTAGAGCTGGCAAAAGGCGCGCTTGAAGAGAAGAGCCACAAGAAGCGCCTGAACGAGGCGATCACAGCGACTGTTGTATGCACCTCCATATTTTGATTCTGTGTACAGTCTAGTTCAACGAAAATTCTCACTGCCTTATTCTATAACTCTACGATCATTCTATAGGAAGAGGTCCGTGCAAATGTGTCTGGGACGAAGGATCCGGAGCCGAAGAAGGTCGAGCGTCCGGTTCAGATTGAGGATGCGCAAACGAAGCCAAGCTCGTCTGTGAAGAAACGCAAGTCTGAGGGAGAAGAAGCGGATGCTGGGGAAGGAAAGAGGAATAAGCCCAGGTCTAGCGCACCAGAGAAGGCTCCAGTATCCGAAGGGTCGAAGAAAAAAAGGAAGGTGGGCTATAAGTCGAAAGTATGTTCGATCTGTGCGTTCAGTCTTGTCTTTCGACTCAAATTGCACGTTCTTTGTTGCAGGAAACCGTTGAGCTCGATTCTAATGATGAAAACCATCCTATACCAGAGGCGGGTTCCGTGTCAGAGATTGCTGTCACAGCTGTTGATATTGAACTCTCGGACTCCGTTGAGGACATTGAAAAAGAAGCTCTGGGGAGCGATGACGGTGGAGCCAAAATAAGGGAAGCCAAGGAAGTCTCCCGGGATGCGGACGCGAAGTTGAGCTTGTCTGCGAGAAAGAGCAAATCAGAGAGCGAGAAGGGCGAGGCGAAGAAGAGAAAGCCAAGATCTAAACCGACAGAGAAGGTGCCGTCTTCTGAAGGACCAAAGACGGGAAGAGGCGGATACAAGTCAAAGGTGGGTTCAGCTTAAATGCTCAGTTTCATTTTTGAGAGATTAACACGTAAGCCACCTTATACGTCCGCAGGAGACTGTTGAGCTCGACTCCGACAATGAGGAGTTCCCTGAGCCAGAAGTTAAACCTGCAGCTGATACCGTCACCCCAGCCTCGTCTGTTAAAGGGAAAGGAAAACGCCCGGCGAATTCTGAGGATGAGGTATTTCTTAAAGTACTCGTACTAGTGTCACTCGTCAATTTGTGTGAAACATCCTAGAACGACGCTTCAGAAGATCCTACGCCGCCGAAAAAACGCAAGACGGGAGCCTCCGCGGGTTCTGGCTCAAAGAAATCTCGGGCAGCCTCAACCACGAAGAAAACAGATCACGTTTCATCAAAACTTCCTGTGAGCCGGGAAAATTCTCCAGTCAATGATGACGAAGTAAGTTTTTTAAATCCCAGTAAAGATCATATAATATTAACTGCTGTGTTTCGTGACTCACAGAAAAGCGAATCAGAATTATCGGTTTTGCTGGACGGTCCACCTACAAAAAGGAAGAAAGAAGCGTCGAAGGCCAAGAATAAGGTATGGTCTATCACTTCATGATGTTAGTTTACGCCTTATGAACTTGTCACCCTTAAGAAATCAAAGGCAGAACCTAAGGGAAAGAAACGTCGGGAGAAGAAAGGCGCGACAGAGCTCTCACCTGATGAGGAGCAGATAAAGAAGCTGAAGGTACTTGTTAATTTTCCTTTCATCGACTCGATGATAACGGTTTAGCTCATACGGAAAAGAGCCTCATGGTTGCATGTGGTGTACGCAAAATGTGGTCCAAAGAGCTCAAGGACTGTGACACGCCGGCCAAGCAAATAGCGCACTTGCGCGGTCTCTTGACAGAACTGGGTATGAAGGGACGATTCAGCTTGGAGCAGGCTAAAGCGATCAAGGAAAAGCGAGAGCTGGCGCGAGAGATGGGTACGTATCGCGGAACTTTAAATCAGCTGTTCATTGGCCTTATTCTGATCAAACATCACAGAGGACGTACGCGAATTTGCGCAGAAGTATACGGGTGGCCGGCCGAAGCGTTCGGGGGCGGCGCAAGGGAAGCCTGCTGGTAAAGACGAAGAAAGTAATGGTGAAGAGAGCGATATCGAGGATGCAGGAGCTAGCTCCATACGCCAACCAAGGGTGCGTGTAGATAACTTCTACTTGGCTAACAGGTCACTGATATTGATTATATAGAATGCTCGCCAGAGCATTATGGCATTTCTGGGCGATGAAAGCGAATGATTAACCCATCTACGGATTGCAAATTTGAATGTACTCTATTTAGTTTCTCAGCGCCCATGTGATCAGGCCTCTGCTGGCCATACATAATATGTATTTGAGTTTTCTTGTCTGACTGACTTGTCTTGCAAGACCTTGTGAGAACGCGCTCTGTGACGCGTCTTGAACCACGTGATTTCAAATTGAAGCCTAAATGCTTTTGAGTGGTTTGGCGGTAGCATGGCTCTGAGTACCCACCGCACTGCGTCAGGTTCGTACTATACGTTGTATAGACAGCCCAGCCTATCTTATGCTTAGAACTTACTTGAAACAAACAGGCTATCTGCTCCCGTCCATCCACTCGTTCCCGCCATTTTTCACGTACGCAAAATCGATCTAGATCCGCCGACGCCCGGCTGACCGCGCTTCTCCAAGTCAGCAGAAGAATGTGGCCACGCAGGCGACCAGCACCGCGCACTGGACGCGCCTCGTCCTCTCGTACGCGCGCCATCGGCGGCTGTTCTTCCTCCGCGCGGAGGACGCGGAGAAGACCGGCGGGGAGTGGGACGAGGTCCTGCGCAACGAGCGCATAAATCGTGAGTGCTCCGCCGAGACCGCTGGGCTGCCCTCTCCTGTCCTGCTAAATAATGCACTCGCGGCGCAGGTCGCGTGCCCCCGGAGTATCTGCTGTTTCTGCTCGAGGCGCTCGTCGCGAAGAACGCCGCGGCGTACGAGCCCGCGAAGCAGACGCGTGCCGTGCTCCTCTACTGGCGGACGCCCGAGGAGTGGGGCGAGGTGCTGCACGAGTGGGTAAGCCCGGGTTCTCCTCCTCGTCGCCGTCTTTCTGTGTGTCAATCTCTGTCTATACGCTAACCAACAACGCGCGCTCGCGCACGCTGGCTTTTTTTCTTTTCTTCTTTCTGTCTCGTCCGCGTTGCAGGCGACCGCGACCGGCCAGCTCAACACGATCCTCACGTTCTACGAGATCGCGGACCCGCCCGTCGCGTCGCCGCTGTCCGGCGTCCCGGCGGTGCTCCTGCGCCGCGCGGCGGCGTGCCTCGCGCGGACGGCGCGCGCGCAGATCATCGGCGGCGCGGACGGCGAGGGCGTGCGCTTCTTCGCGGGGAGCCCGAGGTGACGGCGCGCGCGGGCGGCGGGCAGGGCGTGTGTGTGCTTGTGTAATGTGGGCGCATGTATTTGTTTTTCTTTCTTTCTTTTGTTGTGCGGCAGCTTGTATTTCTGTACACGTACTTACATGAATAACGATAGATATCGAGTGTGCAATGGACGTCTGGCTGGCATCTCCCGCGCAAAGAGCCCCTTGGTAAATCCCTATTAGGCCTACCGGGTTTAAAGGCAGCAAGGCCGTTCAACGCATATCAGCGTGGCTCGCATTCTTCTTTGGCTTCTTGAAGTGTCCAATCCAGCTTCTTAGAAAGATGGCAAGGCCCGGTGTTATTCTGTACAGCGCGCAAGCTGGCCGGTAGAAGGAACTTGCAGGAGCATGCGGAGCGGGGTGGTCGATATCTAACGTGCCTAAGTAGCAGTTGTTCCTGTCTCGATGCATGGCGCTGCAAGACGATATGCGGGCCTTTCAAGAGAGAGTCAGCTTGTATGCTGTTCCACTACCAAGCGTGGCAGCCTTTGCACTCATAAAAATACCAGATTAGAGTCCCCGCCGGGCTCCGGAAGGTCTTGACAATTTGCACAAAGCCTGAGCTGAGAAGTACTACCGATCAGACTGCTAGGGTCGAAGAGCTGGCAGTTTTTCGAAGAACGTGAGGATCGCAGCATATTTACTTGAGTCGACGCGACGGTTAAGAAGAGAGCGGAGAGGCGCAATATTTTGAGAGCGACGTCTCGAGCCCGGTGGTCTTCAGTGCGACTCAAGGATTGGTCATAGCGAGGGTTTCTTGGGACGCTATCCCAACCAAGGGTCTCCGCGTTTATAGGTACGATATCGGATAGAGTATCGCAGTGCCCCTCCAATTTGTTTGTAAGGATACAGGAGGAGCGGCCTATATGCTATTGGACTTTAATCGAGGGCGTGTAGGGAATATATTAATCTAAAAATGCCGACAAATGTTCGTCAGGCGAAGTCGGCAGTGTATCACTGCAAAGGAGATAAAAGCGCGGAGTAGCGTAAAGTGCTCGTTGGGAGGAAAAGAAGTGGGTTGGGAAGATCTGCATGGAGATGAAGATCGTCGATTGTTTCCCGAGAGTTCTATGAAGAGCTTCCTTTGTGATTGCCTCGACCGCAAACGGAAGCAAATTCAACCTTTGACATGAACATATCGATAAGTCAATAAACGCCAGTCCAAGCACCGTCTGAGAATTTAGGACGTTCGCAGACTGCGCGGTGGAGAACAAGATGAACTTGCGGTGTTTGGTGTGGCATTCGGCCTTCAAGTTGAGGAGCGAGCCCGTGGCCACGTTCTCATGATATCATCCGAGTCGTTATAATTGCAATCGCCACAAACAACGCATTGTCGACACGCGTGATCTCTGGCAAGTGGTCGAACCGATGTTTTTTTGTAGAAAAATAAAACTTGTAAGGACTATGGGCATTTCGAAGCAACACCAGATCACGATACCTGCAGAACCATCATCAGCCGCAGTCCTGGCTTTTCTTCGAACCTTTCCTGTTGCGATCCACCTTTTTTTCCCCTAAATGCCCAGCTCTCGCAAGGGAACGCAGCAGCATTGACAAGTCCATGCACTTTTCGTGCCTTTCAATATATCAATTATGTAGAATTGCAATTGAGGATGAAGTAGAGAAGGAGAAGAATGTCGGAGGTGTATGTATGCTGTTTTATCTAAAATAGGTTCCGCGTCTGTCAGTGTAGGTTGTTGACTCTCTTTCGGAAAGCCCACGTCGGTCGACCGTACCCTCGTCCGCGTCTCCCCTCTGCGGGCTTTCTCAGCCCACTGCTTGCCTAAGGGCTTAGCAGCGCATTTGGTCGTAACATATGCCTTATTTTTCATCTGTACGTGCGGAAGGTAGTGCGGCACCGGCAGACGGGGACAAACGGTCTCCTGACGATGAAGGCGACCTCCTTTCGCCGTTGCCTATGTTCACCAAGCGTGCGCCCATTCCAGAACAGCCGCGAGATTCTTTTGTGTTGTCCAAGCGGAACGATTTTTCTTCATCCTCGTCTCTGCCTTCAACTCCTCTACCGCCTTTGCTTCCGTCGACGCTCCTGGCTGCCGCAGAGAGCTCCCACAGTTCAAAATCGAGGAAGAAGAGAGGCGCGCGCATCCAGCAAGGTCTTCACGTGCACTGGGCACGGTTCCTGAGGAAGATCGGAAGCGGAGACGAGGTGCAGGAGGAGTCCGTCGTAGCCGGTAGTACTACCACAGAGCGGGCCTCAAGCGTTAGGGAACCCCGCCCCGCGGAAGCCGACTTTCAGGAAGAGGAGGACACGTCGGAGGAGAAGGGCGTGGACGAAGTCGTCGTCGACCGCTCGTGGGGACGCATTGGGATAGGGAGCGAGCCGACGACGTATGAGGAGGACACGGACAGGACGGGCGGGGACCGCCATGCGTCCGGGAACGGAGAGACCACGGTCAGCGGCAGCCAGGAGACCCCGTTCGCGCGCCCCGAGGGCTTCTGGAGTCCTGTGCCCCCCGCTGACGGTCGTGCGCTACCGGCTGTGGCCCGCGGCGGTCGGGTTCTTCTCGCCGACGTCCAGGTTTTTTGACGAGAGGGTGGAAAAGCTCTACCGGAAGGAAATTTGGTACAGCAGCAAGGTGCGTGATGTGCGACTCGGTGTTATGTTCTTTCCGGTGCTCATGGGTAGCGAAGCCCCTGGCGCTATGGTCGTCCCTGTTCTTCGTCTTAAACTGGGTTTTGGGATGTGCGCTTGTCCCGAAGCCGTTCACACTGGCAGACAATATCTTCTATTTCGGGGTCAGTGATTTTATCTCGTTAGTCTCAACAATTTCACGCTGAAAGGTGCTCTTGAATAGGTTGCCCCAGTCCTCACACTGCCGATTCCGTTCTTCGTCATTTTCGATTTCCCTCGTTTAAGGCCTAATCTGTACCATACGTTACTAGCTTTTTCGACGTGGTGTTGGTCTATTTTCCAGATCCTCTACATGTGAGTCAATGATTTATTATATACAATTGCTCTGAAGTTGACACTTGGTAGCTTCTTGTGCGGCTTTTACACGGGTGAGGGACGGCAGCTTGCATGTGATGGCGGGCAGTTTTTGAGCTTGTTTTAGTATGTGTCACCTCTTTACCTCCCAATCAGCCTATGCTAACGAAGGTCTCAAAGTTACACATCCGCACTGCAGACGATCGCGCTTTTCGGTCTGAAGCAGAATCGGTTTCCCGCTATGATCGGTGCGGGGGTGTTTCTCGTGATGTGCGCGCATTTGGGTTGAGCCACACTTGATGATACGATGCTGATGGTTTGTGTATGTACAGGTCAGCGTCTATGGTCATACCCCATCAGATTGACTGGATACGAAGTAAGTTTGTGTCATCCTCGCGGGCGTGGAGTCGGCCCGTTCTGAATGCTCGAGTCTAGACGAAATTAACTTCATTATTTTTCAATCGTTCCTGCTCTACATTCATTATATGAAGGAGATGGTTCGTACTTCCGTCGTTGCCTGATTTTTGAATGCGTATCCGACTTTCTGATTTGCACGCCATTTCTGCGACTAGGGCGAGCGCCGGCTATACGTGGTTCGCGACCAGCTGAAGGTGCAGTTCAAGGCAACGCAGAAAGCCCAGATTAACGAGCGCAAGGCCTCAGAATCGAAACGGCGCCTTACATCGTGAGCAGCTATTTTTTGAAGTTCGGGGTCGGGAGAAAACACTAAATATATTATTCGTTCGAATATAAGTTACGTGTTTCATGATAAGTTGTTTTTCTCTCTATCCGTTGGTTTGCAATGCCTGACGCCTATGGCGGTTTTTCTACAAGTCAGAGTTCCGCTTAACACAGCGCGTAAGTGGATGTCTCTTTGTATTTGTCCTGCGAATTACTGACATATTCTGGACTGCAAGTTATCGCTGTTCAGAACATGAAGGCTATGAATAGTTATTGCAAAGATCAGGAAATTGAATTTCAGGCGCTGTCAAGCAGCTTGATTATGATGTCTAAAGGTACGTCTTACTAGCATTTGCCACGAGCTGACATTGATAATTGCGTTTCAAATAAAGTGCTTAATGATGTTCTTGACTTGTGAGCCACAATAAAACGTATATGAATATGTTATAAAGGCAAGCAACTGAATGTTTTGATCAGCAATCGTATGGATAGCGGACGATTGGAGTCGGTTGCGATGGTACGTTTTTATTTTGGAATTTAATTATGAGATCTGATTATTTTTGGCAGCCTTATTCTTTTCATGAGACCATGAGAGGGCTACTCGTGCCGCTCGAGTTAGCGACGAAGGCGCGAAATCTGCAGCTTGTCGAAGAGCTGGACGAGTCTATCGACATCGTACGTGCCTGACCTATGTTTGCTCTGGTTCTCTAGGGGCTCATTTCCTCGTACAGGCAGCTCGGCGCGCCGCAGTGGGAAAGCCTGAGCGCGCAGAACAGGCTGGACGTGCAGGACGGCGGCGCCACGTTCGAGAAGCACTGGGAGGCGCGGCCGGACGAGTACGGCGTCGTCGTCGGCGACGAGATGCGCCTGCGGCAGATCGTCACGAACCTCACGAGCAACGCGTGCAAGTTCACCCCGGCCGGCGGGACGCTCACGGTGCGCACGCGGCTCGTCGTGCCCGCCGCGCCCGAGCGGCTCGCGGCGCGCGCGAAGGACGCGTCGGCGCGGAGGGCGCTCGAGAACGGCGACCTTGAGAGCGGGGAGTGCGCGGGGCTCTCGGCGCGCTCGCTTGACCAGCACAATGCGGCGCAACGGAAGGGCGCGGCGCTGGACAGGATTGTCGTGCGGATTGAGGTCTCGGATACTGGGTATGGGATCAGGGCGAGGGATATGGAGAAGGGGAAGCTGTTTTGTGAGTCGGTTTGAGAGGTGGTTGTCTGATAGATAGCCTGATCTGACCCTTTTTTTTGCTTTTCTGTTTAAAGCGGCTTTCAACCAGACTGAACAGGGTCGTCTGCAGGGTGCGCTTTTGGCTTGCGTGGAGCTGCTAGAATTTAACGCTGACCGCTTTCTTTCCCTTTTTGTTGAATAAAATTATAGGTGGGAAGGGTACTGGGCTTGGATTAGCTCTCGTTCGCCAAATTGTTTCATTGAGTGGCGGTAGGCTTGGCATCCAGTCTAAGGTGGGAGTTGGGTCAACAGTTCTGGGTTGAGCTTCGTACGCTTCTTGTCCTTCTGAAAGACGGTAGAGTGAATACTCATGTATGTGTATGTTTATGCAGCCCTGGGCGTTGGCAGAAAGCTGTTTCTGGAACTGGCAGCACGGCCTCTGAGCACGATGGCTCGTCGACTCTCTTGAGTCGTAAGACATCTGCGACGCGCGTGCAGGTGAAACAGATAACTGCGCCCCAGTTACTTAGGGGGCCAGGGTCGACGGCTCAAAACTCGGACGCGTCAGTGTCGGAGACGGTTGTGGGTGGAAGCTCCCGGAGTTCGTACACGCATGCGTCGCGGACTTCGTCGGCCTTGAAGGGCATCATGGAGCAAGGTACATTTTCTTGTTGCGGAAACCAATTGAACTATATTCATTTATCAATCGTTGTGCGCAGGAGGCGCCGTGGAGCTGTCGCCCGCAGGTCTTGCAGTCGGCGGGCGAATACCGACGCGCACCATCGGCGACCCTTCAACCGGCACAGACACCAGCGCGTACGGCCCTCCGTCTCCGCAAGAAAGCGACCCCCAGCCAGTAGGAAATGGCAGTCCATCCTCTCCCAGTCCTTTCGGGCGCCCATCTTTTGTGGAGCTGCCGAAACGCCCGACCTTTAACTCATCGGGTGGGTCTGCGAGCACGGAAAGCAGCGGCGGCAAGAGCGCATCGCCGCGCGCGGACGCGTCCGATTCTCCGATCCGCGTGTTGGTCGTTGACGACGATCAGCTCACGCGCAGGCTGATGAAGCGCATGCTGCAGCGCCTCGGATGCACGGTGTCGACCGCAGAGAACGGGCAGATCGCGTACGACCTGCTCACGGGCGAGGGCCGCACCCCGCTGTCGGAGACTGCTGAAGGCCCGCAGTCGCCGCTCGTGTCTGGCACGCCCCCGGCGCTGGAGTCGGCTGGCCAGCGTGATTATGACGGACCGCGGTACGAGGTGGTCTTCCTGGACAACCAGATGCCGGTGCTCTCTGGGCTCGACCTCGTTGCAAAACTGCGTCAACTCGGGCGGACGGACTTCATCGTTGGCGTCACAGGTGCGTGCACAACATACTGAAGTTCAGGACGCTGGTACTCACGTTGTGGTAGGGAACGCGCTGCTGTCGGATCAAGAGGAGTATCAAGAAGCCGGTGTTGATTAGTATGTGCTCTGTCGTGGCTGTCGGTTTGCGTCGACTGATGAGCATTTTTTGGCTTTAGCGTTATCACGAAGCCCGTCTTTGAGGTCAGCCTCAAAGGCATGTTGGGAATCGCCGCCGAACGGCGCAAAAATGGTGCAGCACCGCGGCCAAGCTCACCTGTCTTATAGCATCTTTCTTCATTTACAAGCGGCTCTTCTTCCCTCTGCTTGCCCGCCTTATAGCGTCTTTCTTCGTTCTGCACTCCGCTCGATCTTTGCTCTCGATCTTCTCTGTGACTCCGCTATCGTTGGGCCTTGGTGTTTCTAGTGGCTCTCACTTCGGACTTACCTACATCATCCAGTATTCGCATTCTTAATCTGTCGCATTTGTGTCGTTTTCTATGCATCGCAATCGTAGCTACTGTACTTTATATCTTTCCTTTATGTCGTGTACCGCATATCTCGTTCTCAATGATAGACCTTTTTGCTTGATTTTTCGCGTCTTAGTCCGTGTTAGCGTAACAAGGGTGCTAAAGTAGAGTGTACGTGTATCACGTAAGCAACTGAGTTCGATGTAGGAGCCTCACGGTTGCAGCCACACAACCCTTCCCCCACCTCCACTATGTCTGAACGCGAACCCGCAGCCCCTGCGACCGCTTCAACCGAAAATGAACTCAAGCCAAGAGACTCCCCTACCACCCCACCAAGCCCCGAGGACGCCGACAGCAATGGTAAGTATGCGTATCACAGTGATATACGGACTGTTATCGACTCGGACCACGCGTTTCGCAGACCTCAAGAGCTCCCGAAAGCGCGAACGCGAGGTCTCGCTCGAGCCAGCGACCCCGAAGGTGTGTGCTGCGCGTGCCTGTGATGCTGTAACCACGCGCCGACGACTCACTGTGTCTGTGTGCCTCTTTCAGGCGGACGAGCCGGCCTCGGGGGAAGCCACGGAGCGGAAGACGCCCGCGCCGAAGAAGAACCGCGTGAAGCTGGACCCGACGAAGGAGGAGGACGAGACGCCGCCGCCCTCGCCGATGACGAAATCGATGGAGCTGGCGACCTCGCCCCCGCACGAGTCGAAGGTCCGCCAGATCAGCAGGAAGGTCCGTGGGCTGAAGTGGGATGACAAGGCCGCACCTGAGCTTTCCCAGGATACTAACGAGGCGGCCGACGCGCACGCGAACGCGGACGCTGGTGGCGCGCTCGAGGCGGCCGCCGAGATATCGCGGACGGACCAGGCCGCTCAGCGCAGCGCAGAACCAGGACCCGATCGTCGTAGAAGCTTTCCAGGCGGCTGGGGACACGTCCACTGATTCGCAGAAGAATGATGTGGCTCCGCCCGCCGATGATTCTCTTGCTGCGGCGGCGAATATGGAATCTGACTCGGACGATCAAGAGAAACGGCTGAAGCGCAAGCTGGGTGATCGCCTCCCGAGTGCTAGCGTTGAGGAGGCACCAGCTAAGGCGGGCGTCGAAGCGTCGAAGCGTGCTCGCGACGATGCAGAGGATGATGACAATCCTCGCGATAAGAAAAGGCCTACACCCCCACCTGAGGAGCGCGAGGACAAAGACGCTGCTAATGCGACAGAAGGGAAAGCTACCGTAGCGTCTGAGCCTATTGCGCCGCAACCCAAATTTGTGAGCGTTCTTACATTGCATGTCTTGAACGGAATCTTATCATTTGCGATGTTTCACAGAATGGTTTCTTAGCTTACGCAGCGTCCTCATCACCATTTACTACAGCAAAAGGCCCCTCTATATTTGGGTCTAAGCCGACACCATCTCCCACCCCACTCGCTGGAACAAGCAATGGTGCAGCATCTAGTCTTTCATCCTCTTTCGGAAACAAGGCGTCGTCACCGTTCGCAATCCCCAATCCAAACAGGCCCGGTTCAGCTTCAACCTCTGCCTTTGCATCCTCGAGTGCATTTTCGTCATCGGGCAGTTCCAACCCTCCTAACAACCTCTCCACCTCTCCCACCGGCACGAAGCGCTCAGGTTTTGAAGCATTTGCGTCTGCTTCTTCTCCTTTCGCAGCTGTCGCTCGAGCCAAGTCACCCACAGCCGGCTTCGGGCTGGCTCGCAGCAAGAGTCCGACGCGCCGTGGTTCCGCAAGTTCTGCCAACGCATTCAAATCATACGTCGGCTCTGGATCGCAGAGCTTTGCAGCGCCCTCCCCACCCGTCAAAAAGCAGAGGCAGGATTCGAACGAGGAGGGCGAGAATGGCGCGAAGACCGGTGCGGGAACTACTCGAAACCATAACGTCCTGAATGGCACCAGCCCAGAAGGGAGCGAAGAAGAAGGCGAGAAGACAGGGACGTTCGGCGACCGTCTGAGAAATACTGTTGAAGATCAGGGGGGTAGTGACGAAGACGAAAAGGTTGTTGTTACTGAACAAGAAGGTAACGTTATTTTGTTCCCGTCTGGAGAACCGTTCTTGAATTTTCTTCCGTAGTTCAAACAGGAGAAGAGGAAGAGGATACTCTCTTCCAAGTACGCGGAAAACTTTACGCCTTGTCTGACCAGAATGCGTGGAAGGAACGCGGGACTGGCTTGCTCAAGCTCAACGTGCGCAAGTCAGATGGTGAGGGAGCGCGTTTAGGTGGGCAATCCCAAAAATTCTCAGTTCTTCCATGATCTCATTGTTCTGTATGCAGTCATGCGGAAAGAAGCTGTCTACGCGCTCCTGCTCAATGTCACACTATTCAAAGGCATGCGATGTACTCTCGCGCAAGATCCACGATACGTACGATTCAGCTGTATCGAGAGTGGTGCGACGGTGCACTACAATTTACGAGTGAGCATAAGCACTCGGTTAGGAGGTTCCTGGAGCTGACGACTTTCCAGCTCTCGAACGCAAAGGTCGCGGTTGAGCTCATAGAGGAGATCAATGCGAACATCCCAGGAGACGAGCCTGACGAAGCAGTCTAACCCAGCGATATTCTGACACCATTCTGACACCGTCAATATTCTTTCGTCTCGCGCTTTGCTCGATGGAAAAAACAAGTCATCTTTGAGCACTCGCTTCCCGCCTGTCACGCTGGATTGTCGCGTCGCTATGTATACTGCTCACTACATTTTCTAATTATCTTGTTTTTCTCGGGCTGTGTAATTCTTTAATCAAATGCATGCACTGGAGTACCGTTCCGAACCGGACGAATTGAACGCGTGACGTAATATTGGCCCGACATTGCTAATCTGAAACAAGTTGCTGAGTTGCTCCCAACTCTCTCGTACATGTCCATTGACATGCAACGAAAAAGCATCATGCCCTTTGAGAGTCCCGATGTCCCAGTCATACACCGGCTTTCTCATGAACTGAGATCTCTCGACGAATATCTACTCCCAGGAGGAATAGCCAGAGGGTAAGTTTGGATAATAAATGCTGTAAATCATTAGGTATCTCATTTTGTACCGGAAAATCAGGCGGAGTAACGACATGGCCGTCGCACTCTTCAATGACAGCTCAAAGATCGCGCAGGATGGAATTCCTCTTACCGTAGGCCGCCTCAGAAGGTTACAAAATGATTTACGGAGCTTCTCGCTATTAGTTGACTGCCGGATTGCCTGCCTTAAAGATGCGCACCAGTCGCTGTTTGCTGGAGTCGCAACCCTCCCGAACGAAATATTAGGGCATATCTTCCTCGCAGGATGCACACCGGATGCGTATGGCGCTTTTTTTGTGCTCGCCGTCTCGCACGTCTGTCGGAAGTTCCGCGCCATTGCTCTCAGGATGCCATCCCTGTGGACAATCCTCACGAACTCACAGACAGAGGAGCAGCTCGCTATGTTCCTGGAGCGTTCGAAGTCCTTGGACCTTACAATTTCCATCAACGACGATCCACTTCGGAGGTTCGCTGAACCTGGAAGGTTGTCGCTGTTTGACTTCCGCAATCTCGTCAGAAGGTATTCCGATAGACTGGCGGAATTCAGATATGTCTCCAGTCACAATTACGAAGAAGAGCCGGATGAAGAATGCGAGGACGGCGAAGTAGAAATCATTGGCTATGCCCTTGTAGGCCAGGGGTTCTCTCGCCTAAAATCCGTCCACATCATCACTGAAAGAACGTTCCTCCGGGTACCGACTATCGTGTCCCTTGAGAATTGGACTGATTACCTGTTCCATCTCTCCTGGCGTGCGCCAGCTCTGACGTATTTCCGTGGCGTCAACGTGCTGCCACCATATATATATACAGACGCTCTAACCAGTTGCTCCCTCACTTTCGTAGAGAAAGTCATCCCATGCCTTACCGACACGCTCGAGAACCTGGAGAACCTGGAGAAGTTATCCTTGGAACTGCAAAGCGTCCAGGCGTCTGATTTTGAACTCAGAGAAGTCTGTCTTCCCAGCCTCCAGGCTTTTGCTCTTATCGCAGGAAAGGGTACCTCCTTCTCCGTGCTTCAGCAAACTACATCCATGTTGGAACTCCCGTCTTTAGAGGAGCTTTCACTCACCATAAAGCTGGAATTTACGAGGAAAAACATCATAGAAGCTCTTACGAAAGCACACGTCTTCCCAAAGCATCGAAGTTTCCCGAACTACGTGGACTCCATTTGAGGATTTTCAGGTCCAAACACAACCGGACCCTCGAAAAATGGAAGGGGTTGGAAAAGATATTTGCGCTTTACCCGCAGATTCACTCCCTGCATATTGAAGCTCCCGAATTGGAGGCGGATTCTCTCGCAAAGCTCGATATCCCTCCCGCACTCCGTAGCCTGACTCTAGAGCACTGCCACAGCATCGACGCAGCTTCTTTAGGCCGCATCGTCGAGAAATTGCGATCTCAAGTGGGCTGGGCACATTTTCGGCAGCTACGGTGCATGTTTTGCAACTCTCTAGCAGAAAGCAATTTGCAAAGGATTCGGATGCTAATAGGAAATAATTTGGTGTGCTTCTGACGGGGTTTCTTTCTTCTTGTACGATCGCTTTCGAATGAATATTCTGAGTCTTGATTTCCGGTTGTCCCCGCCTTTATGCTATCATATTCTCCGAGCGCCATTCACCGGCGAGTTTACGCGTATGCTGAACATTCTTATTATTACATGTATCCTTCTGCAAAGGTCTATTTCCCCTCGTTTTACTTTATTCACGTCCTGGCAGAACACCTTCACCCCTCGTGACGGACAAAAAAATAAGTGAGCAATCATGTATTTTGCAGACTAAACAAATTACAAGTAAATGGCAATATTAATAATACGCATTCTGAATTTACTACCGCGCACCCAGTGTTTTGAAACGTGCTTCAGCTGCGCGAGCCCTCCTTTCCCTCTCGATACGCGCTCGCATTTCAGGAGTCAGACCTGCAAGGCCTTCACCTGCCGTCGGCGCACCACCAAGCTTCTGCGGGCCTGACTTCCTGCTATCGTTCGTCTTTGGAGGGACAAATATTTCTACAGATGGCTTGTCAGCAGGCTCCGGCTCCTCCTGCTCGCGTTCTCTCGCCTCGCGCTCGCGGATCTTATCCTTCAGCCCCTTTCGCCTCTCTTTCTTCCGGCTGTCACGTTCCGCCTCCTTTTCTGCGCTCAACGCGCTCGGGATATGCCCCGCGCCGAGCCAGTCCCAATCGCCCGGCCGCGCGGCTGCGCTTCTCCGAAAGACATCGCGCACGGCGCGCGAGCCGGCAAGATCGTATGCGGTTCGGTTCGTGACAGGCACGCCTGATGATAAGCCCTCCGGCGAGCCTGGTCGAGAGTCGGACGTCTCTGTATCGCGCGGCAGACCCGACGGGGTAGGGATGGTAGGATCCGCATGCAGTTCGTCCAATAGCCAGGTGGTCACTTCGGCTTGTCCAGAGCTCGATGCGAGCTGAAGGAGTGTGCCGACTCTTTCTCCTGTCCATTCTGGAATCGTAATATCGACACCGCCAAGGCTGACCCCTTCGCGCTCCCAGAACGCTTTTGCGACCTCCAGGCGTCCTTTCTTAATCATACCCAAGAACCGCATCCACTTGTCTCGAAGTAATTCTTCTTCTTTTGTTAGCTTTGGTACCTTCTTTTCCGCCGGCTTAGATTCTAGGACCGGGGCTTGTGGTTGTGGTCTCGGCTTCGGGAGTGATGCAAGGAAGGCCTCGTCTTGCGCTTGCAATTCTTCTTCTGTGAAGTGCGTTACTTTGACCGTAGTGAGCTCCAGCAGACAGCGGGAAAGCTCTGACTGGGTCTACAAAATGATATATAAAATATCCACGAGAAAGGGTAAACCAAGAGACTGACTGGTCTGCGTGTGGGAAAGGGAAAGGTGCGCAGTCGCTCGTCGCCTAGTTCCAAATGTTAGTTTATTATTATTCTTTCAAAATTAAACTTACCCTTCGAGATTATTGCTTCATCGTAGTCTAAGAATATACGCCTATTTGCACTGCTGGCACGCAGCCAAATTCTTTCGCTGGCCGATATATCTTCTGACCACTCCTCGATGAGATTTCGGATGTCCTAAACGAAAAAAGACGTCAGAAGTCAAAATCTATATGAACTATCTTCAAACATTCTCACATCCCGCAACGCTTGTTCACCATACCGACGAAGTTGGGCACCTGCACTCTTCGCGTTCCCCTTCGCGTTGTCGTTCACTGATTGAGAACCACCCTGTTTCCTACGTGCTAGAAGCCAAAATTAATGAAAATGTTTGGTTTACGGTGATCCTTGCGTACTAGTATAACGGTGGAATGTTTTGTGGCGTAGTATCTCCAGCTCTGGAACGGGTTTCTTCTGCTTCCCTTTCTGCGGAGCAGAGTCGGCATCTCTTGTTCGTGAGACGCGCGCGACCAGCCCTGCGAAATGACCGCCGGCGACCATGAACATCGTCCACTTCCGACCTTCGGCTACCGGAGCTTGCATCGACTTCAACTCGGAGAGATATAAATTTTGCTGCAACCTTTGCGGAAACGTCGCTCTGTAAATTCCTATTTGTGTGGCGGGGGGTGCATGAAACCAGGTCACCGCTGTAAGAGGCATATTTGCGATTGCCGTAGGAGAGGGCGAGCGCGACTTCAAGCGGGTTTTGGCGAAAAGATTTCGAACAGTATCTGACTCGGAGCTGTCACCTTCATCGGAAGACGATGCTGATCCAGAGAGCGAGTCTTCGAGGCCTTCATGGGAAACACGTCAGCACATAGCGCTGTTTGGCCGAACTAGTTCTGCATACCCTCTACTAAGATAGCGAACTCGGCCTCAGAAACCACCTTCCCATTCCCTAGTCTAGCCTTGACATTGTAACGATGCCAATCGGATCGAAAATGAGATCTCTGCTCGTCTACGTCTGTGAAAACAGCACCGAGACATATGTTGCAAGATCTGGCTCCTGTGGTCGACTGAGCTGCTTCTGCGGCCAATGGTTTCCCAGATCTTGGCTCCGGGGAAAGGGCTCTATCTTGAGACAGCAGGTTTCGAGGAGTCAATGTATCGAGCAGCTCTGGAGGCAAAGAAAAGAGATGGAGACTTGTTGTATTACGAGACATAGCAAGTCCTCAGCAGATGAGTTCGTGATGAAACAGAAGCGCTTGAGGCTTTTGAGCTTTGGGGGCTTTTGAATAGCGTCAAGGCGCAGAAGCCTTCTAATCGTCAGTTTGCCAGTCAGTCGAAGGTATTAGAATGCTGTGTTATATCCAGATACACTTTGACTCAGAAAAAGACGTCGAGTCAAACCGCGGAGACACGCTTGCCCGCACGTGGCTATATGCGCCTTTTCGCGTTTCGGCAACCGATCGACATCGGTGCGCAGCAACGGTTCTCTCTCTGAACTGCAACCATGGTTTCCTCTGACTTTGCGGACCGCAAGCACAAGAAACTGGTCCTCTTCGATGTCGATGACACGC
The DNA here is from genome assembly GCA_021029095.1 of Phellopilus nigrolimitatus. Lineage (NCBI taxonomy): Eukaryota > Fungi > Basidiomycota > Agaricomycetes > Hymenochaetales > Hymenochaetaceae > Phellopilus > Phellopilus nigrolimitatus. The sequence continues at coordinate 422,845 of JAJOHG010000007.1, forward strand.
TTTCTCCACCCAGACGCGTCCGTGGTCTTCACCCAGCAGCCATAGCGCGTGCGCTGATCTACGCATACTACTAGCACGCGTCCCCAGATATAATCAAAATGTTGCGCGACCTTCGCAAGGAGATTGTGACTGGTTTTGTGGGCGGCTCCAATCTTTCAAAGATTCAGGAGCAGCTTGGAGTGACAGGAAACAATGGTGCCCCCTTCTACGTATTTTGTTCAAATATAGATGATTTACTGTTTGGGATTGGTATCGGTTTAGTTGTCAATGACTTCGACTTTGCGTTCGCTGAGAATGGCCTGACTGCGTATAGACTAGGGAAGCAGCTTGCATCACAGTCCTTCATCAATTTCCTCGGCGACGACAAGTACAAGAAATTGGTCAACTTTATTCTTCACTATATCGCCGACATGGACATTCCGATCAAACGGTAAGGACAAGCGTGCATCGTATATGCAACTTATGGATGGACACAGCCCATCGCTAGAGGTACATTCGTCGAGTTCCGTAACGGCATGATAAATGTCAGCCCCATTGGACGAAATGCGAGGTTCGTTCTTCAACACGTTCCTTGATTGAAATGTCAACTTTTATCAGCGTCGAGGAGCGGAACCAATTCGTAAAATATGACAAAGTCTGTTTTCACTATCTATTTTTGGTGTCTGCATTGACCACCTTTTGACAGGAGCGTAAACTTCGCTCTGCGTTTGTGGACGTCCTCCGAGAAAAGTTTGCGGACTATGACCTCACATATTCCATTGGCGGCCAGATTTCCTTCGATGTTTTCCCTCGCGGCTGGGATAAGACGTACTGCCTGGAGCATGTGCGTAGCGAGGGATTTGAAGAAATCCATTTCTTCGGAGACAAGACGTACAAGGTATGCTTCAGCTTCACCTACTTATTCTTATTCCAACTCCTTTGCCTCAATTCAGGGTGGGAATGATTATGAGATCTTTACGGACTCGAGGACAATCGGCCACTCTGTTACTGGTCCGGATGACACTGCTCGTAAAGTCAAAGAGCTCTTTCTTCAAGGCAAAGACTAGTGCAAAGACTAGTGTCGGTTATTTCATCGCATTGTTGGACCCTCTCCTCGGTTTCTGGGTATCGGGAGCTAATCTTACACGATTTCATCAAGCACTGGGATGATTATCTGCGGACATTTAGTAGTTTCAATCGGAAGTGCCGTACCTTGAGATCCTACTGTATTAGAAGTTTGGATGTACAAGTCTACAGTTATTCAAGATAGGTGTTGGCTAAGGGTGTGATTTCGCATGTGCAAGTCGGTATGATTTTTGACACTGCCAACTTCTATACATGTAAAACTAGACCGACCATGCGGCTGAGTTCGGTTCTGTGAGCAAGTTGTATGCAACACATCAGTGTGGCTGTCTGTGGTTATTTGTGCACATAATCGATCTGCTATGAGCTATGTAACTTTATATCCTGACAGAATATGTTGTAAGTGAATGACTTTGACCAGAGACCAGGTTTTTTCTTGTTCAGAAACTGGAGAGAAAATGTGACTATAAATATTTTGGTCTCACCGGGAGTCGAAGAAGCACCTGATACCTGCTTTCCATATCAAGTTAGAGAACCTTATTCTGGTACTGTATAGTACCAACCTTTATCGGCGAAGAATTATTATCGCCATTACTTTTGAACTCCTCAAGACTGCTGCACACGCACGCCGACAGCCCGACGCCCGACACGTTCTCTTGACAAAATCGAGATGGCCCCCTCTAAGAAGTCCAAGTCTTCCAAGTCCACCGAGTCTATCTCATCTCGTCTTGCGCTCGTCGTGAAGTCGGGCAAATACTCGCTCGGCTACAAGTCTGCGCTGAAGCAAATGCGCTCGGGCAAGGGTGAGTCCTCGCTTGACTCGTCTCTGGGGACTGGAGCGTGAGGCTGAGAAGGTCCCCTCGCTGACTCGTCTTGGTACACTAGCCAAACTTGTCCTCATCTCTGGCAACTGCCCGCCGCTCCGCAAGTCTGAGCTCGAGTACTACGCCATGCTCTCAAAAACGACCGTGCACCACTTCGCCGGCTCAAACGTCGCGCTCGGCACTGCTGCCGGCAAGCTTTTCCGTGTTGGGTATGTTTACAACATTTGCTACATGAAGCCCAGGGGCAATTCTGATGCGACCTACTAGTGTCATGACCATTTCCGACCAGGGCGACAGCGACCTCCTCACCATTGCTGAGGGGAACAGCGCATGAGCACGCGTATCCATGTTTATATGATTGTGACTTGGCTATGCCGTATGTCTGTTCCTAATACATGGGTTTTGTTTTCTGGGATACCATTCTGCCCAAACTGTAAAGGCGTTAGCGTCTGTGCATCTGTACCAGTCTTGCAATCTTGCCATTCTATGCACTCTCCATTGCTATCCAGTTGTCTCAAATGGCCGCAGACTTCCCGTTATCGACATCAGAACTCTTTACATACGTTTTCGACGAAACGGTGCAAGCTTATCCGGGTGACCGCGGAAATTCAACATCGGAATGGATGACGTCGAATATGCTCTAGCACTGTTGCAGGGCAGGTCGTGCAATAGCCCCATGTTTTACAGCCCGTCCGGATTCCATCCAGAACCCCTGTGCGTTGAACAGTTTCCTGTGTTCGCAATAAATAGATCGAAGGGCTGTGGGTTAATATCTGAATTAAGCACTTTGACGTAGACGGTAGAGGCGGGAGCTAAGACCCCGAGAACAGTCTGTGATATAGCTTGAGTTGTAACTCTGAGGCTTACAAGAAACAAATTTGTAGAAAGTGAAAATATGGTTTCATTAAAAAGGTCAACGAAGTCCAAATATTTGAGAGACTGTCGAAGTACACTAGGAGACTCGGAACTCTTTATTTACTATATTTGGTAACTGAGGATGTAGTATGGCTCGGCTTCGCGTCTTCGCTTCTTGCGTCGTTCAACGCGTTCGTCAAAGTACTCAGACAGCTATAGCTAGTCTATAATCATGACCTCTCTCGCCGATGCTTTCTTGGACCCTCAGCTTGAAGCTCATGCTAACGGGATGATGCCCGGCGCTGACCCTTTCGTCGAAGATGTGAAACCCGAACTGAAAGTTGAAATACCTGGCCAAGAGGAAGAGATGGAGGACCTTTTTGGTGACGAAGACGCCGACCTTGCAAAGAAAGAAAGGTAGGTCTTCAGACTGTGAAGAGACCTATACGTGCTCAACAAAATCTTGCACAGGTTCTCGTCTCCGACTGCGAGTGCGCAACGCGATGGTTCAGAAGCATTATCCGCGGCCGAGCTCAAACATAGGAAGGAGCTGGAGTATGAGGAGGATGATGGCCAGGATGAGAATGTGGTAGAGCTGAAGCACGCCGTATTATCAATACCGAACATACCGATGCCAAAAAGTTCAGACGGAAACGTGAGTTGTTTATTCCAGCTGTGAACGAGCAGAGCTCATTTCCCTTCTTCTCTTTCGCCTTTTCTCTTAGAACTGGGTCATCAAAATGCCCAACTTTGTGAAACTAGATCCTAAACCATATCATCCAGAGACGTATGTAGGTCCTGACCAGGCCTCGGATAATTTCGAAGAAAAGGAGAAGAGTATGAGTGTCAAACTCGAGGTGGAAAATACTATACGCTGGAGATGGGCCAAGGATGAATTCGGTCAAGATGTAGGTGTTGATACACGATTTTTCTACTAAAACTGATTTGCTAACATCTATTCGAAGAAACGGCAGTCGAACAGTCGTGTAATTCGCTGGTCGGATGGATCATTGAGTCTTTTGCTCGGAAAAGAACTTTTTGACATTAGCCAAGCCTACGAGGGCGCAGCCGCAGTTGTGCCTCAGTCTTCTAGCCTCGGCTCGCTTTCTCAAAGTCAGACTCAAAGTCAAAACGCGACTTCTCAGGGATCTGCGAGAGGTTCAGGACTTACTTACCTCGTCGCCCAGCACAAGCGTCCGGGTATCCTACAGGCAGAGGCACCCATTACGGGTCACATGTCGCTCCGTCCAACGGGTATGCAGAGTGAGACGCATCGCAAGCTTGCGCGCGCAGTAGGCCAGAAGCACTCGCGCGTCGCACGCCTGCGCATCGCCCCGGACTCGATTATGGAGCTCGAGCAGCAAGAGCTTGTGAAAGCAGCGCAAAAGAAACCTCGGCGTGCACGAGCCTCGGGCGCTGGCGACGATTTCGGCTCTTCGTCGCGCAAGAGACGTGGTGGCTACACTCGACGACGCGAAAGCGTGTGGTCAGATGAGGAGCCGGAAGCTGGGGCGTTTGGCGACTCGGATGAGGAGGATGAAGGCGAGTATGATGCATCCCCGAGGAAGACACGGCGCAGCTCTGGGGATGGCAAGAAAGACGAAGACGGTAAACGAGGCGCTGGCGAGTATCAGACGGACGACTTCCTCGTCGCGGACTCATCAGAGGCCGAGGATAACGATAACTCAGATCGCGGCGGAAAGCGCCGGAGCAAGAACAAGAAGCGTAAGCGGCGCTCTGCAGAAGTCGACGCCAATGGCGAAGTGGACGCACTGGACGAACTTGATGCAAAAATCGCACGGCAGGATGAAGAGAGCCGCCATCGAAAGCGGACTGCGGGACGCGAGGACCGAGAAGGTGCCAGTGAATCTGCGGAAAAAGATACTGAAGATGTGGCTATGGACATGGACGTCGAAAGCGAGGAAGAGGAGGAAGAATTCAACGTCCGTCGAACCGGAACCGGTTCTCGCAAAAAACGCGCCATCGCCATGGACGACGAAGAAGACGAGTGATTTAGTTGGATAGCGCGAAGGCTGTTCTTGCGCCCATTGGTGATATGCTCGGATGTATCGTGTACAATAGTCTGTTCTATCTATGCTGTGATATTCGCTTCTTCCGGCTTCTTCCCCCGTCTCCGATTTGTATTACTTCCTCACTCCTGGGACGTCGCGCAGAACCCCATTGTCATCCCAGATGCCCATCGGCTTTATTGCGTCCACCACAGCCTGGTTCTCGACGTTTTCGTGGAGGAGATTTCGGAGAGAGAAAAGGGCATGCTCTCGGAGGTCTATGCGCGTGTAGCAAGGCACCAGTCATACAGAGTAAACAACAACAGATCAGATGGCGAAGAGAGGCAATATCTATTAATAATGACCCGCACAGGTCTAGAGCGACTGGAAGGACTCACAGGGATTCCGTTCGTCCGCGACGCACAAGTTCATAACTACCGTAATGCCGTCGCATACACGGACGCGGTCCTGCACCGCTCGGTTCTCATAGCACAGGATTCCGAGTAACCGAACGAGGTCCCGCTTCAAATAATTAAACCCCGTGATATTGATTTCGGGCTGGTTCGGCGCAAGAGGGGTGGCAGGACGAGGCGTGCTCCACGAGATCTTGCCGAACATGATGCGCGGGAGGAAGGCGTCGAGAACGCGGAGTAATTCTGGAGAAAAAAATACATAGGTCAGAAATCTGTGCCGCAGAGACACTCAGTTCCTCTAATCACGAAGTCTTCTTGAATAGAGAAGAAAGCAATTCCGCAGAAACTAGCACGTAGACAGAAACATCACCTATTAGATTTTCTATTAGACCACCGCCAAGCGGCGATTCAGCGTCCGTTAAGAATTCCCTCGTCCACTGTGCTCGCTGGGAAAGCAATCCGGTGTCGCTTTGTGCAAGAGACAAAGTACAGAAGCACTGCGTCACCAATACTATTGCCTCGCATACCTTTGGAAGAAGGACATCGAGACTTTGCAAAGGCGCAGTATTTTCTGCGTTCTGAATACCCATGTCAGAATAGGCATCGCAATCCACCACAGGACTTCGCGAAGAACCCAGCGATTGCTTAATCGATGATTGCGCGTTCTTTGCAAGCTCGAGGAACTTGACGGAAAAGAGAGTTACGAGTTGAGATATCGCATCGCATTCTCCTACGGACGTTTGTTCAAGTGGCTGACGCGGTGAGGGTGATTGAAGTAAGTAGGCGTCTAAAACCTTCAGCAATGTTGTTTGATAGGGTGTTACTATCTGGCCCTCCCTGGGTCGCAGCTTCAGAGAACAGAGCGGAAAAGAATCCAGAGAAACGCACATATCCAAATTCGGAAATAGCGAGGGTGCAAAACCATTGTCGAACAGCGTTTTAAAGATGTTCCAACTATCTCAAAAGTATCAGAAGAAAACAGATAAATGTTCTTTTAAGCTGAATGCATACCCTATCTCGAAATTTTCAGCAGCATCGCCGTCTTCATGTATTTCAACTTGCTTGGCCAGGATGTCTAACAAGACAACGCAAACGCGGCAGCCCGTTCGCGTTTCCGCTAATAACCGCCTATCGACGCGGTCAAACACTATGGAAGTCAGGCCTTCAGGCCTTCAGGGATGACACTCACATACGCTTACGACTTCCTGAAATGCAGTTGGATATGAAGACAATTGCGGCGGTGACAGTGCCGTTATCGGGCTGTGGAAGCACTCGTCTAGTTTTTTTTAAGAGTTAGACGATATGAGCATTGTTATTGCTGGACAAACAGCCCACCCAACTTACAGTATGATATTCTGCTCTTCGGGGAGCGACATATAGAACGCCCACAATCGCTCAGTCAATGACTCGTTGGAAGTTACAAGGTTTGATAATGTTTGCATCAGAAACCGAATGACAGAAAATGCTAAGAAATAATTAGTGGTTTTTTCTGGTACGGTGTAGTGATAATAATGCTCACATTCAGGGTCTTGAGAGAAGAAAAAGGATGTGTATTTGTGTGCAAGTCTGCGAATCGCTGGTTCGCATTTACTTTGCAAAAATTATCTCTTACTATTCCCTGAATAAAACAGATACACTCACAACAGTTTTTCCTGGTTATAGGAGTTCCCCGCAAGAATATTGCGAGTTAAACGAGCGATAGCTAATATCAGATCCCTTTGTGGATTACCACGAAGGGTGTCGTCATCACTCGCACTCATATCATCCCATATTCCTTGCAACTTCTCCCATATTGACGGGAACGATTGTCCGATAAGTTCTCTTCATTTCAAAATTGTCGTGAGTAACATTACGGAAATATGATTAATTATTCACCTTAAAGATTCATCGCGAGCAATGTCAGCAGAAATTTCATTTAAAAGCTCGATCGAAGTCACAAATTCTTGATCAGTGGCGCCTCTTGAAGAAAGAACGTCGAGATTTCGGAGTATTAGCTCATTTTCAGGCTGTGGAACCATACTTTTGTCCATAACAAAGTGGCTGTTAGATTCAGAGAAGGTGAACCGGACGTGTGACTAAGCTGTATATTCCTAAATGGGAGGGCGCTTAAGGAGGCGGTCCTTGGCTGTACATGTTCAGTTTTGCTTCTACCTCGAAAACCCATTTATAGCACCTGTAATCTGTTAGACGCCCAAGACGCTGGTCGATGTCGAGTCAAATGCGATGTACACAGGTCTAGTAGGATTGCGTCCGGCCCCGTTTTTCATTTCCCATCTCTTCGACGAGTCACAGTCCCTCGGCTTACTCGTGCTTCAATCCCAGAAATCAGCTGGGCATGTTTGATCTGCTCGATACAGACCAATCTGCACCGAACCGGTGCGGCATAGAACTCGACCGATGTATATCGTGAATTCTAACTGTAGCGTCCGGATGCTATGAATTCACTGCCTTACCCTCAAGTCCCGAAATGGGGCATTCCTGATAAGCACTGCCTGTGACGTTGAGCTAAGCCAGTCCATAAATCGCCAGTCCCCTTGATCACCGGGCCTTGTTATAGGTAGATGTCACCTTTTTACGGTCTGCCCTTATTCCAGAAGCCCTCTGAATATACTGACTCCGTCCCCGCCGCATTTGTGCACAGGGATATAAGAATAAAGAACACTATGAAGTGGACGTTTCCCCTCCCATGTGCGGCTGCCATTCTATCAGCGACACAGGTCGTCCGTCATTCCGCCGACACTTCGTCTGAACGAGTAAGGACTATCCGATAGAAGACGTCAGTCCTGTGCCCCTGCCTCTACGTCTCTTCTCGTCCTCCCACGTCCAAGGAAAGAAACTACAGAAGTCAAGCAGTACTGCCATCCAGTGTATTAGTATATAGCCCCAGCGCGACAGACGAAGTCGTTCAATCTTTCCCATACCTCCCGTCTGCCCTCCGTCATCATGGCCGCGTACAACATTAACATTGTGAAGTGAGTCATCGTTTAAAAGGAATTGCTTATAACATTAATGTCTAGCCCATATTTGCACTCCCAAATCATTAGGCCTGAGGAGGACGAGACAGCATCCCCTTTCACCAACGCCTTGCACTTGCATTCAGACATCGGTGATCAGTTTAGTTCATCCTTCGCGGACAAATATATCACGTCTCCCGACGTTAGCGAGTACTCGTATCCTTACGGCGCGTCTCCCAATTTCCCTAATAACGTGCGTCATTGGTGCGATCTACTCCTGGGTATTTGGAACTTATGTTGGATATAGTCTCATCCTGCGCGTCCTCAGCTGACCCATCTTTCTACTGGGCTCGGTCCTTCATCCCCCCATATGCAACACGAAGGGGACCGACACTTCAACACAGATGGCACTTATAACTTGCTGAATGTTGAGGGCTTTAACCAGCTCAGCGAGGAGGAGATGGGGTCGATTTTCCCCACGAATTGGACTACGATCAACGAATATTTCGAAGATCCCAATTCCCCAAGTAATTTCACGACTGGCGTCCCTTCACCCTTGTCTCAAGGCTATAGCCCGCACACGCCAAATACCCCTCTTTTGAGCGTCGCACCATCACCGACGGCCTCTACATTCCCGTCCCCGGGGTCACAGGGGAGCGACTTTTTGTTTCTTTCTCCCTCACCTAGCATTCGAGCAGGTAGCATGCCCAGTGACATGAATGCGGAACTGCGGGCCAGTCCTGTTTCATCACATGCTGGAATATCCCCGGATGCGCAGGCGCAATTTTACGCACAATATCGGCTTGACGGACATATGTCTGCGCCTCAGGTATACCCACTTGTACAAACACACCCCCAGCTCTACGAGCACCACAACCTTATGGCCAACGGGAACGGTTCTATGCCTCATTTTTCGAACGCGTCTCCAATATATGCTCCATCGTCCGTCTCTTCGCCATACCGTACTCCTTTCCCCCTTTCTGTTAATCCCACCCCTCCCGGACAATCTCCAAGCTCTGCGTCGCCTTTTTCGGAGGCTTCTTTTACACCTGACGGCTTGACGCTCCCGGGTCTTCAAGTCCCGCAGAAATTGTATCGACCTCACACGGCAAGTGACCAACGCCGATATGTGGATGAGGTCCAACTGGATCCGCCAATCCTCTTTTATAGGCAGGGGCCGCCGCAAATTGGGATGCCGTTGCTTGACGCTACGACGAGTCGTTTCATTCGACTTGTGGGACGCGATGATCCATTGTTCGAGAACCGCGGACCGTCAATCTCTGTGAGGCTTGTGGTGAGTTCCATCATCTTATCCATCGTTGTCTTCCTTAACACCATCTGCCAACAGTGGGAGGGCTATCAGCCTTGGAGCAGGCAAATCCCCACTAGGGACTTTAAAACCCCTCCAGGCCCTATCACACGTTCTAAGCTGGCGAAGAATGTGGCGAAAACGATTGAAAGATTTATATCTGTAAGTTTCCCTTCACTTCCTTTATCTCGCGACATTCGGTGTCGACGGTCAAAGATGCTAACCACGTATACTTCTTGATTTTAGGAGCACCAAGAACGCGACATGGAGGCGGGCGCAGACCGTCGCTGGCAAGTCGGTCCAGGAAAAATAGAGATGAAAGACTTGCTTCTCGTGAGCATGCACCACGTCTCCATGGGCAGTTGGCAAGCAAACGTATGCCTCAACAGGCCCTTACCCTCGTTCGGACTTGAATCACCGCACTAGCCTATGCCCTATGCGACAGCTCCTCCCCCTCTGGCCAATTTACCATCCATTTCTTTTTACCATTCTAAGTATCCCCCCTTTCTTCAATGTTGTCTTGTCCGTCTTGTTGTTCTTGTGCTATCTGCTATGCATTCCAGCGCATATACCCTCGCTTGAGATAGGTGCTTTCTATTCCCTCGATTTTCCACATCAGTCTCAGCATCATGTAGTCTAATATTCCCAAGCCTTGAATAATCTGCCACGAGTACATGTAGTGGCTCCCTTGACTCGTATATGCAAACTCTACTTTGTATCACTAAACCTTTCTTACAATTTATTTTGACATTCCCGCTTTTCGAAGATCGTGAAGCACCCGGAAAGGCAGTCTTTGTCCTGGTCCACTTATATCCTCAACTCAAAAGTTGAACAAACACACAAGAAAGAACCTGCTTCAGGAATCGCCCCTTTTGTGTTTCAGTACTGGTTTTTATAAGGAAAATCGCCTATTGAGTTTGTGCTCCCGTCTGCAGTTGTGTTCACTTGTTGCTGCAACTTCATCTTGATCTGCATCGCCAATCAAACAGATCTCCTGATCGGATTCCCCTTGTCGCCATCAGGGGAATCCTTTTTTTGCACTCACCACTGTTTTGCCGATCTGTCAGGTCCCGTCAAATTTGTGATGTTTGTACCGCGAACCACTCGCTAGTATGGCCATCATCGACTCATCCAGCGTAACTCCTTGTTAATTACACCACCTCATCTCCATTATCTCCTTGTCTCGATGTCTATTCTCCATCTTTCCGGGTTCAAATCAATCGCGCGGAAGCACAACTTAACCGAGGGCTGGCTCGAAATGCCGAGCTTCTACGCTTTCGTGAGAATCGGATGTTCGTCACCCCGCCAACCCCGTCAGCGCGCTAATCCACGGACCTTAGACGAGTCTTCTCTCCGAGAGATTTTTATAGATCCGCCACAAGGATGTTTGAATTAAGTCGGTTTTGTCAAATCGTCTGAGTGCACCTCGATCATAATGGACGTTATGCAGGAGCTCATGTAGACGCAGCTCCGGCGAAGTTAGGATTCCAGGAGGATCTGACTCCGGCTTATCTGCAGATGAGCGGCGGATGAGGTGCATCAATGTATTCTTGTCTTACGGTATTTTTTTCTCTTTTCTCGCACCATTCTCTCACGGCGATGAAGATCGCGTTTGATTTTTACTTAGTTGTAGGAGGCAGTCTGGCTTTTCTCTACCTCTTGCGTTCTCATATTACATAAGCAAGAAGTTACGATCAAGTTAGTAAGAACCCACACTTGCTATAGGAATCTTGGACCCATCATCAAGCTATAAATCTGATAGATACTATTTTGATATATGTACAGTATTAGTTGGAAGTGGCCGACGAAAGCGCGCCTTAGCCAAAATGATTTCTACTGGACTGTACATACATCTGCTGTCTACATTACCTAAGTTCAGGCATTTGCTGAATTGGCCCCGATACATGTCCCCTTCCTCACTTCCCCTCTTCTCTCTGTTCCTTGAGGCTTTCCCCTCACTCTCCTTTGCTTTGCTTCCCTGTCGAGTTGAGCTCATCGGTAAGTTCAGAAGTTCCCTGCATATTACCACCTACGACACATTATGAAAGCAAAGTATGTAGTAAGTTATATGCAAAGACTATTTTCAACCAAAATCATCCAAGTCTCTAGAAAAAAAAAGAAAGCGAATGAGATTCCTGCGGAATGAATATACGATCTCAATTTCCTGTTGATAAACAATAACTCACAATCATTTCTCCGTTCTATATTGGCAAAGGCACGTTTTGCAATAGCTTCTTGCGACCCTCTGAGGTCTTCGGAAGCTCTTGAATAGTGAGCGACGGATTCCTCCTGAGCGCTTTTGTTTCAAAATCCTCTAGGTATTTAATGAATTCATTGTTGGGTATCACTTTTGGTCTTTGACTCCAAACTTGTGCGAGCGCTTGCAAAAGCGAGTATCCTTGGTATCGCATCAAGTACGCGATAACGACGGACGGCGAGCGCGAAATCCCACCAAGACAATGTACGAGAACCTTCCGCATCTTTTGCTGTGTCACAATTTTCTTTTCTTGCTGTTCCTCGTTGTGCCGTACTACATCATCGATGATGCTGGCCGCCTCGTCGCAGACCTCGAAGAATCTCTCTGGGGTCACAGATGACGAGCTCTTTAGCCCGATAACTTTGTTCTGCACGCCGGGAGGCAGCTTCCCCGGCTTGCTGCCGATGCTCACTACGTCTGTAATGCCTTTTGTTGAAGAAAGGTCGTGTTCTTCGCAGCAGTCTCGTGCCCCACGTAAAGGAAATCTCCGTAAACCAGATTCGCATCGGCTGTGCCTCTGGACGAGCCCTTAGCGGATGCAGAGGGTGATCTTTTCTTTTGACGTGACATAGTATTGTGTGCAGTAGTGTGTAGTCGTATATTCTTTTTATAAATTACATTGTTTCGGCTATATTTAAGTGTGCTTCGTTAACTAGGTTGTTCCAAAAGACAAAGTGTCTGATAAAGTAAGTGCACTTTGCACGACAGTAAAGCAAAATCGCTCTCGCAATGTTACAATGCATGCACGCATAACCTCGTATCCCCGCGCAAACAAATACGATGCTGTGTTCATCTAGACAGCATATACAATCCCCCCAAATGGAGGTATTTATACTTTGAACATTTCTGAAGGCGAGGGGGATTGCGTATGTCTGGTGCAAAGCAAAAGCAAAGGTAGAAAGTGATACTAATCGATTGTACGAAAAAAAAAAATAGTGACGATGTTATTCCATCGAAGTATACAGTCTGCACGGTGAGACAGGAACCGCGCGAGAGGACCTATACAATGGTAAGCGCAGTCGTTGCGTGGTGGTGCGAACATCTGAGGTAGGCGAAAGAATAAGGATCTTACTTAAACTACTGGTTTTTGGGCTTTTGGAAAGCCGTTTCAGAGAAATGAGGGAGACGAGCCAATCACGGCACGGTGAGCCTCGTGCTCGCAGAGCCGAGATGCTGAGCTCGTAACGGCTCGTCCGAGCACGCAACCGGCGTGCGCGAGGGACGGGGCTCCGCCGACCTGCGCTCCAACTCCAATTCTAACATTTCGTTCGTCCCCTTTTTCTTTACTCTTCTGGTCACCTCAGACGTTCGCACACCGCACAAACGACTGAGCCTACATTGTATTGGGTTTGCGCGGACCTGTCTCACCAAGCAGGAGGAGACGAATATTTTTCTGACCCACCTGTAATTTCTTAAGGAGAATGGCAAATAAAATTCGATCAGCTTTCCTGTCGAGTTGAGCTCATTGGCGGGTTCAGAAGTCTTCTGTATACCACTAACGTTACATATCAAGAGCAAAGCATGTAGTAACTTATATGCGAAGATTATTTCCAAGTAGAATCATCTAAATCTCTAAAAATGAAAATGAAAGCGGATGAGTCTCCTGCGGAAAGAACATACGATCTCAACCTCGTGTTGATAAACAGCAACTCACAATCATTTCTCCATTCTACTTTGGCAAAGATACGTTTTGCAACAGCTTCGCGCGATCCTTTGAAGACCTCGGAAGCTCATCAATAGTGAGCGACGGGTTCCTCCCGAGCGTTCTTGTTTCGACATCTCTAAGGTGTTTAATGAATCCAGCGTTGGGTACCACTTTCGGTCTGCATCTCCAAATTTGAGCGAGCGCTTGCAAAAGCGAGTATCCTTGGTATTTCATCAAGTACGCGACAACGATGGTTGGCGAACGCGAAATCCCCGAGGAGCAATGTACGAGGACCTTCCGCTTCTTCCTCGACTTGCCCGTTTCTTCATTGTGCTTTTTCACACTGTCGATAATACCTCCCGCCTCGTCGCAATCTTTATCGAATTCCTCTTGGGTTACAGATGTAGAGTCTAAAAGCCCGATATGTTTGCCCTCCACGTCGGAAGGCAGATTGCCCGGGTTTGTGCCGACGCTCACTACGTCCGTAATGCCCTTTTGTTGAAGAAAGGTCGTGTTCTGTGCAGCAGTCAAGTGCCCCACGTAAAGGAAATCTCCGTAAACCAGATTCGCATCGGCTGTGACCTCTCTGGAAGAGCCCTCAGCGAATGCAGAGGGCAAACTTTTCTTTTGACGTGACATAGTATTAGTGTGTAGTCGTATATTCTTTGCCAACTCGGACAGGGGCCTTATATGGGCCTCCGCATTAACACGTGATAACAAGTGCTATGCATTAACGCCACCTAGGTTTCTGACTTTACATTGTTTCGGCTATATTTAAAGTGTGCATCATTAACTAGCTTGTTCCAAAAGACAAAGTGTCTGATAAAGTAAGTGCACCTTGCACGACAGTAAAGTGAAATCGCTTCCGCGATGCTGCAATGCAGCACAGGTAACTCCCGCGCAAACAAATTCGATGCTGTGTTTGTTGAGATAGCATCTACAATACTCCCCGAGTGGAGGCATTATATTCTGAACACTTCTCGAGGTGAGGGGGGAATGCACATGTCTAGTGCAAAGTAAGAGCAAAGGTAAAAAGTGATACTAATAGATTGTACAAGCAAAATAGTGACGATGTTATTCCATCGAGGTATACATCCTGCAATATGAGACAGGAACCGTGCGAGAGTACCTATACAATGGTAAGCTCAGTTGTCGTTGTGTGGTGGCGAGAATGTCTGAGGCGGGCGAAAGAATAAAGGATGTTTTTTATACTACTAGTTTTTAGGCTTCTAGAAAGTCACATCAGAGAAATAAGGGAGACGGGCAACGATCGGGCGGTGCGCAGATGAACAGTTACCTGCAGCACGAGCCAATCACGGCACGGTGAACCTCGTGCTCGCAGAGCCGAGACGCTGCGCTCGTGACGGCTCGTCCGAGCACGCAACCGGCGTGCGCGAGGGACGGGGCTCCGCCGACTTGCGCTCCAACTCTAACAGCGACATTTTATTCGCCCCCTTTCTCTTTATTCTTCTCGTCTCCTCAGATGTTCTCTAGCACACCGCGCAAACAATTGAGCTTACATTGTATTGGGTTTGCGCGGAAAAGCAAGAGGAGACGAATATCTAGGAGCGAAGCTTACCGGGGTTGGGCTCCCAAAAGAGCTATCACGTGACATATTGCGTGTGGCTGTGTGCCCCCCCCCCCCCGTGAGAACTGATCAGATTCATAATGCTGCGTGCCTCTACATACAGTTGATTATCTCATAATGCATACGGTCGTTCCAATATTTCCTATGCATTAGTAGATAATATGCAATAGTAAATATATTTGAATTTTTTAAATGATTTAAATAATATATCTCTTGTTATACAGAGTGACTAAGCTCGGTACCATCCGAATTTGGCATACTATGTCATGACAGAACCGTAAAAACTCCGGAACTTACACCTTTTAAAGCGCAATCCTGGAACACTGTTCCCGAAGTAACAGTTTTATCTTAATATGGGATGTATTTTCAAAAAACTGGAGCCCAAATTTTCTAAAATTGCCTATATAGCTTTGCTATTTACTCTCCAAAGTCTTATGCAATATTAAATAGTAGACTTTGTGCATATTAACGCGGGCACGACGTCGGGACCCACCATTTTCTACGCATTAATAGACTTATGCATTAGTAGCTTATTCGTTATGAGATAATCAACTGTACATGTACATGTACGTGTATGCTTGCTGTCTCTCTCCTCTTCCTCTCCTCTTCCTCCTCCTTTTACACTTGAACTCCTGATCTTAGCAAAAAGAACTTGCACTTTGCTTAGAAATTTAAATATAGTCTAGTGAGGAAAGACTTGGACTTACCGGCCCTGAAGCGCGTCACGTGATCTGGGACCGTGTGACGCTTTACGGTAATTTAAGTTTACGTGAGGTCTTCATCTTGCAGACAATCGAAAAGATTAAATAAATCAATGGTAGAAAACTAAGATGAAAGAACTCAGAATAATAATCTGTGGGTATCCCACATATAAATTCATGTTTTTCTGACCCACCTGTAGTTTTCTAAGGAGAATGGCAGACATGTAGTGATAAAATTCGATCAGGTTTCCTGTCGAGTTGGCAGGTTCAGAAATTCCCTGCATATTACCACTAACGACACATTGTGAAAGCAAAGTATGTAGTAATTTATATGCAAAGACTAGTTTTCAGCCTAAAATCATCCAAGTCTAAAAATGAAAACTGAAAGCGGATGAAATTCCTAGCGCAAAGAACATACGATCTCAATCTCGTGTTGCTAAACAGTAACTTACAATCATTTCTCCATTCTACTTTGGCAAAGGCACGTTTTTCAACAGCTTCTCGCGATCCCTTGAAGTCTTCGGAAGCTCTTCGATAGTGAGCGACGGGTCCCTCCCGAGCGTTCTTGTTTCGAAATCTTTAAGGTGTTTAATGAATCCAGCGTTGGGTACCACTTTCGGCCTGCGGCTCCAAACCCTAGCGAGCGCTTGCAAAAGGGAATGACTTTGGTATTTCATCAAGTACGCGATAACGATGGTTGGCGAACGCGAAATCCCTGCGGAACAATGTACGAGGACCTTCCGCTTCTTCTTCGACTTGCCCGCTTCTTCATTGTGCTTTCTCACACTGTCGATGATACGTCCAGCCTCGTAGCAAACGTCGTCGAATTCCTTTCGGGTCACCGACGTAGAGTCTTCAAACCCGATATATTTGCCCTGCACGCCGGGAGGCAGTTCGCCCGGTTTTTTGCCGATGCTCACTACGTCCGTAATGTGTTCGTGTTCAAGGAAGGCCGTATTCGACGCAGCACTCGCGTGCCCCACGTAAAGGAAATCTCCGTAAACCAGATTCGCATCGGCTGTGACCTTGGCGGACTTCTGACGTGACATAGTATTGGGTGCGGTTGTGTGTAGTCGTGTATTCTTGTGTGGGTTGGATTTATCATTGGCAACTCGGACAGAGGCCTTTATAAAGGCCTCCGCCGTAGCACGTAATAGCAAGTACCATGTATAAATAGGTTTCTGATGAGGCAGGCTTTCACAATGTTTCGGATTAAAATATGCATCATTACTATGCCTTTCAAAAATAATGACAGTAGTCGAAAATGAGACGTTTGAAGTTTGAGCCCGTCCCAATTAGGCGGAAAGTGCATATAGCGCGTCTCGGCGCGTCTCAGTTCGTCCCACCCCAGTTGCTTTCAACGACGCAACCTCGCTACATCTACTCTAAGCTAGTTTATTTGCTTCTTGCTGTACCTACTACTCCTGAGCAAAAATATCTTGTGTTGTACCACGGCACCGTTGTTTCTGGGTTGCCACCAGTTCCCAACTCTGCAGCACTATGGCCCTATGCCCAAACGATGTATCAGTAACGATATACTTGCGAAGAGTAGTATGTACAGTGAAAAGAAAAGAAACCTAGTTCAGAGTAGACGTAGCGAGGTTGCGTCAGGGCAGCCTAATTGGGACGGGCCCAAACTTCAAACGTTTCATTTTCGACTGTCATAATTTTTGAAAAGCACAGTAACTAGCTTGTTCCAAAAGACTGCGTTGTTTGCAGCCGATAGAGCAAGCGCACTTTGCACGACAGTAAAGCAAAATCGCTCTCGCGATGCTACAATGCATGCACACATAACTCCGTATCTTCGCACAAACAAATGCGATGCTGTGTTTGGTGAAACAGCATCTACAATACTCCCCGAATGGAGGTATTATACTCTAGACACTTCTCGAGGTGAGGGGGGAATGCACATGTCTAGTGCAAAGCAAGAGCAAAGGTAAAAGTGATACTAATAGATTGTACAAACAAAAATAGTGATGATGTCATTCCATCGAGGTATACATGTATACAAGCTGTTGATACGGAAAATATAATGTATGCCGTGATGATATCAAAAAACGTCTAGGAAGAGGGCAGCGCCGTCGGGTCTCTAAATACCTGGAGAGAAAGCAAAGCGTGTCAGAAACAGCCGACTGTAAGAAAGAGGGAGAGAAAGAAAGAACCTTGAGCCCCCAGATATTTCCAACTTTTGTTTCCTCGGTCTCCTCAACAACGTTTTGAGGAGCAACGACTTCGTCCTCGTCGCCAACCTCAAGCTTGAGCCCTCTTTCATTTGCGAGATGCAAAAGGCAGATGAAGCAGAAACTCGTGCTGATATCGTCCATCTTGTCCTTCGGATACGAGCCTTGTAGGTCAGAGATCACGGAAGTGAATACGCGAGCGTCTTCAGGATCGGTCGGAGTGCGATCATCGGGCGTCTCCTGTGCGCAGAGAAAGGGCTCAGCTGATTTGCTTCGTGTTGTGAGATGAACACCTACCATAGGTATATCTTCATCCCCGTCTCCAACCTCCTGTGACGGGGGAATGATGATATCCAAACCTTTCCAGATGTTTTCTTTCAGTTTCCGTACATCCACGCGCTTCGCCCGTCTCGCGTAGTTGACTGTCTCTGGTCTCACGCGGCGAGATTGGCCTTGCGTCTCAGAAAGAAGGTCACGTTCTCCGGGTTCCACGTCGTCCGGGTTGCCAACCATGCCGTCACCGTCTCCATCATAGATGTCGTCGAAGCCCGGGCCATCGTCGTACTCGTCGTGGAAGAACTGAGTGTTAAAGGGTACCGCACCCCCGTCCGCGCCTTCCGGGAAAAAGTATTAATGATCGCCAAAAGAAGCTGGGGTGAAGATTAAGCTCACTTTCTTCCCCTTCCTCACCACTACGACCAGCAGCCTGGTTGGCAGCTGCTTGTGCCCAGAAGTTCTCATCGACCTCACCGTCGTTCTCATTCAGTCTGGCACGATTTCCCCTCATCTTGAGCTGCAGAAAAAGTGGTTAAACGCCAACTCTTTGACGAGACGACAAAGTAAAGAACATACCGCAAACTTCGGCTTGAGGAAAAGAGTGACCAGTTGCCGGCTTGAGAAATGCATATCGTCTGGAAGAGTCTGCTCGCTCTTCTTTTCCTTTTCCTTGCCCTTGCGACCCTTTTTCTTGGAGAATTGAGGCAGTGTTATACTCCCACCTTTTGTAACAGGTGCGAATATCTCTTTCGAAATCTCCTTCTGAGATTTGGTCGCCGGCGTGAGGAAATCGATCTTGAAGGGCTCTTTCTTCTCGCGTTGCTTGGACTTATTCGCAATGGTGTCTGCGGTGGCTTCCGCTGAATCGTTGCATCGTCAGACAAATTCAAACAGTTATAATCAACTCGTGAACTTACGCCGACGGATAACCTTCCTCAGCTTCCAATGCTCCGGACCAGCCCAATTTTTCAAAAACGTTTGGTCGAAATAGTCCAAAGAACTCCCGTTTGCACCAGGCTCCGTCATGGCCAAGATTAAATCTCGTTCGTTAGGAACTCGTTTCGGATCGAAGGGCTCGAAGCCTCCCGTCCGAGCACCGTGTTGAGCCTGAACGCCGACTTCATCGTCACCCCCAGGATCATCGCCTATTGGACCTTGATCCATCTCAAAGCCACCCCCGTAGTCATCGCCAACCGCTTGATCACCGACGAAGAAATCCTGGACATCACCCCCGTCCTCACCGCCGACGAAGCCACCGTCGACGTCCATGGGTGCACCGGCATCATCACCGAAGCCACCATCACCGACGTCATCATCGTCATCGTCATCATCTGCGTAGGTCGCGCTCATAAAGTTCGAAGAATCAGGTCCTATGGAATCTTTGGAGAATGAAAATCCTTCGAGGGAGTGTGCAATGGCTTTGTCTTCCAAAATAGTCAAGTCCGGAAGGAACTCGCCTGAAAGAAAGAGAAGGAAATTTCAGTAAAGCTCTGGAATTTTCATGAGGGTGCCAGTACTTACTCCGAATGTGACTGAGATCAATATCGTCAGGCGGTTCAACATCGGCCGGGTCCTCATCATCTCCCTTGCCTTTACCCATAGAATCACTGGCATCGAAGATAACCCGCATGCTGCCTTCGCTTCCAACACCGAGACTAAGATGGTTCATTAGCAGCCCCTGCGCTCCTCCCTCGTCAAAGTCTGCACAGGTCTTCTTGAAGAGAGGGTCAACGCTGAATTCCAAATCAAGCTTCTTGCTGCGCAATTGAGCAGCATGCTTAGCGAGAGTCGACTCTGCGCGGTGTGTCTTGGTTCGTTTGCGCTGAGAGGGGTCGTTTGAGTCAGGATTATCCGAGAGAGCGCCCTCGTCCTCGTCTGCTTTTCCCTCTGAAGCAAGATTACTGAGGAGTTTGCCCGTTTCGGTACCGACGCTGTCGACACGACTCGTCCAAATTTTAACGCAGCCATCCAGAGTACAAGATGCTTTTTGGAAGTTGATAGAGTTGTCGACATTGTTGCGAAGTAGCGACATATCGTGAAAATAGTCAATCAGCGCGAAACTCCACGAGTTCGCGGCGTTGATTTTCTGTAAGCTCGTATATCAGCGGGAAGACGCGTACAACTAGTTCACACACGTACATTATCAGTCGCCATCTTCATCCACTCCTCGAAATTCGAGCTCATGACATCTAAAGGCACATTAATCACAGGTGCTTCCGCGACGGACATGAGCTGCTGTTTGTTCTTGAGATTTCTCGACGCCTTGGGCGTGTCGCCCGCGTTCGCGCCGTCCTGCGAGGACGGCCCTGCTTCAGCATCGTCGACGAGCATCATGGGGGGAGGTTGCTTCGCGCTCTTTCTGCGCTTGCGTTTCTCTGCCTCATCGTCGTTGATGTTGACGGTCATGAAGGGGACACGATTGGGAGGGCTGCTGCTGTCGGCGGGCGCTGCGACAGGTTGAAACACATCCGAGACACGCTTCTTCCCCTTGACGCGCTTTGCGCGTGGCGTAGCCTCATAATCTGAATTTTCACCGCCATCTGAATCTGAATCTGCATAGAGCGGTTGGTGTGTTTGAGCTTTCGTACGCGCTGCCCGAGCCATGGTCGTTGTCGTGTCGTCGTTGGTTCGAATGAAATGGCAGAGTGACCAACTTGTGACAAGACGCGTGCTCCACGTGACTTGTGACTTCAGCCACTTCAGCCGCTTCGCCATTCGAGTTCATGGTGTTTATTTCAATATTTGCAACGATGAGCTCCGATACGACCGTTTCTCTCGAGCCGCACTTAGTCCAAGTGCTCACACCTTTACTCTCTCTATTGCCACCAGAACTTTGCAATACGCTCGCCACAGAGCTCGGTACAAACGGAAATACATTACTCTTTGCTCTTGCACATATCTCGATGGGCGCGGACCGACTCCGGAAAAAGCTGCGTCGACGCCGCAAACTAGATTACAACTCCTATCACATGGTGTCGCTATTAGCAGGGACCCGCACCGCTCCCTCATCCAAGCCGCCACCCTACACGCCCCCCGAGTCGCCAGAAGCCAGGGGCCGGCGCGAGTGGAACGACCGAAAGGCCCTCACTGCTGTGCTCAATGGTGTTCTCAGCGTCGGATGTGCCGGCGGTGCTGCCTGGTGGGCGGCGGATAAGGCGGGCTGGCGCGATGAATGGGTACACCTGTGCTCTAAGGAATCCTGTCCAGTCGAATCTAACTTTTTTTCTATTATGCAGAAAGTCCTTCTAGCGCTCGTAGTTGCAGCCGGTGTCGGCTTATCAGAAACTGTTCTATTCATTATCTGGCAGTCGAGGTCATCGATGGAGAGCAAAGAGAAGATTCAGAGGCGGAAAGCGGTGGATGCCCGCAAGAAGTCCGACGACAGCGGCGAACCGGTCCCTGAGCATACGGATGCACAATATATTGATACCGCCTTGCGGCGCAGGATCGCGCACAAGATCGAAGGCTTAGACGGGTCTTGAAATCGGCTTCGACACGGCGGTGCACTAATGAGCGGTACCGTGCTGTGCGACTATAATTGTCTGTGT
Organism: Phellopilus nigrolimitatus; assembly: GCA_021029095.1. NCBI lineage: Eukaryota > Fungi > Basidiomycota > Agaricomycetes > Hymenochaetales > Hymenochaetaceae > Phellopilus > Phellopilus nigrolimitatus. The sequence continues at coordinate 444,466 of JAJOHG010000007.1, forward strand.
CTCTTTTCTTACTATTTTCGACTACCGACGTCGAAAAAGTGCTGTGTTATTCGGCGTATTCGTGGCAACACCCAGGCTTTCAAGAAGTATCGATGGGCACGTCGATATACACATGTACATGTACACACATATACGTACATCGCCTCGGACGTGCATCTATTGGAAGACTGCGAGCGCGCGCATGAGCGCATTCACATACCATCCCGTTAGGCCCCAGATTTCCAGTCTACCCTCACGCCCACCGCCTATTTCGTCTATGTTTGTCCCTCCTGCCCAATCCACGCCGCGCGCACGTCCGACCACATCAGTGACGTCGACAGCCCAGTATGGCGTTCCCCCACGGAATCGGTGTTCATGCAGCCTACGCGCCTCCACGAGCTCGACTAGTGGGAGATGAAACACGTGCGCTACCTCGGGTGCAGATATGGACAGCGACGACATGGAGAGCGATGGGAGGGGCGCGTCGGAGTCGTGCTGGGGGTCATAGCAGGTGCTGCGCGTATCCATGTCTTTATATACGAACCCCTTCGTCCAGTCAATTGAGCGTCACAGTCCATCTCCAAATAAAAGAGTCGAAGAGCTTCAAATTGCTACGCACCACATACGGCCAGACGCGCAGTCCGCTGAGGGAGCGTTGGGCGGGGCTAACCTCGCCGAGGACCTCCACCTGGCCCGCGCTCAAGCCGATCTCCTCCTTCGCCTCGCGCAGAGCGGCGGCTAGATACGACGCGTCCGTCTGTATCGGTACACGTATATTACAGAATACTTTGAGGTCATAATTGTATGCGCGAATACTAGGGAAGCGACTCACGTTGTCAACCCTTCCACCAGGGAAGCTAAAGCAATGATAATTAGAACTTACTTATACGCCACGAGCCCTCTCACCTCACCTCGCCAGAGTGCGACCGCAGCTGGCCGCGGACCTCGAACAATATTCCCGGCTGACCATCGACGTTTGCCAGCGGAATGAGCACCGCAGCATTTCCGCTCGATGTTGCCGTCAGCGACTGGCGTTGACGGTTTGTAGGTAGCGCATTTTGCAGAGCAACGCGAATTGAGGCGAGTGAGCGCGTGGTGAGGGGCGATGTCAGCGACAAGTGAGGCGATATGAGGCGGGGAAGGGGGAGAGACATGAAGTGTGCACAACGAAGGTCGATTCGCATTCATCCCTAGTACTTCAAATTGCAAAACTAACGTACGCATGCTTATGTTTGTCTCCTCGCTCGCGACTGGCACTCGATGAAGGACTCTTACATCCTCATCTGTACACGTTATACTGTCTTTAAGATAAAAAGACAAATGGTCCTCCGGACGACAATGATTTTTCCACGGACACAGACGGTGACCGACGCCAAAGGCAAATCTTCGGACTCGTCTATGTATGGTGCCTTTCTTTACTTGGGAAACGAGAAGGCCATGACAGACGACAAGTTCCTTTGCTCAGGAGGTACCAGCGACGTACTTAGCATCGCGCTAGTGATGCAGCAGAGCCTAGGGAGGAGCTCCGAAGCATTACGCATTTTTGCCTTGAAAACTGGCTCCAAACGTCAAATAAATAGAGAAGATTTTGACAACGAAGCGTGCGAAGTTATTGAGCGAATCACAATGAAAAAAGAAACACAAGAGCCTTGCTGTTATTCACTTTCGAGAAGTTGTCTGGCGCTCCAAAAAAGGGGGAAAGTTATTCCAAGACATTGGGCTTTGCAGCCTCGAAATGCGAAGCGGTTCAACGGTCTCAGAAGTAATTAAACATGTCTTCAATGACCTAACATTGTTGCGTCGTTTTCACTGTTGCCGTGTATGCTGTTGCACAGTAAACACTCAGGAACGCTGTGCTCTGCAAAGCAGATTAATCCAATGCGGATTATTAAAAACGTATGTTACGCCAAGCTCTTTTTTGCAATTTGATTATCGCATAATCAGATTCCGTTGACACTCTTTCCGGGCCGAGTCGCATACAGCTGCCCGAGGTACTTGTGCGCACGGCCGAGCATCCAAATCGTGAACGAGTACTTGAACGTTGGGTATACGATAGCACACGTTTTGTTAAACATGCCCTCGATCGCCTCTTGTGCCCAAGAGCCGTCCTGCATTGTAGGTGGGCCAGGTGAGAAAACCGATCAATGGAAAGAATGTCTGAAGGGGTTACTCACGGGTAATTGGCGAGACATGACCATCTTCACTGCGCGTTCGATGGGCTCGGGCTCCGGGTATTGCGCGTACATGAGCGCCATTGCCGCCCACGAGGTCATGACGACCTGCGTTTGCTCATGGTCGACCCACTTTTCCTCCACGCACGACTGGTGAGCGAGGAAAAGAAGTGGTCAGCACGAACAGTAACCGTCAAATCTGGAACTGTGGTACACTTACTTTGTAGCTCTCGCCCCAGCCGCCATCTTCTTTCTGATGGCTGAGCAGATAATTGCAGGCTTTGCGCACGCGCGTGCTTGTCGCATACGTCTCGCCCACGAGCGCCAAGCTCTCCGTCGCAAACATCGTGGCGTACGAAAAACAGATTCCCCAAGAGCCGTACCACCCGCCCTCAGGCCGCTGCGCAGCGTGCAGATACTTGACTGCTGCCCGGATCGTTCGCCTGGTGCACTTCATGTTACAATAAACTGGAAAGGGGAAAAAGATGAATTCTCACTCGATGTCGGCTGGACGGTAGTCGGGATAATGCTTGCGAAAGATAGCCAGTGCCGTGATGACCGAGGTTGTACATTCAGGATACTCATACTCAGTCATAATGTTACCTGATTCGACAAGAAATAAACTCAGATGTCTCCAGGAAAAACGCACAGAGGTCACTAACCAAAGACCTCCGCGGGATTTATCCACTCGAGCCATTTAGGGCCTCGAACTAGTTCATAACTTGCTAATCCTCCACTTGCATTTTGCAGCGAGATCATAGTGTCTACAGCGTCACATAGGCGTTCCCTGGAAACGAGTTTGGGTGTAAAACTGAAAGGAAAGACGTTAAAGCTGCATTCAAAAGATAATCATGGACAAACAAACTCACGGCAGATGCTCCTGGAGATAGATCACCGCCTTCAATCCTTCCCCTGTGCAATCACTGACGGTATATCCCTGCTCTTTTGTGCTAAATGGCCACGCGCCCTTCGTGCGATGCCGATACCCACTTTCATAGTGTTTCGGGTTCTCCTGGATCTGGCAATTGTCCAGCCATTGCAATGCTTTCAGCAAACTTTCTCTGTTCTCTTTCTCCTCCGCGAGCCCGCTTTCAACGAGCGCCTGCACGATGAACGCGATGTCCCATAGTTGTACGCCGTTTGTGCCACTCATGTTCATCCCATTCGGTCCGATCCACATGAAGTCGCGCCGCTTCAGCTTGTGTTGAGCGTATGCCTCTGATTCTGGCCCGTCGACAACCACGCGGGCGACGGCATTCATCATCTTGTTCACGGGACCAAGGTCCTGGTAAGACGTATTCTCGTCTTCTTGCACAATGTGTTTGTAGAGTCGATCCATGCCGACACGCCTAAGAGGAGGGATAGAGCACGACTCGTAAGCGCCCAGGACTCCAAAGAGGAAGTCAATCAAGGGCGTGTGGGGAGCATATAAGTCGACTGGGCAGACGTTGTTGCGCTGCGCTGGCCAGTTTATGGAGTAGTAGTCTTCAACATAGAGCTCTTGACGAAGCGACAAGACGAGGTCGTTCTCCGGCGCTTTGAAACGTTTTGCCCACAAAAAGCTCATCGGCATGAAGACATTACGCGAGTGAATCCACCAACGACTCGGATGCACCGGAAGCCATTCAGGCAAAAGCCAGAGTTCGGGAACCAAGGAATTGTTTCCTTCCCAATCATAGACGTTCAGGATTGATAACCAAAATTTGCCCCACGAGGGTGCGCAAACAGCTCCGCCTGGTATACGTATCAAAGTCAAGATGCAGGAAGCTCAGAGCGAATCAACGTACGAACCAAGCTTGTGTAATGTCCCTCTGGCTTTCACCATGACAGGATGGTCTGCCCGCACACCTAAAACTCGCAACGCCGTGTAATTGAGCGCTGTCCCGAAAACCGTTGACTGGCCCTCGAAGTGTCTGATAGAAAGTGCTCCAATTAGTACGCGCCCTACATATTAAGCAAACACTCACAGACCCCAGCCGCCGTCTTCCTTGTGCGCTTTCCTAAACAAATACCGAACAATTTCCAAACGTTCTTCTTGCTTGAACCCCATGCCCGTGACATAAGAGCCAATAACGAGACCCGGTATGAGAAACATCGGGCCATCGTACTCACAAGGCCAGTGCCCATCGGGAGCTTGCAAGTATTTCAGAAAAGAGTACCCATTACGCGCCGCTTCAAGAGCAGTTTTTGCAGGCGTAAGAGCTGGGAGGTCCTGTTCGCCTTGTGAGTTCCGCTACGAACATCATATTGACAAAGAGTAGGACGTACAGTAGGAAGACCGAGCATGGCCTTATCCAAAACCGTCTGGGGGCGTGCCCGGCAAGCCTCATCGGACCCAAGGTAGTCCCATATGTGTCTACCACCATCGTCCGCCGTCAAGCGCCAGCGTGAATAGTCAGTGAAGGGCGCATCACCATTTTCGGGCACGTCGAGCGGGTCCCACATCTTGTTGGGATGGAAAGATTTCCAGAAAAATAGTTATAAATGTTGAGCGAAGGTGATGAACCCAAGTGGTCCGACTATTAATCGAGGCGTATGTATGTATACATAGCAAATGAAGATCTGCGTATACACTGACAGTTGTATCTCACGTAAGTAATGTATCAACACGTTACCTTCGAAAACTTTTGCCCTACTTGAAGTTTTGAAGTTTAAATTATAATTCTAAAGCGCTTTATGATGTGGATTGCAGAAAAAACGGCAGTAATTTAGAGTAAAGTACGAAATATTTCGAAGGACACGTGTTGTTGTATTGCTTATGTAAGGTATACAGCCGTCTGCCGCGACGCGTCCCGAGACGCGCACCGTTCCTACAGCAATGACCAACATCGCATTCCGAGACTCGAGCGTCGTCGTCATTGAGACGGGATGTACAAAAGTGCGAGCAATAATTGGGCTCGCCGACCTCCTCAAAACGCCCACCGTCGAAATCGAGGCGCGTGTTGGACTCAGACGCACTGACGAGACCGGTGTCTCGCAACCCGCCAAACCTCATTTAAACGAGTTTCTCGTAGGCCGACAGCTTGATGATGCGCTTGCTGCGGGGCAGGACATTGCCGTTTACTGGCCGTTCGCAGACGGAAACATAAAAGATTTCTGTGGGGCTGAAGCAATCTGGTGCGCACAACCTACCACACCACTAAATTGTTCGTTCTGTGTCTCTGACCATCATTCAAGGAAATATATCTTGTTCACCCAGCTCGGGCTCAAGCGCACTCAGAATGAATCCCCAGCGCTGCTCACATTCCCACATGGGCTTGCCCGTGACACGCACGAACGCATCTGCCAGCTGTTTTTCGAGCGTTTCAATATCGCCGCTGTGAGTATACTTGAGCGACCGCTCGCACAGCTATACGCTGCGAATGCGCTAAACGGGCTTGTCGTTGACATCGGTCGCCACCGTACGGATGTTGTCCCCATCTACGAGTGCACCGTGCAACATAACTGCGCGGATTATCTTCCCATTGGGCTAGCAGATTGCGAAGCGTTCCTCGCGCACCTTCTCCACTCTAATGAGCAAGTTATCTCTGCCCTCTCGCCAACAGAAGCTCCGATATCACCAGAAGAACTTCAGTCCCAACTCGAAGCTCTAGCGCGTCAAGTCTGGACAGAGGGCCACGTAAAACTCGGCGAGGCTGAGTCGTCTCAAGCGGTCGAGGAAGAGGGCGTGACGAACATTGCTGCGGTTCTTGTCGCTGGGAAGGAGAAGTCCGTCATCGAGACCAGCATAAAAAAACGCGCAACCGCAAAGGCATCCGCGGCTGAGCAGGCGCGTGCGCGAGAGATCGAGGCTCTGGACCTTATAACGCTCGACTTCAATGACAAGCAGGTCACCCTGGGTAGGGAACGCCATCGTTTTCTGGAACCGCTGTTCGACCCGGATTTATTGCGTGGGCTCGACAAGTTCGAAAATAAGGTGTGGCGAGGTGGGAACCTGATGCCGTTGCAGGACATATGTGGACAAGCTGTCGCCAGAGCAGATTTGGATGCGCGCGTGTCCATATGGGATGGTTTGTTTGTGACCGGAGATTGCGCAAGTATTATAAAAGGTAAGCGATTCGCATTCTAGCGGTTCTCCCAATTCACCCAGTGTTAGGTATCGGGACAGTGTTGCAATCGCACCTATCACTTTATATTCTAGGGAATCCAGATCACCAAAATGACACACAGCCGAAGCAAGTGCGCATCCTTCACGTCCCTGAGTACTTCGCCGAGTACCGGGAACGTGGAGATGGCCTTGCTGCGTTTTTAGGTGCCAGTATTGTTGCGAAGGTGAGTAGCACTAACAAGACAGCCAAAATGATGAATTGAACGTATTTAATAATCGCAGGTAATTTTTGCGGATCCCCTGGGGAAGAATTTCGTCTCAAAAGCGGATTATACGGCCAAGGGCCCCCGCGCGATATTGGAGATGTCCTCAAGTCTTTTGTAACATGTGTATCGGTATAGATTCCAGCTATGTTATAACCTTATTTGTCTCGCTTTGTACCTTCTCCCCGTTCACTTGTGTTTATCCGTTCTGTTCTTGCGTACTGTTCTCGGTGATAACTTACTACATATCTTCCTCCGATCCTTGCTAACATTGGACTATTGTACCTTCCCAATCTCAACTATTAAAAAAACTGTAAGTTCATTCCGATGCGTAACTGTCAACTACAAATTCCTGTGAGTTTTCGAAGAAGTGCGGTGTATTGAACGATCGGAATCTATCGAAAGTTAATAACTCACCAGACCAATTACCGAGCAGCCGTACGGGAACCCGGCCGTTCATACGTTCATGGCTTAAGACTCCAGAGTATCTCGAGCGATATGATTGGGAATCAATGTTCTATGCTCTGAACTGGATTGCTTGTCGGTACGAAGCAGGGGACAAACTGGTCAACAGTGCTCTGAATTCATGGGTTGTTCATGGCTTTGACCAGCTGCAGCGGGGAAAAGGGATGTGGTTATTAGAGATCCTTTACCCCCATTTATCGAATTCTACAGGAAACGTATTGCCTGAACAGTGCCTTTGCAGCTCCGTTTCTACGAAGGCTTTGGTGCTCGATCAAAGAAAAAATCAATGCTCGCCGTTTGGCTGCAGATGAGGTGGTCGCGGCCGGTGTTAAGGTCGACATATATCGGTGCCTTTCAATGATATTTCACTAGGTGGACGAGAAACTATCAGATCTACAATTTGTAGTCGCACTTTGCTGAGTGAATACATACCGCATGTTCTCCAATATATCGCAATAGTGGTGCTTGTTATAATGATTAACTTCCTACTACATGCATTTGAGCTGATCACCTTTTCTTTTTTTTCTTGCCCCCAGTTCCGCTCTTACTCGGTGAAGGTGTGGGCAATTCTATCGAACCGCCCACCGCCTCGGACACGGTACCCTCTCCTTTCTCGATCTTATCCCTTGCCTCCAGGAAGAACATCACATCTCGCATCTGCTCCTCCATATCGGTGACTTTCGAGGCGAGCTCGCTCTTCTCCTTGTCTATCGCGTCGATCTTCGTTTTCATATTCGTCAAGTTGCTCATCAACCCCTCGCCGACCGCCCTCTCTTCCTTGAGCTCCTTTTCAAATCTCCGAGCCAACTCTGTCATCTTCTCTGCCCGCTTTTCTGCCTTCACCTTCTCCTTCTCCAACCGTGCCTGCCGCTCCTCATTTTCAGCACGTCGCCTCTCTTGCTCCGCACGGGCCTCCCGAACATTCTGCTTTGCGTCCTCGCCGACGATCTCCAGCTTCCGCTGCGTATCCTCAAGTCGCCTGCGCAGCTCTGCCGTCTGCTCGTCGTACACCGCGCGTTGGTCTTCCATTGCGCGCTGCAGGATCTGCGAGTACTGCATTGCGAGGATCTCCATCTTCTCTGCCTTCAGGTTGTCATCGTCCCCAGGTCCTTGGCCAGCAAGGGCCCTTCCATGCGCATTCGCAATCACGTCGTCCATGCCCGCGGCAGAAGGCAGTTCAACGAGCTTACCGTCTGCCTTGTTCTGGATGAGTCGATGCACATAGTTGTCTCCTGCATAATCCCACACGCGCTGTGTCGCAAGTTCCAAGGCGTAGCGGTGTGATGCGAGCTCGTAATGACCCTTCGCATGTGCGCGACCCTGCCTTCCGCACCCGACGTTCCCGCAAATAAGGCAGATCCAAAGGTTAAGCCGTGAGCCACATTCCGTGCAGGAGGCAAGCCGCGTGTCAGCAGGTGTTGGGTCGTATGAGATTCCAGAGGATGAAGGTGAACGAGAATTTGAGGACAGCGCAATTTGGGAATACCGACAGACGGGGCAGCTTTGGAAATTACAACATGAGAAATTGTATATAGGGAATTAAATTGTGACTTACCGGCTGTCTCCCCACTTGCTCAAGCACATGCAGTGAAATGTATGCGAACACGGCACGGTAACCAGACCGGTCACAGACGCGTCCATCCTGTCGAGACAAACAGGACACGTCGGCAATTCATACATCGTGGAAGGATGGGACGTCGATCTGTTGACGGTGAGCGAGACGGGATCATCCATGTCAACTTCAACAGACTTTACGCGGACGACGTTGCACGTCTCTGGCTATTTTATATTGTTCAGCAACGAGATATGCAGGAACACTTATGGAAAGCGTTAAGATACCTCGATCGAGTTGAACTGCTTGCCGTTGAACTCTTCAATGAACTCAGACGCGCACTCGACCTCTCTGAATTGAATGACGACCATCGTGCGGTTCGGGGAAACGTCACGAATGAGCCTGAGATGCTTCATGCCCTCAGCAGCGGGTGCGACGAAGGCCAGAAAGTCGGACGGAGCCATCCAAGGAGGGACAGCCAGGACCGCGACAGTCGTTGCATCTTGATCAAAGGAGCTTCTACCAGATGTTTGCTCGGACGAAGACGAGGCGACATTCGAAAGTGGACTGGATTCAGATGCTTTGGATGTCGAAGCTGCCGCAGCAGAGTATCCGTCCTGTGCGACCCTCTCACGGAATATATGCACAGTACCGTCTGGCAAGTTTGTTGTTCCGCTGCTCGACGAAGAGCTCGGAACGAAGAGGGCGACAGGGGTGTCTAGACATTGCACAACAGATCTCAGCGTCCAGCTGGGCTGGCGATGTACGAATGAAGCAAGACGTACGCCATTCCTCAGACTTGGTATCCTTGCTCCCCACTTGACTGCTGTCGCTCATAACCTCGAAATCTACCCAGTCAATCCTGATAGGGCCGTATCTGTAGTCCTTCTTTCCACTTCCGCGAAGCGTGTCGCGGCGCTTGCTGATCAAGGTCGCAGAGTGCGCAGGTAATGGGTCGAGTAGTGACTTGGGGATTCCGTGCTTTGTGCTGGTCAGGTTTCCGGAAAGATTGGACTGTCGGGTGATCTGTATTTTGATGTGGTAGTAACTAGTCATTGTCTTCTGACCATGAACACTCTCGCAGTGCACAGACTCAGTTGTGCATGATAGTTGGAGACAAGTAGGCAACCTACGTTTACACAGCAACAGCACGACGAGTGCACCTAAAGCACTTACCATGATATATAATTTCTACTTATAGAATCGCGTATAAAACTAATAATTGCTACATTGGAGCTACCATTATTCCAGGAAATGCCGATAATCCTACAAAAGTATGCAAAGAAGTGAACAACCAAAATTTCTATGCCGCCGCGCTTATTTCGCGGTGCAGCCCAAGTCCGCCCATACCCTCATACCACTCCTTGCCCGCTGTCGTAACACTTCCAAGGCAAACCGCAGTGTAAGTGGACTTTCGTCAGCCGAAACGAATGCTAAATACTCACGAGATGTAGCCCGCTCTAATAACAAAGTCTCCAAAGTGCTCATCCTCGTGCCGCTCGAGGGCGTAGTGCTTGATCATAGGCCGCAGAATAGCAAGGATTTCGGGCTCAGTGACGGATTCTGTATCAAAACAAGGCTATCGTGAGATAAAACTTTCGAACATAGATAAAGAATGAGCATACCTCTGTAAATTTTATTTAATCGCTGTCCGTAGTAGCCACCACCCAGGAGCATGAGGTAAGTTCCAGGCGCCTTGCCTATGAACGCGATTTCGGCGACGTATGGACGTGCGCAGCCGTTCGGACAGCCGGTCATGCGCATTACTATCGAGTCGTTGCGTAGCCCATTTTCTTCACATATAGCCTCGACCTTATTGATGAGCAAAGGAAGGTACTAAACAAAAAACTAATGTCAGCTTCACGTCCCCGACTTTTACTACCTGGACTTACTCTCTCGGACTCCGCCATGGCCAAACCACAAGTTGGAAATGCAACACATGCGGACGACGCGAGTCTGAGCCCGGTGAAGTTAAGGTTATCCAGCTTATACTCTGCGAGCAGGGCCTTTATCCTCGGCAGCTCCTCGCTCGGCACGTCCGCGAGCATGACGTGCTGGTTTGCCGTCATCCTGAATGTGCCCTTGTGGATCTTCGCGATCTCGCGCAGCCCCTTTTTGAACTCGCGCCCGGGCTCGTTCTGCACTCGGCCATTTTCAATGTACATCATGAAGTTGTGCTTGCCATTATGACCGGTCGACCATCCGAAGTCGTCGATGTTGCGGTCAAAGGTGTACGGCCGAGCTGGTGCAAGAGACCAGCCAAGAAGCTTTTCGACCTCGCCCTTAAAGACGTCGAGGCCCATTCGGTCGATAGTGTATTTTAAACGAGCGTTCTGTAAAAGTATGGGTTAATCAACTCGGGTCTCTATCAAGAAATAGATTTCAACCATACTTTGCGACTGAAAAACAACATACACAAGTCAGTCATTCAAGAAAGCTAAAAGCAAGTATTAATCCAATTATACTCACTCTGCTCGGTTTCCGTTATCTCTCTGTACAAGCATGATCTTCTCCACGACATCAAGGCCCTGCTCCGGTGTGCAGAATCCAAGGATGCTGCCCAGTCGCGGGTAAGTCTTCTTGTTTCCGTGCGTGACACCCATGCCTCCTCCAGCAGTGACATCGAACCCCTCAAGTCTGCCGTCTTTGCCGACGATCGCAATGAAGCCGACGTCGTTCGTGAACACGTCTACGTCGTTTGTCGGCGGGACAGCGATGGCAACTTTGAACTGTCGATATCATTGATCATAAGTAATCGTAAACAAACCTTAAAAAGAAAGATATACCAACCTTTCGCGGAAGGTAAAACTCGCCGTAAAGTGGTTCGAAATCGTGTACAGCGTCACCGGCGACAAGCTTCTTGTCAAGCCAAATCTCGTGATAGGCAGTCGTGCGAGGGAGGAGCCGCTCGCTGACACCCTTCGCAAATTCATACACGTCGGCATGCAGCTGGGATTTTGTCGGGATGGCCGATGTAATAACATTTCTAGGTTACTATTTTATAAAAATCCCCATGTTATCAAAGCCCAGCGTACATACCTGTTAACGTCGCCGCAGGCAGCAAGAGTATCGAGCAGAGCTCTGTTGATCTCTTTGATCGTCTGTTTGAGGTGCCGCTTGATCACGCCGTGGAACTGGTACGTCTGCCGCGTCGTAATCTTGAACGTCCCGTTGCCGTGCTCATCCGCAATCTGGTCCATGCCCAGCCACTGCGCGGGCGAGCACACGCCGCCAGGCATGCGCACGCGGATCATGAAGCTGTACGCGGGCTCCGCGCCCTGCGCCTGGCGCTCGTCGCGGATGTCGCGGTCGTCCTGCTGGTAGATACCGTGGAACTTTGTTAGCTGCGTGTCGCTCGGCGCAAGCGCGCCCGTCGTTGCGTCCTCCAGGCCCTCCGCGATCGTGCCGCGCAGGTAGTTCGACGCGATTTTCATGTGCTCGTTCGTGATCGGGTCCGGCTCTGCCTCCGTCACTTCCACGGCATCGACGCCGAGCTCTTTCCACACCAGCGGCTCCCAGAGCTTGTATCCTGTCTCGGGACCATCTGCATCCTGGTCGTCACCGAGCCCGATGTCAGCGAAACGCGTCGCGCCCAGCGCAGCGAGACGTGCGTCGAGGTCCTTCCCAGCCTTATTGTAGTAATGCGCATCTCGGGGCGAGGCCAATAGTGGGAATCACCCATACCAAAGACGGAGTATTTGAGCGAAGAGAGTGGAGTCTCCCCACGCGCGACAGCCACGTTAAGCGATTTGAAAAACGTGCGTCCGTTCTGCGGAGCCTCCCCCTGCCCAGCAACGGACGTGATGAAAGTGACGTACTCCTCCTTCGCGACCTCCTCGATCGACACCGAATCCATCGTCGCGACGGTCGTGGCAAGCCCGCGCGTCTTTCCGCGATTCGCGAGGCGCTTCGCCTTCTTCTCCGCCGCCCCGCCGTCGGACGCATATAAGACGAGCAGCGGCGCGCCCGAGATGTTGCTCAGCAGTTCCTCATACGCCTGTTGCGCCCGCTTCTTGCGTGCCTCCTTTACGCTCTCGCCGAGGCTGCTCACGAGCTCTACCGCGAGCTCGGGTTTAGAACGCGTGAGCTGGCTGAGGTGGTTCTGGCGGTCCAAGAACACGCGAAGCTCCTGCTTGATCGCGTCCGAATCGAGTGCAAATGGCTCCTTTCCCGCTTTCTCCTTTGCAGGATCCCAGCGGTAGAGCGGCCAGTAGCCAGTGTCTACGGCGAGCTTCGTCTCTTTGAGTACCTCGAGTGCGGGCGTGTCTTCGCTCTGATATGGCAAGTATGCGAGGACGACAGAAGGGCCCGGATAACGATCTGCCTCTGCGAGCGCCTGCAGCACTTGTGTGTAGGATGAGTAAACCGCGACGCTCGCAACATACACGTCGGAGTGGTGCATCGCATACAACCCTACATCGCGTTTGCGGCGAAGAGGATCCGAGGAGTTGCGGTAAGAGTAAGGCACAGTGTCCAGAATAAGCGTGTTCACGTTCAGACCTGACGCGATGAGGTGGTGCAAACCGGACGCGCCAAGGTCGTATGCCCATGCATCGGAGCCAATAATCCAGCGTGAAACAGCGGGAAAGCGAGAGCGAAGAGCTAGAATAGTCGAGACCGATGGATGAAGAGAAGTGTTCGCTTCAAGTTGGACAACGATCTGCTCGCCAAGAGAGCGGCTCTTCTCCGATTCATCTTTCGCAAGAAGCCATTTGCTGAGCAGCGTGTGGAGGTCGGAGGGGATGGCAGCAGATGCCTCGAGGAGCGTCTGGACGGCCTTGACTAGTTTGTCACGTTCCTCCAGCTGCTTGCGGACACGGCCAAGCGCGAACTCGGGTGTCGTCGCGAGTGCACCGCGAGTAGCAACATTGTCTGGCGCATTCGCGATCTCGAGCCTCTCAGAGAAAAGGTGCTCAAGGATCTGCATGTATGATGCCTCGTGCTTAGGAACTTGCGGCACTGACTCCGCAATCGTCTGGGAAACACCGGGGCTGAGCACAGGCTTCCCGAGACGTAAACGACGCGAAATGGTAGAAGAGTCGTCGTGCTGCAGGAGCTTGAGCCCATCGGCATGGGAGATCGTTGAGATGTCGCCAAGTAATCCAGATTGGACCGCCGGGCGAGACGACTCGTCCACGTACTGGAGCGCACCCATTACCTCCAGGTAGAGCGGAGTCCACTTGACGTTCCAATTGTACAGTTGCTCTAGGACGACCACACGTTTTGCAGAAGGAGGGATGGAGCGTAGTATTTTAGAGGGTAACAAGGGGCTCAATAGCGCAACTTCCACCCACGAAACGCCGTCCAGCTCGAGAGCAGGCGCCTGTCCCAGCACAAAAATCACTGTATGAGCGTCGCGCGGACCGCGGCTGTAGAGCGGGCGAATGGCGCGTCGAGTGAGGGCAATAGTAGACAGACGACGCAGCCTCGTACGCCTGAGAAAGAGAAACAAGCGCCTGGTCGTCCATAGCTTGAGAAGAAAGAACGGGAGAGTCGGGCGTGCTGTAACCGCTGGAATGCCCATCCAAGCCATTGAGTCCATTGGTACCATTAGTACCATTCGCATTCCCATTAGCGTGTCCGTTTGCATGCCCGTTGGCAGCGCCGTTCGCAAGCACGGGCTTTCCGTTTCCGTTAGAGGCCACGGAAAACCGACGGTTTTCTGATAAATACGCGCGGATCTGCTCCTCCGTTAACTCAGGCAGCGCGACGTCCTCGACCTGCGTCTGAAACGCGTGCACAACCACTTTGTTCTCGGTTCGGGCGACCTTCGATGCGACGAGCGCATTGTCGTGCGCTTGGTGCAAAGTTGTCGAGTGGATGAAGTAGGGTACGGCCGATCGGAGCAGGAGCACGTCGGCAAGGTCGCCGCTGACCGCTATATGCAGTACAACCGGCGAGGATGCGAGCTCGGACAAGTGGGGGAGGAAGTGAGCGAGCACGCGTGGGTTTGAGGCGGCGGTAAAAGCAAGGAGACCCGCGGATTTGTGGTGGGAGACATAAGAACCTGGGTCGGCCGCGTAGGGCACGGAAACGACGGTTGGTCTGCGCGAAGTCTTTCTCGACAGAGATTTGTATTCTTCAGCAAAAGAAGACACTGCATTTGATTTTGGCTGCGAGTCGACGACGACATCGGAGCAGATATATGCTATTCTAGCGACAGCTGTCGCCGCTGCTGACGATGTCGATGTCATCTACACGCTTTCGTCAGATTCTAATAAACCATACACACAAAATAAAACATACAGAATAGAGGCGGAGAGCTGTCGAGAAGAGTGGATATGGTTGCAGGCCAAGTTAGCTCACACATTATAAATTCGGCCGTAAAGTTTTAGAAAATGCAATAGATATTATTTCCGTGACCGCTCTGTCGATCTTGCGTCTTGAGCACACCATTTCTTTGGCGTCTGTTTACAGTAAGAGATCTGCATTCGGCGAATCACAGCTTCACCTTTACACAAGAAATAGATAAAACAAATATGAAGATTTAAATTTCATTCCCTGATAGCTATTTATTCCTTCTAACTTTCAGACCACCACTATCAACTCGTAGAGTCAGGAAGTTACCACGCTTAACGCTAAGAACGGTCTTCATTGCATCCCTTCCGAGAAAAGAGTCGCTGATTGGCTAGGGTTCCATCGAGCACAACCGCCATTGCTCCAAGTGTCCGTTGATGTAGGGCGCCTTTTGGAGATGAAGCTCGACAATGATTTCCGTCGACGAGTGGGAGCCTCTTCCTAACCTATCGTGAAGAAATATGAAAGATTCTTGAGAGCCAAACTCGGTAGTCGGGCTCACATACGTACAAACCTAAGCAGCATATGTATTCCTGAGGAAATACTCGAGTCAAGTCGCTGGACAAATCAGAACAATTTCAGCAATCTCCGAGAAGAATGCCCAAGACAACATTTCCTAGTCCAAGGCCGATAAGAGGTTTTACTGCGCGGTACGCCTGTCCAAAAATCGCGAAGACCACGAAGAACCAGGAGAAAATAACTGAGACCAGTAACGGTAATGCTTTGGTTAGCTGCCTTGAGAAAAGATGAGTTGAAAGGTCGAACAGCATCGAGCCACATCGGTTTCAAATTCCATTCAAACCCAACGCCAACACGCAGCTCGCTTACTGCATGGAATATGCCTCGCGGCTTTGGACCTACCACGTTCGCGGGAAACGTTAGATGCGGAAGGCAGGTAACGTGATGAAACCGAGGAGTACGGCTGGAGAAGGAGAAGGAGAAGGAGACGAGAGGGTAGAGAAGATGGCAGAGATGTCTCGGAGACTTGAGAAGGAACTTAAGGAGGAGAGGGCGATCGGCGACGCTTTGTGCCCGGCCACCACTCACAAATAATCGTTATCCAATTGTTATTCAAAAACAAGACCAAATGAAGAAAAAAATCCCTCGGATACCTCAGTCCCCTGTTTTATTTTAAGATACCTGCAGTATGCCAGAGGCAGGAAACGACTCTAATAGGCCAGGAGCATTTTATCGGGTGCGGCGCGACACACGTCCGACTGTCCGGTACACGCCCGGCGTAGCACCGTCTTCCGTTTTTGCGCCCC
This sequence comes from Phellopilus nigrolimitatus, assembly GCA_021029095.1. Classification (NCBI taxonomy): domain Eukaryota; kingdom Fungi; phylum Basidiomycota; class Agaricomycetes; order Hymenochaetales; family Hymenochaetaceae; genus Phellopilus; species Phellopilus nigrolimitatus. The sequence continues at coordinate 460,506 of JAJOHG010000007.1, forward strand.
CTTTTTCGAGGCTATAATCGAGCCATCTGCGCACTACGCACAGCGCGTCATGAAGGCGAGAGAAATATCCGGAGCAGCGAGACGATGATGATGTTACAACCGATTTATCGATTTGATTTCGTAGACGTGGTTATAGATATGCAGTTATACGTTAGAAAACTTGTCCTTTGCCGCGCGCGAGGATCTGCGCGCTGTCAAATAAGGGGGTGCTCGAGCTTACGTACTACGCGGTTCCGTTACCGTTGGTAAGCCCTTTCTTCGCCGCCTCCGCCTCTGCGACCGACTCCTGCAACGCGGCGATGAGGTGCTCGATGTCCCCCCGCGACTTGTCGACGACGGTGACGCCCATGTGCCTAAGTCAGATTCGAAGTTTGTAAGTACTAGCTCAGGAAGAAGGTTTTGTCCAGGGAAAACGCGTCTTACCCGACTCTGAAGTATTTATCTTGATAAACCAGATATGATTAGTCGACGAGATTATTTTACGTCGAAAGAAGTGCTGACCTTTGCAGTCCTTGTGGAGGACCGCCTGCAACAACGATACCCTTGCTCCCGAGGCGCGGGAGGACGTCCGACGCAGCCAGACCATCAGGATAATATATCTATCCGTACTTCATAAGAGTTTGCCCAAAGAACAAAAAAGGAATGGTGAAAGCCTCACAGCAGTCATCCCGTTCGCCTGCTCGCCGCTCCCCTTGGCGATCTGCCGTAGGCCAAGATCCGTGACCGCCTTCTTGAAGAGCGCGCTCTGCTCCTTGTGCAGCGCGAAGCGCTCCGCGAGCGAGGGCTTCGCCTTCGTGATCGTCGTGAGCGACGCGTTGAACGCGTAGATGAGGTTCACGGGCGGCGTCGCGAAGTACATTGCCTGCCCGGCCTCGTACGCGCGCATGATGGGGAGCCAGCTGATTAGAGAGGAGTCAAGGCCAATTTTATAAGATCGAGTAATTCAGATGCGAGGGAATAAAAATAAGAATAAGAATAAGGACACGCACCGCTTCCAGCTCGCAGTAGTAGCTTGTGGCAGGCGCTTTTCTGCTCTCGAACGTCTGGATCGCGCGCGGGCTTGCGCAGAGCACACTGAGCCCAGGCGGCGTACCGAGCCCCTTCTGCGTTGCACTCAGCACGACGTCTATGTTCCACTCCTCCTGCCGGATCTCTTCCGACGCGACCGAGCACACGCCGTCCAAGACAACCTACGGCACACGAGAAAATGTATGATTTCAGCTGCACGCACTGGAGCAGGACAAAAAAAAACTGGATTCAAAAAAAACACGCACGAGCGTCTCAGGCGATACGCGCTTCACCGTCTCGCCGACCATCTTCGCGTCGCTGAGGACGCCCGTCGACGTGTCGACGTGCGTGAGTGTGACGAGCTTGTATTTCTTCTTAGACAGCGCCTCCTCGAGAGCGGCCTGCGAAACGGCCTCGCCCAGCGGCGCCTTAACCTGGTCGACCGTAGCGCCGTAGACAGCGAGACTGTACAGTGATGTATGGAAAAGGAAGCACGGGAGCATACATGCAGCGGGGAGACGTACCAGTCCGCGAAGCTGTCGCCGAAGTAACCCGAGTGGAGCACCAAGACATTTTCACCTGGCTCGACGAGGTTGGATGCGACCTAGCATGTTGTACAATAATATCCAAAGTCAGCACTGACTGTGCCAGAATAATTATGTGCTGTACCTGGTCCCACCCGAGCGTCCCAGAACCCGCGATCAGAAATGGCTGGCCATGAGGTGCATACAACACCTCCCTATCGACGCCGTCTCCGCATCAGCTCTTCCCGACGCGCAGCGACACGAAAGAAAAACAGAAATAGTGCATACTTGAGCATCCTGATGCAGTCGCCGAAGACAGGCACGAAGTCCGGGGAGACATGGCTCATGGACGGGTGCGCGTTTGCGTAAAGAACCTGTAAGCATGCACGCCCACGTCAGCACTCAGCTCCAAGGCAGATGCATGCTCGACAATCAGTCCGAGCCGGCCTCACGCACATCGTCTGCGATTTCAATCGGGCCTGGGATGCTAAACGAACGATGAAATTTAATGCGAGCGGGACATGGAGGGCGGAGGACGGCTTACACCAAGAGCCTGCAAAGCAGCGGTCGACGGGTGAGAGTCTGCGAGCACAGCTGGACGGACAACTCACTTGTGTGGTTCCTGCACCGTAAAACACGCGAAGATATAATTAGAAATCAAGAAATAGCACGAGCAACTCAAGACGGCCTGCCTGCTTGAAATTTGCTTGTGAGCTCATCGTGCGGATGGTCATAGACGGCGACGGAGATGGCGGGGGATGTCCAAGAAAGAGACGACGATGGCGGGACGACGGGTCGGAGGTGGTGGACGGGATGGATGGACGATGGTATTCCGCTTTAGCACGCGCGAACCTGGACCGATAATTAGCCTGACTCCTGAGCGACCCATGACAACTCTTTATAAACGGCCACCGGCGGAATCGCTCACCTAAACGCCCGTTCTCTCATGATCCTCATCGTCGACGCCGCCATTCGTGGGGCACGAAGTGGGGCACGCGTGACGACGTGCTATTCGAAATATACGTGCGGAAGAGGTTTCAATGGCGTCCCTACTCTCACGGCAGAAGAGCGCGGATACCCGCTCTTTCCATTAATCCACATACAAATATATACCAGCCAGTAAAAGAATATATAAATATATGTTCAGGAATCATCGCCCGGCCACAATCCGCGTCGGCTCTCCATCCACCGCGCCTCCCCCGGCGCCCCCTCCGCCCCCTCCCCCTCCGGCACCGGCCGGGCCGCCCTGCATACCCGCAAGCGTGCGCTGCAGGTCCGTCCACTCCGTCTCGCGCGGGATTGCCATGTCGCCGATGTCGTAGATGTATAATTTGCCGTCGCTGCCTCCCATCGCTGCCCGCCGCCCGTCTTTGCAGTCCCACTTCAGCTTGTTGATCGCACGGTTCGAACTCACTTGTGTCGATACCACCGGAACCTGTAATGAGAACATAAATAAGCTGAGAAAAAAAAAACGTGGTGGGAAGGCAAAAAGACCTGCCTCTGTGTCCATGTTCAAATTCCATAAGTCGAAGCGCCCGCTTCCGTCAACGGCGCCAAACAGTCCTGGATGCTGCGGGTGCCATTTCACATCGTAAACATAGTCGTCAGCCTCGTCGAAGCTGTACACGGGGCCGATCGTGTGCGCCTGCGTGCTCGGCTTCGCCAGGCTTTTCGCCCGCCAGAGCTTCACTGTCCAGTCCGCACTCGCCGTCAGGAACAGGTCACTGAAGTCGACAGGTCCGTGCAGCGGGTGGAAGTGCAGGCCCATGACGGGCCCTGCGTGTCCTCTGTACACGTCGTACTGATTAAGACCAGCCTTCGACCCAGCTCGGTCGTAACGGTTCGCCTGGTAGACGTTTCCTTCCTCGGTGCCGACGAAGAACGTCGTGGTCTCGTTGTCTGGGAAGTCGAGACAGGTTATTGCGACTTCAGCAGTCTTGTTGTGTCCGGCATGTTGCAGTTCCAGACTTTCCTATACGTTAATTATACACGCTCAGATGCTTGTATCGAGAAAATAAGAGAAAGCGCACCTGAGGCTGGGCCAACATGTCAACTAGCCAACTACACACCAGGCCATCCGTACTGCTCGTAATCAAATTATGTGCATTCTGCGTGCCTACGATCTGCATCGCATAGACCGGGTGTGTATGTCCAGCAGCGCTCAGCGGCGTCTTTAGCACAGGCAGGTGCTTGCTTCGCGTATCCCACAGGAGGATCTGCCCGGAGTAAGTCCCACCAAACACGAGGTTCGCGTTGAAGGGTGAGAACGCGACGGAGAGAACATCGGACTGCGAATGGAAGACAAATTCTGGCCGTTCGAGCAGATGCAAATTCCAAATTGCGACGAAGCCATCGGGCTCGTTCAATGCTGCAGGATTTTTGTTGTAGGATGCGACACTCAGTTCTGGGTACTATTTCGAAAGGAACGTCAGCTCCTTTCCGCACCGTGTTTCCTTAGATTTAGTATATTATTCACCTTCGGCGACCAATCTAAATCTGTGATTGATCTATTTTTCCCGTATCGTTCGTCAAAGAAAGCGCAGACACGCTTTACACGCTTGCCTTCGGATTCGTCCCTTCAAATGTCGATATTATTGACAGCCCCAACACGAGAACGAACAGATTTACTCACCCTCCAGATTCTGCACCGACGGTATAATCACGGATATAATCATATCCATCATTCAAAGCCCGTTGCACAATTTTGGACGACTGTTCGACGAAATCCAGAAATTCGGGTGCGATGAAGATGCTTGCGCGTTCCTCCTCCGTCAACTCTGAGTTCTGATCAGAACTCCTAAGTCTCCACATCAGTCAATATAGAGTATACCTCGAATTTCCTGCTCGATTTCTTTCTCGAGCTTGGCGTTCTCTTCTTCGAGTTCTTGCTCTTTGGCTAGCTTTTCCGCTTCAGTCTCCTTTTCTTGTAGAATCTGCTGCCGAATTTTTTCCTCATCGGGCGCGGCCGTCTCTACTGCCATTTCAGCCGTTTGTACGTCCTTATCATATGTTACACGTTCCTGTATATTGCCGGACACTTCGTGAGCTCAACTGGCACGGTCATGCCATGGCTCAAAGAACAATACCTTCCGAGGCAACTCGAACAAGTCCTGCTCGACGTCGACCAAGTCCGGCATAAATCTCGGGGTCATAGTTCTTACGAGCCATTTCTTAGTCTTAGGAAAACGTAGCTAGAATTATCTGCACACCTTTCCATGACATGGTCTGTCCCCGAAACTGACATAGCCGCGCCCTGCGAGATGAGTGTGGTACCTATGCTCAGCCGATCACTGAACACGTCGCTCTGCCTGCTCGCCCTTCCGGAGGGCCCTGGCGGGGTCCGCTCGCGCAAGTTTGACGGCGAGGATGAGCGCCCGATGGCAGGCGTGCCGGGCATGGAGACGGGCGTGACATCGCCCGCGCTGTCCGAGCTGCGCCCGACGGACGTACCGAGCACGGACGTCACGAGGTCGTCGACATCGGCGCGACGATAGTTCGACGGGCCAGCCTAAGCACGCGGAAGAAAGGCGAGAGATGGATGAGCATTCCGTTTGACTGCCATTATGGATACGAGACACACCTCGGTAGCCTGCCTCCGCTCCGTGTCTGCCTTCTGACGCTCGGCGCGCGCCTTGCGCAGCTCTGCAAGCTTCAGCCGCTTTGCTTCAATTTCTGCGCGCCGTCTGTCGGACATGGTGGTGAGATTGCAGGTCGAAGACGTCCGTCCGACGCGTTTTCCTGATCAAGCGCTTCGCGGGATCGACGCGCGAGTCGCACTCAAGATTACTGCTAAGACTCACTTAGACTCAGACCATGAGCACCCGTGGAGGCCATCGCGGCGGAAACGCAAAAAGGGGCGCCCGACGCTCCGAATTCAACAAAATCTACACACACCCTCTGCCCCTCGCTCTCGAACCTCCAACCAGCGACGCCGATTCCCTCGCCAGAAAATGCACTGCAGGTTTCCTTGGACTTCTCGGCTACTCTGTGGCCCGCATATCCAGCCCGCACCTCGAGGGCGTGCTCGATATCGCAACGCGTTCCGTCTGGGTACCCAATTCGCCTGACGCTATGCTACTCTGGAGGCGCGGCTTTTTCGGGAAGGGAAACCTGTCCCGCAGCGAACCGAGCTGGCTCGCGCGGCAGGTCAATCAGCGCAAAGTCAAAGCTGCTGGAGGTACGTTTGTAAAATCTCGTCGATGATTTTTGATGGGCTGAGAGTGCAATCCATGTGCTGCTGGCAGGAATGACCGCCGAGGAAGTCACGGCGAAGCGCCGTGCGGAGCGCAGGCAGTTCAAGCTCGACAGGGCACGCGCAATGGCCCAGGCTGCGCTCGAGGCTGAGTCTGCCTTCGCCGCCACGGGCGTCGAGCCCGCGGAGTCCTCCGTCGTCATCCCCTCTGCTGCGACCTGGAAACCGACGAAACCCGAAGCCGCCGCCGCTGCAGCCGACGCGAACTCGCCAATAGATGAAGGCGAATATGAAGACGATGTCGTCCCCGAAGAAGACCTCGTAGATGTAGAGCACCTGCAGCTCACTCTCCAAGAGGCCTTCTTTCTGATCTGGACCATGGACTGTCTGTCCCTTACAGACTCTACCACTGTGCGTTTCCTGCTCCGCTCGATCTCAACTCATCTAAAGCTAATCCCCTGTCCTCGGTATCTCCTGCAGCAAGACTCACTCAGCCTATCGCAAATCTGGCGAACCTTCCAAAACATCCACCTCCCCGCCCTCACGCTAATCCCGTCCCTAGACTCAGTGCCAACCCGCTTCGACAACCCCTTCCTCATCCACTACGTCGTCTTCCACCACTACCGCTCACTTGGCTGGGTCATCAAGGGCGGGATAAAATTCTGCGTAGACTACCTGCTCTACAAGCGCGGGCCCGTCTTCTCACATGCCGAGTTCGTCTCATCCTAAACTTGCGTGTCGAAAACCTAATTTCGTATTGTAAATCTTCGTTCACAGATTCGCGCTCGTTGTCTGCCCGGTATACGAAGACCCCTCCGACCGGGCCTCCTCTCCCTTCGACCTACAAAACGTGGACCCCTTTACTTGGTCATGGCTGAGTACGATCAACCGCGTGAACACGCAGGTGCAAAAAGTGAGCCATTGACTTACCCCCTTCGTCTTTAATGGCTTCCTAACCGAAAGTAACAAATAAAGACGCTCATCCTGGTATACGTGACAATCCCTGCGATGTCCCGCCTCCCACCAGACACGTTGTCATCTCCCGCTTGCTTCACCCACTATTCCGTCCGTGAAGTCGTCGTCCGCAGATTCATCCCGGCACGGATGCGTGACTGATATGCATTGAGATAATGTTTTCTTTTATGCACTTGTTATCCTTATTCAGACATCATGAACAAAATGTACTATACTGTGCGTTCCCGATCCCTACAACTTCAAGCGTAGATGCCAAGAAAAACCAATTTTCTATAATGATAGTGTATTAAGACAAGATGCTTGTGTTATCAGCAAATACAAATCCCGAGAATCATGCAGTCAACAATTCCAATGAACCACTGGTGCACAGAAAGATAGCAATAGCGTAGCGAACGGGCTTCGATCCTAGTATACAGACATAACCCCGACCGGAGCCAAGTGATACCAAAAGCGGGGTGAGGAGGGGCGGTTCAAGGGGCCACGGGGTCCAGCGGAGTGATGTTCATGCAACGACGATGCAACGATAGCAAGAATAATAGATAGGGGCAGGAACAACGTAACAAAACCTGATTCAAACCAGAAACAAAATTATTCAGATGGCCCCCTTGATGGTTGCCTTCCTATATTTCTCGTCGAACACTTTCGCGAGCGGTAGTTGCGCAGGCCTGCAATCCAGAACCTTCTGCTCGTCAGCGGCGTCTGGGTTCTGGTAGAACGCCGCTCGATGTTGCGTGATGAATGTCGCAGCCTGAGCGGCATTCTCGAACGCGAGCTCGTCTTGGATGAATGCAATGGGCAGTTGGATGTAGCTGGGAACGGAAAGACAATAAACATGCAAAATTCCAAAATTTCAATACACAAGACAACTAAAGAAACGCACGCTTTCGATATGACCATCAGAGCTTTCGTTCTCTCCCTGTCAACAAAATGGTCCATGATATAGGCTCCCATATTTGGAGAATTCGAATAGTATTCGAAAAATGCATGGTAATTGTTCGTTGACATCGCACGCTGCACCTCCAGCGCATGCTTAATGGCACTTTGTTGTTTCTGCTTTCCCGTTAGTCGACCTACGAGTAAATTTAATTCTACATTATGTTAGTAAGATAGGATACCAAAGCTAGGAACAAAAGTATGACATACCGCTCCTGTTCATGCCATGCAATAATAAAAGAATTCGATAGGCTGTAAATTCATCATTGCATCCACGTATACCCATTTCATAAAGATTCTTCAGCATTTGCTGGCACTGGTTATACTCAACCATGTCCGCCTGTTACGGTTATAACTAAGCAAGGATATCCACATTAGGAAAGAGTAACATACAGCTTCTAATGCCATTCGTGCGTGAATTTCGTAGACTTGCACAGTAAATTCATTGTTTATTCTTTGCACCTGCACAAAATCAATCCGGAGGTTAAGTAGCTCCATTGTCTCGTACGCACAATGAGATCTTGCCGGATACTTTTGAATTGATTACATATCCATGGGTAGTCGTTGTTTTGCCGCCAGCGTTTCTTAAGTTCTATAAGTGTCTTCTCCAGCACGCGGTACGGTCGGATATCTTTAGGGTCAGGTTCCTAGAAAGAATGTTGCGAGAGGATGCTTAGCGGTGCAGGGAAACGAACATACAGTTGTTAGCCGCAGGTAGTCCTTGAAAAGTTGCTGTGATGTCCCGACAATGGAATACCTGTCCCAATCAACAGACTATGGAAATCAAAAAAAAAAACTTCAATCAGGTGCATCACGATATCAAAGAATTAGGGGGCGTATCGTACTCGATCGTTTCCTTCCGGGGCTTCATTACCCCAAGACGCCGGAGAACCCGAACGTGAGTTGCTCTGAATGCGATGAATGAGGTTGGAATGAGCCGTGACCTGTGAAGAGCCCTGTCCACCATGCAACTTCTGCCGCTCAATCTCGTGTTCCCGCTGAAAGCGTTCCGCCCTCCTGTTCAGCGCCGCTTGATCGTTCACGTCCGGGATGTTTGAGTACGTGGAATGATTCTTATTTCCAGGTTTCTTCTTCTTGTTCGCAATGTGCTTGTCCTCACTGGAAGAGCAAAACAGAACGGTCGTGAGGAATGAGATTCAAACACAATGAGGACGCAATACTCGCAATTTGCGCTTGAGTTGCTGTTGCAGCGGTAACTTCGGCATAAGACTGCAAGGGTAAAAGTTCTTTCAAGTCGCACATAAGATCAAGAGAACGAGAGGGCGTGTCAGACAACCTTTGCAGCTGAACACCGTTCCAATCCGTGGTCCATAGGGTCTTGTTCGTAAATGCTTCACCTATTACCTGCTTCAGCTCAGCCTGCACTTGTTCCTTATTCGAGTCTGTTATCTGTCCTAGGCATTTTGCGACCCAGTCCCTAGCGAGCGCAACCACAAACACGAATCAGAGCGAAGTAGAGCTGCGGACATAGTAAGATGCATACTTGAGTTGAGGAGGCCATGCTTCCGACATCTTGCACTTTCGATGGGTAGAGAGGATCCGTGAAGAGGATAAAGAGAAATAATATAGCTAAATGAAGCACAGAGGATGCCTTAGATTTCACAGAATTGCCTGAGGAAACGGAACGTGCAACGACGTCGAAACGCCTGCCACAGGTCATGAACTTATGTAAACAGCATGCCGTTCTCACGCTTAGAAGCACAGCTTAGATCATTCAAACTGTTTATGAGCATGTTCTATGCCATGGTATTAACGGCGTAAAGACCCAGTAATTAACTTATTCTAATGACCCTTCGTCTCGGGTGGAGTGTATACTTTTTTTCAAACCCGAAATGTTAGCTCATTTTCGATTCACTGAAGAAACAGATCATTGCTCACAGATTTTTCTGCTCTTGATCACAGACCACTTGAAACGCTTGACGTACAGACTAACTGCCGTGAGGGCTGAAAATAGAATAACAGCCTTCAGACCGTACTTCTTGCGTTCGTCGTGCTCCGGCTCCGCCGCCCACGAAAGGAAAGTTGCAACATCCTTCCCCATCTGGCTCGTCGTTGCCGGAGTACCTTAGTAAAACTAGTTCAGCAGCGAACATGTGCTACGTGCTAATTCATTTTACTCACCGTCCTCAAACTCGACCAAGCCATCAAACAATACACGAGCCATAGCAATAGCGCCGCCAGGGAAGTAAGGGTTGTAGTTTAAGCCTTCCAGGACTTTCACACCGGCAGGAGGATCGACATAGCCAGTGAGAAGAGAGAAAATGTAGTCCTGGTCCATGCGGCATACTTAGTTGGTTGCAGAACGTGAAGAGCAAGAAACATACCGCGCCGCCATGACGCGCCTTGGCCATCAAGCTCAGGTCGGGAGGAAGAGCACCGGCGTTCCCCGCACGCGCAGCTTCCTCGTTCGCGTACGGTGCCGGCATGTAGTCTGAAAGCTTCCCTGGACGCTGGAACATCTCGCCTGCGTCATTCGGGCCGTCCGTGTATTCGACCTCCTCCGCCATCGCTTTCACCTCGTCTACGCTGTGCGAAACGCCGACGAGATTCCGCCATGCAATGCGGTCAAGCGAATGACAGGCGGCGCAAACTTCACGGTAGACCTGGTACCCGCGTCGGATGCTGCATTTGTTTTTGTTGAGTTTAAAGGATACTGTCGGCGAAAACGCGGGTCTAACTACCTGGCGTGGTCGTAAGAGTCGAAAAGACCTTTGTGGTCGAAGGGCCAGTTGGCGGGGTGCAGACCATCCTCCGCAGGTGAAGACGCATGAACTTCACCAACGAAAGGAAGTGTGCCGTAGAGGTGAGCATACCACGCTATCGAGCCGGCGGTGAAGAGGGTCGCCGACGCGATCGCAGTCTTGGAGGCCAAGACGTTCTAGCGAACAATTAGTTGCAGGTATGAGAACATAAGTTAACTAACTCACCTCAGACGCGGTCGTGCTCGACGAGGACGAGGCGTACCGCTACGCAAAATTGGCTGTAAGTTCGATGTCGCCAACAGGCTGTACCGCGCAAAACGGTCGGACTTACGAGGCCAGAGCGGGAAAATGACTGGCTGGCCGCGCGCCTCGAAGCGGACAGCGACGCAGCCTTGAGAAAGGCTGAAGACGGCAGCCTGGCCATCATTTTGTGAGATGAGAAGCGTCTAGGACGTGTGCGGAGGACAAGTTTGAGTTCGTAGGGAGAAATCGGACTTTCTTTTCCCGTCCAATGCGCCGCTTCTGATTGGGCGCGTGACATACATAGCTTTCTCACGGATAGTCACATGTAACGCATGATGTTCAAACGGGACTCCATACATAAAACTGCTGAGCTGAACTTGATCCTGGCCAGGTTTTTGTCAGCTACATTTTAACGAAATCTGTACACTCTTCTTTGAACGCGATTCAGTGTCTTTTCTTCCGCTAAATTCCATTGAAGTCATCGCCTCGCAGATTAATGGTGAAGAGTAACCTCGTTACCAGGCCGGTTAGACTGCAAACCTGTCCGGGGATTAGATGAAAAGTATTACAGGTCTTCCGCGGCTGCTGCGCTATCGTCAATGCAAAGGGTCCAGGTGAGAGCACTGCTTTTTTCCTGGTCGACGAGTATGAATTTGTGGCTCTATGATAAAGAATCTGAACACAGATCGCACCTTGGATTATACTTAATTTCTCTGCACATCTGTTCTGTTCTGTGCTAGATCTCATCTCTCTTCGTGCGCCTAGATGTCTCTAGGATTTATCACTGGATTCTATCAAGCCGAAACACAAACAACGGGAATCAATCACTTTCGTGATCTTGTCTTGTCTCTCTTAATCGAGTTCCGACCCTCTGAATACTGTCCATCTAAGCTCTCGTAACTGCTTTCTGGGAATGCCGATCTGTCCCCTTATTAGCATGTTTACTGCCCTCTGCAACAGCTTCGTCGATTTGATCTACAAGCCTCATTTTAGATCTCGCTCGAAGTCAGCCTTGTTGTATTTAACTTCAAGTCTTCCATTCGAAGTAGGCGGTGAAGCGCACTTGAATGTGTTTAAATTATGATTTCAACGTTTGCGGCTTATTTAAAGGCATGCACAGCCCGTCGACTACCTCGAGAAGCTGAAGGTAAGGAGTGTACTAGGTCCGGGTCTACCTGCAAGGGTATGAAATCGTCTCGAGGACCTGCCCGGATCTCTCCGTCTCCGTCTTACCTAGCATTGAACAACAATGCCCCTTACATTGTCGATCCACGCAAATTCTCCTCAACTGGGACATGGGGTTTGGAGTGCAGGATGTATCTGGTTTGCCTTTCCTATGAATTGGCAAATACATAGGTCTCCCCAACGAGACCGGTGTTTTCATGGTAGCGAAAGTACACCCCTTATCTCGTTCACAGTTACGTAGATCCGCTGGTCTGGTTATGATTGAAGAAAAAAGCGTTGTTACAATCACGTTACCTGTATCTTCCAGCTGCAACATATCAATCAGACAATGCCGAAGCGCGAGGCGCTCTGGATACCAACGGCGTCATAATAAATGATTCATTGCAAATGTATGGACTGCGCATGTAATTGCAATAAACTCGTGTACGCGGAGCACATCCTCGTTCAGTCGTAAAGACTCGACATGTTTTTTTTTTTTTTTTTTTTTTTTTTCCTTGTCGAGAAGTGCAAGTACATGTACGTACTTAGATATACATACTCGCGTATGGATAGCCGCTATTCCGAATTGAGATATTTGGCTTCGATGAGCGAGTAAGGCAATTTTCGAGCGCGACTTGTCCACAGTACACCGACAGTCAGTGGCGTCTGCACTCTCGATCTCAAAACGTGCCCCTTGTACTGTACACTCTCGTAAATTTGGACGTCTTCAAGGGTAGCCACCCATCAGCCAGACCACTACAGCGTCGCGTCTGCCGGGCTAGAACGACGCGTTAACATCAGGTCATCAAGCACTACTACAGTTTCATTTCTGTTTAGCGAATTTATAGCTGCGACGTGTCTGGCTTTACTCTACACGTCGGAACTCCTTTAATCCCGTTTTGTGGATCTGCAAATATATCATGGATCAAGCGGGGACATCGCAAGAGCCGACTTTACTCGCGGAATTTCAGCCATGGAATGAAGACGGCGCGCAGATCGTGCTCGTATTGGTGGGCCTCATCGCGTCAGGCAAGGTGAGTCCGTCCTCTAGCCAATGTCCCCATCGGGTGCAGGCAACCTCTTGTGTGACCATACTTACTATATTTGTCTGCTCCGTCTTTTCGGCTGCGAATCGCTGCTATAGTCTACTTTTGCAGAGGCGCTTGAGGCACATGTCCCTCAATTTCGTCGATGCAACCAAGACGACCTCGGTGACAGAAGTGCGGTTGAAAGGCTCGCACGGAAATCCCTTAGGCAGGGTCTTTCTGTGTGCATCGATCGGACAAACTTCGATGACCAGTAAGGCACTAGTCTGCGCTCTATGTGCGAAAGAATGTCAGGCCAACACGTATATTTTCGCAGACAGCGGGCACACTGGATTAATATCGCAAGAGAAATCCCTCGAACGAAACTATGGTGTATAGTTTGTGCGTTCATGCCTTTTCCGATTGATTATGATCCTCGATGGTTTCTGATTCAGTGCTTGCCGTTGTAGTCAACACTCCACTTAATGTAAATATAACGCGTTCTCATGGGGCACCGAGATTCCATCTGATTTTTTGCGTTTGTTCCTATGCGTTAGATTTGCATAGATAGGCTCCAACACCGTGCGTTGCGTTGCACAACGACCGAGCCTAATCCAGATTCATAGTGTCTTTCCCCTCTATAGGAACAAATCATCCAACCATTCACTCTTCCGAGGAAGGCATCCAGATCCTCTACCGCTTTCAGCATTTATTTAATGCGCCAACGGCTAACGAGGGGTTTGAGCGCATAATTTCTTTGAGACTTGCAGACCATCCGGCGCCAACGTATACGAAGGACGAGCTTCAGACAATCCTCTTGCAAGTCGCGACATCACCGCCGCCTGCGCCCGTAGCGCAGCAGCGCAGGATCCGCGAATATTTCGGCGCTAGCCCGTCTCATGGCAGAGGCGGCAGGGCTGGTTGGCGCGGACGCGGGCGCGGCTATTCAACTCATGGCAATGAAGGTGCTCGACAGAACGGAAGAAGTGCGTATCTAGGTTCTGCGTCGAGTCTAAGTGCGTCATCGAGAGACCAATTGCGGTCATTCAACGCCGGATACCATGGCTCCCAGCTCTTTCAAAACCCTGGTCGAGCCTCGTGGAGACGAGGAGAGAATACGTTTCAGGGCAACCAAGTAGTCATGTCCCCTGAACGGACGTCGCCTATACATGTACTTTCGCGAAACCCTGAGCACAAGGAGCCATCAAAACAATCTGAAGGCGGTACCGCAGAATTTCCTATCACGATAGAGTAGATGACGATCGTAGATCTCGGGAGAAAAAGGGAGGATCTCTAAAGTCAGATTTCTTTTTTTTTGAGGTTTCGCATTGTTTCCACACTGTAAACTGCAAACCTTGTTTTTCTAACTTTCCTTGTTGTTAGGAGCAAAATACGCTTTGAGGAACGTCACTGACGATCCTCGATTAAATAATGGCAACGCAGAGCAGATGTAGCATATGGTTCATCAATAATGAAACTTCATTACACGACGTTGTTACTAATCGCTGTCGAGGTGCATACATTAGTCGGACGCCGCGCTCCATGAGCGGTCCGAAGCTTCATCGATATCCGGTATGAATGGACATACGAACAGCGGATGAGTTGGGAGTGGCAAAAGCAGCGAACGGATGAAAATTTCGCGATCATCTCGTATCGGTCTCATGCGCAGCGTCCTTCATCTTCTGTCCAAGAATTTTCGCACTGACCTGTGGGCGTCAATGTCAGTCCAAATTGCGAAATCAAATGGACGAGAAGAGCGCACATTTCTGATGTGCACTTGAGCTCGCTCAACGCCATATTCATTACTTCGTTTATACTGCGTGAGAGCTTCTTCTAGTCTCCCGCCTGTTTGTACGCATCGGAAACAATAAAACATCCATTCGCGAGTAGTCAGTTGTAGACATGAACAATAACATTTGGTAAGTGCTCACAAGCTTCCAATACGGCAGCCAGATTGAAAGCTATCTCGGGATCCTCTGGCGCAAGCGAGGAGGCAATTCTGGAATGATCATCAACGTCGGTGGTTAATATGGGGCGATTGAACCTGAAAATTTACCTGAGGTGGTGTAAAGCGAGATCAGGCCGCGAGACTGGCGAAATGATGTACGCGCTTGCTAGGTCTATTTCCATATGTAAATGACAGGTTATACTTGGAGAACAGACGACTTACTAGTGTGAGCGTCAGGACTCGAAGGTTGTAGAGCGATAGATTCTTTCCATGCATTGATAGCATCATCGAACTCCTCTTGAACAAGAAGAGAAAGTAGAGTTAGGATAGAGATAGGCACATTAGCGAGAGACATGAAAGTTAGTTAGTTAACTTAAGGATTATGAGCAAAAAACGAACTAAGATGGTAATGTGTTACGCCCAGGTTGAAGAGAGATCCGGCATCTCGCTTGATGTCCACGGACCGCTTGTAATAGGACTTTGCTCCCTCGACGTCACCCTCTTCAAGTTTCTGGGTTCCTTTCTCAAGGCAGAGAAGCGCTTCTGTTTCAGCAGGGTCTACGGCAGATGAATGCGGAGTCGTCGAAGTGGCGAGACCTAGAGGACAATTGGCATGAACTGGTGCCGAGTAAGGTGCATATTGATTAACGAAGGGACTCACGCTTTGATGAATGAGGGGTCGACGATAAGAAGGATGTCGCAGAACGACCGCTGCGGACGCGGAGAGTAGACACGGTGGTGGCAGGTGCCAACCGCATAGAATGCAGACGCTTTAAAGGGGAAGCAAAGGGCGATGGAACAGGGAAACGAGCACGCTGGGCGTGCACGAGGACGCGATTGCGACAGAAAGCGATAGTAGAGCTCATATTGTCTTCACTGGAAGAGGAACGATGCTGGCAGCGGAGTTGGGTCAAGGAAATGTAGTAACAAGAAAGTGTAAATCATCAATTTACTGAAGTGTGACTAATGTACAAGGAGTGTACTACAAAACGTATAGTATGTGACAGGTGCATTACTTTTTTTGTAATTGCGTTTATGTAGCTCTTCTTTTCGTTTGCGACATCCTCTTTTCCTCCGCACTCGTCATGGCCTCTTCCTCTCGGAATCAGGACTCGTCGTCGCAGGACTCGGCATCTGTCTTGCGTTCGGCGTCGTTCTCCACGGGCGCGGGCGCTGTCAATAGCGACAACAATGCCATGACGGCGTCGGACTTGCTGGCTGGCGGGTTTGACCCGGCACGACTGCACCCCATGGCCGGGCTCAAAGACCAGCTGGAGTACCTTCAGCTTGATGATGATAAGGTCAACGATCTTCCCGGTGCTATGACAGCGCTGCCGTCAAGGGGCTGGAGTGATGACCTCTGCTACGGGACCGGGACGACTTACCTGAGTGGTACGTGCTAGTCGATCTATTTCTTATTACTCATACACCTGTTTTGCACTCTATCTTTCGGCTACGGGAACAATTGTCTTATTGTTCTCGAATCATATGAACTGACTATCACCTCTTCAGGTCTTGCAATTGGCGGTCTGTGGGGAATTCGGGAGGGTGCGAAGCGCCCTCTCGCTGTGTCAAACGCTCGTTTGCGGATCAACAGTATACTCAACTCCGTCACCAGAAGAGGGACGTTCATTGGCAACTCCGCTGGGGTAGTAGGTCCGTGAGATTCCGAATCAATCCAGTTCGCTTTTTGTTCTCGACACCAACTCACGCTTGCCTCCATTTTTTGCTCCTATTAGCGCTCATCTACAACGCGATTAATTCGTCTATAGACGGTATCCGCGGGAAGCATGATGCTTTTGGTAGTATGGCGGCTGGAGGCCTCAGTGGCGCGTTATACAAATCGAGTGGTGCGTCTTTGAGCTCAACTGGTTGTGTGTGCAGGAGGACTAAAGCATGTCTATTCTAGCTGGCGTTCGCCCTGCTTTGGCGGCAGGCACGTTAATGACTGGTCTCGCAGGAGTCTGGAGTTACGTGAAAAAGGCAGTCTGATCTGCTTTTCTGAGTATATCTTATATGTTGGTATTAATTAGTCTACTTAGATGCTGATTACTGAGCGCGTCTGACAAAACCTCCACTCACTGTTCTCGACGCGGTTAAATTTTTTTTGATGAAACATGAGCTTATGCGGTGATGCGATGCGTTGACTCGGGTTCAAAAGTCTGACTCTGACTCGCGGACGATAGCGGACCATGGACCCACAACGTGAGCCAGGGCAAGTGCCTTTCCCTGTATCGTCCGTAAGATCTGCCATAACCGATCCGGATGCGATCCTTGAGGCTCAAACTTATGGGACAAATAACCATGCTCTCTTCCTCTCTTCCATTCCGTTCCAGGGAGTCGGTGGCCATTATGATTGCGGACACACTTGAACTTTGTATTCTGAAGTGTGCTCTCTTCATTCATCCTCTGTATGGTTCTAAGATCTCTCACTTTCGGACGAGACATGCAGCGGGGCACGGGTATAAGATTACAAGATTTTGCCATGGAACTCGCTTCGCTAGAGTCAAGCCCGAAAAATGACCCATGCGCCCCGTTTCAGCTCATTGCGACCCAAGATCCATTTCGACGGTCGCCGTCGCTCCAAGATCGCCGATCCTATAAACTACAGATGCAGAATACCGCGTTCCACACGCCTAATATCAGTCGCCCAGGCGGGCGCGTTCGCACTGCGGACGCGGCGGTTGAAATTTTATGTGCGTCACTTGTTTCATTGTTTCACTTGCACGTTTTTTTTCACCGCTAGCGATCCACACTGATTTATTTAAACCTTTGGACAGGGCCTCTGCAATTCCAAAGTCCTTTCACCTGCCCACTCCCTCCCAAGACGCGCCCGAGCGACGCAGCATCGGATGAGTGGTTCGAACCGCTATCCTTTTGGCTCGCAGTCTCCTCGTCGCCAGTCAACCTCATCTAGCGATCACGCCGAGACTGATGACGCCCCGTCGGGGCGTGAGCGCCTTGCGATTCGCTTCCTAGCGGGCCAGGCGCGCCCACGTACGTCCTCGATCGGTCCAGGGAGTGCAAGCGGGTCGTCGCCGGAGCATGTACGCCAGCGTGTGGCCTCAGCGCATATACCTGGCGCGTCGTCACATCGTGCGTCTGCAGCTGCCCCCTCGGGTCTCGGTCCAGGGGGTGGCGCGTCTCCAATTTATGCTATGCACGGCAGCCCGCCCGACACCAGGGGAAGGTATGAAACGCTTCTTTGAGTTTTTGTAGCCTGCTGGAAGCTTAATTCTAGAGCTTAATCTCTTTTTAGAACCTACCAGCTCGAAGTTGAGCAACATCCTGAGCGGACTGCCGAGTTTGGCCCAGCGATGCTCTCGCGCTTGCCTCTGGCGCCTGCGCCAATCGTGAAATTGACTATTCGCGATCATACCGGATCGCCTATCGACCCGTATGCCGTTTTGAAAACTTGTCAACCATATGGACTGATTAGGCTGAAACATTCTCAAGGAATACTGAGTTGCCGTACCTAATTGCACACCTGTCTCTCTGCACTGAAGCCGGCCATCCGCTCGATGGGGTGCCTGGTGCACCATCGCAACATCTTCTGTACGGCACGCTTGTATCGTCTGCGCAAGTCCTGCGAAACCTTCGTGGCCGCGTGGCTCCATACTTTATATTCCCGGATGTCAGCGTTCGTCAGCGCGGCCGGTATTCACTTAATATTACCTTAGTGCGCCTCCCAGGGTAAGCTTGATGTAGACTAATTATGGTTCTGACTGGACTGATAGGTTGCTTCTTAGGATTGGAGGACTAAGTACTACGAGTGCTGGTAACCGAGGGAACGCGCTCACGTCTGTCTACACACAAGTATTTGAGGTTGTTTCACAGACTAACTATGGCGCCCCTGGTGAGTTGCATTTAGCATGTCTTCTCAGCGCCTTTCCGCTGATCTCTTCGGCCAATTTGGAAAAAGCCCCAACTCAGCTTACGCAGCTTTTCATCCGCCAAGGCGCCCGCATGTACGCTTTCGAATCTTCTCTTCAACATCCTCCTACTCTCGACTGAGTTGACTTTACACACTAAGGACCTATGGAACATGACCCCGTATGTGGTGATGCCTAAGGACTAATCATACTAATGTCCTCGAACTTATCCAAACTACCACTCCTTTTATTCGTTCAAAAGCTTGCAATTATCAAAAGGACACTCCGTTAATATCTGTTTGTAGCTCTACGCCCCCTGTTTTGTCGCCCGTTTTGCTTTTTTTTTTCGCCGTCTGTAGACGTGCTCCCTTCCTGCAGCCCTTCGCTTTCAGACCTGTTTTTTTTTTTTGCCCTAGATGTTAATCTATGCATAAGTCCTGTTTAATTTCCGCATAATCTCCTGTGTCCATAGTGGCCTGTGAATCAGAAACTCACCGCATCTTGTCGCTTTTTTGCTCCGCTACATGTGCATAAACTTAGGGGATCCAGGTGACAGGTATCGTTTCGGTATAAATTGTGAGCCGTCGGAATGTTTGAGACCAAATAACTGATGTTTATAAAAGTTCCGTCGGGCACAGATGCTCAGAACTTGGATCAGTACGTACAACAGGTACGTACGCGCGGGAGAAACATCCATGCTGAGAAGCGCTATCGCGGCTTTTGCCCGCAATCATATGCCGCAGCTGTACCGCGGCGGTGTACACAAGACTTTCACTAGTAGTCACCCGAGGCCACGTCATGGACGATCAGACTCGCGAGCAAGTTCGATTCCATTCTAACCTTGTATTTGAACTATCTGCCTTGGCGTCACAGATTCAGTGGCTCGTCGATGCTAGTGCTTTGTTGTAGACCATGAATCGGCAATAAAAAGAGCTCATTGTTCCGCATCTTCGGCGTTCCGACTGCCCGCTAAACTTTAACGAAGCAGGTTGGCTTCGAAGAGAATATGTCTTGAAACTTGAGCAGGCTCAGGGAAGCAGCTAAGAAAAGAAAAGAAAATCGCATCTTTAAACTTTTAGAGGGGAGTTTGTCATGATAGATTTCGCGTTGGAAATTGTGCTCCGGAGGCATCGCAACTTTCCGACTGCTGGTGGTAATCCGGAGAACAGAGTAACCGAGGAACTTGACCGCTATGTATGGTAATAGTTGCTAAAATCAGTAATAGTTGCTTAATGCGGACACTGCCATTTGCGGGTGATCGGCGCGTGGACAGTTGTGCTGCCAGCTGTGAAGACTGTGTTCAGAGAAGTCAAGTATTTCATAGATGTCATCAGGAACATAGCCATTGTCATGTAGCCACGCATTTTTATGTCTTCACTGATCTTTCGGAAGGGCATGAGTACTGCTGAAGTCTTTCATGACTTGTCGTGTCCACGAGCCGATCACCCGCAAATGGCAGTGTCCGCATTAAGCAACTATTACTGATTTTAGCAACTATTACCATACATAGCAACTATTGCCAAATGGAGATACAGCACAAAAGTTGAAAAAAAAAGTGCGTACTGACAAGGTTTTCCGGAAAGCCTGTAAAGAGGACTCGTAATAATCGTCGCAGGGCTCCGGAGTCCGAGGTACCGTGCGGAGGCGGAAAATGCAACTCGCACACCGACGAATGCAAGTTTATGAGACCGAGAGCGAAGCTCAAAGTTTATTACCTCCAGAGAACAAAAAACAAACAATGCAGGTGAGTATGAACCAAAACCGTGTTTTACGTTAAATAAAAAGGCGTGAGAAAAAAGGAAAGTGTAATGCTACAACGGTATTATAGTGCCCGGATGAGTGTAATTAAGTGACGTGCAAAAGATGCGGGAAGATTGAAAAAGTGGAGGTGGAGCACAGGAATTCGGCGAGATCCCCGAGGGTGGTAGTGTCGGATGAACCAGGACAAAAACGTAGCCGGAAGACGAACCAAGTTACCAGTAGCTTCAAAGCCCACGAGCTGATGAAAGTCTCCGTCCCGACGGACCTGCTCTATCTACCACAGGGTCACTTTCTGGTATTCCCTCGGGCAGATGATTTGGATGGTCAGGTATTTGCGCGATATCCTTCTTCGCCTCCTCCCAAGCCTCCATGTTCTAGTAAGAGTGACACAAATTAGCTTGAATGAAAAAAAAAGGAGGGAAGGAGAAAAAAGAAACAGGGCGGCTTACCTTTTTGCACCAATCTCGGTGGCTTCTCGCCATGGCCAGGCACATTTCACGGATGTCAGCAACCTTCTGACGTTGAAAGCGGTCTAGGTCGGCTTGGATAGTGGAACCTGAATATTTTAGGTCCTGCGCAGCTAGGTGGAGAGCATCTTCCAACTGCAAAAAAGAGCCATGGAAGTCAGACGTGTCAGTTTTAAATATATATTTCCAATTATATCACGAAAAGAAATTTATCGACGGACAGCATAATTTGGTAACTACGTACCTGTGAAATTGATTCCCTCGTTTTGCTGATCCCGTTTCTTCGCGCCGTTTCCGGGTCGACGTCCATCATTCCGTGAATTGTATAACTCAGTGCATTTAACAACCCCATCCCGGTCCCGGTCCGTCGTGGTGGAGGACCGGTTACAGGGTGCGGTGGAGTGTACACTGCGTCAGATGCTGCGTACTCGCCGGGGTTCTCCGGAGTATGCGGAACACCATCCTGCTCGTCCTCGCCTTCCGTCGAAGTGCCGACTTCACTTGCGGACAGGCTTGGCGCATTGAGGCCTCCCAGTGACGCAGGCCGTGCACCATTCACACTCACGCTCCGACTGAGCGGGCCCGGCGCACGCCCACGCCCAAGGGCTTCCTCTAGCCGACTTGCTTCGCGCTCGTTGCGTTCTAGATCCTCGAGGCCCGCACGCTTGTGCTCAAGCGCATCCTGGGTAAGTTCGAGCTGCGCATGTTTCTGGTGCCGAAACACAAGCAATTTCTTGATGATCGATGCAAACTGGGCGTACTCATGCAACGGCTCGGCCCAATTTTGTTCGAGATCCTGGAGCTGTTGGTCGTTGTGCGGCGTTATCGCGGGACTGAACTGTAGCACAGAGTGCGACTTACAAGCTGAGTCGTTGAGATGTATGTCGCATCAATTGCTTGCCCAGTCTTCTCAATAGCTGCAGCAAGTTGTTCCTCCTCATTTAAACTGAAGCCATTGAGCACAGCACCCAAATCCGAATGATCGTGCGCATATTCTAACCAGGGGTGTTCATTAAGTATTTTGATGTTAGTAGAGCTCACTCACCAGACCACCGCTTCATTGTCCGCCGCGTAACCTTTTCCATTGGGCCACTCACATGACTCGAGAACTTGTTCGTGAATGCCTCAGAGTCGAGGAAGCGTTGATCTGGTCTTCTCAACGTATGCGCGACAGACGGACTCGGAAGTGCCATATAAGCAGGAGATGCACTTGGATCTGTTGGGCTGTGAGCTGGTGCTTTAAGTATGTTCTTCGGGATGAGTGAGATAGGTGGGGAGTTGAGAATCTCCATCTGCAGTATGGGTGGCTCAGATTAACGAATGTAAAAGATATATATATATAAATCGGGACATACCCAAGACACCTCCCCTTCTAAGAATCGATGATATACGTGCTCGTTGGACAGAATCGGATGCCGAGCGACGCGATTGAGGAATGTCTGCAACATACGCTTCCGTCGAGCGATCATTGCAATGTCCTCCTTTGCTTTGCCCTGCTTTACCGCGTAATCGCCAATAGTCTGCTTGGATGGTATAGGAGGGATTATTAAGGTTGGATACAGCTTCGTCAGACTATTCCTGAAAGACTCGAATTCAGAGTAGCGGTGGTATGCCGTAGCATTCTGTTAGTAGAGCATACATTATTCGACGTAATCTTAGATATGGACGGAAGGCGTACGCCAGACTTTATGACATATGCGATATACGGTGAAGACGCATGCTCGGATGTCTTCTGCGCATCGACGACCTAGTCTCATACAGCAATCAGTACCACCACGCAATTAATTCACGCAGTTAAGCACCTGAATTTCTACGTCCTCGCCCGAATGTAACCACCTGTCCCGCACACAGCAGAAATCACTCTTGAAGGCAGGCTGTGGCGCCTTGTACACTGCCTGCTTCGACGTAGGAGACTGACCAGATGCGAAGCCACGATTTATTCCGGGAGACGACGGCGGAGACGCGAGAATGCGCGTAGGGTGCGCGGGCGGGGTCGCTGGCTCAGAGCTGAGGTCGACGTTGCTGTTGCTATTACTGTTGGCGGGCGAGTCGGGGTCGGAGTGCGCGTCATCGGCATCGGTCTGAAACGGGGTCTGGAATGGGTTGTGTTCATCGAGGTCGGACATCGCGGCAGAGCGCTGGCGGTGTGCAGATGGTGGGCACTGTCCGTGTCCACTGCGGAGCTCAGGCATCGGCATACGCCATCGAGCTTCGTGTCACGTGTGACAGGTAATGTGACATTACAGTGGCAACGTAACGACCTGCCTGGAGGGGACGAGTCAGCTAACCGCCGAAAAGTTAGCTAGCTAACTCGTCCAGCCGAGCGGGCCTAAGCAAAATAAACTGGTAACGGACTTGAGTTCCAACAATCAGAGCTGCACTTTGGGAGTACCCGACCCTAGTAGGCATCTCCAGTTATGTACTCTATGTTCAGAATAGGTGCAAATACAATAACGGACCTGCAAAGACCGCTGGTTGTAAATACTGTGTTCAGAAGACTATTATGATATATAATTTGTTATTGGAACATCGTGCATTCCATTTGGCAAGGGCGATTCGGAATGGTCATAAGCATCCATGTTTCCATGTTAAACGATACAAGAGAATGAAAGACAATTATCGGAGCTTGTAGGGCCATATCCATTCGACCTTTCGCGCGCCGTGTGCCGCCCCTCTCTGCCTACTCAGAAATAACTTTAAACTGCGTCTCGCGCAGAAAGAGGGTGGTGATCAGCACAAGCACTCGCACAAGTCTAGGTTGCCAGGTTGCACGATGCGTGAGTATTGCCACCTTTCATCAAACCTACTTGCAAACGCACCTTCAAGTGCACAGCACAAGCACATACCTGCCAAGCAGGCCATACATCCTCCACCACCTCCCGAGCTTTGCTGGGGAGGTGGTTGTTGTCTGAACGAAGGACGAAGTGGGTCAGACGTGTTTCGTGCGCTCGCGACAAGTCAGGCGTACACATAGACCGGCTGTCCCTGTCCATACTGCGGCTGATTGTTATATCTTGGGTCTCCGTACGCCTGCGGGGGCTGCTGCGGATAGTAACCCTGTCAAAAGAAGGTGAGACGAAAATCGCAGCTGACAGAAATCAGTAGACGAACGCCTAAGAGCGCGTATTAGCAACGGAAAACAGCACTCAAATCAAAAATAACTTTGAAGTACCTTGGCCTTGCTGAGGAGGATAATTGTTGTAGTAGTTGCCCGCGCTCATGATGGTATAGGTAGGAGGAAGAGAGGAGAATGCGAGCGCAGTCAGAGCCGACGACTGGAAGTGCGCCGTATAGCCTTCTGCACGTGCACTACACAGGATTACACGTGTTCTCGGAAATTAGCTAATCCTGTCAGGATCGACCTTCCGATCACAGTTTTCGTCTGAGGATGTTTGCTTGACATCCCTTCTCGCCTTTCGGCATTTTCGATCTATTTGGTGCCTTCATGTTGCCTTCGCTGTGATATGCTCGTGTTCGATTCATGTTCTCAGTCAAAACAGTGGGAAAGGATATAAGTATCATTTATTTTAAATTTTGCTACATACGATTATTGGCTGCGTGTAAATCATCACCCAGAGACAACAAAAAATCTCATGAAAGAACAAGATATGAGGACAGTCAGAGTCAGGGCTACATACATAGATTATACTCGACCATCCTGTGACGGGAGTCTTTCAAAATGAAAAAAGGATGTGAAAATGATAGCGTGCATAAAGCGAAACATGAAAGGAGTAATTCTGATGATGCAGTCGGTACAGCAATGGCAAAGACATAAACATGATCTACAGGAGGCCCCGCAAGGCCAAAACTCAAATGAAATGGCTGTTCGTTGTCAATTGGTGAAAATTATATACTCAGTGATGGAATGGAGGACGAGCTGAAGTTCGAACGCTGCATGCTTCCTGAGCTCCGGCCCTTCATATTCGGGAAGTGGTTGTGTCGGATGTGGGACGAAGTTGACCCAAAGAACTTACGATTGCGCTTTTTCTCCTTGCGCAGCTCCTTCCGCGACTTGATATTCTGCGCATGAGCCTGTGCTGCACGCTGGCCCGCGAAGCCTAAGTATGAGTGTTGCTGGTGTGGAGCGTGGTGCATCTGGTGTCGGTCACGCTCGTTCGTCGGCGTACGGTCCCCGTCACGCGCAGGCAGAATGACAGGGGAGACGATCACCGACATCCTACCCGGCCGTGGTCCACGCCCCGCAGCTTTCCGTCCGACAGACTTCGTCGCCTCGCAATCCGACTCCCAGAAAGCCGGGTTCAGTGGGTTCCCACGCAACATACCACCGACGGCAGACCCATATGAGAATCCGTCAGCTGGACGCGGCGCCCGCAGCACGGGGCTGGTGACGCCCATCTTTTCTACGAGCGCGAGGTCCGTACCACCCGCCACACGCGTCTTGCGGAATGCGTCTATTGGAATGCGGTCCCACCTACGCAGGTTCTCAAGGTGCCTGTCGCGCTCGGAGTCCGACTCGCCTGTCTCAGATGCCGGTGTGTCGGGTACCGGTGCATCTGACGGCTCAGGTTCAAGGAAGGCGGCGTCGAGCACGTCGTCAAGCTTGATTGGCTCAGAAGGCAAGTCTGTGTCGTCTGTAGAATCGAAGTCGCCAGATCCCATTGGTTCAAACGGCGAACGAGTCGCACTGAGGAATGAAGAAGGCCGAGAGGAGCCATGATCGCTCTGAGAAAAAGTAATTTAGTACAAATAATGATAGTAATTAACGATGATAAAACCATCGAAACTTACAGCGCTGCGGTTAACTTTGCTCAGCGAGTCCGCTCTTCTGCGCAACCTCCTGATGGCTGGAAATGGGGACGGAATAGGACCGCCGGAGGCAGTATTCCCAGAGCTCGCAATCACCACGCGTTTCGTCTTGTCAGCTATTTGCGGAGCGAAGGAACCCATCGCCGGTGCATGCGATGGTTCGTTGCTCATCTCGGTATCCGGACTAGTGTCAATATTCTCTTTATTCTGCACCAGAACCTTACCCGACAGGATATCAGCAGGCTTAGGAGTCGGTCGGGACGATTCCCGGTTCCCAGAAAAAGACGACAGCATCCTTCCCCGCCCGTGAGAGTGTTTAGTAGGAATGCTGACAGTCGACATTGGGTCGATTGCACCGAGAGATGCAGGGAAATGAAGCAGTACCATGTTGCGAGGCGTTGCGATACCGTCGACGTCAACGAATTCATCTTCGGTAGTGTCTCCTCCATCGCTATCCTCGAAGATCTCAACGCCGTCTTCCTCCTCCTGGTCCTGGGAGAAGGTGTCGTTATCGAACATAGCAACGGCTTCCTCCTCCTCTGAGGTGGCCATCATGGCGTCGGCATCTTCGAGTCCAGGAATAGTGAGTTCAAAGCCCGAACCGAGAGGTGGATTGCGGCTAGCTTGAGCGATATCGAAATCGAGTATACTGTCCTTAAGGCTATTCGAAAGCAAGAGATGGTCCCAACCGTGTACGAAAGGCGTGTTCTCTACGCCGCTTCGCTCAAGATCAGCGAAAGGCGCAAGGAAACCTGCAGCTGCGACTTCCGACAGACGCATCATGTCCATGCCAGAACCGGAGACTCCGCCCTCCATGGTGTCCATCCCGTCGCCATCACGGCTGTCTTCCTCACCAAAGCCCTCTTCAACGTCGCCCATTTGATCGTCATCGTCAGAACCGTCAGCAGTTGAGTCGCTCAGATTTGCAAAGAAGATGTCCGCGTCGAAGCTGCTCTCCTCTTCATCATCCGTCCATCCGGTGGCGACCCCGGCGTAGCGCATCAAGCGTGGCACGCCGGGGCCGTTTTCATCTTCATCGGGCTCATCTGCATCGCCCTCATCTTCTTCCCCTTCCTCCTCCTCCGTTTCTTCCTCATCGCTGTCCGCATCCATGTCAGCAGCACTGCTCTCATCCGGCTCAACACTCCTCTTCCGAGAACGAATTTCCCAGTTGTTGTGATGGTTTCCTTTACGCTGAGCATGTTCGTTGTCTCCCATGAGCAAAGAACTAGCATCCTGGGACGAGGGAAACTTTTCCTCCTGGTCGCTGTCTGAGTCCGTGTCCGAATCGGAAGAAGAGCTATTGGAGGACGAAGAAAATGCCGGCATGAAAGTCGGCAGCTCGATGGAGTGCAATCCGTCTTCATCGTCGTCGCCATTTAGGTCACTTAAATCCGAGCTCTCATCATCGTCCTCCACAGTAGACTTGCGTTTCTTTAAATGTTGCCCTTGCTGCTGGGCCCTCCGCTGCTGAGCAGCTGCCCGGCTTGCAGCCGCTGCGCCGTGCAGTTTTTTCCCTTTCTTCTTTGAGTTTGCAGATTTCGGCTGAGCGGCCTTGCGTACAGCTGACTGCTTCGCGTGCCTCGCGACACCCACGTTGACTATCGATGGGTTGGTGCAATCTGCGACTCTTGCGCCCGATGTAACTTTGGCCGCCTCGCGAGCGGCAACGACAGCCTTCGTCGGCCTTCCTCGCTTCTTCGGGATAGAGCCATCGGCATTGAGCTGTGCGCCATGACCGCCTCCGGAAGCGAAATGTTGACTGGAGTCGGAGAATGGGGAACCGATCAACGGCGCGTCTCCGCCGACGCTTCCGCCGGTGAATGTCGTCTCTGCGACGCTCTTCGACTTTTTCTTGGACGAAGAAGCACGCCCGCTGACATGCTTTGAGCTGCCGCCTGCGGAAGAGGCGAGGGGTCTGGGGGGGAGGGTAAGTTTGATCTTTAGCGACGAGTGCCCTGAACTTTGGGTCGGAGCGTAGCCGTCGGCTGTCCTGGCAATAGCAGGAGCCGGGGGCGCGTAGCCACTCGCATATTCCGATGAATGCAGCGGGGCGGCAGACTGGGGAGAATTGCGAGGCCTGTTTGCGCAGGTGCATTCGCTTTCGCACACGGGGCAAATGTCGTCGTCTTCCTCCGGATCGTTCGCTGCCATCGATTGAAGCGACGCGCCGTTTCCTCCTCCTTCGTCTAAGATATAGGAATAAGTATGCGGCATTGACGAAGTCTGAATCTGAGGATTGGGACGGCCTGAATTAAGGCAAGCGAACGGTAGATGTTAGTATAGGCTGCGGGTAAACAGGCTGCAATAAAATGGCGAGTAAAAGAGACAGATGGAGATTGGGGGAAATGAATACCGAAGCAGGGTATATGCGTGAAGAACTGGTAGATTCACGATGGATAAAAAACATGCGGCGGGCCTCGCTCTCGGGTAAGAAGAGTCTTCGGAAGTGGGAGGTGTGACCGCCTGCGCCGCGGAAAACGAATAAACTCACTTTGAGTACGCTGGTTTTTGTGCATGTTTCTGTGCGAATGAACATGAAGACAGAACAGACTCCAGATTTGCAGGCTTTTAGAAAAATCCGCTGGCGGTCGGTGCCAACGGGGTGTTGGAGATGGGAGGTTAATGATGAGTTTGAGGGCTCTCAGGCTTCTGAAGAAGTGTTCTGTACACACATCAAATTTAGTTTGATTTATGCGCAGGTTCCGTATGGTCATCCTTCCCACGAATACAAAAGTAACTAGAACCTCACATTATGCACAACTGTAATTATTAGCTCTCGGTCTTAGACCATGTCCTCGAAGCGTCCGTCCGTCCCCTCCTTCCCGACATATCCCCTTCCTTACCTTGCATTCTCTTGCAGATGCATCCTTAGTCCAGCAGCTTGCGCAGCTCGATCAGCCAGCTCCTCTAGGTTCGTGATCAAAATATTTCACGTGGCAGAACGTCTGACAAGCTTGCATGTGCGCAGATTTTGACCCAGAGGACGAGCCTGACGCGAATGACCCAGAGGATGCTAACGAACAGCACACGAAAGCAGGGAGAGAGCACTATCTTGACGTGGGGTAAGCACATCCAGTCTGCACGATACGTCTAGCTCATTAAGGGCTGCAACAGACCGTCTGCTCTCCGCAAACTGCAGGACAAAATTTCTGATCCAAAGTACGAAGGCGTGCGAATATCAAGAAAAAAACTTGAAGATGATGACGATGACGAGCTTTCTGAGGACGTACCTGATGCCGCGAACGAACCCATGACCTCGGAGGGAGAAGACGAGGAAGAAGACGACGAGGACAATGAAGACGGAGATGCCGAAGAAGAGGCCCCGAAGGTTCAAAGCCGTCGAAATACCGCTTCGGAAGCTGTATCGAACAAAGGCCCCGCTCCAAAGGCAGACGGCGAACTTTCATTAACCCTGAAACACACGCGCGAGGAAGAGCGCAAGAAAGGCAAAGCAGTCGCAAGACAGTTGGTGAGTCCCTTATCCGTAAATTTGGACTTGCGTCCTAAAACCATTGTTTTAGACCCTATATGATAGCTTGCTGGATGCCCGAATCAGACTGCAGAAGTGTGTAATGTATATGAACATGCTGCCCGATGCTTCAAAAATCCCGGATTATCTCCTGAGTGTCGAGTCCCGCGATGCTACGAATAAGATGCTTTCGGAAACGATGGGCCTTGCAGATGATTTATTTGAGTTACAAGAAGTGATGGATTTTATAAAACAAGCGAATTTAGCTAACTAAAATCAAAACAGAAATTGATGACAACCAACGAGTCTCTTGACCCACCATCTCGTAAACGCAGAAAAATTGATGATGAATCGGATGCTGGCCATGACTGGGAGGAAGAGCTCCAAGAGAATTCAGCTTATTTTGCTGAACTCGAGTCTACGTGAGGTTTTCCTACTGCATAAATCGAGCTTTGTGTTCTGATGTGTTTAAATGTGTTTAGTCTCCACCCGCACCTTCTTACCACTCTTCAAAAATGGTCGAACAAGGTCCTTGCGATCGCTCCCTCCACCCTCCTCCCCTCGAGCCGCACAAAATTCTCTAGGAACAATGCTAACCAGGTCAAGAGCGCGGTGCAGCTCGTTGATGACGCACTTCTCGACCGCGAGAAACTCGTTGCGCGAACACGCATTTGGCGCGGTAAAGGCTCGCGGCTCGGGGTTGTCAACGTCGAGAAGTCTTCGGAGACAAACGTCCGCGTCCATGAAAGTGCTGACGGGGATATGGATGTGTTTGACGACACGGACTACTACCAGTCGCTTCTGCGTGACGTGATCGACGCTCGGGCGGGCGGAAGCGGTGCAGGGGCGGGTGGAGGGCTCGACGGCCTGGCAGAGGACTGGCGCGCGGCGCAGAAACAGCGCAAAGCGCGCAAAGCCGTCGACACGCGCGCGAGTAAGGGTCGTAAGCTGCGCTTTGAGGTGCACGAAAAGCTGCAAAACTTCATGGCTCCTGCGCCGCCCCCCGGTGGCGCTGTTTGGCACGAAGCGCAGATCGACGAGCTATTCGCGTCACTGTTCGGGAAGGGATTCTCGATCGCAGAGAAGGAAGTGGATGTGCTCATGGAGGAGAGCCTACCGCGAATGGATGTGGATATGGAGCAGGCGTTGAAGGGTGGATTCAGAGTCTTTGGGTGATATGTCACTTTTAGTGCATTTTTTTTATCACGCTTTTATGGTTGTTTTACCATGAATGAGCATTGGGCCGGTGTATTGAATACTTTTGCATATAGGGCTTCAGGAAGCTGTTTTTTTTTTACACCCACTTAGAGAAAAAGGGTTGTTAATTATGTTTATGCTGATTTGTGGTACGCGTGGCTCGGCCTGGGTCGCCTAGCTCACTTACCTTGTAACCTGCCTGTCGGCTGTCGACGCCCGGTGCTCAAGTTTATAGTTTCTTCCCTTGTAATGGTCTAAAGCAGTACGTTATTCTCGCAATTGTTCTGACCGTCAAGTTGCGGCAGTATTCAACCAATCTCGAACAGGTTCCGCTCTTCGCAATGCCGGTATGTATTTAAATGGCCAATAATACAAGTTAACGCTGCAATCACAATTAACTTGCCCATTATTTCCAATCCATCAACCATTAAACGCGTAAGCTTTGTCCCATCTTGAAGTACGTCAAGGATTGACCGTCATCAACCGACCGTCAATAGTGATCTCCCGTCCGCGCGTGTACTTCGACGCCGGCGGAGCCAGTTATACGGCTAGCGCAGCCATCTCTTCGTCCCTGTTATTAATTGGCGCAATGTAAATCGTCAGACATTGAATCCACGCTGTGAAGAGAGGAGGGCGATGCACTTGCTTGACTTTATCGCAAGAATGTGCTCTAGCGCGGCTATGGGTGTCTTCGCGTATCCATCAAGCTTCTCCGCGTGGGATTGAGCTCGGATGGGAAGGCGCCTGGCGCGATCCAGTCCATGTCGCAGAGCGAGCTCGGTCAAGATCAGCTGCGTGAGATGAGACGTCGCAGCTTTGAGACTCATGTACGCAAACTGATTTTTCCTGTAAAATAGTTTTTAGAAGGTGAAATCAGTGATCTTGTTGCTTCAGATTGTCAGACGCCTACATATGCTTCAAAGGAGCTCCGAGTGCGCGCCGTCACTCGAAATATTGATTACACTTGCCGTTTTATCGCTTATGTCCCCTCGTCCACCCCCCAGCAGTCCGACGGACGCCATCGTGACAAAGAACAGCAACGCTACGTTCGTTTGCGCAAGAGCACCCCGCCGATCGAAGTCTTGCAAATCAAAACCATGCGTCTGTAGTCTCCGAGTGTCTGGTTGGCTGGAGACGGAGCGTCTTCAGCATAGTTCTTGCGCATCTTCGGCCGTCTGTTCCTGCACTAAAACGTTTCGGCGTCTTATAAGGCAGATGATATACTTAGTCATACTTTGGGGTATGTCAAACTTTTCATCTGCGCCTGATAGCTTGTCGGCGACAGAAAGAATACTGATTTTGTTCATCTGAAGCCTGAATATCCATTACAATAAGCCTTCATGTCCTGCAGCGGATGCCCAAGTAAACTAAAAGGGGGCATACGGTATGAGCATTCTCTCTCCCTCGATCTACAGCTTCGCAGCCTCTTGGAGAACGTTAAGACATCGGCCGGTGATAAATACCACCCTTTGGCCATCATCAGGCCCCTGCGTCCTCGCCATGCAATATGCGAGAGCACATCCATACATATCGTTAAATAGGTCAAGAAATCGATAAGAGTAGAGTGTCACCGGCGCGACCTTTCCCGCCAGGTCGGCGAACTTGTTATAATTGAGTATGCTCGCAGTACTATCAGACATTGTAGTTCTGACGGCATTAAAGCCCCCTGCTCTGTATATTATCCAGGAGAGCAATTTACGCATTAATTTTAACCAGGCTTGTCAACGGTGCCTTTTCATGCTCGTAATTTGCTTGAATTCTCGTCAGATTTTGTCATCCTCGTCTCCAGAAAAGGCTTCGAATCCACCAGGCCCGGGACTGAAAGACGGGCGAATGCTTCTTAAATATGGATAGTGTGGTAGTGTGGTGGAGTGAAGCGGAGCCGCGATGACTCGCCGACTGTGGGATGGCAGAGTATGTGGCGTGTCGCATTCCATGATATTTTTCCTTAGACGAATCAAGTCTGGATTTGCGCCAGTTCTCGACACGTGCCAGAGCAGCGCGACGCGTCTACACGCTGATTTTTATTTCAAGCTCAGACAATCTTCCGATTTTGAGAAGATCCTGGGTGAAGACGAACGCGCCAAGCTTGTTTTTTTTCAAGGTTATCTGCTACCTCCTAAACCTCGAGTTTCCTGATCAACCGATATGTAGTCAAGAATCAAGATGCACACCTTGGCAACGCTTCTGCCTCACAAATTCTCATTTCATCACTTCCGTGTGTGTATGAATGTGCTGACGTAACGTCCCCTGACCAAATAAAGCAATGGCGATCCTTTTCCTCTCCATGTCCATGTCGTAATCAATATGCGTTTTCTGTGATGCTCAGCGACCGTTTCTCACCTGTTCCTACGATTTCATAAACGCGAGACCGTCATTACATGCGCGAGAACACTTCAGTCGATTTTGTTTTTCAAGAAAGATATGACGCAGTGCAACACACCACATACAGTAAGTTGCCATCCCACGTCCTGCGAGTCATCGCGGCCCCGTTCACGCCACTTTGTCAGCAATATATTCTGATTTCAATAAATCTCCGCTAGAAGTCCTTGTCCGTCTCCCAATTCTGAAACTGGCGAATTCGAAGCTCTTTGTAGCGACAAGCATACCATAGGATACTGGACAATATCCTTCAGAGAACTGCAATGTCTACTAACTCTACGAGGCTTTTCAACTATAACAAGCTCACCGACCTGACGGGAAAGATCGCGCTGGTGACGGGCGGCGGCACAGGCATGTAAGCTGATGGCACTCCGCTCCTATTGATTTCTTGCTGACTTTTGTATGCATGCATTCTCGCATATTGCGTGGCGTGGACACAGAGGCCTGATGATGGCCAAAGGGTTCGCAGCCAACGGTGCGAAGGTATATATCACTGGCCGACGTCTCAACGTTCTCCAGGAGGCTGCGAAGCTGATATTCGAAGGAAAGGGAATGCTCATACCGTATGTCCCTTTCCCTTTAAATCATGCTTTCGTCGGTCGTGCCTTGGAGGCTTATTGTAATGAGATTCTAGTCTTCAAATGGACGTCACGAACAAGGCGAGTATCCTTGCGGTCGTTGAAAAGATAAAAGGCGCCGATGGGAAGCTCGACATTCTCGTCAACAAGTGCATACCCCCTTCCCCTTCTCCCGCGAGTCTGAACATACCCTTTTTTTCTAATTAAGTATCGGAAATTATTAGTGCAGGAACGAACGGCCCAAAGACGAGCAAAGACGACGCGCCCTCTCAAGAAAGCCAAACGCTCGGAGAGTATGGACGCATGCTTTTCGATTCGCAAGACTTCGATCAGTGGGATACGCTCGCGCAGACAAACGTCGCCTCGCTGTTCTTTGTCACGATGGCCTTCCTCGGACTGCTGGAGGCTGGTAGAGGGGGTGCAGGCGACGAGACAGCGAGTGTGATCAATGTTTCGAGCATCGGCGCGCGCACTTGAAGCTCTCCTTCGGACATGTGGGCGTCTCAGTCTCAACCAGCAAAATGGCACATTTCCCTTCCTAACATTTAATCCCTTCAATTTAGTTCGCGTATGCAAGCCTCAAAGCTGCGACATCGCACCTTACGCAACTACTCTCAACCGAGTTCGCGCTGCGACACGCGCCCATTCTTGTCAACGGGATCGCGCCAGGCCTCTTCCCGTCCGAGTTAAACACCAAAAGGGAGAAGCTTGACGAGTTCGCGAAGACGCCCATGGCGACGCTACAGCCCATCCCGGCGAGGCGAGAGGGGAAGTGCGTCGCCCTTCGCTCTTCGTAGAGCGGAACTATTGATATTGACTAACAATTGTCGTTGCACCATTGAATTATAGGGACGAAGAGATGGCTGCATTGGCCGTGTATCTAGCTTCGCCAGCGTCGGAGTACACGCGTGGACAGGAGATCATTATCGACGGTGGCTTGGAGATGGTGAACCCTTGACGTACTCTAAGATAGTTAGAGCGAATGTGCTTAACCGAGAAGAATAAATACATACTATTCGCTGAACTTGGGCCGCGAAACCTTCAAGCAAATCATAGACATTGCTGTTCTCAGAAGGCATTGTCCCGCGTCTTTGCACTCCTCTCCGTGGTGTTCCAATATTAATGTTTACATATATTTGAACAAAATTGTCAACGCCGTTATTGCGAGTTCG
The DNA here is from genome assembly GCA_021029095.1 of Phellopilus nigrolimitatus. Classification (NCBI taxonomy): domain Eukaryota; kingdom Fungi; phylum Basidiomycota; class Agaricomycetes; order Hymenochaetales; family Hymenochaetaceae; genus Phellopilus; species Phellopilus nigrolimitatus. The sequence continues at coordinate 494,909 of JAJOHG010000007.1, forward strand.
TAAATCAGATAACTCCTTGTCATTATCCGCTACACGATATATTGAAATGTGTTGCCGGGTACCCAAGCGAGCCCGGCGTGTCCTGAGCATACACTGTCCTGGGCCGTGGAAAATCAAGGCTTGCGTGTTGAACATTTGTGCAGAATGTACTGAAGATGGAAACAAGTAATTAAGCTTTTTCTCACTTTGCAGTGTACTTTTTTTTCCGCTTAATTGTGTCCAGATGGTCTCGGGTTTTACAAACATGGCATACGGATTTTTGCAAATTATAGTATGGTCGAGCAAGTAGTATCTTCGTGTGGAGGATCTCAACGCAGTCCAATCTTGGCGATGTAGGCGGAGCCGTGTTGACTCGTATGGTTTGGATCGCGGTGTTCCCTTTAAAAGGGATTTTTTTTTTTCATTTCAGAAAAGGTTGGACGACGGGATTACTCCGATCACACTAATAGAAGATCTCCAAAGACGTAAGAGAGAAGTTACTGATTCAAGAATTCTTGGGACCCACTTGGTATACAACAGTGAGCTCGTACGTATCGTACACAACAGGCGGCCGGACATTTTTCCATTCTTTGAGTCCCTAGTTGCAGCTCTAACGGGTCGAAAGCGGGACTATTTATTGCCGTTGGGGGGTATCATCCTGGTCTGCCGAAGCGCCGAGTCCCGCCGCGACGGTCATGAACCTAAAAACGTCAAAAGTTAGTAAATAGAGCTATCACTGCGCTCAGACGTGTAGTTGCAGACAAGTCAGACTCACTGAGCGGCGTGTATGCCTGCGAAGGTGCGCATCGCGTCGAGGTCGCCCTGAAGGCCCTCGATAAGGTCGGTCGTTCGCGTCGCATTGTGTTTGAGCGCCATGAGGCTGGAAGCGAACTGTCCGTAGAGGCGGTCTTTGCGCTGGGTCGCACTCATGATTACGACCTGGTGTGTGTCTTTGTTGTGAGCAGTGGTGGGCTTGGTTGATGAAACGCGTCGTTTCGTCACCGTGACGATCGCGTGGGAATCAAGCACGTGATGAGATAAAGAGGGTGCTAGCAACGGAGCCGATCGCGACCCTCAGCTTTCGACGACGTGCACTTGAATCGACTGTGGGAGGCTGTCAGTGTCGAGGCCCACCACTTGTAAGTACCACCTCTACCCATTGCGGGCGGGCAGCTTTTTATCATGGCTCTGGACTGCCATTCAATTTTCTGCAAATGTCTGATTTACTTCCTGCTTAGATCCATTCTGTACCTCCGAAGACTCCAGGAGCACCTTGCATCCAACTTGCCAACTTGCACCAGAACATCTTGCGAACGCGACGTCAGTCAAAACGTGCCAGAGTCAAATATAACTCGGCAGGGTCGTCGTGTCAATCCTGCTCTATATTAGCTCTTAGACTTGCACTTTCCCAGTGTCTGCTTCAAGCATGGCAGGGTCGATAAAGCAGCACTCGCCGAGCGTCTCGTACGACCGGCTACCGGGCGTAGAGAGGGAGGAGGATGATGTTGCGGAGACTAAGAGGACGCATGCGACGAAAGTTGCCGCGCTGGACGTCTCTACGGTGTCTTCGAGTGAGTCGTTTTGCTTAGCTGGCGTGGCAATACGACTTTTGCTGAACAGACTGCTATTATGTGACATATAGCGCTGCCCATCGTATGCTACTGCTTTGCGTCCATCCTGATGACTGTCGTGAACAAGGTGCAGTTTGTCCGCTTTCTGTGCATGGTGACTTTTAGCCTCAAATTGCTTTCGCATTCCCGTTCAGTTTGTCGTGTCCGGCCGAGACTTCTCGATGAACTTCCTGCTGCTGACGATCCAGAGCGTGGTGTGTGTCGGGTGCGTTTTTGCCGTGAAGAAGGCGGGAGTCATCACGTTCCGCGACTTCGACATGCAGGACGCGAAGAAGTGGTTCCCGATCAGCTTCCTGCTCGTCAGCGTCATCTACACCGGCTCGAAGAGCATTGTACGAATTTATCCTGCTTTGCGGTTTTCTTTTAAGCTGACCGTTCATGTAGCAATTCTTGAGCATTCCGGTGTATACGATCTTCAAGAATTTAACTATAATTCTAATTGTAAGCCAGGCAAGTAGAATTTTATAGGAGGACTTGCTAATTATTGACTGGCCAGGCTTATGGCGAGGTGATCTGGTTCGGCGGACGAGTGACGGGCCTCACCTTCATGTCCTTCGTCATAATGGTCAGTACTACGTGTCTCGCCAAACGAATCCTATTCAACCGTTGTCTTTCTTCTTCGAAGGTTATCTCCTCTGTCATCGCAGCCTGGTCCGACATCGCCAATGCTCTGGACAAGACTTGGAGCCCGCAAGACCCTGCCGCGGCCATTGGTGGGCTGCACGCCGTGCAAAGCGCGCTCACGCAGGTCAACATCGGTTATTTCTGGATGTTCTTCAACTGCATCATGTCTGCGGCCTTTGTGAGTGCTTAAAAGTGTTGGAGCTGCTCTTCCGTCTTCTGAAGCTTCTAAATCCCAATTATCAAATTGCTGGCTTTTTGTGCTTTCTACCGGGACGCGGACGCGGTGCGGCATGTAGGTGCTCTCGATGCGCAAGCGCATCAAGGTGATGGGATTCGCGGACTGGGATACGATGTTCTACAACAACTTGCTTTCAATCCCGGTCCTGGCTGTCTTCTCGTTCCTCCTGGAGGACTGGAGCGCGGAGAACCTTAACAGGAGCTTGTGAGTCTACTTGTATCCCATCCATTTCGTCTGATTTTCTAAGTCCTATCTAAATCCGACTTCGAAATCTACTTCTCCGTCATTGCATCGTTGTCGGATGCCCAGCCCGCCTGAAACGCGTACCTTTTTGCTGTCTGCGATCGCATTCTCGGGCGCTGCGGCGGTGGGAATCTCGTTCACGACGGCGTGGTGCATTCGCGCGACGAGCAGCACGACGTACAGGTGATTTCTTGCGCCTCTGTCTCAGACACACATATTCTAACGTAATTGAACCTTCAACAGCATGGTCGGCGCGCTGAACAAGCTACCCGTGGCGGCATCGGGGATGCTGTTCTTCGGGGACCCCGTCACGACAGGGAGCGTGTCCGCAGTGACAGTGGGCTTCCTGGCAGGCATCGTGTATGCTGTGGCGAAAAACAACCAAAAGAATGCGGAGAGGACACGGAGCCAGACGGACGGGATCATACCTCTCGCGCACCGAAAGCCCTGAGATTATTGCGTGTGATTTGCGGATTGTCCGGAGCGGAGTCGGGCGGATTGATGGATGTTATATAGACATAGTGTCGTCGGTGGTGTAGACGGACACTAGTAGATAGATACGGATACCTAGTCGACATTATAGAATGCAAGTTATGCTGAATTATGTACAGAGATGAACGCTTGCCAAGGCCGGCTGAAGGCTCTAGCCACGATACGGAGCGAGTTAAGTAATGCCTTGGAACAAAATGCACAGATGCGGGGCTTGAGCTACTCACACAGACTCAGCGGGTATACTGAGATAGAGCGGGCTCAGTTCAGCGGCGGTCCGTCTTATCACCTGCATATAATTAGCCACAAACGAGCGTGACGTCGATCGACGAGAACGCTCCCCTCCCATCCTCCTTTGTCTTTCTCCATTCATCACTCACGACAACGCCGACGGTGGCGACGGGCAAATATACTTAGAGCATCAGGGATCAGGATAGCCTCGGTACGTCAAGAACTAGCAGCTGCCCCGGAAGCTCGCGCTTACCCCGCATACATCTTACCTACATCTCCGCCGCTATACTCTTGGCTCTTGTCTCTTGCCTCTTACCTTCACCTCCTTTTTCACCTCCACCAGCACCAAAAACAACCAACCCGGATTTAAACTACTACAACCATGTCCGCAAGCCAGACCGCGGGTCTCCACCCGCCGCGCCTCGCGTCCATGTTCGCGACGTCCCCGAGCGCGCCGGGCACCCCCGTGCACTCCATCCAGACTATGCGCCGCAAGTCTGCAGGCCATGGCGGGCCCCTAACCAAGGTCCTCGTCGCGAATCGTGGGGTGCGTGCCGTCTCTCTCTTTTCTGCGTTGCGCCCTGCGCCGAGCGTGGCGAGGGGCGCCTGCCCCGGACCCGGATCGGAGTCGGGCAGCCCGTGCGTGCAGCTCCACGAACATGATCGCTCATCGCGCTGTCCGCAGGAAATCGCCATCCGCGTGTTCCGCACCGCGCACGAGCTCGCGATGCACACCGTCGCGATCTACTCGTACGAGGACCGCATGTCCGCACACAGGCAGAAGGTGCGTCGTGGCGTGCCCCTTGGACGGTGGTGGCGCAGTCGCTGAGCTTTTGATTCGTGTGCGCTTCTGTGCGTGTACAGGCGGACGAGGCGTACCAGGTCGGCAAGGGCCTCACGCCCGTCGGCGCCTACCTTGCCCAGGAAGACATCATCCGCATCGCGCTCGAGCACGGCGTCGACATGATCCACCCCGGGTGCGCATGCATTCATCTAGATCAGCTCCTTCCATCCACTAACTAGCGCCCCTCTGTGATCCCCGTAGATACGGCTTCCTCGCGGAGAACGCAGAGTTCGCGCGTTTGGTCGAGCAGGCCGGCCTCGCGTTCATCGGCCCGTCGCCCGAGGTCATCGACTCGCTCGGAGACAAAACGAAGGCGCGCACTCTAGGTAAGGTCGCAGTTTCTTTTATCATAAGGCAGATTCCAACGTAATCGTGCCCGCAGCGATCAAGGTCGGTGTCCCCGTCGTGCCTGGTACACCCGGCCCCGTCGGTTCGCACACCGATGCGGACGCTTTCGTTAAAGAGTATGGCTTCCCGGGTGCGTAAAGGTCTTCAGTGCACGCGTTTATTATACTAGAAATATCAATTTGTAGTTATTATCAAGGCCGCCATGGGAGGCGGCGGACGCGGCATGCGTGTCGTGCGCGAGGCGTCCGAGTTCGCCGATGCTTTCGAGCGCGCGGTGAGCGAGGCCAAGTCCGCATTCGGCGACGGCACGGTCTTCATCGAGCGCTTCCTCGAACGCCCGCGCCACATCGAAGTGCAGCTGCTTGCGGACGGGGAGGGCAACGTTGTGCACCTCTTCGAGCGCGACTGCTCCGTGCAGCGTCGCCACCAAAAGGTCGTCGAGGTCGCGCCCGCGATGAACCTCCCCGAGGAGGTCCGCCAGGGCATCCTCCAGGACGCGATCAAGCTTGCAAAGAGTGTGCAGTACCGCAACGCGGGCACGGCAGAGTTCTTGGTCGACCAGCTCGGTAGACATTACTTCATCGAGATTAACCCGCGCATCCAGGTCGAGCACACCATCACTGGTAAGACCGTTCATATACCATACCCCACCTTTCCCCCCACTCTCCTTATTCAATCTCGCTCACACACTCCGCAGAGGAGATCACGGGCATCGACATCGTCGCCGCGCAGATCCAGATCGCCGCGGGCGCGTCGCTCGCGCAACTCGGGCTCACGCAGGAGGCGATCACGAAGCGCGGGTTCGCGATCCAGTGCCGCATCACGACCGAGGACCCCGCGCAGAACTTCCAGCCTGACACGGGCAAGATCGAGGTGTACCGCTCCGCAGGTGGGAACGGCGTGCGCCTCGACGCGTCCTCGGGCTTCGCGGGCGCGCAGATCACGGTGCGCGTTTTATTGTTTACACGTGATCGTGCACGGTCGTCCTCATGACTGACGCTGTCCTTCGCTCCTTCTTTCCTTCGGTATTATTACTGCTCGCTGTGTATTCTGGATTTTTACGGAAATTGGTTGCTGCGAGTAGCCGCACTATGACAGTTTACTGGTGAAGTGCTCTGTGAGCGGAACGACTTATGAAGTCGCCCGCCGCAAGATGTTGCGTGCTCTCGTTGAGTTCCGTATCCGGGGCGTCAAGGCAAGTGATACATTTTGCAGTATTAAACGCACTCTAATTGATCATGAATCCTTTTTTTAATTCATTTTTCTTAGACGAATATTCCCTTCTTGTTCCGTCTCCTGACTCACGATGTGTTCATTGCAGGGAAGACCTGGACGACGGTATTTATTTTATCCACAGGAGTTTTCGTTTGTGCTTTTAACTGAAGCCTTTTCACTCTAGTTCATCGACGACACTCCGGATCTCTTCAAGCTCGTGCAGAGCCAGAACCGCGCACAGAAATTGCTTGCGTACCTCGGCGACCTTGCTGTCAACGGCAGTTCGATCAAGGGTCAGCAGGTAAGGTGTCCTCCATAATTACTGAGTGTGTGGAAACTCAATTTTACGTTTATTCCATTAGGGCGAGCCCGGCCTCAAAGACGACATCGTCATCCCCAAGTTCGCAAACCGCGAGGACGAGAACGGGCCGCCGCTCGACCCGTCTGTGCCGTGCGAGGTCGGCTGGCGCAACATCATTATCGAGAAGGGGCCCGAGGCGTTCGCGAAGGCGGTGCGCGACTACCCAGGCGTGCTCATCATGGACACGACGTGGCGCGATGCGCACCAGTCGCTGCTCGCGACACGCCTGCGCACGGTAGACATGGTCAACATCGCGAAGGAGACGAGCTGGGCGCTCGCGAACGCGTTCTCCCTCGAAATGTGGGGCGGCGCGACGTTCGACGTCGCGATGCGCTTCTTGTACGAGGACCCGTGGGAGCGCCTGGTGTGTTTTTGCTTGACTTGAAGAGTTTGGACGTTGGAGGATTGACTGTCGAAATGTTTTATAGCGTACTCTGCGCAAGCTTGTTCCGAACATTCCCTTCCAGGCTCTCGTCCGCGGTGCTAACGGTGTTGGTTACACGAGTTACCCGTAAGGCATTCCTCCTATATGTATTGTCGCATTCTGACTTAAGTCATTTCTCTAGGGACAATGCCATCTACGACTTCTCGAGGAAGGCTGTCGAGAACGGTACTTAACATTCGCGTCACCTGCAATTTCGACAACTGTACTGATTTTAGTAAAATAATAGGTCTCGATATCTTCCGTGTCTTCGACTCTCTGAATTACTTTGAGAATGTCAGTATAATTTCACAGAGCTTTCTCAATTTGAATTGTTCCTAACTCACCCTTTGTCATTAAAGTTGAGGTTGGGTATCGATGCCGCGAAGAAGGCCGGCGGTGTCTGTGAAGCCGTCGTCTGCTACAGTGGCGACTGCGCCGACCCGAAAAAGACGAAGTACACTCTGCAGTACTACCTCGACTTTGTCGACCAGCTCGTCGAGGAGGGTATCCACATCCTAGGCATCAAGGATATGGCCGGGTTGCTCAAGCCCGAAGCTGCCCGGATGTGCGTTCAACAACTCTTTCTTTCTTTTCAGAGAGCAAAATTGATCATAATGTCATATCTAGGCTCATCGGTGCCATCCGCGAGAAGTACCCCGACCTCCCCATCCATGTGCACTCGCACGACACCGCCGGCATCGCGACCGCCAGCATGCTCGCGGCGGCCGCGGCCGGCGCGGACGTGGTCGACGTCGCGATCGACAGCATGTCCGGCCTGACCTCGCAGCCGTCGATGGGCGCGGTCTGCACGGCGCTCGAGCAGACGAAGCTCGGCACGGGCATCCGCTACGACGACATCCAGGCGCTGAACCTGTACTGGACGCAGGTCCGGCAGCTGTACAGCTGCTTCGAGGCGAACGTGCGCGCGTCGGACTCAAGTGTGTTCGAGCACGAGATGCCGGGCGGGCAGTACACGAACCTCATGGTTAGTTGAGCTTTTGATTTTGATTTTCGGAATTCTGCGGTTGACCTGACGGCGATTCAATAGTTCCAAGCGTCGCAACTCGGCCTTGGTACTCAGTGGTTGGAGATCAAGAAGAAGTACATCGAGGCCAATGACTTGGTATGATTTTTTTTTGTATAAATATATTGTTTCCTAAGACTTTCAACAGTGCGGTGACCTTATTAAGGTAGATATTAGTAGGGAAGTAGGGAGGGATCAAGCTAATGTTGTGTTTTGTTTAGGTTACGCCGTCGTCCAAGGTCGTCGGGGACTTCGCGCAATTCATGACTTCGAACAAGCTGTCGAAGAATGACGTGCTGGAGAGGGCCGAGCAGCTCGACTTCCCTTCCTCTGTCGTGGAATTCTTCCAGGGTTACCTGGGTCAACCGGTCGGCGGGTTCCCCGAGCCCCTGCGGTCGAAGATTATCCGCGACAAGCCGCGCATCGACGGGAGGCCGGGAGCGACGATGGCGCCGCTGGACTTCAAGAAGATCAAGGCGGAGCTGCGCTCGAAGTACGGCAAACACATGACGGACGCGGACGTTACGTCGTACGTGATGTACCCCAAAGTGTTCGAGGAATACCAGGGCTTCCTGCAGAAGTACGGCGACCTCAGTGTGGTGCCTACGCGCTACTTCCTTGGCAGACCGGATGTTGGCGAGGAGATGCACATTGCGTGCGTGTTTGCTTTTCTACACGTGTTTGCCGCGATTGTGATATACTAAAAATCGCCGACAGGATCGAGAAGGGAAAGACGTTGATCCTGCGGCTGTGCGTTATCCCCCCTTCCCCCAATTATCATTGGGTTTGCTGCTTGAGCATAAACCTGAATTATGTGCACATTATACAGGATGGCCGTCGGACCTGTCGTCGAGGGTAAGGCGACGAGGGATGTATGGATCGAGGTTAATGGCGAAGTTCGCGCAGGTAGCAGTTGAGGACAAGAACAGCGCAGTAGAGACATTCACCAGGGAGAAGGCGACTGTCGCTCCCGGCTCCGTCGGCGCGCCCATGTCGGGTGTCGTCGTCGAGGTCAGGGTGAAGGAGGGCCAAGAGGTAAAGAAGGGTGACGTTGTTTGTGTGCAGAGCGCCATGAAGGTCCGTATTCGGATTGTTTCCATACTTTTCCATGCGCTCGTCACCTCCAAGTTCTCATGAGTTTCCCTTTTCTTTACTCTTCTCGCAGATGGAATCCGCCGTGAGCGCCCCCGTCTCGGGTCACATCAAGCGTGTCTCAGTGCAAGAAGGTCTGTTCCTCTTTCACAAACCCCATCAAGCAAGTTCTCTGACATCTTGTTTCCACTCCGTCCAGGCGACTCCCTCTCGCAAGGCGATCTCATTGTTGAGATCGTCCACTAGAAGATGCCCTGCACCTTATTTCTTGCACTGTCTAAATTTACGAATCCGCAAGATCGGGGGAGTTGTAGGTGGAGCGAAGAATATAGTGTTGTATTATCTTGCCGCGGACCCGGCTTTCGAGTAGCCTGCTCCAGAGAAGAAGTCGTCAACCAGTGTAGCTTGTCATGATCGCAAAATATAATATTTATCTCATTCACAGCAATTCCGTTTTGCGCCTGAGTCGTCATTCAATTGCCATACACGCGGATTTACTGCGTTCACATCCACGCTATCGCGGGAGAATCGAGTCAGCTGCTGCGTCACCCGGCCACATGCAAAGGCCATTGGGCAAATGTAGACGCCCAGAGACGAGGGTACTTATCATTCAGGCTTGTCATCAGTGACATCTTACTCCCTTGAACTCAACCACTGTCCCTCTCCCCTCGAATCTCCCACAAGATCATTGGAGCAGATAGACGAGTAACTTAGCACAAGCCACATCCGACAGCGCGCGTGCTGATCCCAACGGCACCAAACCGTTCAAACGTAAGTATATCACAGCAAGGTTCGACTATTGCTGGACATTGATGCGCAACGCCTATCGGCGGTGGTTAGAATCATATAGGCTCGCGATCCATCTGCACTTTACTCCAGCCACACCGTGACATCCGCACCCCTACAATGGTTGAGGTCCTCGCTCCTTCGCACGGGAAAATCCGCGTGAAGGTCCCCGAAGGAAGCTACGTGAAGGAGGGCGATATCATCGCCGTGCAGGTCTCCGCGAAGGTGAGATTACCTGCACGCCGGTTTCTAGCTCTGCATATCGGCTGAGCCTTTTTTTCGCTATCTTCGTACCTGAAGACCGAGAGCAACGTCAAGGCGCCCACAACTGGTCGTATAACCTTCATCGTCAGCGAAGCGACCCCTCTTAACGAGAAGGATCTTGTTGCAAAGATCGAATGATCGCACATGGTTTAGAGGGAAGGCACTCGAGATTATTTATTATATTACATCAAACACTTGTAACAGTGGTAAGAAGGGCCGATGTAGCTCGAAGACGGTCAAGCATTTCTTGATGAAGCTCTGTGACGATGTCCTGGACACCGATCGCTTCAGCACGCAAGGAAGATCCGAGTAAAGCCGGCGAGAAAGACTCACACCGGCCGGTTTGATTTCGTTCACAAGCCCAACGCCAGTGCCTGACCACACAATCATCCCGTTGGCGTCCCCCTCGCGAGTAGCCTTTTCAAATAACTGCTTCGCCTCTTCGAGGGTTTCTCCGTTTTCTATGCCAGACACGATCTGGTTCCTCAGTGCACGCCCGTCGATGCCAGCCGGCCAGCCCAGGGTCCCCCGGACCGCATCGAACACGGTAGATCGCACGGTCGACGATCCGTGCGCTGCGAGAAGCGTTGCCTTCTGAGCTGCCTTGTAGTGGGACTCCGTCGAGAGTACGAAACGCGTGCCGAGTGCGACGCCCGAAGCACCGAGTGTGAGAAGCGCTGCAACGTGTGCGCCGGTGGAAAGACCGCCTGCAGCGACGACCGGGGGACACTTAGTCCCGTGCTGGTTTCCGTCCGCGAATGCATTTAGAATTTCCGGCAATAAGGCAAGCAAGGGAGGCGCTTCACTGTGGCCATGACCGCCCGCTTCGATACCTGAAAAGAAAGAAGGCCAAAATGTGTGTGAACAACAGAAGGGAAGAAATACGGCTATTTAAGTTTCTTAGACAGGGGCTTGCAACGAAGTCGTGATGTAGGGGAAAGGGTGGTCGGAGAAGCAAAGATAAAAAAATTAGGGACCTTGTGCCACAAGGACGTCGACGTTCCACTCCCTAACAGCTGTCTTAGCTTCTTGCGCGGAACTGACGAGAACAAATACCAGTGTTTTGTGTGGCGTCGATCTGTTGCTGTCGAACATGCGGACCATACGAATCCATTTTCCGAGATCGTTCCCGAACGAAAACCAGACCGCGGAGACACGCGCATCCAGGGCAATGGGAAGCATCTCAAGTGTTTGAGAGCTTGGCTGGTCAAGCGTCCATCCTAAGAAACCCACGCCTATCGCCAGTGGCGGGGTCTGACAGGCGGGATTCCCGCCGTGAGTGACAGAGTCATCATGTACGCCTCCTTTACCCTGGAGGATGGAGCGAGCTAATTCGAGCTCCTTACGAAACCCCACCACGTCTCCGTACCCTGGAGAATTCACGTTGCATACATGCGCAGGCGCATGAATAAAAGACCGAAGTCAGAAGTAAACCGAGAGCCAGGCGCAGGGGATTGAGGGGGGAAAGCGACGGCGGGCACACCTGTTCCTATGAAACCGAAGCCTCCGGCGAGGGTGACTTGTGCCGCAAGCGCGCCTCCGCTCACACCAGCCATAGCAGGTGCTATAATCGGTGTCTTGATGTCTATAAGAATCAAATTACAAAGTCAACATTAATTATTTATGACCTCGGGCAATGCAGCATTGACTCACTCAGAAGACGAGTTATTTCAGTGTTAATCGCGTCCATAATCACAAGATTGTTGACAGGTCAAGTTCAAGTTCAAGCTCCCTAGGGTGGTTTTGATAATGTTACCGTTCTCGAGATTCTTTATAGGCCGAGTTTATTCGCTGATGTGTCGGTCACCAGCAAAGTCAGCCATTGACTCACTCGCCGCTATTGACGTGGCTTTTGGAATCGACTAGTTCGCAAATTTGTAAGTATGTATCGAGCTACTGACGTGCTCAGAATTGTCTTTTGAGCAATAACAGCCGAAAATGGCAGGTGATTATTTGGAAGTGTTTTGTCCCTTGCCACCAGCCAATCATTGAGACTCTACTCTTTGCTCGCTGTCTGTTGTCCTTAAGCATTTTGCAATCATGGTAAGCGGATCGCGCACGATGTAGGCTTTGCTGTATGCTAAATGTTGATTTTACGCTGTTCAGCCTCCTCCAAAAGCCAAGGGCGGGAAGATGCTCTCGCTCATCAACTGGCGCCTCAAAGTTACGCTCAACGATGGTCGCGCACTCACTGGCCAGATGCTTGCTTTCGACAAGCACATGAATCTCGTCCTTGCAGACTGCGAGGAATTTCGACGTGTGAGGACGAAGAAAAAAGCTGGAGAGGAGGGCCCTGCGCCAGAGCAGGAAAAAAAGCGTGCTCTGGGATTGGTCATTCTGAGAGGAGATTTGGTCGTCAGTTTGAGCGTGGAAGGACCCCCGCCAATCATAGATGAGGACAAGAAGACTGCAGGGGTGAGCGTTTTTCGCCTTATGATTTTAGTTTCTTGTCTTTCTTTATGCGAAGAGATGATTTGGAGATGATTTTTATTAGTGTATACTAACGCAATTTATTATACTTCGTCAGATTCTCCCTGGTCCTGGTCGTGGAATGCCTGCTGGACGTGGAATGGGGATGATGCCTCCAAGTGCGCTTTAAATGTCTTTGTTGAATCGGATGGTTACTGACAAGCGTCGTTTGCGTAAACTATCCAGTGGGCGCACCTTCGTTTGCACGTCCGCCTATGCCTTTTGGCGGTCCTCCAGGCATGCCCGGACCTCCTCCTCCAGGGTTCCGTCCGCCAGGGTTTCCTCCGGGCATGCCTTTCCCTCCGCCGGGCTTTGGTGGTCCTGGTGGTCCGCCGCCTCCTGGGTAAGACCTTGCGCAAAATTTTCTCTTGTGTGATTATGGGATGAAGGCTAATACGCTCACCCGATAGATTCCAGCCTCCGCAATGAGGTGTGACTTGGCAACGATGTGCATTTTTGGCGAGGGTGTTGATGCGGGACTTGCGGCGCCATGTAGCGGGAGGCTGGTATGGCGTGTTCGCTATTACGAGAAGATACGACGATTGACATTGTGTGTAGCCCGCCGCATCGCGGTTGTATGAAAATGGTTTCGTTTTATGTTCCGTTCTGCTATGAAAGCTCACTTCTGATACTGGCGACAAAATCCACCTTCCAACTAACTCGGTGTTTAGGTACATTTCCCGCGTTGTATACTTTTCAAAATTGCGGCACCGTCTCGCCGTATGCAGTGCACTTGCAGCGGCCCCGACAGGTATCATATCCGACATTCTTCTCTTCCATAACTTTGTTTGAGCTAGTCTGTAATATCTGACCTTCCTTGCACTTTCTTGTATCTCTTGCGCCCAAGCACGACATTAAAATGTGTTCAACACGTGCAGAGCTTGTGTACTGCGCCACGTTGAGCCCGCAAAGTCAAAAACATAGTTTGAACTGCAAAGAAATTTCATGTTGAGAAGGCGCAATGGAAACGACGCGCTTTTGCCTTATCGATTGAAAAAGTGTTTAGGACAAAAGGCTATAAAATGCGTGCTCTTCGGCTGTCTGCAAGAACGGCACTCTAGAAAGCTCAATGTAATTCTGCAAAATATTGTCGAAAACATAAGCGATGCCTTACAGAGACAAATTAGAGCGGTCAGGGCCGATAAATTGAGTTATGGCCGCCAAAGAGCGGGATGAACGACAGGAACCCGAGAGAATGAAGCGACCTTGAGGCTATGCCAGATCCAGGGTTGCGAGTGTCGGACCAAGGGTTCTCCGCCGGTTATGGCTGTGCTCGGGCTTTTTTATATCAAAATTAATAAAAAAATATAGTTTATTTTTGATTTGATTTTCGGTTCTAAGGTTAAGAAATCCAAATTTGTCAGCTTCTCTCGGCGCTGGCCGAAAACGAAAGCGCCATCGAGATCGACATCATTTTGAGCGAACGTTTGTAATTGAGTCCGAGTCCTGAGTACAATTCATTTATGTACCATGGCAAGGAACATCAGGCCTGGATCTGAGCTGAAGGAATTTTTTTTTCTATTCTAGAATTGAGCACCTCGAGCTCTGAGTAATTGTGTAGTACAATGTCTCCAACCTCTGTTCTTCGCCTCTACGAAATGCTATCCGCTAGCGAAATCGCACTTCGCCAGTCGCTCGCCGAAATTCCCGAAGGCATCACGAGCTAAGCGGTCCCTGCGTAAGACTTTCCTCAAGGATTTGTCGTACGAGCAGAATCCGTGCTTATTGCACTAGTAAATGCATAGCTCCGGTCAGCAAGGACACGCGGTCATGAATAATATGCACTTTTTCTTCTGATGTTGTGGGCTCGCCGGTCCTTTCCAGTTACCAATCAAATTACTGTCCATCAGCACGTCCCGAAGGGTTAGTCTGTGTTTTTTATTTGAATAGTCAGCTAGCGTCGTAATACCGAACAGCATCCCCGAGTTTCTGACATCGTCGTAAACGCCGGTCTTAGCGACTCTGCCCGTTTATTGCCCGGCGAATGCGTCATCAGAAGAAAGCAGTGCCGATACTAGCACTGCATATCGCGCTCGAAAGGCGCATCATATATCGGGCGCCTAGCAAGGTGCTTCTTCCGCGTCCCAATCTTCCATACGTATCTGAATCGCAGCAGTGTTGTGCGATCTAGCGTACTGCGTGATTTTGAAGTCTGAGACGTCGGGGAGAGAGAGGTCTGACGCAAACAGAGTCGGGGATCTCCAAGCCTTTCCCTTGCTTGAAGGAAAGCAGGCAGGCAGATGTACATCAATCTCGTTTACAGTACCTGAGAGGGATGGCTGGATACTTGTCCAATCCAGCTACATGCGATTACCGACTCTGGACTCCCATTGTTCCCTAATTTGAGTTAGAGCCGCATCTTGCCTCGCCCGACGTGATGTTGATTTCCATTCACTTATCTGACAGCTCGCAACTTGCTGTCATCCGAATGCACACGCGTCGATCACGGAGAGATCTGGGTGGACGCCACCATTAGGAAATAGCTAGATTCTCCCAGCAGCCTTTAGGCATCCTCCAGCGAGTAGGATGGCGTGCGCGGTAACGTTATCTGCTGCCTAGAATGAAACCATTAGCTGTTTGATTGAAGTCTGAGCTCGCATGTCCTCCAGGTCGGTAGCTTTCTCCACAAGGGAATTTCACTCAGCCGACGTACGAAATGCAATCTGGGCTATGTGGAACAGGCGAGAGCGTGATAGGGACTGTTCGCTCTCTGGCGGTCAGATATATTGCAGCGGCATACAGCGGCGAGATCAAGGCCTCAGTGGCTACGATTGACAAGACGCGTTGAATAAATCAGGGTAGGCAACAGAACTTTTAGCGAATGTGAGTCCAGAAACTTGTCCCGGAATTAGAGACCGTGTGCGAAAGGTTCCAAGCTAGTGATTGCATGCATGCTCCAAGGAATTTTGGGGGTGAAGTAGGGGTGCTCCGAAGGAGAACCGAAAAACAAGTTTGTGTTGTTATGCAACTCCACGGTGCCCCAAGAAAGCAGTGGATATTAACTGGAACCGAGCTTTTACTCTCTTCGAGGACTGCGAGGAAAAGGTGTTCGGTGCGACGGGTGGGCGACCGAACGGAAGGCGGCGCATCGCATATCTGCTTCAAATTTTCAGTGTAGTTCAACTTGGGCGAGCTGTCGCACGCAGGAGGTGCAATACGCTGACTCGCTCGACTGCTCACAAAGAAAAAAAGAAGAAGGGTGCGAAAGGGCGGGGTTCTCGGAGGGGAAAGCGGGCGTATGCGAGGATACTGGTCGTACAAACCCACGCTCGCAAGGAGCAAAGAATAGAGAAACAGAGTAAAACTGCGACGAGGGCGGATCAAGCAATCATCGAGATCGGCGCGACGATCGTGTGGTCTATGCGCGCGCGCGCAGGTGGGCGGCGATCGCCGCCGGTCGTGCAGATCTGTACCCGCGCCCGCGCCCTTTTGATTAGAATACGGCTTGGAAACGAAGGGATAAGGCCACGATTCGGCTCACCCCCAAAGGCGAAGTACGACGCGTTGGTATGGCATTTGAATGTGTAATCCGTGGTCATGCAGATATCGGTTCTGAAGTTCCTACGTCCCGCGAGCTCGAAACAATACTTTACCCTGTGCGATCGGTGAATGTTGAGTTAGTATACTGAATAGTATACAATTGAACTTGCTCTCCACGCCCGAATACATGACTGCGGGGTTGTCAGACTGCACACTAGAACTCGAGCACTCCACGGTGTGGGAGCATCTTGACAGAGAGCTCTACCGTGATCTCCTCCCGCGAAGGTTTGCTACAAACATTAACTCTGATTAGACAAACACACACACAAGAAGCCAAATGGCCATACTGGGTTAGACCAGAACGCGCGCTCGCAGGTAGTTCAGAATCAAGGAAGCCCGAAGAGACCATCTGGGAGCATTGCTGCTAGCCTACAAGAGTAAGACACACCCGAAGGACTTGTCCATTGACTTCCACCGACCAGATAAGTGCCTCTCAGAGCCGATTGCGAGCTACGGACAAAGGGAAAGGCATATAATACATTCCGCGGCTTTTTTGATTGTCAGAAGCGATGTCTTGAGGAGCGCAGGCTGCGCCAAATCGCGGTGGCAGACGTCAGATCAGAATTAGAGTAGCTCAGGAGTATACGAGGAAGGGGCACGTGTCGAGTAGTTATGAAAACGTGTTTTTAGCGCATGCAAAAAGTTCCAGGAGAAAAAGCTAAAAGCAACCCTCGGGATGCCTCGGTCATACTTAATCTAGCAGGGGTGCCTAAAAGATGACCGAGCGAGCTCGTGCGCGGTCAGCTGCTAGGAGGTTATGGTGTAGCTGAAGAAACCAAACAAATGCATTGGATGCGAAGCTGAGCTCGTAGCGATTAGGGCCATATATTGACATCACGTGGAGTGTCCTGCAAAGACTCATGTACGGATAACAGGAGATGAATAGTGAAATAGGATCACCCATGTAGAACGTAGTAATTACATTCAACACGTGGTGAGTTGTTATGATATGTTCTGGAAAAAGCAAAAGATAACCTGAAAGCACGGGAGCAAAAACCAAAGGCGGCACCATAAAGCCAAGGCGTTCCTTTTCCGTGGCGCGGATCAGGTCAATTTATCGAGAGCGAAAAATTGGCGCACGGGTTTTGTTATCTTGTCTCCGACTCGACAACTCGGCTTGCAAGCGATTACTCAGGACGAAATGTAGGTACGAAAGCTTTCGATACGAAGGGAAAATTGAGCGAATGACGGATTACAAATGCAGATAAAAGCACCCTTGTGAACTTGTACGTTTAGTTGCATCCATCTGAAAGGCCGAAGGAAAGGCACGGAGGCAAAATCTAAGGTTCGATTGTCATTTGGTTAAGTTTATTTACAGTTGATTACGTAATTATACGAGGAACCCTATCGGATGCTTTTGCAAGCCTTGCCGCCGGATCGATCGTGTTCATTTGTGGAAAGGGGTCATCCCGAAAAGTGGACTCGAAAACATACCCAAAAACACGTATTTTCCCTCTGTCTACTGTTATACAGTTGTTTCGCTCACGGTTGAAACGGGAAACGACGAGGACGAGAAAGACGACAAGCGTCTCTCTTTTTCTTCCGCAGTTCAAAGCTCCACTGTAGGAAGTTCTTCGTCCATTTTTTCGAACTCGTATCTGCGACTGCAATTACAATTTACCCCTGGGGCGACACCATGTTCATGGGTGAATACAGACACGGATATAACGAGCTCAGCGAACAGGTTCAGTTTGAAAACCCGCTGGCCGAAAACCTGGCTCGCCCATGACGAACATGCAAACTCCCGCGAACTCCCTTGGTGCAGCGAAATGGCCGCCGAACTAAAAGCCTCTAATCTCCCAGGACGACACAAAGAAGGCGCAAAGAAGGCGAGCTCGAAGTGCCCTCTCCGCAGTTCTCGCAGTTCTTGTTCTCACAGGCTTTTCTCAAACCTATACAACCAGGCTTCACGCACACATTGCGGCTCCCATGCGAACCTCGAAGCATGGCTGACGTGCTATGGCTTTGGGCTTCTTTCTCAGCCTGGCTGTTGCTTCTCTCAATCGCACCCCAGACTAAGAAAGGACTGCAATGTGGGAAACTGGCGTCACAACCGGGTTCATCTGTCGACCCCCTCTTCCCGCTGCGGCGGTACATGTACATGTAGGCATGGAGCCCCCGACAGAATTAGCTGCTCCAGAGGGCCTTCGATCATAGGTGGCTTTGGCTTGTCTCACTTAGCCTTGCCATTTCCCGATTGCAGATTCCAACTCGCCTTCGAACATCTAGTCAATTTAGTTGATCAAGAACGTCGAAGCCGCGAAGCGCGAGCGGGAACTTACTCCCATGCACGCACTGTGCCGTTTCTGGTTTCTGGATGGGTTTCAACCTATTATTTCCGCTTCTTGGGGTTCTTGCAAGTTTTCTCGAAGCGCTTTGCACCGCGGGCTGCTTGGGAAAGGGTGGTCGAGTCTGACACCCGTGACGTGTCGCGGCTCTGCTGGCAACAAGGTCTAAACAGTGTGTTAGTCTCTTTGTTCGTCGTCCCGATTCTTCATGCGGCTCCGCATGACGCTGATCGGCGTTGACGCGTCGAGTCGTTGACGTCTCCCGCTATGAGCTGGCACCACGTCTTCTTCTCCTAATCGACTCGCTTACCGCCTTCATAAAGGGTAGGAATCTATTTTGGAGCCTTTACAGTCGTCGCTATATCAGTAGAGACGTCGGCGAAACCAACAAACTTCGTGAATTTTTATACGAAATTGAACGACTTCCACATTCCCCACGACCCGACAAGTCACTGGCAGTCGCCGCCAGCCACGCCATATATGGGGCGCCGACGCGTCCCGACTCAGCACCCTCGTTTTTTCATGCAATCTTTACCAGAAGCGCTCCTCTTCTGGTGCCTCGATAGTTGTGGCCTCCCGAAGCCTCTTAACGGCGACTCGCGTCCTATAATTACTCAGACGACGGCAGTGTAGCAGATACCGACTCCGGACTCGACATCGCTGATGGGGGGTGCCTTCTTTTGAGTTGCTTCAATTTATTAGAGGGATAGTTTACGCCACAACCCATCAAAGGAACTTGAGAAGACCATCTGCGATCGAGGGAAGGCGAGAAAGTTGTTTGATAAAATTCGAGACCGTGCGGACTAACGGCATGCTCATGGACTTAGTCTCGGGCATCAGCGCGTGCGATTTAAGCGACGGGCGTCGCCGCAGAGTGGGTGGGGGAAAGGTGGGCGGCCGGAAACCTACTGCGTCGGTTGACGATCGAGTGAATGCGAACTTTCGTAATTCAATAGGCAGTATCCTAAGTACTGTCGTAGCGCGCTCCCGCAGACGTAGGCGGATCACGGACTGTACGTGTGTGTGCTGCAATTAAGAGCATTAATCACACGTACGCGGCTGCATGTCTGCTGGCTGAACGGTGCTTACCTTTGCACAAGGAGGTTGCCGTCGGGAGCTTGTTCGCTGCGTGCGCGCGCGCGCAAGCGAGCTTGTGCGCGTTCTCTATTCAAGCCCAGGCCGGTTGCGCAGGGCCACATACAATGTGCATTGAATGGGACAGTCGAATTTGGTGGCGCGAGTAGTGGATTCAGCGCTTCAGCATCTGCATTCGGGGCATGCGGTTTCTGAATCGGTCTCGACACGCGCCGTGCATTGGGAGGCATTTCTCACGAGCGCAGCGAACTGTATAGCTCTCGTACGAGATCAGGACTGAGTCCCGAGCAACGGATGTCACGGCGCCCAGAGCGTTCGTAAATGCGCAGATGCTGCATGTATGCATTACTCACCGTGATCGCAGATCGCCCCATTCATTCATACATTATCTCATTCATTACAGCGAGAAATGAAGTCAGCTGGGCCGCAAATCATACGGCAGGTCAGCACGTCGCACTTCAAACCTTCGCAGCGCAGAAAGGGTGTCATTTGTATTTACGTCCCATTGAATTCTCGAGGGCTGCTGCGCATACAGTCACTGAGTCAGCAGAGGGACGTATACCGCGACGACACCGGGATTTCTCCCTTCACACCTACGGACGATCCCGCTCTCCTTGCCTTTCTTCCCTTCTCGCCAGACGTTGCCCCCCTGCGCCGCCGCCACCACCGCCTCTTCGCAAACGCCTGGTGTCCCATAAAAAGACATCCGCGACGCTTCGTGCTCGGGAGATGCCACCCACGAGCGGGTCACGCGCGCACAGAGCGGCCACACACCCGCCACATCAGGCAACGTTCCTGGCTTTTTTCTCTCGCAGCGGAATAACTTTCCTTTATTTTAGTTTGAGTGTATGGATCAAAATGCCGAACCGGTGTTTATAGTAGCTTTGATTTCTTCTTTGGGCTCCGTTTTGGCGGTTTGATTTACATTTAGCGTGCTGCTGCAAAGTTCCGGTGTGAAGCGACCTGGCTGAAGAGGGAGGACCGCACGGCGGCTCGCCCGTGACATCCCAACGAGTGATGAAGTTGAGCACAATTCTCGTACTTTTCCGGAGCTTCTTCTGGTGGCGGCTCACGCGCCCCCCAGAATGTGTGAGCGAGCGTACTAGAGAAGCAGGATGGCAGACTGTTCCTTCATTCCTATTTCGTGCTGTACAGTGCAAAACCGCCTCGAGTGAGAATTGCGCATAAAAGGAAAGCAAGAGGAGGCTGAATGTTTGCTTGTCTCTTCTTGTGCTAAAGCGGAATAGGGATTTTCATGCCAAATAACAATTAATAATAATAATAAAAACAATAATAAATGCGTCTCTTCAAATTTACCCAATGCGATAAATTAAACCTCACCATTGTCAGTTCAACTATACTGAAGGGAGAATGCGCCGAGACATCAGCTTTGACATCGCGGCGGCCAGGGCGCCCGCCGCGTCGATCACTCTGGGCGCAGCTGACGCGACGATCGACCGTAGCCCGTAGAATGCAGATGCAGAAAACTGTAACCAGATCCCATTTCAATTTTCAAATGTGGCGGGCCATCGCGCACCAGATGCGCAGACCCCCACACCAGATTTGCATCGTCTGAAAACGTGAAACCTCCAGATAAGTATGCAGAGATCCAGCGCGCTGCCCGCGCCTGCGCGTGCCTGCGGCTCCAGAGATTCATCCCTTTTCTCGCGCGCCCAGTTTGGGCGGAGACAATTGAAAGGCAAACGAGCCGAAATGGATAAACAACAGCAGCAGACCGACTAAAACTGAATGGCCCGGTTTCAGCTTCAAGGGCACGAGGTTTTTTCGATTGGCGCTGACGCTGGCCGGAAAGCCAAAAAGCGAATCAGCGCGAAATGGGAAGGCGCCAGACGGGGGAATGCAGCGGCGCGTGTGCTTCGGGTGATGCTGTCTGCAGGCAAAATGTCAAGAGTGACGGCAGGCCCGTCAGTCGCGCCAGGATTCGGCCAGTAAGGATTCGGGTCCGCGAGCGTCTACGTAGTACACAGAGAAGGACACGGGGCAGCGGAGCGCTGAGGGCGCTTCCCGCCGTTTCAGATCCACGCCTGTCGTTCGTCCGCCTCCTAGTTGCTTTCCTGCTGTGAATCGCGCACGAGCTGGAAAATCAAGCTCGCACAACGACAACAGCAACGACAACGACAACAGCAAAAAGCATACGCAGTATATGTCGCGTATGCCGCCGCCGTGGAAGTCCCCGCGACGGTTGCTTGGCCTTGCCGACATCTGCAGCACGCGTGGCGCTGCGGGCCCGCTCCTCGTCCGCCGTGTGGTAATTGCACCCGAGTCAGAAACAAGCCCGGAAAGCGCGCTGATTCAAGAGAGAGAAAGCGCGCGTATATTGTCACGGAGCGCCCCGCGCGGGCACTTGCAATTGCAAATGCACACGTATTTCGGGCACGCCTGCGGCGCCGCGCGCCCACTTCTTCTCCGCTGTGTGAGAGCCGGGCACGAGTCAGAAACCAGGCTCGGAAGGCGAGATGATTTAGAAAGGCAAGCACACGCAGCGGCGTATCATTGAAATTACCAAGGGCTCTGCGATGGGGTGCTTCCCGCTTCTCGGCCGAGGCTCGCGCTGGATCGCGCGCAGGTCAGAAAGCGGTGATTCAGAAAGAAAGGTAACTCAGTGTGTGTATCGCCAAGGTCACCGTGAGGGCGCATCCCAGATCCACAATCGCACGCGCAGAGCGCAAGTCAGAAAACCAAGCTCGGAAAGCGCGAGCGTTTTTGAGGAAAGTGCGTGTTGATTAATCGCGTATGTTGTCGCCGACGTCCGCGCGAAGGCGCCTCGTGTGCACGTTTGCGGCGCGCTCGTTGTGCTGTTTTCTGCCTCTTGCTCGCTCGCTGCATGAGCGCCGCGCGTGGGGTCGGAAAGCCGCGATCTCCGCGAGCTTTTCGCTGTTCGCTTCGCGCTGCTCAGCTGCAGCGCTCGCCTCCCGCTCGCTGCGGAATCGCGCGGCACAGAGACGATCCTTCTTTTTGGAAGGGCGCGGAGACACCGCGTGTAACTAAAAACAAACAAGTGCACAAACGATATGCACAACTACAGACCGACCGCTGGCGCGGCTGCGCGCGCGCGCGCCCTGCGCACAGGCCGTCCGCATGTACATGTACGTGCGAGCGGGGCGTGTCAGGTAGCGTGGCGGGGGGGGGGGGGGGGGGGGCGGACGCGCGTCGGCGGCGGGATGTGTGGGTCCCCGAAAGAAGTTAATTGCTTGGCGTGAGTCAGACGGCCGCGTCAGCGCGTTCGCTCGGCCGCGTCGAATCATAAACCCCTGCACAAACAAGGCGCACCCGATGCAGCCGTCTGCGCGCGCGCGCGCACCATGCGCGGCGGAGAGGCCGGGGCCCACGAGCCCACTCAAGCAACGCAGCGCGCGTGTGGCATCGTCTAGTCCTTGTACACGCTAGCACACTAGCGCGCGCCACTCCGCCGCGATCCGGCGCGAACGCGCTATAGTACAAGCAAGCAAGCTAGCCACAAAAAAAGAACCCCGCGCGGCACCGGGTCTTTTTTTTTTTTTTTTTTTTTTTTTTTCACGAAAGAAAAATAGCAGATATAACGAGCATTCCAAGCCCCAAATCCAGGAAGTAGGTAGAGGCGCGGCCGAACATCAAAGAGTCAAAGACGCCGCATTGCGCAGGCGCAGCGGCTCGGCGCCCGGCCGCCCTAAATTCAAAAAACAAAAGATGAAAACACGCATGACGTCGACACGCCGCGCCCGGACCATGCCACGCCCGGACCACGCCATGCCACGGCACGCCGCGACAGACACGACAACGACAGGCCACGACAACGCCAACGACAACGACAGCGGGCTTCCAGTCGACGTCGGCGCGGCGGCGCCGACTTCCCCCTTCCCTTCCCCCTTCCCTTCCCTTCCCTTCCCTCCCTTCCATCATCATCATCATTTTTTTTTCGATGTTGATGATAGTGATGCAGCTACATGTACATGTACAAGCTCCGCGCACAGCTCGGCCCACCTCGGATCGACGCGCGCGCGCGGGGATCAGCAGGGGATCAGCGCGCGCCACGCCTTATGCCACACCACAAGTCCGAACCCGAGCGCAAGCGCAAGCCCCGCCCGGCGGGCCAACCAGCGGCTAAACCCCGTGTCTGTGCGACCCCGCGGGTCGGTGTGCAAAAATATACATACAGTACAGTACAGTACGCGCGACCTCGGGGCGTCCCTTTCACACGAAGGCGCGTGCGTCGCCGTCGCGGCACGTCTGGCGTTCTCAAGGATCAAAACACTTCATTCGGTTTGTTCGTTCATTTTGTTCGAAGGCATGGAGTTCAAGTCAAGTCTACGAGGACTCGCGGCGGCGCGCGCGCGCGCGAGATGGGTCATTGGTCATTGGTGCGCGATGTATGTATCGATGTATGTATGTATGGATGTGTGTATGGATGTATGTATGGACAAGAGATGCGATGTAGTGAGAACGAGCCGGGAGAGAAGAGAGAAGAGTAGTGAGTGTGGAAGGATAGAGACAGCGAGAAACGAGACAGAAACGAGACATAGACAGAGACAGAGGAAACGAAGAAACAAAAAACAGAAACAGAGAAAGCAAAAACAGAAACAGAGAGAACAAGCGAAGAGAGACAGAGACAGAGAGACAGAGAGACAGAGACAGAGAGACATGCGGGGGTGTGCAGATATGCGATGTGCGAGAGAGATGTATGTAACGGGAATCAATGCGATGATGGATATGGGGGGATGATATGGGGGGGGCGGACCTGGCGGGGCAGACGGCGGCGGATATGGAATGGAAACATGCGGCGGGAAAGGACGATATCGGGTGCGTGTGTATGTGTTTGTGTTTGAGTGAGGAGGAGGGTGTGCGAAGTGCGGGCGGGGCCCTTCGCCGAGACGGGGTGAGGCGCCTCGATATGTTAGTACAATAAATCGTACACGGTGCATTTTTAGCAACGCTGAGGCGGGGGGCAGAAAAACGCAGTCCGGGGGGTGGGGAAGGGGGGAGGGTGGGGCAAAGAGGCGCGCGGTGACTTTTTTTTTCATGGCGTAGGACCTTTTGGTGGGTGGATGGGTGTGAAGAAACAAAGGGAACAGCAAGAAAAGAAAAAGAAAAAGAAAATAAGTGAGGCGAAACGGAAGAAACGGAGGGTGGGGAAAGGAGAAAACCAAGAGCAAAATCGGCGGTGCAAACCGCGGGTCGGGTGTGGTGTGCCGCGTCCGGAAGAGAAGGGATGATAGAAATGAAATTAAGATGCGAGATGCGAGTTTTGCGGCCGGTCGGGAGGGAGGGGGCATCGGAGGCATCGGGTGCGTTAGGAAGAGGGCCCGTCTCCGACGCGCGCGTGGATTTGGGGGCGAGATCCAGGGCCACCACGGACGGCGCAGACGGCTCGGCGAGCTCGCCCGCACGCCGAGGTCGGAGATGAGGGCCACGATGCAGTGCGGGGCGAGCCGCGAGCTGGGAAAGTGCGGGCACTGGGGGGGAAGGGGGAGGAGGCGTCTATGGTGGGAGAAGCGGAAGCGGCTCGTCGAACACGAAGTCTAGTTTGTCGGAGAACAGAAAAAAAGGCACAATGAACAGATAAATGGCGACACGGCGCCGTTCACGCCCGCGCCGCCCGCCGGCCGCGCGACCTATACACCGCCAGCTCGTCCTCGTCGCTCTCGCTGTCGCTCCCCACGCGCAGGCTCACCGGCGCGCGCTCCCCGCCGCCGCCGCCGCCGCCGCCGCGCACACACGCGGCGTTCTTCTCCCAGTACGCCGGGCCGTACCCGTACCACCCGCACTCGTCCTCGTCCGCGGCACCGGATGCGCGCGCCGTCGTCGTCGCGATCCAGACCCCGCGCCGCGCGCGCGGCGGCTTCGCGGACAGCGTCTCCTTGATCTCCGAGTCTGGGATCGCGCCCGGCCCGAGCGCGGGGAACGCGAACACGTCGTCGTCGTCGTCGTCTCCGTCGTCCGCGTCGTCGAGGCTCGGGTGCGACGTGCTCACGACGGTGAAGCCCGACGCGCTAGTTTTCGCGACAGCCTTCTGCGAGGAGGAGGACGCCTTCCACGCGGGCGGCGCCGCAGCCGACATGGACGTCTGCGTCGTCGTCGTCGTCGTCTTGGTGATCTGGAGCGTCACCGGCGGCTGCGGCGTCTGCGGGGCGCCGCCGCCGCCGCCGCCGCCCCACGCGCGGAAGCGCGCGGCGAGGCCCTCGAGCACGCCGGGCCGCCCGGGGCGCGAGTGGCGCGCGGGGGCGGCGTGCGCGTGCGGGTCTGCGGACTCGGGGGTCGCGATGGACTCTGTGAGCGCGCTCACGAGCGAGCTCGCGGTGCCGCCGCTCCCGTGCGCGAGGGCGCTGCTGCTCGAGCGCGCTGGCCGCGGGGCGGCGATCGGCGAGGCGGAGGCGGACGTCGACGTCGACGCGGATGTGGATGTGGATGCGGACGCGGGCATGGAACGCGTGGTGCGCGCGGGCTGGGTGGTGCTCACGCAGAGCGCGGGCTGGGCGGGGCGCTGGCGGGAGAGGGGGAACTCGGGGCGGGCGCGGGGCGCGTCTGGGCAGTAGGAGAGCGCGGAGCCGCAGCCGGCGGGGATGGCGCTCGCCCAGGCGCGGATGCCGTCGTCGTTGTAGCCGGGCCACTGGGGCGGCGCGGGCGGCGCGGGCTCGTGGTGGTGGTGCGAGTGGGAGTGGGAGTGCGGGTGCGGGTAAGGGAGCAGGTGGGCGCGCTTGGAGAGCGCGGCGAGCGGGGCTGGCGCGTGTGGGGGATGCGCTCGCGGGGCGTGCTCTCGTGTACGCTCTCTGCGTCGGCGTCGGCGTCGTCAGAGGAGGCGGAGGTGGAGGGGTAGCTGTTGTCGACGACGTCGTTATCGCGCTCCTTGCATGCGCGCGAGCAGTAGCTCTTGCCGCCCTGTGTGGTGTGCAAGTCAGAATATTGTTTTGGTTGTGAGGAGGGGGGCGTTGCTCACGGATGTGCGCTTGTTGCAGGTCAAGCACCAGTCTGTGTCCATGATGGAGTCCATGTGTTCCTGATCGGGGCTGGGGTGGATGTGGATGCGGATGTGGCTTGCGGGAGGGGATGACGACTTGAGCGGACTTGGGAGGATACGGAGGATGGATGGGCGCATGGGATCGGTCTTATAAGAAGGAAACGAAAGGTGAAGTGAGTTGCGCACAGAGAACGCGCGAGCCCAGCTCAGGGTCCCCCAGGGTCCTTCCCGTTCCGGGGGGGCAGATCGGAGATTGGCGGGAGAAGAACAACCATTGCATTCCCTATTCCCTGGATCCCTGACTCAACACAGTCAAGGTCCCTGAGCCCGAACCTTGTTCGTCCAACTTCCTCTTCCGGCGGTACACCACTCCTAACCCCACCCGCGCCGCGTTTGGGCATGCAACGCTGCGGCGGATGCCGCTCGCTCGCTTGCGTGCTCCCCTTCGCCCCTTCCCTTCTCTTGGAGTGGTACTCAGCCGCGGACACGGTGCTCTGCCTGTGAATCATCCGTCGATCGCTCTCCCGTCACCAGCATGTCCACTACCACTCCCGTCTGCACCAGCCCGCAGCTCCAGACTCGCTTTCCCTGCAACGCGACCGCGCCCATCGATATCGACTCTGATATTCTCCCGTCCACAAGCTCGCCTTCCATCCCCGTCACCGGCCGCCCCTCCCCACCTGGCCTCCGTGGCACGCTCCTGCGCTCAAGCCGGCAAAGAACCCCGCCGAACCCGCTGCGCGATCACCCTTCGATCGCAACCACCGTCAAAAACAACAATGGCCCGCTGCTGCTCGTACCCACACACATATCCGCCCCCGTCCTTCCTTCATGACGCGGCTCCTTCTCTCAACAACAACAACAACAGCAACAACACAATGTATTTTTGCACCCAAATCCGTCGCGAAGCAGCCCCCTCCTTCCCTTCCCTTCCCTTCCTCCTTCCCAAAACAAAGAGAATGCGAAACGGCCCTTAGGCCCATCCCATCCCATCCCATCCCATCCCATCCCACTCCGCGCCATCAGCGATTCAACAATTCAACAATTCAGCGATGCAGCGATGCAAGCGATATAATAAGAAGAAAAAAAAAGGGCGGAAAGAACGCGCACAACGCTCGTATATGAGCCGCTGCTGATGGCGACCGGGAACTAGCGCCCATCCCATCCCATTCACTTTTCGTCCCCTTCGATCTCTCCTGCCCCCCTGGCCGAACTCCAAGCTGCCCTCCCCTCCCCCAACGCGAGGCAACCGCTGGCTGGGGGCGTGGGCGCAATTCAGTCCCGCTCCGCGCCCTGTTTCCCGCGCGTCCGCAAGCAAGCTCCCGCCGCCCTGCTCACGTGCGCTCCCTCCCTCCCTATTCCTTATGTTTGGCGCGCACCCCAGCTCCCAGCTCCCAGCTCTATGTATAGCCCCCCCCCCCCAGCGAAACGAGCCCGGAGGTCCCCAGCGAAAGGAGCCGCAGCAGCAAACGCGCCCCCCAGCACTGTCGTCGCCGCAGTCGTCGTCGGCGCGTCCCATGACGACGACGACGACGACGACGACAGGCACCAGAGAGCTTGCCGCCGCCGCCGCCGCCGCTTTCGATTAGCGGTGCCGCAACGCGGGCGCCGCGCGATTGCCTTTCTCTGGCTGCTCCCCCTCCCCCGCGATCCGCCGCCGCCTCCACGGGCCTTCGCGACCGCACGCGCCTTCCCTCCCGTGCATCCCCGCGCCTAGACGCGCGCCCGCACATACATACATACTGCGGCGCCCGGGCGTCGCGACGACGACAACGACGACAACGACGGCGCACACACGCTCATATACATACATCATACATACATAACGCAGCACACCTATTTATCTTGTAACAAACAGCAACATCCGATTCCTCGATCTGCAACTATAGCTATAATTAATAATTATAATTATAATTCTATGTTTGCGCTTATGCTTTCGAGATCGCGCGTCCTCCTGCTGTGCACGAGCCCCAGCCCCAGCCCCAGCCGCCAAATCCAGTCTGATTCACCTCCGCGCGTGCCGAATGCAGCCACATTATCGTCGCCGCAGCTGCCCGGCGCATACATGTACATGCACGTCAATGATCGGCCCACCGGGCACAGTGCACGTACGCCCGCCCAGATCGGGGCGGCCGGGTGCGCTATACTTGGCTGCACCTGCATGTATGTACATACTGCACGCCTGACGTACGCACTGTATACATACACGGGCGCTGCGCATACATACATGCACATGCGTAGCCCAGGAGACCCCCACCCGCGCCCGCTCCCGTCCCAAACCCGAATCGCACGCGCGCGATCTGCTGCCCCTGGAACAGACACGGCATCGGGACGCGGAACACCAGCGGCCCTACAATGCTCTACACGTCGCACACCTTGCCACCTCCGTTTCGCTTTTCGTTCGCCGTACACGCACACGCATGCAGCGCTTATGGCATCGCAGGCCAAGAGTACGGGCCTCGGGCGGCTGAAACACCCTCGCGGAACAATTCATACATCCATTCACCCATTCGTTTTGATGTGCGAATTGAGAAAACATACATACATATGTATCTACCCGCTGCGCCGTCACCTGTCAAAACGCAGATCAGCGGCGAGAGCGCGCGCGCGCTCCGGCTGCTCGCAGTCGCAGCCAATATGCACGCGGCTCGCAACGCACGCACATAAACGCGCCAAAAGCCCTCGGGACACGCACCAGCGCCGCCGCGCAGGCCCGGTCTCAGTACCGCCCGGCGGAGCCGCGCGTCGATCCCGCGCGCATACAATTCCCAGGCTAAGCAGGGGGCGTTTATCTGAGACGCCTCGCGATATGTTTCACAGATCAGTCTTCTGCGGGCGCCGCGGCGCGCCCTGCGAGCTCCGCCCAGCCGCTGGCCAGGCTCTCGAGGAGCGCGCGCTCCGAGAGCGCCAGCTGCGCCGCCATGGCCGTCTGCGCGCGCGACGGCGGGATGCGCTGTGCGAGGGGAAGGGCCGGTCAGCGATTTCCGTCCACGTTACGTCATGTAATAAGAAAAGAAAGAATACGAAGGTTTATTGGCAATTATGCGTATGTATGCAGGCACGCGAGAGGCAAGCGGGCCTAGGAGATTAAAGGAAAGCGCGAGCGAGGGAAACAAAAGGAACGCGGGTGTGGCGATCAGCGTTCGGACAAAGAGAAACGGGTACGCGAGGGCGGGCGGGAGAGAAAAGGCGATCCTCGCGCCCCATCCGTCTTCTCGACAGGTAGAGACGTTCCCACAGCCCATCAGCCATCAGCCCTCGCTTCTGTGGCGTCAAGCTGCACAATGCCACCCCTCCCGCAAGAGGCAGGCAGACGCGCACGAAGCTGTGCGTGTATCTCTCTAGGGAGATCATGCACACTCGTGGTCGGCGGGGTAAAGGCGCACGAACTAGAAAATGGGGCAGAAAAACATGCGGAAAAGGGGACTCACGTCGACGACGTCCCCGAGCGCCGCGGCGTCGAGCTCGGGGTGCACCATCGCACGCACTCGCGCCGCGCACAGCGCGGACACAACCGTCGCGATGGACGCGACGACGCGTCCGAGTGACGTGTCTGGCACGTCTCTGTCAAGCGAGCGCAGGCCGCGGTCTCCGCCCCCGCGTGCAAGAACGTCCTGCCCTGCAGGCCTACGCGAGCCGCTCCTCGCCGTCCCGGCCTCGGCCTCGGTGCTAGCAGCCCAGCCCAGCGTCAATCCGGAGCCAAAAGCAAAAGGGGGCAGCGGGCACGCACCGCCGATCATTTATTTCTGAAATATATTCCAAATGAGGAAGGTCCCCCTCGATTTCCCGAGAGACGCGTTCTTCTGATTTTCGCCCTGGACGCGGACGCGGACGCGTATCCAGCGCACTTAGATTGCGGGCAATTTTGGAGGCGCCGCCGACCGCCGACGGGGCCTTCGCCTCGGAGGTCGAGGACGATGCTTTGCCTCCGTCAGAGCCAGGTTGAGACGAACTTTCTGCCGCGAAAATCATTCCGTCATCCCCCAACCGCCGGCAGGCGACGAGTCTATCAGGTTCTGGTTCGGAGTGCGAACTCGTAGCGTATTCAGCTCGTGGTTCGTCGTCGCCACAATAAAATCTCCCTGAGCCTTCTCGGCGCCTTCTCGCGCTTCGCTTTCCCGTGCCACTGCGTGCACGCCCGTGGACTCGGGCATCGCTTGAGCCCAAACTTGATTGCGAGCCTGATGAGCTCGTTCTACTTCGCTTGAGCGAATTTGACCCGCCGTCAACGTCCCCTGCATTGCGCCCGAGTGCGACTGGACTGTCGACTGTGAGAGCCGCGAGGGGCGCCACTTCTTGTTCTTTTTCTAATTTTAGCCGTACAGTTGCTTCTGGATGGGAAAAGTACAGCACGAAGATCGCGGTGAGAGTGCGGCGCATGTGAAGAAAGCGAGGATGACGACGTGTTGTGTATTGTGGCCGCAGTCGAGAAGGAACCAGTCAGTTGTCTGATAAGGATGCATACAGTCTCATGAAAATAAAATTGTCCTGAAGAAGTGGGACGGGAAAGGGGATACGGATGCTTTTGCTAGGGTTGTAGAATGGAAAAGGAGAGAAGAGACGCGCGAGAGAGAAAAGAGAACTCAACAGACCTTCGACGCTGAATCTTGTTCCTGAGCTCTCGAGAATTATTTGTTCTTCGTCCACCTCGTCGCCGATAGCGATATCACTAGCTTGATCCGAGTCCGCACATACTTCTTCCAACGCGAGTTGCGCGCCCGCGATGCGCCGCAGGAGCCCGACATCTTCCTCAGCGCGGGTCAAGAGGTGGACGCGTTTCGCTTGCTCTTGTCCTAGTCCGCGTTTTGGGGTTATCGGAACTTCACCATGAGTTGGCTCAGTGACTGGCGATACGTCCACCTCATCGCACGAAGACGTGGAGCTCGATCTTAACATATCCTGATCTTCGGAGGCATTCGACGCTAGTGGAATTTCTGAACTCTCCGCCTCCAAGTTTGCCTTCGGCTTCCTTCTTTCCGCAGCTACGGTGGTAGGGTTCCCGATAATGTGTCGAACGCGGAGCTGCTTCGCATGGAGGACGAAGAGTCCACAGAAAAGCCACAGATCATGCGATATCTTCGCTTCGCCGTTCAGAGTGAAAGAAGCTTGCATTTGTTTCTTCCGCCGGTTACCATCCTGCAAGATTTACAACTCAAGTTAGATCTGGTCGGAAAAGAATACAGATGGTCCAAATAAGAATTTATCCAAAAGAAAAAGAAAAACATTAGAAAGAATTGGGAAGATAAATAAGTAAAAGACATCTCATCAGTCACAAGGTCAGAAGTCATCAATTGAACATCGTTCAGTCAAACTCAGAAGAACACACCCCATTCTCAAAACAAAACGCTGCGCAGGTGACCTATCTCCATCACTATCGCTCGGTGCTAAGATGCAAGGGAAACGCTTTTCGGGGGAGCCCGAGCGAATGGGGGCTTGCACCAACACGTTCACTCCCAGAAACCCAGATATCGGAATCTAAGACACGACTAAATTGGAAGCAATGAAGCCTGCCTAAGCTGTGCCAACTCCGTCCATCTGTGCATTTTTTGTGCGTAAGAGTTGGCCCGCTGCCCAGTCACTACAGCCGCCCTGGACTATTGCCAACTGCACAGGCGCAGTGACCAGCGATCGTGCCCGATGTGCCACACTGCGCACGGACCATCTTCATCAAACAGGTGCCCACCCATATCACATCCTGAGCCTAGCTCCGGCCACAAGGCACACATCTATCGCGTTCTCGGTCAAAATAAAGCTCGATCGCAGTAAATCGGGAAGATGTAAACGACGCTGTGGAACGGGCAGAGACAATATGAAGGGGAGAGTGTGCCAAATGCGGCGAGAAAGTAATAGGAAGGCGTCGAAGTATAATGTATAATTCTTAACTCTGAGCCACGTTCATCAAGGAATCCGAGAAGCGACGAGACGTGGAAATGAAAAAAATAACCGGGTCAAAGATTGCATGTGAAGGGAGAGAAACAGGTATTTTTCGAGTGGGAAGTGAACTCACAGTCGTGTTGACGTCCTCGTAAAAATGAGTATCCGGGTTTCTAGAGTTTCCTCCATTGTCAATCATGATTATGGGCGAGCCATGTACAGCTCCAGGAAGCAACTGCATGGCATTGATGCATTCTTCACGGTAGTCAGGGTGATCTTTATCCTCATGCTTTTCCTGGTCGTCTGGGTTGTATACGAGGTTCGAGTTCATCCATACGGCGCCACCAAAGTGCCACAGGGCGCGCACTTCTTCAAGGCGCTCCAGAAGGACCTGGGCCAAACTAATTTCAAGGTCCTCCTCTTCTCTGCCCTGGCCGTAGCCGGAGGCCCTAGTCTTGGTTTCACCAGACTCGCGATGAGTATCAAGATCATCGTTCGCGATTGCCTCGCCAGACTTTTTCATAGATTGCACCTTGAAGCTATCGAAGCATTCGCCGAGCTCATAGTGAGCAGATGCAGAAGGTTCCCTGTAGTAGTAGTAGCGCTCATCACCATTGCTGCCAGAATTAATGAGATCCGTCCAGAACGAAGATAGTACGAAGCTCGATAAGTCTTGAACATCCCAAGAAATAAAATCGTTTTCGTTGCTACTGAGGACAAAACCATAGCGTACGAGTAGCTGCGCATTCGTCAAATGTTCGCCATAGGTATTGAACACCTCGGCGAAAGGGGGGATGAATGCATTTGCCACCATTTCACACGTGTCTTCAAGTTCTTTCGACGACGGGTCACTGTCACTCACAATTTGTCCTGCTTGCAGACCATGAGTGCCTTCTTTAGTATTATCTGCATCTTCAGCATCGTGCAGACATTCGGCAAGAGAACCGCACGACGAGCACACGTCATGATCACTCTGTATTACGGACATTGCGCAAAACCCACAAAAAACGAGCATGCGAAATCACAATCAGTACTTCTGCACAAAATGGGGGCACAACGATTGTGGAAAGTCCCGAGAGTTTTAGACGCACCTCGAGATGGGTGTGGTTCTCCAAACTGTGATTAAATCTACGAACAATATTAGTTACGGCAACACATCACGGCGGACTGAGGATGGAGGCGTTTTTAACTTTCTGCTTCCCACGCGTGAAGTGGTAGGAGGGCGCACACGATCAATTGAGAAGGTCCGCCATTCTTGTGCACAGGAATACGTGCACAAAAGTAGAAGCATGGCAAAAAGATAAAAGAAAAAGAGCCGGATGGTGGAAGGGGACTTACGCGTCGGCTATGGGCACCATCGCAAGTCCATGATACGCGTCAACGATAAACGCGCGTGAAGAGACGAGGGCATACGCATGCTTGAAACCTTCTAAGGATGCGCATTCTCCCAAATTTGCTTTCTCGAGCGCGGGCAATGCGGTAGCGATGAAATATCTGCGAAGGGCATCCTTCATAACAGAAAACAACGTTTAGAAGTGATTGCGTGATTCGGAGTCGCTCAAATCCGAATTCGAAGCAGGCAATACATTTGAGAAGAGGGCAAAGAAAAAACAAACCAAGAGAAGTAAGGAAGATGACGGGATCTTGAAAATCCATGAAGGGGGGGTAAAGGGTTCTAAACCCACACCAACAAATTTTAATTCTCACCGTCGTTGCGTAGTCAAAGCTTTTTGTTACGTCCGGTGCATAGTCCTGATCTGCAGTACGCAGTTCCTTTTCTGCCATAGTGCCTTTGATCCAGCCCAACATCTGCCTTTCATCTTCACTGAAGCTGTCCCAGAACAATGCGATGCTGACACGTCTCGGAAGCGACTGCAGGTATCCGAACCAAGGCGACACGGCGCCCGTCAACCTTGATCGGTGCCAGCGGATGAAAGGCGCGCAAAGCAAGATCACGAAGACCATGAGGGGGAACAGGGATAGGGCGTAGAAGAGCAGAAGGACGTGCAAAGTCAGTTCAGGGTAAGATTTGGGAAGCAACCCGATGGGGGAAAGGTGCATTAGAATAAAAACAGACAGTTACAGTTCACCGTAGAGCCCCAAAGCCAGCCCGAGCTGTGCTTCCTGTCCGTAAATCACTGGTGCAATGTGTTCGGAGAGCAGACAGTTCCTGATGGACAGGATCGTCGGCTTCGGAATTGAGACGACTGCAATAAACAGTATCCATTATTTTCAGCGAGCGACGTGTAGTTTTCCCCATCACAAGAGACAATGTCGTTATTTGTGTAAAGAAATTTCGCGAAAGATCAGCCTAAGCGTGGCAAGCAACGACGTGGATTAGCACGTACGCGTGGTACCGCGCTCGACGAACTCGTCCCGAGTGTACACGCCAATGGCGCCATCCTCTCCGCAACCGACGCGTATTCTTTCATTTATACGAATTCCGCGTGCGCTGCACCATTTGAGGAGAGTATTGATGGTGGGTTCAGAACCAGAGTCAGAGACCATTGGCGTTCATAGTCAAGACGCGACGCGCCTGTTACCTTCCGCATTCGCATGTACAACGCATTACAAATCCTAACCACAAGCACGGTACACACGACATAGGAAAAGTATTATTGTAAGGAAAAAGAAGGAAACAAGAAAAAGAAGAGTAATAGATGGTATCCCAGTCTACTTTTCCCTATCATTATTGTTTCTTTTTCTCTGTAGCATTGGGGGAGCCGGCTTTCCCTGCGGCCTTCTGCGATTCCTCGAATTTCGCCAGCACCTTTGCCTCATAACGACGTGCGTATTCCTCGCCACCCTGAAACGGAAGGACAGACCACAATATCAGTTTCTAGTGTTTCCTAGTAACGTAAGGAAAGAAACATGATAATCAAGCCCGCCCGAAGCGGATCGCATTTTTACCTCCGCAAAGGTCCCGACGACAGAGATACGGCACGATGAGAGAACACAAATAAGAAAGGTATCTGCTTACCTGAAGACAGAGTATGGCACCCAGCAAGATCATGATGATCGAGTTACCCGCAGCCAGAACACGCATGGCCTCAATCCTGTCTTCGCGCGTGTCCACCCCTTCGATCGGGTCGACAATAGTGCGAAGAGCTGGAATCGAGACCGCGAGATAAACTCCGGTCGCGAACACGTATGCCGCTGCCAGACATTACGGAGTACATAAGTAAAAAGATGCGACAGGGAATGCATGTCATATCAGAACGAGCGTCGGAGCGGATTAGGGAAAGCGGAACGCACCTAACGAGCTCCCGTCAAAGAACAGAGCACATTCATCCCACTTGTGTAGTTTCCCGATCAGACCCAGAATACCTATTCCGACAACGGTATGCAGAAGCGTCTACAGAGCACAACAGACCGTCAGTAACTATCTTCTCTCTGTGCCCCGTCGTCGGGCAGAGTCGTGAGAAGGCAACAAACGAACCTTTATGACCAGCGGGGCATTGTAAAACGTGGTGTAAAAAAAAAAGCCATCTTCTACGGACTGCTCGGTGACGTCTCTGTAGAGCAATTTTTGGTCGACTGTGAAGCACACGAAGAGAGTCCCTATGCAAACGTGAGCGTACAATGGTCAGCATCAGAACATTTAGAAGGCAAACACTGAGAATAAGAGGGAGGGAAAGCGGTCATCTATAATATTTTGTGCATAGCAGAAGACCTTCCATGGGTACAATGCGGAGAACGCCCAGCACTGCTAAAATAAATTTTCATTGTCAAAATTCGGGAAAACTCACCTGCCACGAAGCACACACTCGCGAGGACTGCGCTCAACCTGAAGCCCATGCTGTTCCCGTTTACGAAACTTCCTGACAACAAGACCAAAGCCTTTCGTATACAGGCCGTCAACTACGGCCGTCGACGTCAAAGAAGGAGGGAGAGAGATGAAGACGCCGATCAGCATCATGCTCAACGTTGCAGTGCTACGTACTTATCCCAAAGCGCGCGAACTTCAGGGGCGCGTCCGTCCGTGATTTTCAGTACATCCGAGGCCACCATCCCTGATGTTTCTGCATATATGCAACATCAGTAAAATGGGAAATACTAATCTTGGATCTCAGCAAATTTATCTTCTTATGTGCTCTTCTCCGTCGGGCTGAGATTTCATGCAATCAAAGAGAATATACTCGGATTACAAGGCAGTAACTAATACAGAACCCTGAGTTTATGAGTGTTGTTGCCCACTGGTTACTGTTTGTCGAGGGAGGCATAAGCGTCTATCGAGGGCTACAAAGAAGTTTTCGCGCAGGGTTTCCCTTCGCTTTCCCCGCTTTCAGATTTGATTGATTTCGATCATAATTGACAGACGAGCTATGTAATGTCAACGTCGGTTAAGTTGAATTTTTCATGAAGTCAGAGTAATACAACAATTAATGAGAGAGCTGCAACGACTCCGATGTATTCGAGGAGGCTATCGGTTTATTTATCAGTCGCGAGCCGCAATGTCCAGCATCGCTACGAATCGCCGCGGTCCGATATATTACTTGCCGCCGTACCGTTGGTCGTCAAACTTCCATTCAACTTCCGATTGCAGAACAGCAGCCAATACTCTTGCAAAATGTCTTGCGAATTTGGGCGACTACGAAGGGCACTGGACGCTTGTATTTGCCGCTGATGGTAGCTTCACTTCTAAATCAATCCCAGAATGTTCGCTATAAGCCTTGTGTAAACAAACATGCAGCCAAGAGTCAGAACAAGTTCGACTAATAAGATTATCCTCATACCTCATATGCGTTTGTTGACACCTACAGCGTGAACAGGAAGTCAAAGAATACCACCATATATGATATAGCAGATAGAAGTCCGAGTCCGAACTTAGTAGGTTTGAGCTTGCTGCTGACTTGTAGATTTAGAGAGAAAGAGTCCTCATAGGGCTTAGAACTTTGGTCCGATTCTCAAGGAAGGAAAAACTGCATTCCGTCCTTCCTTTGCGGTCTTCATAAGCACATCTTGAAAGCGAAGACTCGCAATGTAGAAACTAGCACATCCATGCATATGAGGAAGGAAGCGAGCGAAGACAAGCTGCGCTCCTTCGTGAGGGCTTGTATTGACCACCGGCCTTCCAAGATGAGTGAACCTGTCAAAATTAAAAATTCTAGCCGTATTGTACACAGAGCGTGTTGAGATGCGAGATCTCCGAAAAGGCAAAAATGGGTTTTGACTGTACGATAATACCTTGGAGTCGAACTGAGAAGATTCCTGAGAATAAATTAAGATCCGATATTTATGAGAAAGGTGTGCATAAAGATCTTTTATACCAAATCCGGGCTAGACGCTATTTCCTGGATTTCTGACGTTACGGACAAGGCCTGGCCCGTAACGTCACAAGTCATGAGGCATGCTTGTCAGTTGATAAAGCAGCTTTAGGAGTAATTTATTGTGCCGTACTGCAGAGATACACCCGTTACTAATGAGTATATTGGATGAGTCCGTCATTTACCCGCAGAAAGCACATAGACAGGTCTCTGATTGATAAATATGACTTACAAATTGTGAACGGTCGCCCTGGGAGGAAAAACTAGATCCACGAACAGACATTAATTTGAAGTCTCGGAAGCGAGAAGGGTGGGTTTGAATCACAGCGACGAGTATGTCCCTTGCGACAGCTCGGCTTGAAGCAGCTCACGTAGTGAGGTCTGTAGCGTGGAGTTTACAGTCGGATGGCTGCTGCAATAAACTGGTATAATTTTTGAGATGAACAATATCGACCTCAAAAATCCACGCACCGAGACAGTCCCGCGTGAAGCGATGCCGTATTGTAAACGAAAATCGTCGTCGATCCCTGTTTAGAGTGTGTTCCGCCCAATATGGCAATGATTGCCGCGCCACCATGACCATCCGAATAAATCAGTGAAAACATCCAAGACTGAGCAAGGTTCTGCGAATGCTTACGCTGGAGCGTGTAGAGTGCATGTCAAATTAATCTTATAAATAAGCGGTGACTCCAGAAGAAATGTCACTATTTATTCTGGAACCTCAGGCAGACATAGCGAATATGTATTGGAGGCAAATAGGACACACCTACATGAGCCACATCAACGTACAAAACTATGTTCATTAAAAATAATTGAGACAAACCGAATTGTACCTGGAGATAAACGCAGATAAGGTGCCAAAAAAAATCATCAGTCTGAATCCTAATTCGTGCCTGGATGGAATCCACAAAAGCAAGCTCGATTCTGATACAAGGCGACTCTACACAAAAAATTCCCCAAAATTGAGCGTCGTACCGAAGGGCTGTGCAAAAGCTCTCACCGATATCGGAAAAGAATGGCTCAGAAGTTGCCGCTGGTCTGGAATTAAAGGCCAAAAGTCTGATGCTTCGGTGTCAGACAACTTAAAATACGTGGCTAACGAACACACCTGAGCATCTGGACCAGAGAACCTGTTGGTGTTCGACGAGTGTGAGATCAGATAAGAGTTCTCCTTCCTCGCAATCTGCCAGAGTCGACACTTCGGAGGAACTGAAGACTTCAAGGAGCCTAGGTCAATACAGTCGCGACTCGCCCGTCCAGTCCAGGCTCTGATCGTCGCGCCGAACAAGCAGCCCCTTTTGAGAAAAAAAGAAGTAGAGAAATATGCATGCATCGCAGATCATCATGACAGCCTGTTCATTGCGCGTGTTGCAGTGTCGTAGTGCTCAGAGGGATTTCGTACATGCTTAGGATAAAGGAAAGAACATTAGCAAATTCACAAATTGAGTCGTATATATTCAGACTGCTGGGGCAAGAGGATACCTGAGGAGAGATGATATCAATAGTAAGGTCTACACAACTTGCAAGGGTATAAAAAGATCATGAAAAGATAGGAAGAAAGAGCCAACACAGGAATATGCAGAAGAAGAAAAGATACGAAATGTTCTGTGCACACTATCAATAGACAATTAACAGGCAAAAGCGTCCCAGGAAGACAAGAGAGAGTAGAAAGGAGTTGTGTATGCACGCAGTCGGAACATGCAAATATGCCAATACAATGAACAACATAGTGGTGGAGGCAAGGCACGGTGGAAGAGCAAGATGACAAGGACCGAGTATGAGTGTCACCTCGGGGTGTGCACGGGTGAGACGCCGTGAGATATAGATGTTGGCGTTTTCGTAGGAGAGTGTTCGGGCCGAGGCGACACAGGGAGGCCCTGCAGCGTCATCCGACTGCGACGTCGGTCCGCTTTGGAGGTTGCCTACCGATATATTAAGTCCCCTGCTTGCGGCGACGAAGGAAGCGCGGGTTTGCGGTGACGGAACGGCTTCCAGGCCTCCTGGCGGCGGATGAAGTTGCTCTTGATATGGCTGAATGGGTGACACGGCGCGCGTGGAATCTGCAGAAGACTCGATCGTTTGCCCTTCCGTTTCTGGCTCGGTAGCTTCAGTATCGCTTTCGTCTTGGTCGTGGATGGAAATGTCATCGCCGTCATCAGAGTGATCTTCTGCGGTGGCTTTAATGAAAGATGTGAATGAATACAATGTGTTATCTGCGCAGCACAAGCATCCACTTACCCGGAAGTGTCCTGCCAGCCAGACCGAGCATTTGATCAGCCGCAGCATCGGAATAGCGTTTGCTATTCCGTCGATTTAATCCGCCAGAGAGCCTTTTCGGAGCAGGCGCAACGGCGTCTTCCCCATCAATTGAGGAATCTGATCCTTCCCCGCCGACGTTGAAGACCCGATTGAACTCGCCCAGCATCAAGCTAAAGACCCCAGCCGGAATACCAAGCGTAGGACTAAACACAATGCCAACATTGCGCATCGTCATCTTGTTCACGTTCGAGTTCTGAACGATGAGAATCAAGTGTGCCGTTAATGCTCGCAGCAGACTATAGTTGGCTAACGGTAATTGCGAAATTAGCTCTGAAAGTTCTTTGATACGTTCTTGCGTATCAACGAAATCTGCATTTGCAGTCAGACTCCACCATCATGAATTCAGACATAACCACGCACCGATCACAGCAAGGAAACGCATGTGTGCTTCACGAGTCAGGAGACTCGCAGGAAGCTCGCGTAGGAAGCTCTTCAGTAAACCCGCAATGGCATGCGGATCTCGCACGTCTGACGCTAGCAGGTCCACATCGCCCTCTGACAATGACATACGTCAGCGATCCACAAGCTACCATTCACCAACGACTTCTTACCTGCATTGAACCGATCTTTCAAGCTCTTGATCACAGCAGAGCTGCCACTCAGGCGGTAAATACCCTCCTCTTGATCTGCTTTGTTCGCTTCTAGGTATTCGATACAGCGGAAGACAATCGCAGGGAGGTTGGCAATCTGGCTGACATCCAACGATTCTTCAAGAGGCACGCCGAAGACAGCCCGAGGTTGCTGGATCGGTGTATTTGCACCTTTGTCGGCTGAACAGCAAAAAGATCAACAACAAAAACATAAGTTAAGATCGTTTCACGTACCAGTAGGCCATCTCCAGAACGCTCTCGACCTGGCCTTCCTTTCACGATCATTTTCGGGAGCAGGATCCTTGCCGCCAAACTTGTAACCGGCGGGGATCGGTGTGCCACCAAGCGGGCCCGAGATCCTACCCCGCTTACTCCCGTCGTCCTTGTGTGATAAAGGCGACGCAGCTGCGGGGCTTGTTTTCTCCGGTGATGGCGAACGATCTGTTGGGGAGGGCATGACCGTGCCGAGTGTAGGGTGATAAGACGCGCGCGCCCGCTCACGCGGGCGGTGCTGCTCTGCTGGAACAGGGATCTTTCCGTTGGTCGTTAGTAGATCTGGATAGTGTCCGAGCTCCGAGTTCGAGCGCTGCCCGATCGGCGCCAAAGTGAGCGTCGCATCGCTCAGGTTCGACGTAGTTGGCAGCGAGCTCGATAGCGGCCCATCCTCGCCGCTGACCCTGTCGAGCGACCGTTTGTTCGAAGTATCGATGAACGGCAGGCTAGACACAGAACCTTTCTCGGCGGGGGATTTTATTGGGCTTGACGATTCAAGACTTGAGAAGAATTTGGCGTTAGAGCTGTCCTGTGCAAGCTGCGAGATTGGGACGGGCGTCGCGCCACTTTTTTGAATCAGGTCCTTTGAGACGGTCCGACGATTCGGGTGGGGGCTGATTTCATTGACGCTCAGTGAACTCGTCGATGCGCGAGACTGCCCAACTCCATTCTGCTGAATGACATTGGTCGCGGTATTTATCGGCATGCTAGGCGGTTTCTCATCCTCGTTGTACGAGCCCATGACGTATCGCACTAAAACCTCAACCCACGAGTCACGCTCGCGGTCGCTTTCTGCACAGAGTACATGTCTCGTGTTCTGACCGACCGGTCCCCGCTTTTGCTCGATGATCAGAAATGCAT
This sequence comes from Phellopilus nigrolimitatus, assembly GCA_021029095.1. Taxonomy (NCBI): domain Eukaryota; kingdom Fungi; phylum Basidiomycota; class Agaricomycetes; order Hymenochaetales; family Hymenochaetaceae; genus Phellopilus; species Phellopilus nigrolimitatus. The sequence continues at coordinate 536,230 of JAJOHG010000007.1, forward strand.
GTCGAAACTCGTTCTCATCATCCGAATCACGACTGCTGCCTGGCTTCTGCTGTCGACCGATTTGTGCGCCAGTAATCTGAATAGATCCTAAGTGCGCACCGCCTCTCTGTTAAATGAGGTCTGTGAGCTGTAGAGTATACATCGTACAGTGTACTCACGTTCTCATAGTACTCCAGTACTGGACCTTGCAACACGAAGTATCGTGTCTTCCAGCCTCCAAAGTTCTTGCCCCTTTTTGTCAAGTAGCCCTCCTTGTACCCGTTCTTCGTGACGGGCGAGCGTTCGCGCACGACATCCGAACTAAAGAACACGATGATCTCGTTCTTGTCCTTAATCGGGAGGTTCATGACCGACTGCAAGTAGGCTTGTAACATCTTTTTGCGCTGATCCACCTTCGCAGGGGCGTGGTCCTTGAAGAGCTTGTTGTCCGGTAAGGGCTCGATTTTCTTCACCAGTGTCCGACCACACCTGCTGCGTAGCCGGCCATCGAGAGCTAGCACATCGGAGTAGAACTTCTCGATCTATTATATGTGAAGAGAGAGATGCACAGCGAGATCAGCTGAGACAAGGTTAGGACACTGTATGCACCACGCACCTGCCACGACTCCTTCCCTACAACGTGAATCGCGATCACGAAGCTCAACACCTCCTTCCCCTTATCATTCGCCCTGATGTGGCTTCCTAAAATCTCCACCGTCGACGTCTTAAGATCCGTATTGAGCAAGGGCATCTGACGAAATGTTGCAGCGGGCAGGTTGGTGGGCATGATGAAGGAATCAACCCTCTTGTCGCGCGGGCGCTTCGCAGCAGGTCCTGCATCTGGCGCAAGCGTGCCACCCGAAGACGTAACCGGACTCATCGAGGCTGTTAATGAGGAGCCACTCGCGTTCATGTTCGTGTTTCCGTCAGTCCCGCTTCCGTTAACGCCGTACGGGTGCGTAGGTGACAGCGGAAGTTTGCTCGATGGAGAAACCGTCGCAGGTGGGAGTGGAAACTGATCGGCAGTGGCCGTGATGTTGGCGACGCGCAGTTTCGGCAGCTGGTCCGTACCTGCGCGTGCCGGAGCTTCGCCCAGTTTGGGCTTGTACCCATAATTAACAGCCGCGTCGTCCACTCCTTCCGTATCGAGTTCGGAGTCCGTCTCCCGCGCCCGTACATCTTCACTTAGTCGATGTTCACTCTCGCTTTCGTCGGTCGTGTCAAGCTCGAGGAAGGGTCGCGGACTAGCTGATTCGTCGCCTCTGCTCCTTAGTTCCTCCGGCACTTTGGAAAGAGCATGTTCACCATTTATTCCGCGCGGACCCCATGGATCTGGAGGACCACCAATATGAGGAGATGATATAGGAGAATCAGCCAAGTTCGCGTAGTATCTTCTAGCTTCGTCAGGGAGGCTAATCCTACTTTCGCGAGACGCCTTACGCGAGGAGGGCGTTGTCAAATAATTTGGAGCCAAAGTGACAGAGACCGAGCTTATTGAAGCAGTCGAGCTAGGCTCCTCGATAGGTGCAGGACTGGTTTCCATAGTTTGAACCACCTGAGATATCTCCCTGGAGATTATGGGGGTGTTAATAGATGGGATGACAAGGCCAACCGATGACGGTTTCGCAGTTTCCGGCGGATCCTCGCTCGTCTTCGGGCTGATATTAACGACCACCTGTTGAGAAGGGGAATGATCAACGGTAGACGTTGAAGATCCTGATGGCAAAGATTCTGTTCGCACCGGAATACTAAGTGGCGGGGGTGATGAAGTCTGTCGTATTTCATATGGCAAAGTATCGTTCGATGCACGACTCGCATGTGAACTCATCTGATCATTTAATGATGAAGGTGAAGTAGGAGTTTCGCGACCATTTGTCAAATTAGGTGCCGAGGACTCTGGTTGGGTATTACTTCGTTCTCTTTCCTGGCCTCTAATACGCTCATGCGAGCGGGAAGCCGTCGTTGTTGTCTGTGCCCGCTGATCACTCCGTGACGTAGTTCGTCTTCGAGGATGCACTGCATATAGAGGGAAGTGTGGGCGAATATGAGCGAAAAACGTACGATATGTTTTCTGCTAAAAATGTAAAACAAAGAGCGAAACGCACCATGGTTATCCTCAGAATGATGCCTGCCGGACTTATGTCTCGAGTGATTCGACTCTGATACGGTGCTTTCAGCGATACGGTTTTCGTCGATGGAAGTGTTTGCGGGCATATGTGCTGTTGACGTTGAGGGCCGCACGAGACGTCTATCGTCCTGCTGCTCTCCATCGGCGTGCTCGAATTTGGCAAGACGTAGCCTCAGCGCGTCTCTCTCCGCCCTGATCCTCTTTACATCAGCCGCGGCGAGTTGATAATTGTTGCGCTGCTTTTTGAGATGATTCCAAAGCTGGGAGTTCTGCGCGCTAAGGGAGTTGCGCTCTTGCAGAGCTGTCTCGAGCGCAGCGCGCATCGGGTCCGGAGCGGCTGCATGTGCAGCGAGCGCCTGCTCGACAGTAGAGGGGGAGCTCATTATCGCGCTGTCCTCGCTGCCAATCCCGGAAGAGGAGGTCGCGAAGGGCACTGAGCCGGCGTGGGCAACGCGACCAGCGGTGGGGGACGAAGTAGAGTGCGAGCGGGATGAAAGTGAGGAGGGCGACGCTGTGACGCGGGAAGCGATGGCAGGGTCCATTAAGCCAAGAACGCCGTGCTCAGCAGCGACGAAAGTGGCTTGGACGGGGTGCACGATGAGGAATGAGAAAGAGAGAAGGGCGGCGTTGTCAACGGTGGTCGGTGGCAAGAGCCGGTTTGCGTATCACGCGCCTCGTACCCGAGATGCAACTTACTTATTGGATTTTTCCCACCGCTTTAAATTTCCATTCCTTTATTCTTTTCTCTTTCATTTTCTCCTATGGTCCTTCTGTGAATTCGCCTCGTTCTTCACTCGTCTCCTCAGTCAATTTGCTCAGGATTTGTCTTATCCTGGCCAGTGTAGTCTTGTAGAGACGTGCCCGAGCCCGAGCTAGCCGCATCCATTCAGTGCAGCATATACGCGCACGGAAACGCTCAGGCCCCAGGTGAGGTACCGCCGGCGCCATTCTCAAACTCTCATCTCATCTCTTGCGCTCGCTTCAATAGTTACTTGTCATCTCATCTCTACGAACGTCTATATGAAAGCGAATACAAACCATATCAGTTGTCCCCTCCAGATAGGCTCACTTTACTTTCAAGTCTGGAATTGGTGTTTAGCTCAAAGAGCTCAAAGAACTCGATCGCGGTTCGCTTCGCTTGCATCAGATGCCCAGCGTGCAGATCCTCACTTTTACGTGACCTGTCAATGCGTACTTTTGTTGAACTTTGAGTCTGAAGCCCTCCGACGTAGTTTTCTGTGCATATCGGCTTTCAAGAGGCTTTGCCGTCGACATTCGTTTTTTTCAATACTGAGTGTTGTAGAGTTCGAGATAAGTACTATATTTCTAATACATCCACTATTTTTTCCCCTCAGCCTTTGTCTTTGAACTAGCTTGGCACGCGGAGGCGAATAAAACATCTGCCGCAGGCGGACTTTATTAGAAAAGACCGTTCCGTGTAACGGCGTTCGGCGAACGCTTACGCTCCTCTCCTCTCGAACCTGTTTCTCATTTAGGTCCTTCAACACCTAAACTGGCACCTTCGCCATCTTTGATCTCATAAAACTCTGAACTCTGGCATCTCTCTTCCGAGGACTCGCAATTTGGTTTCATTGAGCTTCGAAAGCCCCCCTGTCTGTTGGCTTTTGTCTGATTGGGTTAACATTCGCCCGATCGCGTTTGCCACTGGACGCCAAAAGATCCAATGCACTTACGAGTTGGGAGATCGCCTGCTTTCTTACTGGACTGGGAATGCGTTTTCCCCAACCCGTTCGCCTTCTCTGCAAACTGTGAGTTTGCAACGGTTTCTCTACGACCATGTGCCGCGCTCTTCCCGATACTCATCTCGCATTATTCCGCCTTTGTCTCTGTCTCCCTTACTTCGCGCGCTTCTCCAAGGCCTTGACAACGATTGACATGCTGGTCAGAAGCATCTCTGGTCTTCAAAGGCCGCTTCCTTTGTAAACGCCGTAATTGATGTGTGACGTCTGGCGTTAACGGTCTATCCACCTAATCCGCTCGGGTGGCTCAAGAGAGAAGCCATCACAATAACGAACTAACAACCGTTTCAAGCCCCATTCGCGGTATGGTGCGGCCCAGTCGGGCTGCTTCTTCACTACGGTCGCAGTTAATCTTACAAACCGACGAACTCGCTAGACGCACGCCAACAATCCTAAATATAGGTCCATCTTACTACACGTAGTAGCGCCATGAACCAGGTCCGGATTTGTTCCGCCTATTGGGAGCCACAATTTAGGTACAGGAGACAGTGCTCTCTAAGATAATGTGAGAGCTGGATGTGACTGGCCATGTATTACTTTCGTCGCTAATACTTTCAGCAACCCACTGTCACACCACTGCCCTCCAACTCACACTCAAAATTTACTCCCGCTCAAAACTTATTCATTGATAGCTTGTTCATTTCATGCGGGAAACTTCTAGCTCAGCCATGTATTCTTACTCAGTTTGTTAGCAAATCCTCGATTTTAAATTTTTCCTCGGTACAATCTCTTGCCTATGATTGGCTCTTCGAAGCCAAATCTTAAGCTTAAGTAAGCATAATCTGCTGAAACTCAATTCGAAACGCACACTGGCAGCCCTTCCTGTGCATGAAGGGGGTATTTTGATGATGAACAGGCCTCCTTTCAGCCAAACACACTGCATGCTTATCTCTGTCCTATTATTCTGATACTCAACTAGAACGACCATCTCAACGATCTTGCGCCCTAGATATCACTTCGACTCAACGCTGAGTTTGAGTCCAAGGCGCCTACGAAGTGAACTTTGAAACGCGGCTCGCGCCCAAGAGCTGAGACGGAAATTTCAGTTAACTGTATCTCTACGCTCGATCTCCAGTTCTTCTAAGAACGCGAAAAATGCTGGCCACGGCAGTTCGTCGCACCGTCGCGCTTGGGCGCGTACCCCGCGCCATGCGTGACCGTCTCGAGCGCACGACATCACCGGTTCTCGTTGCATTCCAAAGATCGATATCGCAGTCGTTTCCGCGCGAAGCTCTGCGCGTTGATATGCGGAAGGACAAAGAAGAAGGAGAGAAAGAAGTGCGGGACGTGGTGACAGCGCCACGCCCCGACGAACACGCGGTCATCTCGACGTTTGACTTGTTCAGTATTGGAGGTGAATGTTTTTACTATATCTTCGTTTCAATGTTATGCCAACTAACTAACCGTGTTACACCGTGTCTTATCACTCATGTACGTTACGAAATTAATTTGACATATGGAATAAGTTGGCCCGAGCAGCTCTCACACCGTGGGCCCAATGCGTGCTGGAAACATCTTCATCAACGATCTGGCGGAGCTCGAGCTTCTAGAGAAGGTTAAGACGATCAAAATCACGCTGTGAGTTCTGCCTACATGTCTCTATCGTGTCAAGCTCGTACGTTTGACTGAGTTGACTAGTTATGGTTCACTAGCCGCGACAGGTTAGAACTAATTTACTGAATTACGTCGTAAAAGCTTACGAAGGGTATTCTTGTTTGATAGGGAAAGGGTGAGTACGCTTTCGACCGGTGTGCATCTGTCGCGGTGTTCATTCTTGCTATTGCGGATAGCCATCATACCCCACAAGCGATTCTCCTCGGCCTAGAAGGTCTTTTCTCATTTTTCCTTCTTTGCTCCTCTTTATTCATTGCAATCTGTCCAGGCTCCGACCCCGAGACGATTGACACGGGGACGATTGCTTCGCGATACAACGACGTTTTGGAGAACAAGCACCTCATGCTCGGCGGGAAGCATCGTATTGTATACGACATGGACCGCGACATGCTGTGGCGCTGGGACCAGGTGCTGAAGACGCACCCGAACGGGATGCGCTTCTCGGTGTTTGGGGAGGACGGTGAGCTGCTTGCTACGAACGAGTACTTTAGGTGGGCTTGCTTGCATTTTCTTCTACGCCAGATTGCATTCTTCCGTAGAAACTGAACATGTGCCTTTCCATGCAGCGTTGGTGGTGGATTTGTGGTGAACGAGAAAACAAAAGGTTTGCGGCTGTCCTTGTTCTTGAGAATGACGTGGCCAGATGCGTTTATTGACATCCGTATATTTCAGTCGATGAAAACTTGTTCTACAAGGGAGTGAACAAGCATAAAGTTGAACCTGCCCGACTTACGCAACACCACGAGCAATCCACAACAACTGACCCTTCTCATCCTCCATACGCCTTCCATTCAGGCGACAGTCTCCTTGCACTTACGAAAAAGCACAATGTCAGTAAAAATTAAAATTAAAACCAAAAAGTGAATGGCTGACGTTAGCTCATAGATGACTATTGCCCAAATTGTATATGATAACGAACGATACTTCCATTCTCACGAAGACATCCGCGAGAAGGTGTGTGTATTAATGTTTAGAAATTTGAAATTGAAATGAAATGAAATAATCCCTTTAATGACTTAATGTCGATAGCTCATGCAAATCTGGGCTGTAATGGACAACTGCATTCGCACTGGAGTCGCTACCACGGAAACCACGCTTCCCGGCCGGCTTAATTTGCGCCGTCGCGCACCTATGTTGTACAGACGGCTCATGCGAGGGTGAACACCGTTTGACCTCTAGACCAGCGCCATGAATAACTCGTGTAAAATTTCTTTCGAACTACAGATTTTATCCCGGTGTCGCGTCAGGTGGCTCCTTCCCTGCTATCGAAGGCGGGACGCCTTCATCAGGCGTAATTGGCGCACCGCTCGGTTCTGTCCCGTCTGCTGATAACGCGAAGTTTTCCTCGCCAGGTGGAGCGGGGAACCGCGACGTATCGGCCTCTCGTCCTGCGCGTGTCGTCGGATCCTTTGATCACCCTCTTCTGCCGATGCCTCCGGTATGTGAGCTGACTGTCTCTTCAAACCTGTCCTTGGTTAGAGATGCAGAATGGTCGGCTTTAACATTTGCTTATTATAGCGTAAAACTGTCTTTCCAGCAATAGACTTTCTCTCGTGTTATGCCATTGCTGTGAACGAGGTAAATGCCAGCGGAGGGCGCATCGTGACTTCACCTACAAATGGAGCAGCGGGCGTTATTCCCGCGGTGCTCAAATACATCGTCGAGGTTCGTTCGCCATTTCGGGCGTTTTACGCTTACATTTACCTAAAGAACCGTTATTTAAAACACGCTCATCTAGTTCGTCAGCGACGATCCCGAAAAAAGCATCGTGACCTTCTTGTTGACCGCTTCTGTAAGTTCTTCAGTCTCGGTTCTTCCTATGGGTGATGAGAGCTGGCAATGCTGATAAATGCTGTCTAGGCCATCGGTATGCTATTTAAGCGAGGAAGCACCATATCAGCTGCGGAGGGCGGGTGCCAGGCTGAGGTAGGAGGTACATATCGCCGGTTGTTCCATTGTTTAAATCGCCTTCTGATTCCCGCACTAAACCAGTCGCTTGCTCAATGGCCAGCGCAGGGTTTGCTGCATGCATGGGTGGTACGTTTAGTTCTTCTTTCAGGCTCTTCTTCCGCGGTTCATCGAATTGTCCGTCTATTTGTGTGTTGAACTGACCTCAAATGGCATTTATTATGATCAGCGACGCCAGAGACGGTCCTCCAGGTGCGTTCTGCTCCTTATTTATTAATGAAGATGTTCTTTGATTGAATCGACCTGCACAAATTTTCGAAGGCGGCGGAGATCGGTATAGGTGTGTAGCTAGAGAGCTAATTACTTCTTTCCGCATTTATCGATGGCTGACCTCGGCGAGTCCAGAACATAATCTCGGCCTGACTTGCGACCCTATTGATGGACTCGTCCAAGTGCCATGCATAGTGCGTATCAACAGGTTTCTTCCCTGCGCACAATACGATTTATTTATTGAACTCTACTCAGGAGCGGAATAGCTTGGGAGGTGCGTTCAATCGGGAATTACGATGTTAGAACAAAAATTGATTCGACGGCATTCGTCGCGCTTCGCTTCGCATTGTCGATGGCCCATAGCTGTAAAAGCGGTGACTGCCGCGCAGCTCTCAATGGCAAGTGACGGCATATACCGTGTCACCCTTGACGAGGCTATCGAGGCCATGCGCCTCACTGCCGCCGATATGAGTGTCAAATATAAGGAGACGAGTCTTTCTGTGAGTAGCTCATTCTTATCTCCAAATTTTGGGGAAGAAGTGTACACTGAGTACGCGCTGACCCATTTTGATAGGGATTGGCTGTAAGCATGATACATTTCTCGATTCACCTCTACCTTTCTGTGCTGAGCACTACTTTTTGGATTTTTAGACGACGGTCAAGATCCCGCTCACAGTCCCTGCTTGGTGGGCTATTCCTTTGACGATTAGCAAAGAAAGCTTCTGATACATGTTTTGAAGCTAATTAATACCTCGTCGCTCTCCGAACATCCCATACGCGCATAATGGCGATATTTCTCAAATAGATTTAGACGACTTCCTCTTAAGATACGAGCCTTTTCTTACTCGACCTCCGAGCTGCTGTTTACTTTTGCCATTTGTATTATAGATAGATGTGCACATTGCTTGCTGACTGCTTTACATGAAAGAGGAAATTCCATGGAACACATGTAGTCGATCATGACTACGAGGTGGCAGTTAGCTTGATCTGACCATAACGTTTCGCCCTCAGGCGTTTTTTCTTATCTTTGAAATGAACACAACGTTCTATGAGGAAAGAAATACTATACAAAATCAGACATAAAAACTGTGCATTTAACTGTCTGATGAAGGTTGACATCGAAAGAGACCTGATGATCAGCCAGTGCCGTGACGATGGCCTCTGCTTCGATAATAGGGACGAAGACTAGGACGACGATTGCTCACCATTTGGATTAGTGGTCGGAGCTCTTCTTGTTTACCTTCTCCGTGTATTTCCTTATCCACTTTTCTTCAGGAGAACATATCGTGGCTTCTCAATCTTATATATATTGTCCTCTCCCTCGGATCTTTATTCTTACTCGTCGACGTCTCATCACATTCTCAATCAACTAGATCTTCGAATACTTGAAATCGTCAGCAGGTTGAAGACGCTTACATCAACTCGGTGTTTCATGTCCGAACGATGGCACTCCTCCCTTTGGTAGCAGGGCCACGGCTGTCGTGTCTGAAGCTCGAGTATATCAAATTTGATATTTGCTCTGTGTTGAACTAGTGCGTGAAGGAGTTGACGGCAATGGTCTGCTCGTGCTGGGACCCGACAAAGAGTGCAATGCACCTGCAGGAGGCATCCCTCGGCCGTATTGGTCTAGCGGAATCTCGCGAGGTTCTTGTCGTGTATGCAGAGCTAGGTATCATACTTCAAGTCGTGCCCGACTATGTGTTTGATGAACAAATCTAACACTCTTACGACTACGACGACTACAACGACGATAACGATTATGTAGACGGAGGCTATCGAAACAAGTTTCTTACAGTCGCTACTATGGAAGGGGTAGTGGTATTATCGACACTGTTAATGACAACGATGACTGATGAAAACGGCTTGCATCACTCAGAATTTGCGATCGAGCGAGACTATTAGTATAACGACGAATGATGATAGGACTCGGATTACCCGCTTTCTGGAGACGAGCGATGTCTTTGTGAATATCGGAGTTTCCTTGAATTGGTTTTCGGGACCGGTTTTCTTCCTTCTTTTTATTTTTCTCTGACGGATCCTTCGAATCTTCCTTGAGTCGCGACCAGCTACAAACTCGCATGGAGCTTCCACTTTCTGCAAAAAGATAGTCCATATGGTTTACAAATGTATGCACTCAAAGTTATCTGTAATTGAATCAACCTTACTTTCCTGTACTATTTATGAAGCGGGCTTTGTTTTTGAATTCTTCACATTTGATTTCATCATGCTGCATTGTTTTCTTCGTTTCTTATGTCCCTGCTTAGCTGTTGATATAAAATATGTTGATAAAGAAGAGACGTGCGTAAAAATGGTTGCGGAAAGGAATAAAATACAGAGGTGGCATTGATGACGTACATGTAGATACTTACTGTAATTAGCAATTCGCTGCCGTCGGCCTGACAGCCATCATTACTGTACCTTATGTGGACTACAGCCCGCACTGCCTCTTGTGGCTTGCCGAGGGGCTCTATTCTGTTCACGAGCGACCAACACCCGTGCGCGTATTTGGCTGTCTCTCTGTTTCTTCCCTGCTTGTCAGTCGAGCTCTTCGAATTCTGCGCTAGTCATGTCATCACTCTGCGGTGAATCTTCTTCCCGAACATCCTTTGGTCGACACAAGCCGGTGCGTGCGGCACGCTCTCCTACAGGCGGGCGCGTGTGGTTTATGGTGCACTCTGGAGTTTAGATACAAAGGAAGGCGGTAGTCTGCGGAGACGGCGCATGCGGTACGTTACTCAGTATATGGCTTGTCTGCTTGTTGTTGCTAAAGTGTGCACTTCGTGCTAGGCAAAACGTCGTTGCTGAACGTCTTCACGCGAGGTTTCTTCACCCAAGTCTAGTACGCTATACCCACCTCTACATTGGGGGCACGCGGCTAACGCGAGCATGTCGGCCACAGTGAGCCGACAGTCTTTGAGAACTATGTGCAGGATTTGTGGGTAGACGATCAGCTGATAGAGCTGAGCTTGTGGGACACAGCAGGTGAGTGCCGCCGTGAGAAATGGAGGTCGTTAGGAGGCCTCACGAGGCTGCGATGCGTAGGGCAAGAAGAGTTCGACCGACTGCGGTCGCTGAGCTACGCTGAAACGCATGTCATCCTCATCTGCTTTTCTGTGAGTTTCCGTGTTTCCGTTGTTCTCGGAACGCACGAGGTCTCATATGGCGAAGGTCGATAATCCGACGTCTCTGGAAAATGTTGAGTCGAAGGTCCGTATCTGTCAGCGTTGGCTAAAGGTGCTATCTTACGGAGCGCTGTGTAGTGGATAGACGAGATACTGGAATACTGTCCAGGGGTGAAAGTGCGTCTTTTAAAATACGTACTCTTATTTTAAATTGACTTTTGCCTTTATATTCAGCTTGTCCTTGTTGGTTCGTAAGCCGTGCATATTTCAAATTCGAATCTAATCGGAACGATGTCGCTGTTAGCCCTCAAATGTGATCTCAGAGACAATCAGAACGTGATAGAACGTCTGGCGCGGTATAATTCTCAACCAGTGCAATACGAGGAAGGTCTCGCAGTTGCACGGCGTATTCGAGCATCTCGGTACCTGGGTATGTCTGTAATTATCTTCTTCTCACTTAGACCACAACTCAACTGTCGCCACGCTGCTACTCGCACTCCAGAATGCAGTGCAAAGCATAATCGCGGAGTTACAGAGGTTTTTTCGGAGGCCGCACGCGTTTCTGTCAGCGCGCGCGCAAAGGGTCCGGGACTTAGCTGTATAGTCTGCTAAGGCCGTGCTCGGACTTGGCCCTTGTCCTTTGCTCACGCACGACCTTTTTGCTCTCTTAGTCTCTTTCAGGGTTTCATGGTTTTACGTCCGACACGAACGTTGCTTTACTCATTTATTTTGTTACATGGCTGGACAATAGGCTTTCATTCAACAAACCCGCTCGCTCCTTTAGAAATTCACGGTCGCCTATATCTACCCGCAATCTATCTCATTGTACTCAGTAGTAACGCTTCTATGCTTGTATGAGTTTATTCTCTCCCCTTTACATACCCCTTCCCTCCTACGATACAGCCCTTGTAGTGATTCTAATGCCGGAAGGCTTCAATTTTCATTTGTTTACCTATTTGCTCCCGTCATTGCATATGGTCTCCGTAACTCGTGTTACGGTAAAGGCTTTCAAGTGCATGGTTTAATGAGGCCGTCTTCATCTGCCCAAGAGTGCTTAATTGAGAAAATGACCTGCTAAATGACATTCTCATGGTAAGAAGTTTTGGCTTTAAGTACGCTTCGCGAAGAATTGTTTTTCTACAGCGATTTGCAGCGATTGGTCTTGAGCGATTTCAAGTTAGCTGTCTGTAAGGGCTGCGCTGACGTATGTAAGTACGAGTGATCGACATTGCCGTTTAAGGAAGGGTACGCGCATCGTGGTCTTCGTGTCATCGAGCTTACCAGACGCGACCGTGAGCTCCAGACGTCACCAAGCTCACATTCACCATGCCCGCCTGGCTTAGTACAGCAGCCTCAGTCGGCATGGCCGTGGGTCCGCCACTTGTCTACGCCGACCAGACGATTTCGATCGTGCGGAAGAAGTACGCTTCAGTTTTCCGTGCAGTTCTCATCTCAATGGCTTTCAAATAACCGTGCTGATGGGTGCAGGGATTCAACAGGCTTTTCTCGGGACGTGTGCGGTGTTCTGTATGTGCTCGAATGATTTGCGCTTAGAAATTGACAGACTGGGAAAACTCCTTAGGCTCATCGCGAATTTTACGCGCTTGTTCTTCTGGTTGGGGGATCACTTCGAGCTTGCGCTGCTCGTGCAGTCTGTACTCATGATATTGGCGCAGGTGCGTGTCTACCTTTCAATTTTTAGTGAAAGGCGAACGTTGAACTCCATGGATTGATCTACTTAGCTGGCACTGCTGTATATCTGCATGCTCTACCGACCACGGATTAGTCCGGAAAATATTGGAGTGTCGTCCCGCCCGTATTCTTTCTGGCAATGGCCGACGTATGCGCAACATATAGAGTTTCTAGCAGGAATGATGTACGTCCAGACATGAGCGTAGCTATATAAGTCGTCCAAAGAAAACTAACAAGATCTGGACGTAGCTTGGTGCAAGCCATTCTCTTCTTGATATTCGGGCGTTCGGAGATATTTATCACGATCCTTGGCTTTCTTGCTCTTGGACTGGAGAGCACACTCCCAATTCCGCAGTTCTTCAGGTAAGTGAATAAATAATTGGTCGCTGGCTGGGGCTGACGTTCAATGGCTTCAGTAATTACAAGCAAAAGTCATTATACGGCTTTCGGGCTTCCACTTTGCTCGGGTGGTTTGGAGGTGATGCATTTAAGTGAGTGTTGGAATTTTCTGATCTGTTTTTGAAATCATAATGCATGACTCTACCGCAGGACCGTTTATTTCTTTCTTCAGGGATCTCGCCTCCAGTTCAAGGTCTGCGCGATTTTTCAACTATCAATCGATTGTGGTACGTGTTCTTTGTTTCAGGGACAGGGGAGAAGTTTAACATGCGACCTCACTGCGCGCAGCAATTGTCGCTCAGCGCCTGTATTATGGGAACAAGCCGCCAGCTGCAACGCTGGAAGTAGATGACGATGTGGAACAGGCGTTGGCTCTGTCGGAAGAATGAGAACGAACCGATTCTGGATAGATTGTGCATGATATGTACTACCTTAGCGTTATTTTAATGAGCTGCAGCATAGGTGATAATGAAACGAGGGACCCGCTGAGCGCTGCGGTTGCAGTGACCACGCAGTCTACGGTATGCAATCGTGGGAAGTTCAGGAAAGGCAACTGAGTATACGTATACACTTCCCTTGAGCACGGCCTGTTACCTCCTCTATACCTCCTCCACAACTCAAAAGCCCGTTCGTCGGCCACCCAGGCATCCACTACAGCCAACATGGCCGCGACGAAGCCCATCACATTTTGCGAGCATCTCCAGCTCTCCAGCATTGGCGTACAGCCCGCGTCCATCTCGTTCCAGGTCCGTTGCGTGTCAGGGTTTCTTGTTACAAGATTCGCGTTTTCTGATGCTCTTTCGTGTTTGGTTTTGATTTCGCGCAGACGTTGACCCTCGAGAGTGACCATTTTATATGTGTACGCGAAAAGGTCAATGAACAGAATCAGGTCGTCATCGTCGACCTCGCAGACGCGAATAATGTCCTTCGCCGGCCTATCACAGCCGACTCCGCCATAATGCATCCACACAAGAAAATCCTCGCTCTCAAATGTATGTTAATACGCGTTCTTTTACTTACGGCGGACGTGGTTTAATCGTTTTCTCTTTTGTCAATGCAGCCAGTCGTACACTCCAGATTTTTAACATCGAGACGAAGCAGAAAGTCAAATCGCACGTCAACAATGAGGACATCGTTTTCTGGAAGTGGGTGTCGGACACGGTGATTGGGATGGTCACGGACACTGCGGTCTTCCACTGGACGATTGCAGACCAGACCTCGGCGCCGCAGAAGATCTTCGACAGGCACGCGACTCTCGCTGGCGCGCAGATCATCAACTACCGCATGTCGGGCGACGAAAAGTGGATGGTTCTCATTGGCATTGCGGGAAACACGACGAACCCGTCTGCGTTCAAAGTTAAGGGCGCGATGCAGCTCTATAGCATCGACCGCTCAGTCAGCCAGCCGATTGAAGGACACGCGGCTTCGTTCGCGGAGTTGAAGCTGGACGGACATCAGCACCCCACGAAACTCTTTACGTTTGCTGTCAGAACTGCTACCGGTGCTAAGGTGCGCGAGGACCAGTTTTCAGTTATATTCACAACCAGCTCACAGTACCGACGATAGCTCCATGTCGTTGAAATTGACCACCAAGCTTCAGACCCGATATTCTCGAAAAAGGCCTGTTGACGTGTTTTTTCCTCCGGAGGCGACGAACGACTTCCCCGTTGCGATGCAGGTTTCGAAGAAGCATGGCATTGTGTACCTCGTCACCAAGTTTGGTTTCATTCACTTGTATGACCTTGAATCTGGTGCATGCGTGTACATGAACCGCATCAGCGGAGAGACCATCTTTGTAACTGCTGAGCACGAGGCGACGAACGGTATCATTGGGATCAACAAAAAGGGTCAGGTGCTCAGTGTCAGCGTCGACGAGGGTTCAGTCGTCCCGTACATCCTCGGGACACTCAATAACACGGAGCTCGCGTTCAAACTTGCGAGCCGTGCAAATTTGCCCGGTGCTGATGACCTATATATCAAGCAGTACCAGGCGCTCTTTCAGAGCGGCCAGTTTAACGAAGCGGCAAAAATCGCAGCGAACTCGCCGCGTGGTATCTTGCGGACGGCGCAGACAATCGAGGCGTTCAAGACCGCACCAGCGCCGCCGGGTGGTTTGTCGCCTATTCTCCAGTACTTCGGTATCTTACTGGAGAAAGGTGAGCTGAATCAGTTGGAGTCGCTCGAACTTGCGCGTCCGGTCTTGCAGCAAGGTCGCAAGCAGCTTCTCGAGAAATGGCTGAAGGAGAACAAGCTCACCTGCAGCGAAGAGCTAGGCGATATTGTCCGTCTGCACGACATGACGCTCGCCCTCAGCGTGTATCTCCGTGCAAATGTCCCGAACAAAGTTGTTGCCTGCTTCGCCGAGACAGGGCAGACTGACAAGATTGTTCTGTACTCTAAGAAGGTTGGCTATTCTCCAGACTATACTGCGCTCTTGCAGCACATTATGCGCACGAATCCGGATAAGGGTGCCGAATTCGCAGCACAACTTGTGAACGACGAGTCCGGTCCGTTGGTTGACATTGACAGGGTAAGAAATTACTTCAGGCTCAGTCACATACGTGTACTATGCTTAGCATTTGTTTGAGTAGGTTGTCGACATATTCATGTCACAAAACATGATTCAGCCCGCGACCTCCTTCCTTCTTGATGCACTAAAGACAACAAACCCGAGCAAGGTCACCTCCAGACCCGGCTTCTGGAGATGAACCTTGTTCATGCACCGCAAGTCGCGGATGCCATTCTTGGAAACGAAATGTTCTCATATTACGACAAGCCGAGGATTGCGAACCTGTGCGAGCGTGCTGGCCTGCTGCAAAGGGCCCTCGAGCATTATGAAGACATTAACGATATCAAGCGCGCTATTGTACATACCAATGTGTTACAGCCCGATGTACGTATAAAAATGATTTACAAACACTCTGGATTGACAGGTTTTCTCTTGCAGTGGCTCGTCAACTACTTCAGCAGGCTGACCACTGAGCAATCGATGGCATGCATGCAAGAAATGCTCCGCGTGAATATCCGTCAGAACTTGCAAATTGTCGTGCAAATCGCGACAAAATATTCTGAAATCCTCGGTCCCGTCAAGCTTATCGAGATGTTCGAGTCATTCAAGAGCTTTGAGGGTCTTTACTATTACTTGGGCTCGATCGTCAACCTCAGCCAAGATTCTGAGGTGCACTTCAAGTACATTCAGGCTGCGACGCGTACCGGACAGATCCGTGAGGTTGAGCGTATTTGTCGCGAGAGTAACTTCTATCATCCCGAGAAGGTCAAGAACTTCCTCAAGGAGGCGCGTCTTCAGGACCAGCTGCCGCTTATCATTGTGTGCGACCGCTTCGACTTCGTACATGACCTGGTCCTGTATCTTTACCAGAACGGGCTGACGAAATTCATCGAGGTGTACGTGCAACAGGTGAACTCCGCGCGCACGCCACAGGTCGTTGGTGGGCTGCTTGATGTGGACTGCGACGAAACCACTATTAAGGGTTTGCTTACGTCAATCACTGGCAATTTTCCAATCGAGGAGCTCGTGCAGGAAGTGGAATCGCGTAATAGACTGAAGCTGATTTTGCCTTGGCTTGAGGCGCGCATCCAGGCTGGCAGTCAGGACCCAGCCGTTTACAATGCCATCGCAAAGATTTTCATCGACAGCAACAGTAATCCGGAGGCTTTCTTGAAGGAGAACAACGTAGGCAACGACATTCGTGCATCATGATCTTGGATGTTAATGTTTTTGAACAGATATACGAGCCTTTAGTTGTCGGCAAGTATTGCGAAAAGAGAGATCCATACCTCGCGTACATCGCTTATGCTAAGGGCTTTTGCGATGAGGAGCTCATTGCGATTACGAATGACAACTCGATGTTCAAGCAGCAGTCCCGTTACCTCGTTAAAAGGCGTCAGTTAGATCTATGGGCCCAGGTTCTCGTGCCTGATAATGTTCACCGCCGTCAGCTCATCGACCAGGTTGGCGTACTCTTATTTGTCGAATTTTCAGTATACTGACGTTCTGCGTCAGATCATTGCCACAGCTCTTCCTGAATGCACAGACCCTGACGATGTCTCTGTCACTGTCAAGGCCTTCATCTCGGCTGATCTTCCCATCGAGCTTATCGAGCTCTTGGAGAAAATCATCCTCGAGCCGTCTCCGTTCAGTGACAACAAGAATCTGCAGAACCTCCTGATGCTTACGGCCATTCGCGCGGATAAGGGCAAGGTTGTCAATTACATCACTAAGCTCGAGAATTATGACATTGCCGAAATCGCCAAAATTGCCATTGACCACGGGCTCTACGAAGAAGCGTTCATGATCTTCAAAAAGTACGACCAACACGCGAACGCTATTAATGTTCTCGTGGAGCATATTGCTAGCATTGACCGTGGTCTGGACTATGCGACCAAGGTCAACAGGCCTGAAGTATGGAGTCGATTGGCAAAGGCGCAGCTCGACGGTCTTCGTATTAAGGATTCCATCGGTATGTGAAGTAAAACCAAAACTTCTTCCATGTTTCGCTCACTGGTTTATATAGATTCGTACATCAAGGCTGAGGATCCTACGAACTTCCTGGAAGTCATCGAAATGGCATCTAGAGCTGACAAATACGACGACCTCGTCCGGTATCTGCAAATGGCACGCAAGACGCTACGGGAGCCGAAGATCGACACGGAGCTCGCTCATTCATACGCGAAAACGGATCGTCTGCACGACATGGAGGACTTCCTTTCGATGACTAACGTCGCGGATATTCTCGAGGTCGGCGAGAAGTGCTTCAACGACGAGCTTTACCAGGCTGCGAAGTTACTGTTCACAAGCATCTCGAACTGGGCAAGGCTAGCAACGACCTTGATTTACCTAGGAGAGAACCAAGCTGCCGTGGAGAGCGCTCGCAAAGCTGGTAACACCCAGTGAGTCGGCTCTCAGAAAGCGTTCTTGTCTAGCTATTGACAATTATAATAGGGTATGGAAGCAGGTTCACGCTGCGTGTATTGAGAAACAGGAATTCCGTCTCGCACAAATTTGTGGCCTCAACATCGTCGTACACGCAGTACGTGACTCGCTTCTAATTAGCTTTTGCGTCTTCTCACATTTCCTAATCTCTACAGGAGGAACTAGCAGGTGTTCTTCAGTCATATGAGCGCCGAGGCTACTTTGATGAAGTTCTGGCCTTAATGGAGGCTGGCCTGAGCTTGGAGCGTGCTCATGTACGTTCGATATCGCACTAACTGAACGATTCTGTTTGACTGACACACTTTCAGATGGGCATCTTCACTGAGCTGGCTATTCTATACAGCAAGTACCGACCAGAGAAGCGTGCGTGTGCCTCCAGTTGGCCCGGAACTAGGTTACTAACTTTTCTTTAAGTCATGGAACATCTCAAGCTCTTCGTCTCGCGTATCAACATCCCGAAGGTCATAAAAGCCACCGAGAAGGTGCATCTCTGGCCGGAGCTGGTTTTCCTATATGTCAAATACGACGAATTTGTAAGTCTGAAATCAGATGTCTCCAAGAGGTATTTTTTGACCGCTTTATCAGGACAATGCTGCTCTCGCTATGATGGAACGCTCGCCTGATGCATGGGAGCACAACCAATTTAAGGATGTGGTCGTTCGTGTTGCAAACGTTGAAATGTAAGTGAAAATCCCTGCTTCATTGACAAGCCTCTGTCTGACCCTTTGGACTCGCAGCTACTACAAAGCTCTGTCATTCTACTTACAAGAACAGCCTATGCTCCTTAATGATCTGTTGACCGTCCTATCTCCTCGGATAGAACACACCCGTGTTGTTCGTCTCTTCCAACGTAGCGACAACGTACCTCTCATCAAGCCCTATCTGATCGCCGTGCAACGTGTAAGCATCAAATACCTTACTCATGTTGCAAGAGCTAAGGCTAAAAAAATCCTAGTTGAATGTCGAGGCTGTTAATGAGGCTTATAATGACTTGCTCATCGAAGAGGAGGACTATAAGACTCTTCGCGATTCGATTGATAGCTTTGATAACTTCAACAACTTGCAGCTCGCTAAGCGTCTCGAGAAGCATGAGCTACTTGAATTCCGTCGCCTGGCTGCTCATCTTTACAAGGTCTGTTTTCTAGGTATTCCACTCACTTTAATTCTTAGAAGAACTCATGTTTTTGCAGAAGAATGGCAAGTGGGAGGAGTCGATCTCGCTGTCGAAGCAGGACAAGCTTTTCAAGGATGCTATGCAAACTGCTGCGTTCTCCGCGTCGAAGGAGGTGACCGAGGAGCTTCTTTCATATTTCGTTGACATTGGGAACAAAGAATGCTTCGCAGCAATGCTATACTCGTGCTTCGACCTTCTCAGTCCAGACTTCGTCGAGGAGCTCTCGTGGCAACACGGCCTCAATGATTTTTTAATGCCGTACAAAATTCAGGTGCAGCGATCACTCACCGCGAAGGTCGTTGCGTTGGAGAAGCAGGTACAGGAGCTCTCTGTGAAAGACACGAAAAAGGAGCAAGCAGAGGCCGATGCGCCGATTATAAACCCTGGTGGTTTCGGCAACCGATTACTTTTAACACAGGGCAACGGATTCGCTCAGGCGCCCCCGCCAATGATGATGAATGGTACGGGCATACCACCTATGCCAACTGGACTTCCGTCGGTACGTCTACATTACTTTCCCTCAATATCAACGACCCTTCCACTTATACGTGATCTGTACTGCAGCATATGACTGGCTTCGCTGGCTTCTGATGATACCTTCTGAGGACTTTGTTTACTACTCGGTTTATGTATATTTCTTTGCTTCAGTTAATAATATGAGCTTTCTTTAGAGTTCGCTTTTCTTAATCATCCCAATGTCTGCTACCGCTATCTGCTCGGTCGGAGTTACAATGGTGTTGCAATATGGATCATCTATAACAATTTCGCCATTATATTTTGCACTAGATATAGCATGACAAGAAAGAAAAACAGCCAAGGAGCGTGAAAAGAAAATGGAACGGAGCATTTTATTGCTACAAATCTGTGTCCATGGTGCTTATACGAAGTCCCTCGATAACGCACTGGACAATCGCTGGATCTTGTCGCAGGTATCCGATCGCGCAATCAGAGAAATGGATCTTTCTTATACACCTCGGCCCACTGGGAGGGTTCCAGCGTGATTTAATCATGTCGACGAGGTCTTTTACGCATCCACCGAAGTCACAGAGCTCGAATGTGATCGTCTCTAGCTTTTGGCACGGCCAGAGATTGCCAGAGGGCGACCTGAACGGACCCGCACCGCTGTTGGGGTCCAGACTGAGTCCGAGCACCAGACGACGTACATCTTCGGAATCTCTCAAAGCCCCGCCAAGCTTAAGGGAAATCAAGTCTTGTGCGCATCGGAGGGTCTCATTGATTTCGTCCAGCGGGGCAGAATACAGCTCGAGTCGAGCGAGCGTCGAAGGTATTGTTGACCGCGATAAGAGTAATTGTACGCCTGTGGAGAAGTCCTCGCTATCTGAGTCATCATCCTCGTCCCCCCATCCGAGATCGCTGTTACCTGCGTCGAGAATATTAACCCGAGCTCCGACAGACAATTCCGCGATTCCCGGCAAAATAAGGTGGTCGAGAACATATCGCATGGGCGCTGCGGCAAAACCGAAGGCATAGCGCAGTCCGAGCGAAACGAGCGAGTCAAGGCGAAGATTCGGATGTCGATCGTTGTGTCGCCATGCTTGTGGAAAGAAGTCCCTACCAGATACCGCCGCACTGAACGTGCATAGCGCAGGGGCGAGCATCAGGAGCTGCATACATGTGTCGACAGTGTAATCTGCGCCCTTGTCCATATTCAGATCTATAGTCGTCAGGTACTGGAGCTGCGTGCCGTGGTCGGAAATGAAATTGAAGTTCATGAAAACTCTGAGGTCTAGTGTCTTCAGGCGTTTCGCGCGCGACAGATCGATAATGACCGTGGTGCCGAGCCAGTTTGGAACGTGCAAGCGCAACACCTCCAGCTCGCGCCAGTCTTCCCACAACAGCATGCGAGGACTGAGCAACAATGGGTCACTGGACAACGAGTATACAATGGAGAGAGCCCTGCAGCGTTTGTGGACTTTCCCCACTGCTTCCAGCATATCGTCGATATCTCCCCAATAGACCGACTCTAGGGAAAGCTCTATGACGAGAGGCATTTTCCTAGTAAAGCGAATACAAGCTTTGAAGGGATCCCAGGGAAATGACTTCGTGTAAGGCACTCCTTCGGAGTCCCGACCCCATTTATGCGCCAGCCTGATCTTCGCCCAGAGACTGCCGTTCATAAGGGCAATCTGGCGCCAGGAATAACACACGGCAGTTATGTTTAACGGGGAGGTTCTCGCGCTCCTCAGATCGTCAGTGTCGATCTCGTCTTCCGGTAATACCCAGCGAAAGAGCTCGAGAAGAACGTCTGAATGCAACCTCTGGATTGGGGACAGGGACCAATCGGGCTGTGGGGTGCGGGACTGGGAGCTGAGCTTCCGAAGAAGGTCTATCGCGCTAACAGCCACAGTTGAATAAGCTTTCTGCTTCGCGGTGCCGCTGCCTCGCTTGACCAATTGGATATTGACATCCGTCATTATCGGTCAAAGATAATGATTTAAAAGCGGAGTGTCGGGAACAACTTTTGAAAGGAAAGTAGTCGGAATGGTCCTACGTAAGCCTTTTTCTACACCAAAGTTACGGTAAGACAGAACGTACATTTCAATCGGAAAAGAGAAGTAAGCAATTTCAGAACAGGGAGAAACACGTTCTATGACCTGCTCAAAGACAGCATTAGCCATGATCACCACACAATGAAGTAATTAGATAACCTACTCTGATTCTTGAGTCGGTGTAGTTTTGATCTTTTTCGAGTTCCAGACTCTGAAAAGCAGTTTTTTCGTGCGGAATAAGTTTGTGAAAAGAAGATATGCGGCGCTCCAGGCTCCGCGGATTCCTGCTGTTGCATTGCTGCGAGAAATCCAAGCGCTTATATTGAGCGACAAAGGGAAGAACATACAATAAACATTGACCAAATTAGCGCGACGGCTTTGTATAAGCATCCGCCCGATTGACAAAGACAACATCTATTGGATGACGCTAAGGCCCAATAGTATCGTAGTAAGGAAGAGCTCATAGATATTGCATGCTACCTTGAAGTGGGAAGAGACGGACGAACACCATTGCCAAAGTATCGCTAGGAATTATATGGTCGTGGCTTTCAGTTTCAGGATGACTAGCTCATACCGCATCGCACCCGGCGAACAGATAATTCAAAACAGTCGTGCTTAGCATTTCAGTTTGCGTATAAAATCGGTGATGATCACGGTTAAAATATTCATTGATACAGGCATGTAAGCGCGAAGGTGTAGCACTAAACATAGCATAGCGTACATAACATGCAGTATGAAATATCCTTAGAGTTGCGCGTACAGTGACGATATCACTTAGACGGTGGGAGGCTTGGTGCCCTAGATGAACTAATGTTAGACTGAAGCCGTAAAAGAAATAGACAGAACGCAACATACAGGCTGGAAGGTGTAGGTCAGGCCGCATTTGCCGCAGTACTGACGATCCTTATGGAAGGCCATCTGCAGACGGGGTTATTAGACGAGGTTAAAAGACGTACTAACCGCGAGAGAAATGCAAACATACGAAAACACCAGCGCCGCACTCCGAGTTCGGGCACTCGCGACGAAGACGCTTGATCTTTCCATCGGAGTCGACCTTGTAGTACTTCAAGATAGCCATCTTGACCTTCTTGCGCTTGTGCTTGACCTTCTTAGGAGTCTGTTGATGTGGGGATTCGTTAGCCATAATCGAGACAGAACTAAAGACATGGCGAGCAACACACGTTGTACGTCTTCTTCTTGCGCTTCTTGGCACCACCACGCAGACGGAGCACGAGATGAAGAGTAGACTCTTTTTGGATGTTATAGTCAGAGAGTGTACGGCCATCCTCGAGCTGCTTCCCGGCGAAGATCAGGCGCTGCTGGTCGGGCGGGATGCTACGCATACACGTCAGCTTCCCGATTCGAAAGAAAGCGAATGTCTTGCTTACCCCTCCTTGTCCTGAATTTTGGCCTTGACATTGTCAATAGTGTCGGAGGACTCGACCTCGAGTGTAATGGTTTTACCCGTGAGGCTAAACGAAGTCGTCAGCGTCGTCGCCCAGAGTTTAGTCAGTCAGCAACTTGAGCAGCACGTACGTTTTTACAAAGATCTGCATCGTGCTGTAGAGGTGAAGACAGCATCAGCAACGGCCTTCCGCTCAGATAGCTAACATATGCACTCACGAAGACGACCTTGTCTGTCCAACGAGCCTTACCTCTGGAGTCGTTGACAAGGGTCGATGCGTGAGTGAAGGATAGAAAAGTCAGTTTTGTTGATGCACTGCAAAAGTAAGTTTCCGTCTCTGTTCAGACTCCGAAGCCCGATTTGAATGCAAGTCTCTCACGACTGTGGCTCGAGATCCACGTCGCGTCGACGCGTCGAGTTGTACGTTCTGCTTGAGTCTACCTCGCGACGCGTCAAACTTTTTGCTTTCCAACATCTCCAACATTATTTCGTGACTCACTCTTGCCTAGAGTAACTCAGCCATGTCGAGCGATGAAGATATCCCTATGACAGATGCTGATGTGACATTCAACTTCAAAGGCAAAGGGAAGGCAACCAATGCCGACTACACACATGATGACAATCTACCGTGGTATGTAGTCGTGTCTTCTCTCTCTGCAACTTCAAATACTGAAAGGCTCCACAGGGTCGAAAAGTATCGTCCTGTCACTCTAGACGATGTCGTTTCGCACAAGGATATCACGGGCACCAGTGAGGACGGCCTACTCTTGACTCCTTCAGAGCTCTTCTAATTGATTGGTTCACAGTCGAGAAATTCATTGAGAAGAACCGACTCCCACATCTTCTTTTCTATGGCCCTCCTGGAACTGGAAAGACGTCCACAATTCTTGCTGTTGCGCGTCGGATATATGGACCTGATTATCGGAAACAGATACTTGAGGTGTGAATATTGTTGACACTACGCTTTCTGTTCTGCTTCTGCTAATACACGGGTATTCAGCTCAATGCATCCGACGACCGTGGTATCGATGTCGTCCGCGAACAAGTTAAACAGTTCGCAGAAACGCGGACACTTTTTTCCAAAGGATACAAGCTCATTATTCTCGACGAGGCGGACATGATGACGCAGGCTGCCCAAGCTGCTCTTCGCCGCGTGATCGAGCAGTATACGAGGAACGTGCGCTTCTGCATTATCTGCAACTATGTGAACAAGATCACTCCTGCAATACAAAGTCGCTGCACGCGCTTCCGATTCAGCCCGCTTCCAATTAAAGAAGTAGAAAAGCGTTTGCAGGGTGTCATCGAAGCAGAAAGGTGAGTACAGGGAGGTTCGCGGGAAAGGCTATTTATTTTACTATTGTTGCACAGCGTAAAGCTTACTTCGGACGGAAAGCAAGCCCTTCTCAAACTCTCGAAGGGTGATATGCGACGGGCTTTGAATGTTTTGCAGGCCTGTCATGCCGCGTATGATCTAACAGGAGAGACTGAGATATACAATTGTACCGGAAGCCCGCAACCGAAGGACATCGAGACGATTGTCAACTCCATGCTTGGAGATGAATTTACAACTTCGTACCAAAGTGGGCTTCCAACAGTTTTGACTGAACTCTTACTCATTCACGACTTAGTGATTTCGACGCTGAAAATTGAGCGTGGTCTGGCCTTGCAGGACCTCATCACGGGCACGTACGAGTACATCGAATCGATTGACTTCGGCCCTCAAGCGCGCGTCTACCTTCTTGATCAGTTGGCTTCAACGGAGTGAGTCTACATGGACACAAGTCGTTTGCTGAACCTTACTTGTCCTTGCTTAGGCACCGACTGTCGACTGGCGGGAGCGAGAAAATACAGCTCACTGCATTGCTTGGGGCATTCAAAAATGCTGTGGAACTCTCGAAAAAGGGAAAATAGTCCCACATTCTAGTTAGGTTCCGATGCGCTTAGACCATCGATCATAGCGTATTTTACAATTTTCATCGATTTATAAATCATGTATTTCTTTGCAGATGTAATTCCGTGGCCAAGGAAATTTGTGTAAATAATCTGACGAAAGTAAAGTCTACTTCTCATGAGTAAGACCGAAGGAAACAAGATTGACCTCGTGTAAATTTCCCTAGTCCTAAACGCAGCACTTTCAGGCAATGTCGTGCTGAGGGGAGCGCCCGTTGCGAAGATAAGAGGAACAATAGGCTGGCCATCGCTGACCAATCGCAACACGCGATCACGTGTAAGTAGTTGGACGCGAAAAGAACAAAGCACAAAGCACATGGGCCAAAGCCACAATCCACAGACATTAAACATAAATAAGATGCCCTCGCTGGCTGCTGAACACCCACCTTGATTTCTTACGGCTACCATCCCCATTTGGTCTGCGGCTGTCTCTTACGCCCTCCGCTTGTTTACTCGCATATAGCTTGCTGACCTTTCTCATATTGCTCCTCAAACCCGAACGATTATAAATCCGTGAGCATCCTTGTAATAGTTCGCTATTTAATATCCTTCAATTAACGTTCTCGTTGCAGACAGATGCTGCGAAGGGCTTTCGCTCGCGTTTTTGGCAGTGCTTCTCAGCCTGAGCAGCCTGCGCCTGCAGCTGAAACAAACGGCAACGATTGTGCTATTAACGATGATACATCGTCCTCAGCCACCCATACTCCAACTTCATCCCGGCCGGGAGACTTAGGCCTCTTCAGTCAACTCTCCTTCAAACGCTGGGGAAGACGCGAGAGTTTAAACGCTCCGTCAGCTCCTGTCGACACGGCTTCATCAATGACCGAGACTAAGGTACGTGCATCTAGTGATGACGTCACCGACCTGAAGCTAACCTTAAGCCGGGCGTAGGTCGACGTGCTTACCTCTTTAGAAGCCAATGAGTCCCACAGTATCTCCGGCGCGACTTCAGAGCCGGTTGGCGGAACGCAAGGAGGCGTAATCAACGACGGACATACATGGAAGTGGGATTTTTTTAACACCGCGGTAGATACTGTATTGTTGGTGATCGGCGACCTACTAGAAGAAAACAGCGACACGATTGAAAACGCAGAGGCCGTCGCTGTCGCCAAAGCCTCAGGCGTCAAAATCCGCGACTTCGTAGCGAAGCCATCCCCTATCGAAACTCAGCAAATCCATACAGCTAACGTCCCTGGAATACCGGAAATTTTTCGGGCGGAGGAGATGGTACTCCGCTTTTACTACCTGCGCTTCCTCTTCAAGAACGGCATATTCGACTTCCCGCACTGCAGTCTTACTGTCGAAGACGTCGACCGACTTCATACCATAGGCTGGGTCAGGACTGAGGACTTCGACTTCATCCTTGGGTGTGCAATGCTCGGCCATGGCGCATATCGGAGGATGCTGCGCGCTAAGAGTACCCCAGTCTTCAAAACCAATATGCTGAAGCACCGTAGTAAATGGACAATCCCGCATGATGCGGTCCGTCCAACCGAAAAGCGAATTGACAACTTCATCCGCAAGAAAGAATCACTTCGCCTGGGAACCCAAAAAGAATACGGGCGCCGCGTGTACCGTCTCTGCCCGTCGGAACGCCTGCGCCTAGACTATGGCTGGGTAGAGTGGCGTCTTCAGCGTTTTGGGGTTTGGGGTCTCGGAGATATAGGCATCCATGACGCCCAGGTGGTGGAGATGATCGAGGAGATTGACAAATCATATGTGCCTCCAGACGTCTTTTATCGCCAACGCACTAGGTTCATCGGGGACACTTACTGGCAGACAGCTTACACCAAACCCGAGTCAACTTGCGAGGATGTCGCCGCTCCTGGAAATATCGCGCAACAGCCTGCCTTTCCAATCTCAATCAACTCGATCCCTTTTCCCACTTCTGATTCTCCTCCCCGAAGCTCTTCCTCTCAGATTCCGGTAGAAACCCCTGCCGCTATTTCTAGACAGTCTTCTCAGCCTGCTTGCGGTCACAGCTCATCATATAAGGACAAGGGAAAGAAACGACAGAGATCTGCGTCTCCTGAGACGACACAGGACGATGGCCCGCCTCGTCGCATTCGAACCCGTACATACGAGGAGGACCTGCTATTCGGTGCGATATCTTCCATAAAGGCCAATCAGCGCCTCTCAGGAACGATCACAGAGCCCAGTTCAACGCACGGCACTACGCAATGCAAAAAGCGAGCTCTTGAAGACACGTCTGAGTTGGACGCGGAATCGCCCTCGAAGAAGCGCAAGGGAAAAAGTGACGCCACGTATACAGTGTGTGGACCCAATGCCAACGACTCATCAACGCAGGGTACTGTCCTACCTTCTGTCAACCAAAAACTCGAGCAGCATCATTGCAAGGTTTTCAATAACGAAACAGGCGAGTATATCATACTCACCGAGTTCATAATCTCCGGACCAACTCCCTGCAGATGCCCGCGCCCGCCGGGACTCGAGCGTGAAATGCTATTGAGCTTCTACCCGGAGTCGATCGCCACACGTGCGTTTGCGACTATACCCTGCCGGGGGTACTGCAAAATGCCTCGGGGCCTCGCCGCAATAACGGCGGCGGATCTGCTCTGAGTGGTCAGCCCACATTGCCCATCTTTCAGACGGATGGATCACTGATGAGAACATTGGGATGCCGCCATTGACGTAGGATGAGGTGTCGAGGGTCTTAGACCGCTTTGAAACTAATACCTTGCATTTACTCTTTCTCGCTGTGATGTCCTTTTCCCCTTTATTTCTTTACACGCTAGTCGCCTTTGTCGCACATCGAGCCATTAGCGTGTGTATCGAGGAAAGAACTTGCGCCTATATATTTGTATATTTCCGGACGTTTCTTTGTCTTGGGGATTCTGTGCACATCGCCTGTATCTCATCCCACGTGTTTCTTTGTCTCTTTCTTTCTGTCTCTGTCTCTGTCTCTGCCTCTGCCTCTGTCTCTGTCTGTCTGTCTGCCCTTTTTTCTAGTCTTACTCCGAACTCTTGTCTTTGTTTATTTTTTGTATGTGCCGATGTACACTCCTCTTTCTGTTACGTTGTGACTCCTCGAGATGATACGAGTACGATGGGACTGAGCAAACTATTGGTTATGTCTGAATTGCATTCCGAACTTCTTGGCGTTTAAGCAGTAGTAGAAGTATGTGGGGTGCAGAAGCTGATCTCAAAGGAATTGCAGCAGATTTGCCAATACTGCAGTCTGAGTAGCCTTCAAGGACTGGCTCCCCTCTGTCCTGGCAGACGGTCGCGATTGAATGCGTATCAAGCAGAAAATAAATAAATGTGACCTTTGAGCCCTGGTTTAACTAGGTTCGAGCTAGCTTTCAAGAACTCTAGAAGAGATCAACTTTTTCTTGAAATCCTGGAGAAGTTGAAGCAGCGAGCCACAAACCGCATGTTAGGTCATGTGAGGTCGGAGCCAAACGTGTCATCCGTGTCCGTGCACGCCGCGACCTCGACGTGACCGACGCTCATGGCCTTTCCCGTTCCCGAGCACCTACCCCGCAAAACAATACCTAACGATGTCTCCTCTCAGATTCTCACCAAAATATCAGATGTTACGCACAAATCGCTCACAGCTGACTTAGCCTCTGAATGGCTGAATGAGCTCGAACTCAGCATCCAGCAAACCAAGGTCAGCTAAACATAGCCAACTGCACTGGCTTTCTGAACGAACTTGGAGCAGGGCCGAATATACGAGCGTATACATGAAGAGCTTCCTGACTTCGAACGACAGCTTGAATCGGCCACGTCCGTGCAGACACGACTGCGAAACCTCTCTACGAACGTGGACAAGCTCTCAGACTCGCTCTCGAACGCCGAAGTAAGCGCCTTTACTTTAATGACCTGTTGACTCTCTGAGACCTATGAAAGACAGGCTTACTACCCAATCTTCTCGCTTCGTTGGGCGCGCACTCTACCTTGGCGCAGCGCACGTCCAACGCTGACGCTGTACATGACGCACTCTCATACTTAAGATATTGCTGTTCTGAATTTGAAAGCTTTACATCGGTTGTTCACAATGGAAGGCTTCCGGAAGGTGCGGCCTTCGCAGAAAAGGTGCTCAAGCTATTGGAAGAGGCTCCTGAAGCGCTTGCGAAAGCTGATGTCATGGTTGACCTGAAGGTGCGTAGCTCTGCGAAACACACTTCCTTATTCTGAAGTTGCTTTGTTAAAGCGACAACTTCGGTCACTCAAAGACCGCGTAGAGGAACAGCTAAGCGAAGCGTATTCGCGCAGTGTTCGCATTTCCTCAACCGAATTTAATATTTCTCTTTCCGTGCAAGGTGTGTTATTCTATACATCGTATTAGTCAACCTCGCGCGTCTAAGATCGCACAGTGCGACAATCACAGACAATTATTAGCCTTCAAGATATTCTTTCTTCTCTCTCGACCATTTCATTGAATTCGCATCTTGCTTCGCTTCGCCGGGACATTGTTACGCATTTCATCGACTTCCCTTTGCAACAAGCCGTTTCTTCAGACATAACCAGAACTCCGGAAGCAGATGGGACGCCTTCCGTCTGCCTATCACTCTTTCCCCTCCCACCCTATCCCGAATTTCGCAAATCCGCAATGAACTACCTCAAAACACTCTTCAATTTCCTCTCTTCCAACCTCTTCCCCAGCCTCCCTCCCTCTTCTCTCACCTCATTTTCACAATCGCTATATAGACCAACCACGGCCGCGATTCTCCGGGACGTTCTGATTCCTTCTATTCCCTCTGGACTCTCCGCCCTCCCATCTTTCCTCCAGCTTGCAAACGATTCTGTGCTTTTTGAACGGGATTATTTCCATGCTCGTTATTTGGGGGAAGCATCCCTTTCACACGCCGAGGGCGACGTTGAGACGTGGGCGCGCAGCGTTGCATCACACTACGGTCGGAAACGTCGCGTAAATCTGGTAGCAAAGGCCAGAGCACTCGTTCTCTCGTCTGTAGGGTCAGGCAAAGAGGAGCGCGTCATCCGCGTGGAAGCTGTAGAAAAGCCTGAAGATATCATATCAACGCACCCCCCGGAGGTTATTCCCGTGCAAGGTGAGATTGGTGGCGGAAATGAAGATGAGGGCGAAAATAACTGGGACTTCGACGATGCGAAAGCTAGCACAGGTGGTGATGTCGCGACAAATGGGTCTTCGAGGTCAAATGAAGCCGCGAACGGAAAGCTAGACTCCGAAGACGAGAACGGGTGGGATTTTGAATACACCGTGAACGGCGCACCCGCACAAGAACCTCATGAGGCCGTTCATGATTCGGAACAGCCTAATGGAGATGAGGTTCAAGACGATTCGGACGCGTGGGGTTGGGGAGATGGTGATGGAACCGGCGCGGAGCATGAAGACGACAGTTCGCTTGCACCAAGCGGGGACGATGGAGGTTTGGAGTCAAAAAAAACGAACGGACACAAGGTCGACTCATCTATACCCACGGTTTCAGAGGACTCAATATCGGAAGACTCGGCTTGGGACGACGCATGGGATGAGCCAGCACCGGCGCCATCTTTACACTCATCTGAGCAGCCAATTCCGTCAACAAAGGCTCCTAAAGTAGCAAAACGCCTTGAGAAGCTCTCTGCGAAGGGGAAGGAGAAGGGACTAGCATCTCCTGCATTCGCGTCCAATTCACAGACACCTCACTTTACTTCGCCAGCTTTACCCTCAAGTATTTCTTCCGTGTTCTCAGACACATTCACCTCTCCGCGCCCCGACTCCGTATTTTCTTCCTCGTCTCGGAGCCTCCACTCAACTGCTTCGCTGTCACAACCAGGACCGTCGAAGCCGATACCTCTGACTCTCCCTTTGAAGTCCAAGGTTCCAGAGACTTACATTATCTCTGAGCGTGCCCAGGATCTTGTCCGCCTCATTTCCGACATCATCACCGAGAGCCGTGAGGTCGTAAACTCAAAAGTCTTCCAAGAATTTCACTCTTCTTCACCGGATTCTAGCACTAGTGCATCGCCGAGCTTACTCGTTCTCCAAGCGGCCCCATCCGCGCTGGATCTGTACCGCGCGGTGTATCCTGTTGCATTCGGCGCGGAACTCACGCGCCCGGAACGCGCGCTGCGCTTCTCAAATGACTGTGCTTTCGTGAGCGATGAAGCTACGAAGCTGGACTTGTCGGATGATGCGGAAGTCGCCGTACTGGAGCATATGCATGAGTCGCTAGAGCGGCTCCGAGGCCTCGGGGAATGGTGGTTTGATGAGGGCATTGTGGGTGTTTTTCTTCCTCCCTAATCTATTTGTGCGCGTTGCGTTGCTTATTATCGGTTGAACGTAACAGGAGCGCCAGCGGGAGCGTGTGCTGCAGGTTCTCGCGCGCGCGGAAGGCTTCGTGGATTCAAGCGACCAGGAGCGCTTCGACGAATGTGAGGCCGTGATGAGCGAGGTCTTGCGCAGCGTGCGCGTCGTTGCGAACCAGTGGAAGGTGCGCTGCTTTCGCGCTTTTAATCTCCTACTTCATCTGATAGAGTTTTATAAAACGTCAATACCTCGAACTAATCACGTTTCGGTATCAACCATGTGATTTCAATGCGGTTATCACTTGTGCTGCAACGGCCTGTCTGCGAGCAGACGATACTGGCACGGACGAAGTACTATCGCGCGACGGGGCAGGTCGTGGAGGCGGCATTGACAAAGATCTTGGACGACGTGCTCGTACTTCCGGACATCCCGGAGCTCGACTCACGCAAGCTGAGTGAGCTGTGCCGCATCCTGAATGCACTGGAAGGCCTTTTCGTTGATTCCGACGACCCCGACGCGGTAAGTCGCAGCGGGTTCCCGTTCTGAGTTATCGTTATCATCGGATATCAACGCTAATTTTTAACATTTTTGCTTTCACCGCTCGGCTTTTTTTGTGTATGCATCCGAGAAGCCCTCGATGGTGCTCGCGTACGTGCCCTCGTGGCTAAAGTACTCGTACTTGTCAGAGTTGTTGGTGAATACTTTCCGCATGCGTTTTATGACGTACTCGCTTAACTTACTACATCTACTCGTCGCCACGCAGGAGGCATCCATTGCGGACATTGCATATCTATTCGATGAGGGCGCGCTGATCGATTTCCGTATTGGCGAGCTCGAGCACCTTGTGCGCGCCCTGTTTGCGGACACCCCGCTGCGTGCGAATACGATCTCGAAGATCCAGCGCGGACACCCTGTTGCTGTACAGTAAACGCGAGTTTAACTTAGTAGGTCTTGAGACATATTGTGGGACTTTCATTCGATTTGGATTCGCTGCGGATTTTTTTCTCTTTACATATGAATACGCGTGGTATGTTATGGTACTGATACTGCTCCGAATTTACTACTATGCATTTCGAGTGGCGGGACCTTCGGAATGCCTTCCGCATCCTTCCCGCGATATTATGACCCTGAATGAATAAATACTGATATGCATATGTACATATATATAGGAGGAGGTTTGCGGCGGGAACCGCGAATAGGCCGCGTTAATATGGTCGCTCCGGTGGCACCAGCGTCTGCAAAGCGCTGCATTTTACCGTCCGCACTATGCTACCACGCGCGTCGATCCGAGAACTTCCCCGTCGAATGATAATGTGGACGGTGTCGGTGGAAAACGACTAGCGGAAGTGAATAATGTTAAACCGTTTCGGTCGACCCTTCACGGAAACACGACTTTCTCCGCATGTACCGCACGCGGCGGAGGGTGCGGGAAGATGGATGGATCATCACGCGTGAACCGGACGGTAGGGACCTACGTGCAATGTTGTATATTATTACTACTAGACAAGTCAATTGTGTATAAATGCGGAAGGGAGGGCGAGCTTTACGGTTTTCCCCAGTGCATATTAACCCCGTCAACACAATCTCCTTAGCAAACTTACACCCGCCCGTTCCTTCACATCCTTGTCCTCCCTCCGTACACGTAGTCGCGCACCATCCAACCGACAAGCCGACAACATGCCGCCTATGACACCAAGGTCGCAATCGCCGGCCCCCACGCCCGCATCCAAATTGCCGCCCGGATCACCGCCGCATGCACCGCACGGATTCAAAGCGCTTGGCCGGCGCATGTCGCAATCGAAGCCACTGCGCATGCTGAAGAGCATCGCATCGAAGTCGAGCCTGCGCGGGCACACACGCCGCCAATCCGCATCGAGCGTACGCAGCGCGCACAGCCAGAACTCGGAGGCGGACCTGCAGGGGAGGGACTCGAAGGAGAGCGAGGCATACCCGTATGGGAAGGAGGTGGCGGCGGCGCAAGCGGCTCCGCAGGGCGAGACTGCTTCAGCGTCTGGGTCATCAATAGCGCCACCGCAGCAGGAGCCTGAACAGGAGGGAAAGGCGCAGCCTGTTGCTTCCGCAGTCTCCGTCGATGTCCAGAAAGTGGAGACCGAGGCGAAGAAGGCTGAGCACGAGGCCGAGGCGAGGCAGATTGAGTCGGTGCCGGAGTCGACATCCGAGTCAGAGACAGAGGCACGCACCGAAGAGACCAATGTCGCCCAGACGCCGAGCGAGCCCGCCGCAGAGGCGACGCCCGACGCAGCACAGGCGGCCGAGGCCGTTGAGCAGAAGCCTGAGAAGGTGGCGGATCACAGGGAAGAGGAGACACGTGACGAGACCCTCGAAACGGACACGCGTGTCCCTGCTGTCCATGACGCCGACGGTCTTTCTCTGTCGTCTTCTTCCACTACTGTCGACGAGGTCTCCGCTCCCGCTCCCGTATCTGAAGTTAGTGAGCTCAAACAGATCAAGATGGAGACAGACTCTCCGGTGCAGTCGGTAGTTACGCCGTCGTCTCCGGAAGGTGGTGCGCCCGCTGAGCACGATACGGATATCAATCCGTTCGTCCTTGACGATCCCGAGGAGCCTCTTTCGGAGCCGGAGGTGGAGACGACAGCGGCATCGAGTTCTCCTACAAAGAGCGCCACGCCCCTTGCGGAGAGCGTCGTACTGTCTACGCAGGTAGACAGCGCTACTTCGTCTCCCGCCCGGCCGCATGTCACTTTCGCCGAACCCCCCTCTGCCTCGTACTACTCCTGCTGGCGCGAACAAATCAGTTCCATCACCACCTGCTGCGTCCTCGCGATCGCCGGCACCGACCTCCGACAGGTCATCGTCTTCGTCAGAAGATGAGGCGCCCGAGCTGCACACACCCGCGCTCACGGTCTCGACGCTCTTCCTCCCGATTCCTAATGTACGTCTCTTCGTGCATGAAGTTTTCCACCTCACGTGGTGGTTGACTACAAAGGCCGTCTCGTACCCGCTCGCCCTCTGGCCCTCATATGCATCTTCCCGTGTATCTAGACCGACCCCTTGACTGCTCTCTTAATTAAACATGTACCCGAGCCCCATCTCCGCCCGCCGCGTGATCTCAGCGGCGAGTGGCAGCACACAGACTTCCACACGCTTGTTGTGAGTGTTATAAGTTATGGAGACGGACGTGTAAATTAATAAGAGTTGTATGTGTATCATGAATGTAATGTTTTTCCTATGCCCAGATGACGAATAATTGGCGTGCACTCGCGAGAATGGCAAGAGACCGCATCGTCTCATCGACCGCAAGAGATGTTGAACTCATTCTGAATGTACGTGCTAGAATGAAGGAACGAAAATATCCATCAACATTGTTTTACGAAGCAATCCGACATGTAGCTCTGGTACATCCGTCTCTCCTCCCTCGCGCGCTTTGCGCCTCTTCAACCAGGCTGCCGCGGAATGCGAGAACCTCTTCAGCGTGCTCGCGACGATCGAGCCGCCCACTGCCCGTGCGTACGTGCTCGCCCGGCTCCTTCCGTTCGAGCTTGAGGTCCTCCGCGCGCGCTGCGCTTACTGGGCCGGCGACCACATCGGCTATCTAGACGACATGAGCGCGCTCCTCCGGCGCTGCCGGTCGAGCGCGCGTGCGGCGCGCGATCCCGCTGAGCAAGCAATGTGGAAGGAGCGCGGCGCAAGAATGAGCCTCATCGTCGCGAGTCAGCTCGTCGAGATGAAGGTGCGAGTGCAAACGGCTGTCCTCTTTTGCACAAACTGTCGGATAACTTCATGCCGTGTTCGGCGAATGACCCTTGACAGGACTTCACAGGCAGCCGCCACGCTTCTCGAGCCGCTCTGCGCCAGCGGCTGCACCAGCGCTTCGCTCGGCCATCGCGCGCATCTACTTGCAGGGCGGCTTTCTCGCCGCCGCTGCAGCCCACTTCGACGCTGTCGACGTCGATCCAGATGCCGAGTCCACTTTGAAGGACATGAATGCTATCGTACGTGCCGCGGCGGAGGGCAACTGGCAAGCGGCCGCTGCGCGCGCAAGGGCGCTTTTGGAGAGGGAGCCCGAGAACGTTGCGGTAAGTAATCGTGTCAAGTTATACGGCTCATGGCCTTTGATAAATCAATCTTACCAGGCCATTAACAATTACGCCGTCGCGCTGCTTGGTATGGGGAGGGTGAAGGAGGTAAAGCCACTTCGCTTCTACCGTTTACTTGGATAGCCAGTTAAATTTATACGACTCAATTAGGGCATACAAATCCTAGCGGACGCCCTGCAGGCCTCCCCCTCAGCAACGACTACGACCGAGCCCTACCTCTTCAATCTATGTTAGTCCTACTACCCATTGCCGCACTGCTCCTTCTTACTCGTTAAACGCTTACTGCTGACATATCCCACCTTTGGGGGTTTTTTGTTTGTTTGTCTTGTTCTTCTAGCGACGATGTACGAGCTGCGCGCCGCACTGACAGTGTTCAAGAAGCGGGACCTTCTCATCGAGGTCGCGAAATGGAGCGGCGACGGCCTGCGCACGGCTTGCCTCAAATTGAATTCATAAATACCGAATCGATGTATGTAGATCACTGGTTTCAATGGGATATGTTCTCGCATGACTGTGTGATAGACGATGAACGAAGTGAGAAACGATATAACTCCTGATTGGAAACATGTGCAAATGGTTATTTCACATTTTTCATGGCTCTCGATTGCGATTCTCCACGACCAAAACATTTGGATACGAATTACTGCAAAGGGTCCATACTAGAGTATCCTACTCGAGTCAACGATTGCAGCCAGCTTTAGAGCTTGAAGTCCAAGAATCAGGGATCCACAAATTAGGAAAGGACTGAAAGGCGCACATGCATGCATTATTTATATGATATGGACAACGACGAGAAGTATGGGCAAGGGAACGGACATCATCAACTCGGGAGCTCAGGATGGTTGACTGAAAGGACGGTTGCGCGGGTACGCATGCAAGGTGCGACGACAAAAAGACAGAAGGTAATACATGCATTGCTAATTTCGCTTGGACGGACACGAAAAGTGAAAAGCGGTGTGGGTAGATGAAGATGAAGAAACTGCGATGTGGATGGTAGGATAGGATAGCTAGAAATGGGCACGCGATAATAGCGACGAAAGCTAAGACAATTAAAGCACTCGATCACTGGACTACACCAAAGTATGAACACATTATAGGCCGGCCTGGCGATTAAGTAGGTAGAGTTGCAGATCCTGCCAGCCTGGTTAAGAAGCAAAGGGTTAGAGGGGTAAGTAGCGTGCAAGGAAATCAGGACAAACCTCCTCCGACGCGGCACATGACCTTCTTGGTCTTCACGCCCGAACGACTCATCGTCAATAGTCGGCACGTCACGAGCTTGCGCGAGAGGTGGCTCGAGAACGCGTACTGCGCCTTGATCTCCTCGTTCTCCTTCGGAATTACCCGGAGCGGCGGGTCCACGCGCTCAATCATGAGCCCGTGAGGGAGCGCGTTCGCGACGGCGGCGACCTGAGCATCAAGCGGGTCCTTCGGGTTCCCGGGAACGTACTGGTGCATGGGGTACGCGTCGAGGCTTGGCGTGTAGGCACCTGAGCGCGATGAGGGGCGCGAAGATGGCGTGCGCGGGAGAGATGGCGCGGCGGAAGCCTCGCGGAAGCTTGAGGGGGGTAGACGGCTAGCGCGTCTGCCGCTGGGAGGCGTCGCTATGGATTGAGGCGCATCGTGATAGTAGGGTAGCTGTTTGACACGCCCTCGTAAAGTTACTTCGGGTGTTTGGGCACGGTAGGCAGAGGAACGGAAGGACATCGATGTATCGGGGCGGTCGTAGTCGGACATAGCCGAGGAAGATCGTGACGCAGAAGAGAATCTGAAATTTAGGAACGGGTATCATGGATCTACTAGGTGGGCGGGCATAGGGATTGTGGCTACCAAGCGGCGTCTTCGCTCGAGTGTAAGCGGAAACACCACTAGATGTAGAATGGGAAGGAGATAGTCGTTGCATGATCGACGACTCTGGAGGCGATTTGTCATCATAACTGGCCTCTGACGATGCTGAAGTGCTTCGCCAAAATACGGGTGTTGGGATATGACTAGGTGTCTTCGGCCGCGCATGCGGACTGGATCCAAACGGTGATTGGGCCCTCGACGGAGGCCGACTAATAGATGATCTCGTCGTCGATGCAAAGGAGGTTGTCATGGGCGACCAAGGCCGGGAAGAAGCGAACGAACTCCGCGATTGACTTCGCAACGGTAGAGGCGGAGCGGGCGTACCAGTGTTCGTTGACATGCGCAAGTTTGCAACAGACGAATGCCTACTCAGCGACCGCCCGACCGCTCTCGAAGACTCCTTAGGCTCTACTTTCGTCGAAGCGTTCCATTTCGGCTTACACTTCAACGTTTGCTCTCCTATCTCTTCAGCACGGCGTTCTTCAGCACGACGCATGCTCGGGGATTCTGGAGTCAAGCTCTGGGTATGCTTGTGCATCGGCCGAACAGGAGTGCTATCGGTTGTGCCGCGCAGAGGAAACATAGATGTACGATGCCGCGTGGTTGGTATGGGGTCAGACGATGGCATCTTGGCAGCATGCTTACTAGTAGGCGTTGCTCGTCCACTAACCTTTCCTATGCGCCTCGCAAGCTTACGGAAGGGAGACATCGAGTTAGAGAGGGACTCAAGCGAACTGCCGATCCGCCGAGGACCCTCAGACGAGGGGGGAGTAGCAAGATGTCCATTCCGCCTTGCACTTGACGGTGACTTCAGTCCGATCTCGGAGGCAGCGGATGCCACATTCGCTAGATTCATTTTCACGTGCCAGAAGCAGCTTCCGAGTAGTCTCCATAGTCGTCGTCTGTACGCTGCATTCGTTCCCTCAAGTTTCGCCAGCGTTGTGTCGACTCAGCATGGCGGCGCAAGCATTCGCCGTTCTTCGTCACACGATCCTGAACGCCTTTATCTATTATAGAAAGTACTTTGGATGTCGCGGGCATATAATGTCTGGAGCAAACATGCATGAAGCTATCAGGTCCTTGAAGGAAAAAAAAAGTGACGTACTTCTTCTTTGCTTCGAAAGATTCTTGCAGGCTGCAGTATGTTTCGTAGGTGAGCGGAGCATTTGAACCGTCTCGCGAAGATGAACTTGGTCGAGCCAGAAGCGTCGCATCTTCTGAAGGCACTCTTCTATGCACTCGCCAAATGAAATCCTTGAGCTCTAGCATCAATAGACGCACTAGCTGGTGGAAGGGAAGGATTTGGCACACCTGACATCGCTGTACTGCTTTCTCCAGACTAGACATCATCCCATCCGCCTGCTCACTCACTGTGCGGAAGACCGTCAACCACTTGTCTTCCTTCAGTTCCTCTCGTAAGACCTCGCTTTCGTCTTGAACTGATTCCCAATCAGAGAGCAGTGCCGAATGTTTCCGTAGCAGAAGCGCGCGTTCGTCTTCCTCGTCTTCCAGCTGCTTGGGGGTCCGCGACGAAAGCGGTTCAAGAGCATCTGCGACAGTCTTCATTCCTCGATTTACAGCTTCCAAACGTTCGTCCAAGTTCATGAGTGCCTGATCAATGACGCCCGTCGATGAGTTCTGAGGATCCTGAGAAGACTGCGACTGGTGCCGTAGCTCTTGGATTTCTTGAAGAGACGCGCATGAATCAGATATGTGGCCCATGTATAGTTGTAGCCCTCACTCACCGAATATACGCGTCTGTATATCAGATATGCTGTACGAGAGCTCCGTCATATTTGTGGATATGGCAAGGAGACGCAAATCGCTAAACGCAAGACATCAGCATGTGTACACCGTATTTTGTGACGATATGCCACGCACTCGATACTGCGTTGCTCCCCCTTCCTATTTTCCAGCGATTGCCTCACATTGATCGTCAAATCCTCTATAAGACAATATCATGTCCATAATTGTGTGCCATTCAGTAGAAAGAATGCATACCAGCATCCGCATTGGGCAGAGAGCTGCCCGAGGACGACATGGAATTGTGCGCGGTGGAAGCCACCGATGATGGCCTGTCGAATTCCTCCCAATCATCCTTCGCCATCGACGTCTGGCTTCCCGTGCGCGACAGCGAGAGCTTGAGAGACACCATCGCGCGCAGATGCGCGGAGGAAGGCCGCTGGCGTCGCGGCGCGATTTGTCAGGAAGCGGGGTACACCGGCTTGCACAATTGAGGAAGAGTTGACCACGGACTCGGAAGAACCACCGGGTCCGTGCACTGAGCACGTCGGCGCTCGTTGAGCTGCTCGCTTTCGACGACGACGAGGAGGTTGAGCGTGGCAACAAAGAAGTGGTGGAAGGTGGTCGAGGAACACCCACTAGCAAAGTTTGAACACCATCTGGTCTTGCTGTCGCGGTCGGCTCCTAATCCATGCGAACGGAATTTGCCAGCTCTCTTCCTCTTCAACCACCATTGTTCGACGTCTTTTCTACAACTCGCATTTAAATTCGATTATTTCTCTGACTCGACTCGAAGTCGGTATGGACCAAGTTCGTCTCCATGCACTCGTAGTTACGCAATTTCCAATTGAATTTAAGTTTTCTTCCAGGAAGCGTTTCGAAAGCTGCTCGAGACGCCCCGGCAAGGCTCTGCGGCGCAACGCACACCGATAGCACGAGCTTCACTGCTGCGCTCTAAAGCCGCTGCTGCTCAGCAGTACGTGACTCTGGCCTTCATCCTATATAGCTACTGACGTTACTTATGATATTCTTCTAGACAGACTACCGATACTTCCAAGTCTGGGTTCAAACCGAGAAAGATCAAGAAGAAGGCTGACGACAATTACCGTAATCGTGCTGAAGAGAGGCGTCTGGGAGTAGCGGGAGATTTTGCAGAGGTATGTTGCATCGTGTTCAAAGCTCCCTCTTGTACAAATTCTAATACGTATCGCTAAGGTCGAAGCTATCCTCGAGAACTTCGAGAAACAACATGCGGACGACGAAGACTAGGGATGCTGTAAGCTCATATTTTTCACTTCTACTAAACTCCAGTTCCTGACATGTGAATTTTCAGGTCGAGGCGCGTCGGCGTTACCTAGGTGGCGACTCCGACCATTCCATCCTCGTGAAGGGACTTGACTTCGCGCTCCTTGAACAGAACAGAGCGCGTGCCGCAGCCACTACGTCCGTCGAAGACGACGAACTGCTTGAAGATGCTTTCCGCGGCGTAGACACGTCTCCCGCGTCCGCACCTCCCGATGCGTCTTCGAAGAAGAGGACACGAGAGGACATTGTCCGGGAGCTAAAGAGAAAAAGGGCGAAGGGCGTTGCAAATGGGCCGGTCACACCGACAGAGGACAAGACTCTCGAAGAAGCTAAGCGAGAGGGCAAGTTCAAACCTATCGGCTTCAAGCCGATCGGTAGTTCGTCTTCGAAGGCCAAGGATGCAAAAGAAAAGGATGGAGTCAGGAAGAAGAAGAAGCGTAAACTAGCAGAAGGCGAGAGTGGCAAGAGCTCGGCATCAGGCACGAAAGTTGCAGATGGTGTTCTACCCGAATCGGCTAAGAAAGACGATGCAGACTCGTCTTCGACTACAATGCAGTTGTCGGAGAAAAAACCATCTGAGCCGGAGTTCGCTCCTCCGGTCGAAGACTTCGACATTTTCGCCGAAGCTGGAGATTACGAGGGTGTCAACTTCGACGACGAAGATGACGAAGACGATGACGATTTACCAAGACGCGAGACAGCTAAAAAGGAGGCTGATCCCCTTCCCGAGCCTGAGGATTCGCGGTCACCCGAGCCCCAGCCCCGTCCCCGTCGCAAGTGGTTCGACGACGACGAGCCGCCCTCTCCACCTCCAGATCGCACCATGCCTGCCCCCGCCGATGCCAAGGGCAAAGGGAAGGCAAAGTCGTTCTCCCCGGGGGATGCCGAAGACGGCGACGTTGCTGCAGAATCAGAAAGGGTGGCACGCCTCGCGCCTCTGGCTTCCTCCGCTTTGCCTTCAATTCGGGATATACTCGCGGCAGACTCCGCGCTCGAGACTGAACAAAAGCGGAAGGCGCGGAAGGAAAAGCGCAAGCCTGGTGCGGGAGGAGAAAAGGGAGAGGGAAAGAAAGTCTCTGCGGAAGCGAAGCTGAATAGGGACTACCAGAAGCTCAAGTCATTCACAGACAAGAAAAAGGGTTCCTGATATACGTCTTCCTAACTATCTGACTGGGTGTTTCTAGGGGTATAAGTTGTTGGTTTGTTGGTTATCACCATTCCACAAACTCGCGACGTTTCCTTGTACTTGAGCGTACAAGCACTGTTCTGTCCTCTTTTTTATTTTCTGCATCCCACGAACGTCCAGAATATAGTCGTGTCAACCCGTGTGCTTTATGCTCGCTGTGCATCCGGAATCACAAATTCCAGAAAACAAATGTCTTGAAATTCAGTGGAGTGCTCGGCCCGACTTGCTGTCGCAGAAATAGACTCACGACCGCAATGACCGCAACATTAATCCACTCCAGGCTCTTCTCTGAGGATGTCATCGCCGATGTTTCCATGGACCAGCTCGTCGAGTATACCTTGTTTGAAAGTATGCTTTGTATTTTTCTGTCGCCACGGACTCATGGGATAATATTAAGACCCAAAATCCTTGCTGTCTGTCGCCTGTCGGATGCGCTTGCGAATCCAAGTAAGAAATACTAAAGCAGGAGACAACATGCCGACAAGCGAAGTTCGAGTATGCATGTTAACTCGATCGAATCAAATGACACATCAACCGCATTGTGGAAGAAGAGTTCCACGACACAGAAAGGAAGACAGTGAAAAGGAAAGCCTGGGCGACATTGGTTAGTAATCTTGGGTGAGGACTTGGATTGGATGCCTTGAAAAGACGCGCGAAATGCACCCGTAATAACTGGTGAAGCGAACAGAGCTCAACAGACAAAA
The DNA here is from genome assembly GCA_021029095.1 of Phellopilus nigrolimitatus. NCBI lineage: Eukaryota > Fungi > Basidiomycota > Agaricomycetes > Hymenochaetales > Hymenochaetaceae > Phellopilus > Phellopilus nigrolimitatus. The sequence continues at coordinate 578,195 of JAJOHG010000007.1, forward strand.
ATTCTGAAGATCATAGAAAAACGAAGAATCATTCATGAGCCTACTCCCAGAATCTCGTTCCCTTTGTTCGTCCAGCTCGCAAAGCTCAGTCGAGAGTCCACGTCGTCAATTTTTCTGAATTATTGAAAGGTCAGACGCATAACAGAATTGTACTAGAGCGCGCCGCACCTCTTCTTCATCTCGCTGCGCCATGTAATCTCTCTCAGCTCTGGCGCATTCAGAGAGGCACCCAGGATCCCGATGACCAAAGAAAGCAGCGCCTCGGCGATAACCTGTGCAGCGCGCGCGTCGGAGGCCGTGAGCAAATCGCAGTTAAGTCAAGAATGGAGCACGTACGTCCTGTGGCAACGATCCCTCCGGCTTCCCCAAGGCCTTAAGATGTGACAGGTCTACGATTAGGCGTATAGTAAGATATGGAGGCTTGTGACTCTTTGCGAAATACAGAATTACTAACGCTCGTAGGTGGAGAACGCGGCTGGTGATGTGGATTATTCGTAAGTCCGCGAAAGAATTTTGCAGAGAAAAAGTAGCATAAAATAAGATGTTACTGACCATGCAGCAGCATGAGCACGGCGGCGACGAGTAAGGCGCGGGCGAACATGATGGCGGTCGTTGACGTTGAGCGGTAGCGCGTTGCGTAGACGGCGCCGGGGAAGACGCCGATCACGCGCGCCGGTCAGAACTCGGAGTTGTCAAGTTACCTTTATTTAGCGTCAGCGCGTACTACACATCTTCTCTTGTGGTGCACCTCCATCATCCGGTTTATTATTCTCGTCGTCGTCGTCATCGTCCTCGTCTACGTTGTGATAGCAAAGCATTGGTATGCTCAGAGTAAACAGGCCCGCGGAGTCGGGCACTCAGTCAACGTCGGGAGGAACAAAGTGCGTCATTCACCCTCATCTAGCCTTCTCAAAGTCCTGATCATGGGCTCGACGTCCAGTGGCGTGCCTCTAACTATGAGGCCCTCGGGCGGCGCGTCGGAAGAGCGGAAGGACAGCATGTCGCGAACGCGCAGCGGTGGCATTCAGACCAGCGACGGCACGCTCTACGTCTCCAAACCGTTCCGATCTGCCCACAGCAGGAAAGCAAGAGCCGTCATCAGTTTCGTGCCAAGAAACAGCACGTTCGATCCTCAGAACAGCTCGCGGCCCAATGAATTTCGGGTGCGCCTGCTTGCCTCTCGACCGTTGAATGCCACATGCTAAGCTAAGTGGCAATCGCGTCTTTCCAGGGATTCTTCACGCTCTTTTGGATCTCGCTCTTTCTGCTCGTCGTGCAGAACTATATCGTATCGTATGAGCAGCGTGGCTATCCAATAGAGATGGCCTTTGCGACGATGTTTTCCCGGCACGCTCTGACACTCGCCCTGTCTGACGCGGTTTTAATGCTGAGTACCGGAATCTGTGTCCCCTTTGCGATCGCCCTCAAGAAGGGGTGGTTCAGCTTCTATCCAATCGGGGCCCTCATCCAATTCACGATCCAGATACTTATCCTGGTCACTGCAATAACTTGGACGTTCAACCGGTGAGTAAACAGTGATGCACTCCAACGGACACGTTCTCAGTACCTCAATCCTCCAAAATAGAAAATGGCCCTGGGTACAATCCGGCTTCCTGACCCTCCATTCTCTCGTGATGATCATGAAAATGCACTCGTACATGTCCACGAACGGCTACCTCCAGCAAGTGAACCGCAATTTCGAGGCCACCATGAAATTGCTGCGGTCCGCCACCTCCAAGGTCGGTGGTTGGGACACCGCGATAACAGAGGCAAAAGCACTCACACCTGAGGTCGTTCACTCGGGTGCTACGACTGCCTCGCGCAGCATCGATGAGTTCGATGCGTCGCCAAGCGTGACACCGGGCACGATGGCCGATGGGACGACGCGGAGCTACATCGAGGGAGATATGGCGCTCGCTCTGCGTAACAGACTCCTTAACTTTCCAAAAGAGAAGGCTGCTATAGCGCTTGCGAAACGCGGTGGCGACCATACGGACGGCTTGTCGGATGACGAAAATACTTGTAAGGAGATATCGGAACCTGAGTTTGCAGTGCTGGTCCACCACCAGGACGAAGGAGTCGCGGCCCTGGCGCAAGACCTGGTAGAAATGGACGCGGAACTGACGGGAACGAGCTTGGGCAAGGTGCGCTGGCCGGATAACATTAGCGTGAAGTCCTTTGCAGATTACATGGTGGTCCCGACGCTCGTCTATGAACTCGAATATCCACGAACTGATCGGTGCGTATTTTCTTTCGAGATCTTTAGTGCAAATCCAATATTTCTATCGTATGCAGGATTCGGCCCTTCTATGTCTTTGAGAAGACGGTGGCAACATTCGGCACATTCGCCCTTTTGTACACAATCACCGAGAACTTTATCCTACCCCTCACCCCTAGCAAAGAACAGTCGTTTTTCCGCTCTCTACTCGATTTGGCGCTGCCTTTCATGATTGCGTACCTCCTGCTTTTCTACATTATCTTCGGTAAAGTCTCTTGAAAGCGTCGTAAGAGAACTCAGCTTGATCTAGTTTCTAGAGTGCATTTGCAACGGCTTTGCCGAGCTGTCACGCTTTGCGGACCGTCAATTTTATGAGGACTGGGTACGTTATTTCTACGCATCCCAGCTGAACTCTTCGCTGATGATCTATCATTAGTACGCGGCCTTTACAAATCACTGTCTTAAGAACACAAACTAAAAAAAAAACTAAAAAAACACACACAGGTGGAACTCGACTTCGTGGGACGAGTTCGCGCGAAAGTGGAACAAGCCAGTGCACACGTTCCTTCTCCGACACGTCTATGCATCGACCATGACGAGCTACAAACTCTCAAAGTCGTCGGCGATGTTCGTGACGTTCTTCCTCTCCGCGATCCTGCACGAGCTCGTCATGGCGGTCGTGACGAAGAAGATTAGGTCTGTGGAAATATATTCTATAAGTCTGCTATTTGAATTGACATTAATTTGTCTTCTGTGTTGTATAGAATGTATCTTTTCATCATGCAGGTCGGTTTCTCTCTTTAGCTTGAAATTTCCTCAATGCAAAAGATTCTAATATACCTGATGATGTAGCTTATCCAAATCCCTCTTATCGCGATCGGCCGCATTCCTGCTATCAAACGAAACAAGGTTATGGGTAATGTCGTTTTCTGGATCGGCCTATACTCAGGCTTTCCGCTACTCTGCGTTGCATACTGCGCCTACTAGTCGAATTCGTGCCTGTCCTCTCTTTTTTTTGCTTTTTTTTAAACCTCAGAATTCAGTTCACGACAACCCGTATGTTACGGATATTTACGAACTTGCTTTGCACACACGCTCTCGGATGTTCATGATACTCGAGTAATTTCAAGTGGTGAATTACGATTGACAGCAATTAATACATGTAGTCACAAATTCAAGTAATTTTATCATTATTACGAGGGAGTCTTCCTCTGCAACGACCAACGGCACTGAGGAGAAGGATGATCATTGGGACCGAAAGCAAAACGACAGCGACGGATCAAGGAGAAAGCAAAATCCCGGCAAAAAAGCAAGATAAGATAAGGTCATATACACCTACCAACACATCGGCGGGCAGGGAGAAGGAAGAGCAAACTAATCGTCGTCAATGACAATCGCATTCTTATCCGCTATGCGCTGACGCCAGTACTCGACGAGTTCGTCCCACGCTTTTTTCTCTGCTTCCCTTATCATCCGCACCCGGCTCGGTAAGAATTCGGATGGGTCCACCGAGTTGTAATAGCCCGCAACAAAGCCCTCGAGCGCCCAAAGCGCGTCGCTCTGCCGCGTGTGTGGCAGGAGCTTCGCCGCCTCCACCCGCTCCCTCATGAGCTCATTCGAGAGCAGTGCGGGGTAGTAGCGCCCCGCGATGAGCGTCAGTGGGAGGACGGCCTCGTGCGACTCGGGCAGGATCGGCCGGAACTTGCACATTTTCGGTGGCGAAGGATGCGGGTATGTGTTCTCAGCAGGTTCGAGTGGTCCGGAGAGTGAGGGGTTGGGAGGGGCGGTCTTCGTAGAGGTAGATTGGTTTTCTTCAGTGATTGCAGAAGACGATGGAAGCGGGGCTGTTTCAAGCAAGGTTTCAAGCAAGCCTAAGTTTGCATCAGACTGCACCCCGTTGGCCTGCACAGGTGCAGTGGCACTTGTTTCTCCGGGAAGCTCAGAAAGGAGCTCCGGGTTGGGAGCGAATAAAGTAGATGTAGTCGATACAACCTGTTGAGCGGCGGAGTTGTTGTAAAGCTGCGCGAGCGACGTAGAGCCTTCGTCCGATACGGTAAGGTTCTCGTGGGGAGTAGCGGTCATAGCGCCCGACACAGGTTTTGACGACTGAGAGATAGTGTCGGTCGGATTTGAAGGATTTGCCTCGCTTGTTCGGCGACCACCAGGAAACTCATCGCCTTCCGATTCCCAGTCCTCGTCTGCAAGCTCGTATAACATCCCACACATCCTACCCTCGTTGAGTGTACCATGCCCGCTTTCCTGTGGAACCTGCACGACAAAGATGCCGTCGATTCGCATGAAGATAGAACGGCTGGATGCACCGAGACAGTTCGGATCATTGAATACAGCCTCCTTCGTTTCCTTATCCACGTCCTCCATGTCCATGTCCCTCATGCCAACGTCGATCCCAGAAAGAGATATGGAATCACTACGCAAGTCGTGCATCTCGGCATCTACGCCAACCGCATGTCCTTTCTCCGCTGAGAGAGGCTTGTCATCAATTGATTCATCTCGAATCTCTTGTCGCGCGCTCTTTCCTGCTCCTGAGATTGTCTTGATTTTCTCGGCTCCGGCTGGTGCGAGTTGATATCGAGCAAGCTTTAAACGCACAAGGTCACCCATCCAGATTCGCTCCGGTCCCCACCACAAACCCTGATAGCGTGTCTGTGTAGAAGGTATTTCATTGTTAAATAGCTGCGTGCCTAAGACACGCTGACCAAGAGCTTGCAGCTCTTGCGGCGGCAAAGGGGTACGAGAAGCGCTCGATATTCCCATGTCAGCGGAATAAGACGGACCAGAAGGTATGAGCATCTTGTACTGCCACATATTTGACGGTGTCCAGTATGCTGTGAGGCGGGATGCGATCTGAATAGCAACTGCGAATGGGCCTGCAGCAGTTTCAAAAAGGGTTCTTCTTTCTTCATCTGTACGCAGAACAGGCGCGACTCTCGGAAAGGGGTCGAACTGCTCGAACTGCTTAAAAAGCCGCGTTACACCATCTCCCGAATTCTCCTCCGGTGCCGAAGGGAGCACCATTTCCTCTGGATTGTTATCGACAAACTTGTCCGGGTCAATATACACAGATTGAACGGCTGATAAAACTTTGTTTCCCGGGGCATGGGACTGGTAAGGTAATATGTGGTCATCTCCAACGAAGATTGTCTTGGATACGAGGAGAAGCTTGATTTTGTAAACCGATTTGTGAACTATTATCCACGGCACATCCTCGTCCGTCTCGTCATGGCCGTTCAAAGCATTTCCGTCTGTCATGACAATATCCTCGTTCTCCTTCGGAATTGTTTCAGTCTTGAAATGCACGTCTTCGATGAGACCAGGCCAGAACATTATGACCTCCTCAGCGTCTTCATCGGCACTCAACGCGATAGGATGATCAAGTTTCACCCACACTAGCTCCCTCTCGCGAGCCCAACGACGAGTACCCAGAGATTTAGGTCCCAACGCTGCACGCAAGTCATTCTCACGCTCCGGGTCGACGAACTGCTTCGGGCCCTTCAGCTTGATGGGCTTCGGTGCGCGACGTACAGCTGTATGAACTTGCTGCCCACCACGCGTGCGCTTGCGTCTTTCCTTTTCTTTGTCCCTTTCCGTACGAGGGAATTCTACAGGGATGCGTGCTTGGGAGGAAGATTGTCGCTGAGACAGCCCGAACGCATCGCTGATCTCACGCTGAGGTTTTTTTGCGCAATACTTGCAGTTACAGTTTCCGCGATCGAGCGTAGGATCCGTCATGAGCCAGTAGGCGTGTGGAATGAACTCCGGGGGCGAACGAAAGCGATTAACATGTTCCGAGCCTAAAAGTATTACAGCGCATGTAGTCAGCATCGCCATTTATTCAGATGACCACAGTAAAACGCATACCGACGAGATAAAGGTCATGTCGAACGACCCCATTTTCTTGACCCTTATTATGATCGTAGAACTGGTAGCTCGCAGGCCAGGTCTTGAGCACCCAGTCCTTGCTGTCTGTCCTCAGATCAGACAAATGAGTACCACGCGCTTGGCGTCTTTTCACGTCTGGTCATCTCACGTACCAAGGTCAGGATATTGGAGCATTTCAGCGAGTCTCTGGCCAATGATAATACGCCATTTGATGCTCAGGGGGTCGTCGAGCGAGAGGGGCTGCATGAAGTTAACGTACCCCTCCGCGTCAGGATTGTAAGAGGTGTTTGTTGGCCATCGTCGCGCGTCGCCGTCGGTTGCCTCAATGGTGACCCACCTTGGATTGTTCGGAAGGACGCTGCCCTTATGGGCTCTATTTGCCGACATTATTCTTAAAAGATGGACATAGTAGCAGGAGACAGTTACAAAAGACACTGCGTGAACAGTGTGACGACAACGCGCGGGGGCAAATCCGTCCATAAAAGGCATTGATTTTTCAAACTCCAAACTTTTCTGCTTGACAAGTAACTATGATGACCAGCAATCTTATCGCTTATAATCCGCCCAATTTCTGCAGTGTCTAGACGTCTAGCTCTTGTGATGCCGTGATCAATATCTACGTTCTGCACATCAACCCGTTGCAGCAGCGTTAAACTACGCGGCAAGATGGATTGTATTCTCGGTCCATAGCAGATCGTCTGCCTCTCGAACCTCCCACGAGATGACGTTTTGATTGGACCGCACATACGTTTGTGTGACTGGATGTGAAGTACGGAAACAGGGGTATGATCGTATGCTAAATTCTTAAACAGCCTTCTATCGAGTACACCCTCAATCCCTTTTTTCCGCATGAGCCGTCCTTGCAGCAGTATAATAATTTCGTTGTTACATCTTGTTTCCTTTCTCAATATGCGTATGATGCGAACTCGGATACTCGAAATATACACTTGTGCGATTCGATAGAGCAGGTCCATTTTCAAGTAAAATCATGCTTTTGGTTAACGCACGTTGTTTGTGATTATTTGTCAGAAAGTAGTTGACTCGGTCATCGTGCTCTGCGCGATTTTATGTAAAGACATCGAAAATAGGCAAGCATCATAGTAGTTGCAGAAATCTCAGTATTCTAGGTGGTTTAACGGTCTACCACAGCACCTTTCCGACAGACGAGACTTAGCTCACACAGATCGCAGTCACTAGCTCAGCAAACTCGAATGTATGCCAATTTAACGTCATAGGTCGAGAAATCATAATATAGATAAAGCAAAAAAGAAAACAGATGTTACGCTTCAAGTTCTCTGAGTCCAATACTCATACAGCACTTCCGTGCAGGCTCAAGTATTCAGTCTTGATCAATTAACGTTATATGCTTTTGCGCTGCGAGGGATGATCCTACACTTGAATGGTTTCGGTTTACTAGAAAACGCTGACTGTAAGCATCTGCATTTTAAGCCCCTTCCGAAAAGCAACAGCTCACCTAGTGAACCCGAATGAGTACTCGGCAAGTGGCATAGTCCTCTTTCCGGTATCAGGATCAATAGGAGGCAAAATGTCAAATACTGCAATAATGTTGGCTAACGCGAGCCAGATGCTAGCATCCGCGAAAAACCTTCCGGGGCAAATTCTGAGAGGTTCGTACAGTGTTATGCAAGTCGAGAAAAGCGGGTTCGCGGGAACAGCTAGGAACTTGCCTGCGTCCGAATCCAAACGCCAAAGAGCTCGGGTCGTCTGCTTCAAACGCGCTCAATGCGCGCGTACTAAAATCAGCACCTCCATCGCGAATTTGAGCTTGGACTTTATTTAAATGTCTTTCTGGCGAAAACATCTCAGGACTCGGGAAGTAACGTTCGTCTTTCACCATTTGCCTAGCAAGTTACGGGACGCTAAATTTAATCTTTTCGGTATTGAGTATGAGACTAGCTCACCACACATTCGGAATAATTATCGAGCCAGCTGGGATGACCTTGTCTCGATAATTATCTTCTTTTCTTGATTGATGTGGTAGGGCTATCCAAAAGGGTCAATGTACAATTATAAATGTACTTCGAGTTATGCCTTACAAAGAGGAAGTGGAGGATTGATCCTGTTGGCTAAACGTTTGTCTCTAGCTTGCAATCTTCCAAAATGCGGAACGCACCTGAAGACCTCCTTTAAAATACAATCAATGTATGGCAGGCTAGTTCGGTCCTCCATCGTGGGCAGACGTTCGTCTCCAACCACTCTGTCGATATCCACCTGCGCTCGCTTAAGAACGTTCGGATGGCGAACCATCATGAGGATAAACGACATGATGGTTACTTCAGTCTTTTTTTTTTATAGGAAAAAGGAAGTGATAAAATGCGTTTAAACCGTCGACAGTAAGTGAACCGTCCTTATCAGATGAACAATATGCATAATCTGACCGTATCAACACCAGCTAAATGCGAAGAAATAATTATATCGTTCTCTTTGGATGTATAAAGGGTACAATAACAGTACCTCCATACATGGCTGCCCCGATATTCTTAATATCCAATTCATGGTCCTCGTCGATAACTTTCGAGTTCTCGTAATCTTCAAGCAAATTATTGACTAAAGATATCTGGACTGTTCCGGAGGCCTGGAAGGTAATTGTAAAAGATACCATGCTTTATACGCGAGGCTCGCTCTTACTCTTTCTTCCTTCACTTTGTTGAACGGGACGTCTATCAACATGTCCGACATCTTTCGCGTAATCAATGCTTCTCTTTTGAAGCCGGCTCCAGGAAACCAGGTCGGTATATGACGCACTACAAAAAAGATTGGTTTCCGTATAAAACAGAAGCTCAACGCGCTCACGGATAGGAAAGATATCCACGGGAGTCATGCCTGGGATTCCAGCGGCCGTCGCTCGATATGTTGTATCTATTGCAAGAGTGACATACTTGTCTTCACTCGATACAATATCGTGACCGTATGTGAATTTCACTAAGCTAGCTGAGCTCATTCTCGGGAGACGTAAGATTGACGGCTTCAAGATATAACATTTCGGCAACTAACTGGTTTATGTGCTTCCGAAATTCTTCTGGGCAGTTCAAGAGGTTCTTGAGGAGAATCCTGACTTGTTCAATCTGGAGAGGGCGAAGAGAAGTCACCGCTTGTGGACTAAGATATTGCTGGATGAGCCGACGCTGAGTTTTGAATCGATCGCCATAAGAAAGAAACGACAGCATGTATCTCCAGTTAAACCTGTAATGTAGGTTCTGGTGATATTACTTATGCGAAAAATAAAAAAATGGGCGTACATATGTCCGTGGAGGATCGAGATCGGTCTGTCAGAGTAATTGGCACTTCTCTTGTCCATGAGATCCCTAGCCCCCTCGGCGCTGTTGAGAACGATGATAGGATGGCCGATAATATTTATGTTAATAACATCCCCTGATAATGATGCGTTGAGCTGAACTTGAAACAGGAATAGAGTATGCGAGCTGCAATATAAAAACACGCACCAAACGTCTTCCCCCAGTCTGCAAACGTCCGCCAATGGAATTCTGTAGGCATAATGCGTAAGTGGCCTAGTATGGGGTCAGCCGGCGGCCCTGGAAACAGGTTACGACGAGGATCTTGAGACTTTTTGCTCGAAAGCCAGGACAGAGTGAGGACACATATCGTCAATGCTAGCATGGGAAAGCCAATATAAGAGGAGATCGCCAGTTTAATGGCCGAGATATCGTCGAAAAGAGTCGAGGTCATGTCTTCTTGTGAAGGCCTTTCTGAGAGATCTCCCAATCCTGCGCCTTTAAAAGCAATGGCAATCTACAAGTAGAGTTTGGATGGAGAAGCAAGCAACCGAGAAAGAAATAACCTATTCTTGATGCCATTTCAAACCATCAGACGCCCCAAAGTATTCGCAGCTTCGAATTGAGAAGTTACGCACATAGAAAGCATATAATCAAAGATGCAGAGGCAAGAATTGGCATATGATGTAGGCGCTTAAAAGATCTCTCAAAACACTTTCAGAGAACACTTTCAGAGGCTTGAATTGAAGAATGAGCGGCGGCGTTGTCATCAGACAAAGCTACCGCGACGAACACAAACCAAAAATAGAAGTTGATTTGTACCAACAGATCATTTGCAAAGCAGCCGATAGACACGGATGTCGTACCAGCCTTTGTTCTGTCAGGTCCAGTATGGTGAAGGCGGTGGAGCTCAACGCAGTCAATATGCAAACTGGAGAATGCTTTTTGAATGCAATGCGCATGCGATAGCGGGTAAAGAACGGACGAACCTTTTTGAACAGAAATCTTGTTCCACTCCCAGTATCAGGGTTCGAGAAATTGTGATAGAAAGGTCATTCTAATTCTGCAGCGCGGGATGCCTGTCCTGATTCCGGCAGCGCAGAACCAAGAACCTCCATACGCTACCAAGTTTCTGAAATACAGTCACAGAAGGATAGTCGTAAAACTGTTGGACGGAAACTCGCAGATCTTGTTTTGTGAGCATACGTCGAAGACAAACATGCGGCGGCGCTGAGGCCTCAGGACTACACAGTTCAAAGCTTATTGCAATTTTTGACTTCCACTAAACGATAAAACCCTTCGGAGTCATCGCAAACCCGATGTCGCTGGACGTCAACTGTCCCTCGCACCATGATAATGACGCAGAGTGAAACGCGGAATGATATCTGCAGACAGCACGAGCCGATTAAGATTGGCTCTTTGACATGCAAGCCTCTCCAACTGTCGTTCGGAGCCGAGTGAGAAGATACCATCAGCGCAGAGAACAGGCAAGCGTAACAGAAACAGCCTTTGAAATCTCACCATAATCGACTTTAGGCATAACGGTCTATCGCAAAAGTGGCTTGACAGACGAGTCTCACATTGCTTTCAGTCGCCAGCTCGGAAAACTCGAGAATGTACATCAATTTAACGGGCGCATGGTCGATAAACCATATATATATAAAGCTGGAAATATAGACGAAGACGGAAATATTATCCCGAAAATTTCAAGGTATGACATCAAGTTAGCACATTTTAAAATAAAATTCTGGCTATAAACGTACCATCAAGGTGCTGTTGGTTTACGAAAGGTTAGTAGCATACAATCAAAGGAGGAGATCAATAATTTGACAGAATAACGGAGAAAGGAAATACACTTTGGCACGACGACTCCACATACAATCAGTACCGCAGTAAATATAGTATTCTCCTGGCGTATGTCGTACCCAAAGAGGGTGGAAACACCGGCTATGCGGACGAACGGCATGCACTCCGAGATCTTCCAGAGAAGACGAAGGCAAAGTTGAGGGGGCTTGTGGTCAAACATAAGTAAGCGTTTTAAAAACGTGTCTGCGAAGATGCCACTGATTAATGATCCTCTGTAAAGTCTAGGGCATTCACGCAAGCTAGCAGCACGCAACAGAACAAGATGTTATCGAAGTAGGCGTCAAGTCAGACAAAGATCACTCTTTCGGATTTTCTGATCGCAAAATCAAGACCTTGTATATATAGCATCACACGCTTCGGAAATGGTTGGTCCTCAAATACTGTACGCAACCGAAGTACGCCATTTCGGTAAAATAGTGCCAGTCCGGATATCTCGTAAGTAATATTTCTAAATCATTTTGTGGCAAGAGAGGTGCACACTGAGGTGCGCTTGAGATCTTTTGGGGTAATGTATCAACGACAACTAGGAGAAATTGTGTTGACCAATTCCATATATGCAGACAATTGCCAAGTGATGCGTCGTGCGACAGCATTTCACGATCGAACGGACGTGCGCGATGTCCGTCGGACGACCGTATATGATAGGCCAGAGAGGTATGGGGTTCCTGGAGCAGCCTCGTCCAATTAAAAGCTGCGCCGCCTTCTTACTTGACCGGGCGAGATTAAACTACTGAGCACCAGATGTCGCAGTACATATATGAACTCGAAGAAAAATAGTATTTAGCATGTTACTTAATCGTCAATTATGTAATACTTCACACGTTAACCGAAAGAACAAATACTTTCTCGTAAGTCTCATATCGTCAGTCTGCATCCGAATGTTCTCCCTCGTGGCCTGGTAAAACTGGTTGGACTTGAGGTTAGGTCATATCCGATGACCATGTCCGATGACAGCCTAGATGCAAACTCAACCTACCTCGCTCGTCTGCACGATTTCAACTTCATGATAGATTCCCGGAGCGCTGCACCGAAAGGACATAAGAACGCATTTTTCAACGGAAGATTATATGGGCTCCATGAGACATTCTGTCTCTCATTTGCATCACAGCCTGTACTCTCTTGAGCTTGGCTCAAAATGCCACACGCATGCCAGAGATTTCACCATGTCGTTCCAGAAATGCTGTCTCTGGTCCATTCATCCTATTCTCGAGATCAAGTCTCCGTTATGATAAGCCGCACGAAGGCCAGTGGCTGTAGTGTTACTGTCAACGACTCCTCCCTCGAGAAAATGCACCTTCTTCGATTCGTGGAAGTCGTGAGGCTGCAATGTCAACGACGGTATTCTCCCGACATTTCTTAGGACAAGAGAAGCCTTTCAATTTCGACTCTTCGAACCCTTGCGACCTCGTCTGGCCCGTTTATTTCAGCTGTCTCTTTACGCAGGTCCAAATTATTTCCGAGCTAATCAATAAACGGCGATATGCAGTAACTGGATAATGCCTAATCTACACGATCCTAGTCGTCGCAATGGATCCTCTATTTTCCAATCGTACAGAAGCCTGACGCGACTTTCAGTGGTAACAGCTACATCGGAATACGAAGGTAAATATTTTGTCTTCCAACGCTTCTCCGTTTACTGGCATCTCTTCCTCTTCTGCAGACGCTCTTGCTGGAGTTTGAACAGCGGTCACGGAAAAAAACGCCATTTCTGATATTCGATTTTCATCCATCAAGACGCTGTCAGCGTTTTAGATTACAGCTCGCTGAAATATCTATAATATTCCTGTCCAGCCATCCGACTATCTCTGTCGAAAGTTACTGGGTCCGATGACGAAGCAGATTGACATACACACGGATTATTCGACTAAGTTATTCTGCATCAAGCACGATGTCTTGGCTTAATTAATAACCTTCGTGATGCTAAACTCGAGATATTTTCAACTTAACCGGACTTCGTGCCCGACGAGCTCTTCCAGAGCTCTCCATATGTTCTCCACCTCTTAGTCGATGCTACGTGGTTTCGTATTGCGTTTTGTGGAACCAACCTTCCACCCAAACGTCGTACCCTCAAATTGGTCTACCATTACTCAAAAGCCTGAGCCTAGCTCGTATTTCGCAAGTCATCGTATTCGCCTTACTCTAGACTCGCTTCCTTGTTGTTCTCCAAACCTTCATCAGAAGTTGAAACGTACCAGTAATTTCTGATGAGTGAAATAACTCCTTGCTATTGCGTTCGTAAAATTCATTGACTATTGCACGTACACATGATACTAATGGAAAATACATCGTTCATTCGTAAAAAAAGATATAAAAATTATGGAATGCGGAGCATCCGCCTTGTTCGTCTTGGCTATCGACGCCATCTACGACCAGTGGGAGGAGGAAAAATTGATACAAATGAGAAGATGAGGGGGAAAAAGAGATAAGGGGTAGAGGATGAGGAAAGGATATTAAACCTTATCGTCTCGGGAGTCCTCCGTCCGGATCTCTTCACCCACAATTTTCTCGTCAGAGGCATGGGCATCCTCGGCCATAAGCTTCGCGCGCACGCGGTGGCTCGTCAGCGGTGTCGAGTGCATATAGAGGACGTCGATCTGCTCAAGCGAGAGGCCCTTCGTCTCGGGTATACAGAAGTACGTGAAGACGATGCAGCAGAAGCACGTCGAGCCCCAAATGAAGAACACCTTCGCCTGAAGATTCGCATTACCCGGGCCCGAGTTGACGAGGAACGGCGTCGCAAAGCCGATAGCGAAGTTCCAGAGCCAGTTCGATGCGACGGCGAGGGACATGCCCTTTGCGCGCACATTGAGGGGAAAGATCTCGCCGGTGATAACCCACGCGATTGGTCCCCAGGTGGACGCGAAGAACCCGATATATATGCAGCTAAAGGAAGTGTGTCAGTCCGTGAGTTCTGTGAAAAGATTTTCAACTAGAGATTACTCACACAAATGCGATGAGCACCTTCTGGCCAGCCAAGTTGGACTGAGGCAAGGCGACGCCAGCGATGGCGACTATAAACTCGCATACACACATGCCGGTAGCGCCGATGAGGAGCATGCGGCGACGTCCGAAGCGTTCGACAGCCCACATGCCCGGGATGGTCATGAATACATTGACGACGTTCGTCGCGACAGATATGAGGAAAGCGTCGGTAATGCCAGATCTCATGAAGAACGTCGTGCCGTAGTAGAAGATGAAGTTGATTCCGGTGAGTTGCTGCCACATTTGGATCGCCATTCCAGTAACGATACGGAACAAGATCTTATTGGGCTCGCCAACGCGGAAACAATCACGGTATGTCGATGAACCAAGCCTGAGTTCACAAGGCAAATTTGAGCTCGGTTAATGAGTGCATGGAATGAAAATAAACATACCGCCTCTCCTCCTCAAGGCTGATCTTCATCTCGCTAAGGTCGTCAGTGAGTGTAGGGTCATCAAGAGGAGCACCGGTAAGGCGCGAGAGCGAGTGGGCGGCATCTGCATCGCGGCCCTTCATGATCAACCAGCGCGGGGACTCGGGAAGGATGGTCATGCCACCAGCGAGAACGGCCGCCCAGATGAATTGGATGGAGATCGGAATGCGATAGGAAGAGTGATCATCGCGGTCCTGAGTTGCGTTGTTGACGACGGAGGCCAGCAGGATACCGATGGTGATTGCCCATTGGTAGCCAGAGACGACAGTACCACGGATCCACTTGGGCGCGCTGCATGATGAACGGACGAAGAAATCAGAAAGAGAGTCCAAAAGAAGTCAAGATGTGTCCGCAAATAGAAATTGCATTAATGATCACCTCGCCACCGATCCGCACAAAAAAGTAAAAAGGAAGAAAAGAAGCAGAAAAATATATAGAAAGAAGATAAACTTACCACTCCGACTGGTACATAGGGATAAGAACAGAAACTTCCCCGACACCAATACCCGCGATGACACGGCCCGCGACGAATAGGGGGAGCGCAGTCGATGCGGTCTGCATTGCAACACCGATACAGAAGATGAGCGTGCTGAAAACGATTCCCCATTTGCGGCCGAGGATGTCAGCTGTTGGTGCTCCAAGAAGAGCTCCGAAGAATGTGCCAACGGAAAGGATGGAGACCACGAGCGACTGCTCGGCGGTGGAAATCATGAAGCCGGTCGGGTGGTTGACAAGGTCAGTGGTCGGAAACCCGAAAGTGCGAAGCCAATCTTTCATGGCTTGCACACCGTTAATGACGCCGGTATCGTAACTGTATTGAGAGAGGGAGACGATGAATGAGTAAATACACAATTAAAAAAAAAAAAAAAAAAAAAACATGCGTACCCGTATAGAATCCCACCAAACGCCGCGAAAGCACTAAAAGTGACGGAGGAAAGTCAGTAAACTATCCGAATATCGATATGCGAGGAGGTTGCATACGCCTATAGAAACACTGTCAGCATACTATGTTGGAGACGGAGGTGAACAGTATAACTCGCCATGGCGATACCAGCAGCCTTGTTCTTCGGAGCGTTGGCCCCGATTTCGGGACCATTGAAGGCAGCGGGAGCCATTGAGACTGTTGTCAGTGGATAGTTAAGAGGTTTTGAGAGGTGCCTCGGAAATGTGGGGACGGGTGTGGGGAAAAAGGCTAAGAGCTGCGGGGAGAAACTACCCGAAGATTGGAAGAGGTTATATATCGCTCGGAGGCGTCTGGAGCCTGTGAAACGTGGTTTTTTCTTGACATCCGGATCATACGCATGATGCTCGCTTTCGCTCAGAAAACATCGAAAACAAATCCGAATTGGGAAGGACGCGAATAGCTCAGGCACAGTTTACGCTTACAGGGTTTGCACTGGCCGAGGACCCCGGAACACCTGTCCAAGCCACAACAGCTACCAACAGCCACCAACCTCCACTTGCGATCTTCAGTATTAATTTTCGGTCTCTTCCATATCTGGCCTTTTTCTTTTCTTCTCCGTATCGATCATTATTCTGATACTCCCCTATCATCTGTTCAGAACGTTGGGCGCCTCGGTTTTCTGCCAGCTGGTCGTAGTGATCCTTCGGATCTTAGATACCCTCCGTTACTCATGCATAACCGAACTCTGCGGTGTCTGCCTAAAGATCTAGCCTCTTGACGGCTTCAGACAAAGCCGCCCTTTGGCCCTCTTTAAGGGTCTACCTACGACTATAGGTTTGTGTAGTTGCTGCAGAGCGGCTTTCCACGCTCCGCCGCTTTACGTTCCTTGACATACATCAGCAGCTTCGATCTTAATATCCGGGCAGTTGTGCTAAGAAAAACTCAGCCGTATTGCATATTGATCTCACGAAGCGCGACATTGAAGATTTCTAAAAATAGTGGCCATTCATTGATGGCGCATTGAGTTACTCACATGAAGTTCCACTTGGCGAAATCTAAAACCGGCGTCGCACCTCCACACATGCCGCTGGGAAGTAGCCACTCAGTACGAAGACTGATGTGCGAGATGGGCATTGGTACGCATTCGCGACCCGTTCTCTCGTATCACTGTGTGCATCTGACTGGGCAACGCGTCAGCCATTCACTGATCCGGACTACGCTGAAACTCACTGTCTGCGAAGTCCCACATACCGCCTCATCTTCCGCTTCTGCTAATCTCAAGCATGACGTGCACTTCACACTAGTCTCCCGTGACTTATCTTGTATTTGGGGGAGCTTCGTGCTTCTCAGCATAAAGATCTCCACGTCGGCACAAAAATTTATTCAGCAGCCTACACGAGTTTGTGCCTTTTCCCCTGCTTGTTTCACGCTTGGACTTCGAGAAATATTATCCACTCCGCTTAGAACATCATCAGTTGTTCCATAGTGATTTATTTAATCATTATAGTGTTCATGGTTTCTTAGATCCCGTCCCGATACCGCCGCATCTTGACCTGTCTCTACCCTGGATTCCAAAAAAGCTTCTTGGATCCGCTTCTCAAGCCATGCAAGACTATCGTGGCATCCAACAGAATACATCTGTAATGTATTTCACATCTGATTTCCTCTCTACTCTCTTCTTTTTATTGAATCGTCACTATCTTACAAGAAGAGATGCTTTCGAGTTAGATAGTGATCAGTTGGCCCGCCTTCCTCTTCGTCACGGCGTCGACTGACGACCTCTTCTCGTTCTATGCGTTAATTTCGCGCGACGACCCGCAACGTCATCCCTACCGACCAAGACTGCACCCGAATCTATGTACCTAGATCCGTTTCTATGAATAAAAAGTCGCTTCTGGTTTGCAGGTTTGCACGGTCGTTGACAAGCCAATGATCAATGAGAACAACTAGGACCCCGGATATGTCCGGGGATTGAGGCCCAGAATCCGGTACGGGTGTCCTCCGGTATGATGACCTGGCTGAAGCGAGGGCGCGCGAAGCATGGTCCGCGCGCTGCAGCGCGTGCACTGCTGTGATGGCGCCCCTTGGAAGAGAACTGGACATCAAGAACTGTCAGAGTATGAAGACCTTTTTTTACATTTTACGTCAGTTGCATTTTGTGGGGCCTAGAATTCTTTCATAGGACGCCCGCCGCCTGTCGCCTGTCGCCACCGAATTTCAAGATACCGCCTGGGATTGACGTGGTCTGGCTCAGAAAATTGATTCCCTACTTTTCTGTGAAAGCTATCCAATACCCAAACCCGGCCAGTAGTATATGCTTCGAGAGTTTGCGGAAGCCGAATTGCCAGTGAGTGAACTTGCCCATCGTAAAATACGCGAACAATAGCCGGCCGGCCTCGCAGGGCCACTGAATTCCCGCCAGCATACACATGCTCACGAAAAATGTCAATAGCCGGAAGTCAAAGCCAAATATATATTGATTTACTTGCGTTTTGTTTTCGGGCCGTGAAAGCATCCATACATAGTTTCCCGCCAGTTACTCTAGACTTGGTATTCGTACGTCGACCTGTTTCGCGGATCTTGAAAGCTGTGAGTTCTACCATTTTTTTTTCGTCGGCTGATCTTCCGGCCAGGACTTTCCGCAGAACAATGAAGTTCCGGTTCGGTGGCAGCTATGTACTTCTATGCAGTGATGACGATGTCGTGTGACTGTACAGTAAAAGGGCACGTTTACCCGAGCGAGAGCCTGTGAGGCCGACAATAGCCTCAACGAACTTCTGCTTTCACGAGATCGACGCATCATTGAGATCCCGGGCAGTGTCTGTCACATTTGTTCGGATCTCCCTAAGGTCAACTCCTAAGCTCGCTCGCATTGGTGTTCACTGGTTCTGTTCTGCGCTGCCTTATTCTGTTCGGCTTAACTGCTAACATCACCGCACAAATAAGTGCCAGAGACCCTCGAAAACAAACGCCAGATACTGGTTTTGGTAACTAAAGTTGTTTGATACTTCGCTAAGCGAGGCAATGTCGGTAGTGTATTCCGTCGATCGAGCGATCGTCATGACTAGCCGGAGGATTAACCTACTTCTTGTTACATAGCAGGAAAACATGAGCCTGATCAAAAATAGTTCCGAATCCAAGGAGGGTCTGCCGACATAGAGTCACCTGGATGACACAGATCAGCACCTTCCACGTCATATTGGTTTACTGTGATCAGTGCGCTCAACGGCCCTGGCGGCCCGGGCTGAAGTGCCCGCCGCCTGATCAGTTATACGTTCCTCGTTTACTACTCTTATTCGGAATACAGGCTCGAGTTCGAATTCATTACTTATATCTCATTGTTAGATGGTACCTCTTCCGTGCTATCGTTCCTATGTTATTTTTAGCTTTCCCAACAATGGCATGCATCCCAATTTCCAGATAGAAACATGAGTTATAAGTTCTATTCATGTGCTCATTCGTGAATTTACATACACGCTAAGGTAATCCCGAACCCCTGTAAAAGGATACGCTTCGGCGGATCCTGTATTCAATTTCTAGACACGGTTTCTATCTGGTTCCGCTTAGCTTTTCTGCATTACCTGTAATCGATTCTCTGGCAGACTTGAGTAAGTTGCATTCTGAATGACAGGTAGACTCGGAACATGCAAGAGTGTGAATCGTGACTAGCTTTCTTTATATTATGGCGTCAACATAAACTTTCGTTTCGTTTAAGTTGTTGAGAAACTAATATTCGAATTCAAGGGAGAACTGTTGATTCAAGTGCGGACAAGAGGGGCATCGTTGTTCTGAAGATCTCAGATTTGTGTTTAGAAAAAGCAAAAGCATTCATTTTTCATGCAAATCGCTCGCGCTAACTGGAAATGTCGATAGACTCAAGATAGTCCGCGTGCGACTTATGGCACGTAACAATGTGTCGGAGATAAACAAACCGCCAAAGGCGGCAATCTGCCATAGTTGAGGAGCAGTGAATTCCTTGATTTTATTCGAGATTCAATCGAACTCGATAAAATCTACGCCATACTTATTATTTCCAGAGAAGGCCTTGAAATGGTAGATTAGAATCAACACAAGATGGTTCGTGACTATACGGGACATTAACGAGTACAACAGCACGGCTGACAATTAAGAGAAATAAAAGGTACAAAGATGAGATGCATGTATGAAATAGGCCAACGGCGTAAACAACGGAAGAGCTGATGGGAGAAAAACGTGAACGTATAAAAATCCTGTATATACTTTGAAATAGTCGCGTACGGGCTACGCTTCATACTAAACCGGAGATAAGTGAGAGGGAATAGCGTGTCGCGGAGTAATGTGATGGAACTACAACACGCGAAGCTCTTGTAAACACTATTGAAAAGCTCGCAGGCAATCCGAAGAAACCAGACAGGATAGATACAGAAGGGGACGAGCAACCAATCGATCGATCAGAGACGCAGGAGAAACACAGTACAACCTAGTGGTTACGGCCGCCTCGTATCATTCATCTACACGAAGTCTTACTTGCGCATGGCCTTTAACTTCCTAGACAGCCTCTGTCCCGCGAGATGCTCTTGTAGGACCTCCGTGGCTGAGCGCGTCTCACCTTGTGGCTTCTGTTCATGGTTATCATCATCCCTCAAGTAATACCTGCTTAGTCCGCTCCGCATACGATCATTCGGCCACCCTGGATAGAGACGTCGTCAGATAGCTGTAAGAACATGATTTGACTGTGAGGAATACTCACACCAGACTTTCTTCTGGAATGGCTCGAACATCCTCTCATGTGTTTTCAATGCCATGTTCCACTCCGTGAATAGCCTCTGCAGGATCTGCGTCTTCTCAGCCTCAGTTGTCCCCGCTGCCAATGCCCTTTTTACCTTCTCGTCGCCGTGAAAGCGTGAGACAGCCCTTTCCAGACACTTTTCTTTTTTGGGGGCAAGAAAGTGCTTTTTTAAAGAGGACTCACGCTCGAGCTTGTCATTGCACACAAAGCATTCGTAACCCTTGGGCAGGTGAACGAGCATATGTCTATCGCTGTCCTTGGGGCAGGGCGATACTGCGTGGCAGCCGAGTTCATGAGCAAAAGCGCAGGGGTATTTCTGGCCTTTGGAACTGTCGGAGAGGGACTGAGGCGATGGACCATCAGAGGCCGCGGGTAACGGTGGCTGATAAGATGCCTGCGGGGAGTCGGACGCGCTCCTAGACGACCCAGCCACATCAGCCGCGCAGAGATCCAACCCAGTGAAAACCCCCTGTGGTAGTGCACTGTACGGCACGAATGGATATCTTGCCGGTGGGTAGGCTGTGGCATTCGAGCCACAGTGGGCTACTTCATTGTTGCTTTCTGGCGATACGGAGGAAGCTGGAGCTGATGGACTGTCCGAGAACCTGGATGAAGTGCTATCGAACGATGCGAAAAATGTCGGACTCCAAGACAAGGAAGCAGTGCTTGGGATAGCGAGTTCAGACCTAGTCTCAAAGTAGTTTGTAGCAGTACTAGGGATGGAGTCCATCCCCATACCTGAGAGCCACTCCGGTGATGTGCGAACCTCTGGCTTTCTGCGAGAGGGACGTCGAGAGAAAGAATGTGCCTTTGACCGCTTTGACACGGGGTGGATAGTGGGGTTGTACTCCACGGACTCGAGATCGGAGATGTCGTCCGCTTTCCGCTTCTTCACATAATTAGGGAAGGGTGTACAAGCGAAACTATCGTGAAGGGGAAGCCAAGGCTCGGGTGGATACGAGGCGGAGTCATGCGTTTGTTCCCCACTTCGCAAAGCGTGTTCGTTTAGTTTGACGGACGCCTGCGTCGTCCCGATATCCCACGGCATATGACCATGATCGAAGAGGCTACCTGCAGGGTCGAACGAACCGTACTCGTTCTTTAAGCTGTGATAAACCGGGTTATCCAAATCCAGCAGATCCAACAAGTCATCGGGATGCACATGGGTGCCTGGGCTGCGAGTGGATACGCTCGTGGTCGTTGAGCCTGTCGCCATGTCGGTGCCACGTCCCAAAGGGAACGCGTTGAGCTGTGTGTCTTCCAGGACGCTTCGAGAGTAAGAAGGCCGATATGCCTCACAAAGCGATCCTGCATTGCCGTACCCGGTGTTCATCTGGGGGTTAACGGTCAGCCAAGAAGACTATATCTTAGCAAAAGGGGAAAGGATCAGTTTACTGACGTTGTTAGGTAAGATACTTTTGAGGAAAACTTGACGCTATGATGAAAATGAGACTGAGGTGGGAGAAGGGAAGAAAGTGGCTGGGGTGCAAGGTGTCGAGTCTGACTTGCAATAAGTATGAACTTAAACCGTCAGGGTGGCCGACTGTGAATTTCCGTGATACAGGGAAAGTGTCCTGTTTTGGTCAGATTTCCAGAAAGCCAATGACAAAATGCAAAAGCGGACTCTGACATTGGACAGAACATAACTGCCGAAGGAGGGCAGAATAAAATTAAGAGCAACGTGCACGAGTTCCCATTGTTGCTACTTTCCGATCGTCCCTAAAACGTACGTTGCGGTGCGATTGAATAGTTCAGGGTGCGCTTTGAAGAATTTTTTCTCTAGCCGATAAAGGGTGTTGACAATGACAAGCGAGGAGTACTATGAACGAAGCTTCGTCGCAACGCACAGCAAAATAGAAGGGGTAGCCCTATCCTATTTCGGCTTTAGTGCCTTTACTGGATTGGGTTGAAGGGAAAACCTTCGTGATGGCACCGGGTCACCGCCACTCCACAGGCGCTGTTCTGGAAATGTGGTACAGCTGTGGCTGACAACGTAAAGGAGCACGAGGTTCACAGTCCCGGCCGTCGTGAAAATTCTCGATATCGCGATTCTTTCCTGACAGCGTTTACCGACAATGCAGACAATGTCCATCGGGGTTGACTTTGCAAGGTGCATAAACTACGCGAAGCCACTCTGGATTTTCGGTATCCTAAGGACAAAGAAATCAGTCCCACAGTACGGGTTTGGTGCCGAAGAAACAGCTTGTCGCCCGGTCGCATCAGGACCGACATGACCTGCACCGACGTCCGACGCAATGGGCGATTGATATAATGTTAACATCACTCTTTGCAACAAGGCAGCGAGAAATTTCGAATTGCCTGACGGAGCCTATAATCATACAGACGTGAAATATACTCAAGGAACCGAGGTATCATGAGAAGCAACCTACACAATCTCTACAAGGCGCTTATGAACACAAGTCCTCAGGCTCATCACTACTGCAGACTTCATCTTCATCTCCCGAACTTTTTGAGCGGATCAGCTTTCCTTCTTCCTCCACGACCGGACGCACTTGACCCTCTTCCGCCTCGCCCGCGGCCCCGGCCCCGCACAGAGCTTTTGCGGAATGGTACAAAGCCTTGTTCCTTTTCGCCGCTCGTACCACCGACTTCAGTTCCAGAGGCGGCAGCGGCAGCTGCGGAGCCACCGCGTGGCATAAGGTACTTGGGTATGTGCTTCATGTGTGGCTGAACACGTGTAGGATGCAACGGCTTGTCATGCCGAAGATACTCCAGATCCAGTGGGTTGTCCTCGAAGTGAGCCTGAGATTGGAAAAGAAGCCATCAATATGAAAAATCATTGGGACATCAGATAATAGCTGTTTCTGACCTTGAGCTTCTCCGAATTTAAAATTTCCGATTTCAACTCTTTAACCCTCGCCTCGCGCACAGCCGTCCGCGTCACCGCACGTAAAGCATCCTGCATACGGTACCGAAACGCCTCGACCTGCTTCATATCGAAGTTGTACTCCTTTATCTTGCTCCCACGTGCCGCCTGCTGGTGCTCAATACGTGCAAAGCGTGTTTCGTCGCGTCGAGCGCTGGGCAGACCACCAACAACTTTGTTCTTGCCCCATTCTGCTAGGGGGACAACGAAGGAAAGCGCCATGCCCGTTCGGCCCGCCCGCGCAGTACGCCCGACACGGTGCGTGTACGCGCGAGCAGACGTAGGGAGATCGAAGTTCAATACGCACGCAACGTCGATGAAGTCGACGCCGCGCACAACTCCGTACTCTTTGTCGCTTTGCGTACGCGATTTCTTCTTAGATGAATTTACAAGATTATCCACAGATGGCGAGGCTGCGCGCTTGCGCTTAATGCCTTTGCTCGATGATGGCCCTGGGTCGCCTGCATCCTCTGCCAATTGGGTGTCCCTTTGCGTGGAAATTACTGAAGCAAGTCATCAATCGAAACGATGCCAAACTCAAAATGGAGAGAACCAACATTCTTCACCCTGCTCATTGTTCTCAGATTCTTGTTCCAGATCATCTTCAGAGTCCGGCTCAACAGACCCGCTGCCCTCATCTGTTGCAATGATGTAGTCATAAACACCCTTGTTAAACTCCTGGACGATATGGACTCTATCAAGAAAAATAAAAAAGTGAATCCATTATTCAAGACAACTTCAAACTTACCTTGAGTTAAGCGGGAGCTCAGAATTAAGCACACAACTTTTGATCGAGAATTGCTCGAGGAAGAGCTTGAGGCGGTAGCAGCGGTCGACATCATTGACGAAAATGATGCATTTCCCTTTGACGAGCTTGAGCTTCAGAATGACGTACGTCAGAAGGAACTTGTCCACTTCGTTACATCTAAGGAAAACCTGAATAAAAGTAATCGAGCAGGTGGTGATGCAGCATACCGAACAGCATATTGGCTGAGTCGAGCAGCATCATCCTCGTCCTCCTCTAGTCGCAAGATCGCCTATGAAAACAGTCAGTTTCCTTGGTCCTGACCGAGAGTGAGGCACGACAAGTTCTCACGGGGTTTCTCAAAACCAGTCCCTTTAGCTGTTCCACATCCTTCGTCATTGTTGCACTCATGAGGAAGGACTGATACACCTTCGGGAGGTACGCCCCGTCCATTATGACCCTGATATCTTCATCATGGCCATAGGACAGGACAAGGTCAGCTTCATCTATGACCAATGACTCCAGGACTGTTAGAGAAAGTGTCTACGCCCGTTGTCAGTTATATTCCTGCGGCAGCATCGAACGACCAACCTTGGCCTGCAGAAAACTAAGCGCTCGCGAAGGGGTGGCAATGACGATGTCTGGCTTTTCCGACACAAGTACTCTGTGCGTCATGAAGATCAGTCGAGAAAAACGATGAGGCCAAGGTAATGCAACGCACCGCTGCAGATGCGTCGACGCGCCAGATGCGAGATTCGCGATCATCACCTCTTTTCACAGTACACCAGCAGCTGCCTGAGATGCTTCGTCACCTGCTCTGACAGCTCCCTCGTCGGTACCAATATTAGCGCCCTTACCGCCTGACGCTCCGGATCCTCCGCACTAATGGTCTATGTCCCAGAAAAGAAACAGAAAAAGAAAGGAAAGAGTTCCCGTCCGTCAAAATCACACGTCGCAGCGCTAGAAGTATTGCGCACCTACAGTCTTCACATTGAGGATCTTCTGCACAAGTGGAATACAGTATGCGGCGGTTTTTCCGCTGCCCGTACGGGCGCGTGCCAGAACATCACGACCTTCGAGCGCAAGCGGAATGGCCTTAGCTTGTACGAGCGTAGGGCGAGCGTAGCCCATGTCCGCGAGAGCGCGGAGGATGCGAGCATCAACGATATGGGATACAGAGGCAAAAGTTGCCTGGGTGTCGAGCAACGAGATATCCGTCATATTGACAGCGATAATTTGAAGTTTCTAGGTTGGGGACGCCTAATGTACGGCCAGAAGCCGGGCAGATAGAAAAAGCAAAATCACCAAAGTAGCAAGAGATTTCGATTTACTGAACCAGGTTGAAAATCTAAGCAGGAACTTTCATAGATGAAAACCGCAAAATTTAGACCTATCACGTGCCATAAGCTTATACGCACCTGATCTGTCTAACGTGCTGTTTACTTCTATTGACTTTTGAGTTCTGTCTGAAGTTCAGGACATCAGGAAGCTCCTTTATACCCAGTCTAAGCTACTTTGAATAATTATGCATAATCTAGTGGCTTATCCTCGTATGCAAGAATCAGAAAATGGTCCGAGGCCAAGAAAAGGATCGAGAAAAGGATCACCTAAGGGAAGTGAAGGTACATAAATATCGAGCTTGACACCACATGCACATATAAAGAAAACCAGCTTTTGTACATCACAAGGAGGGTATGCGAGTTGTTGAGGGGACCAGGGAGACGTGAAAGCTACATTATAACACACATACAACAGTAGAGCTTGATGTCATTCGTTCGTGGATTTGGAGCTGAGTCGGGCATATACCATATAATGCACCGACGGCGATCTAGAGCTTAGAATGCTCATAGTCTCATGATAGCGGGCGTGGATGGTTGCAATTTGACCTGTTGTCCGCGTTTCAGCAATGCGCCCGCGTGTGTTTCTCTTGAATACGCTGCGCTCGATGTATATGTGCCTTCCGCTTTCGGAGGTCTGCCATGAGTTGCTGCGCCTGAGGCGAGAGCTCGGACGATGATACGGGGGACGGCGGATCAGACAGAGAGCGGCCGCGCGTAGGTGTTAACGGATGCGAATGTGCCGGAAGTGGCGTCTTAGATGAGGCGGCAAATCTTTGGGTCGTCGCAGCACCTGAAGTGGGTTCGTAGAATAAACATCACGCAAATGTAGTCGAAGAGAAAAACAAATGCTCACGAGCTAGATCTAGAGATTTCTTTCCACTCCTCCTGCCATTCTCTTTCCCGAGCTCCGCGACAAAGGCTTTGTAATGCCTATCGTATGACGAGTGATTCTTCACCGCACTAACACTGGGATTCACTTTTGAATCCTTGCACGGCGCAGAGGGAGTGGCCATTGCGGTACGGACATCCTGCTCGAGACTAACGACATCCGCACGGCCGTTCGTACGTTCGCCGAAAGCAGGACGACTAGATTCTTTCCTCCTTGGACCTTTCACTGCAGGGAGCTTTCTGCTGACGTGGGGCATTTTTGTACGGGAAATTGACGCATAGTGAGTAGCTGTCTCCTCCGACTCCCAATCCCTCCGGCGTTCCCGCTCCCGCTCAGCACGAAGGCGAACGTGCTCGCCCGTCGGCCCTTTAGCAGGTATTTGCGTCGCACGTGCCTCTGAATACGCATCTGTAGATTCCTTTACTCTGAGAATGTCCGTCGCTCCAGTGCTGCGCCCCTTCCCGCGCGGAGCAGGGTTCAATGGACGGAACACGACAGGAGATGGTGGGGCTGGAGCAGGCAGCGGGAGCGCCGCCAGACGGCTAGCCGGACGTGGGTGTACAGCGTATTCGGCAGTCTGATACTCGTTGGTCGCGATCTCATGAATGTCAAATGCAGGGGCACTGGTGCATTCAACAGAAATCTTCTTGATCGGTTCCTCTTCAATGGACGACGAAAAGCGTTCTACTGCTGTGATTGCATCCAGTATCTCTTCAGAACTCAGGGATCTGCGCCGCTGCCGTCGTTTCTCGGAAAGGAAATTGAAGACCTGTGATGCTCGCTGAGATGGCGTCCTGTTAATTCGACAAGGTGTCTTCAATTCAGCTTCAGTCGTGCCCGTAGAACCAGTCCAGTTCCGTAGAATAGGACCATCTCCGTTGGTGGAAACGCTGAGCTCGACTGTCATGGAAGAGATCGCCGGATGTGTTTCGGAAGTGTCGCTTAAGAGCCCATTATTTGCAGTTTCGTCGTTAAGCTCTCTGCAAGCAGGAGCGGGTGGAGTTTGGGGAAAGAACGGAGATGAGACAGTGGACAAGGTAGACGTGCTTCCGTTAATTTCACTTGATTACTACCATCAACTCCTGTTCAAGGATATTTTGGAAGGAGACTCACGCGATGCAATGCTCCGCCCAGGACAGATCCGCCTCGAAGGCACTTTCCCCACCTAGAAGCTCCTTGAACGTGCTTTCTCTACACTGATTTGCTGTGCACGCGGACTGGACACGCGCGGGGGTGTTCGCGAACGCAGTGTCGTCCAGCTGCCCATTGTCGTCGTACATGTTCAGCAGACTCGCGACGGACGGGTCCTGTCGCAGCCTGCTCAGCCTACTGATGTCGCGCGGTGTAATCGGTACTTTTCGAGGATCGGACACCTGGCGTCGTCGACTCCTGTGGTTGACGGTTTCCAAGAGGTTTGGCGTGCTCCTTTGCTGTATACGATGAGGCGTTCGTGGAGGGTAGGCGTTAGGGAACACGGTGCTTGCGTGGTGTTGGCGTTGGTGGATCTTGACAGTGTACGAATTCTTGGTTCCGACGCTTGACGTTCGTGAAGGAGAAAGAGTTGTGGTGGATAGCGACGACACGGTATTGATGGGATGTGCTGGGGAGAAAAGAAGTATTCAGAACACACGACAATGTAACGCGATACACCACGTACATATGGGGGGCAGCAAGTTGTAGTCAACCTCAGAGACGACATTGAAGTGCGCAGAAGAGGAGCGCAGAAGGCGCGAGAAGGCAGCCTCAGAATCGCCGTTGAGTTTTGGAAGATGGAGAGTAGTATCCGGGTCGAAATCAGTGATCGGAGGGCGATGGTTGTCGTTGCTCTGTTCCCTGTCCCGCTTGTTCCTCTTTCCGATGGTAAAGAGTCGCTTTAGAAAGCCCATTTTGATGAGTCACCGTAACGGTTCCGTGGGTGTGAAATGTGAAGTTCACTTGAGACTCCGAAGACGCGTCGTCAGTTTCAACGTCACGTGCTCGCTCCGGACCGTCGGCCTCCGACGATCGTGAGTCAACTCAAGCGCGAAAGGATGTTGAAAATTTACCACATGTTGACCTTGTCCTGGTTTCCGTCTTAATCATCAGCCTCATAAACATTTGCTTGCTTAAGGTATGGTCCGTTTACTAAGACTGCTACAACGCAATCACCACCATAATTGGATTGGCTCCAACTTGAAAATAGAAGGAACCTTGTGAGTCCCGTCCTTCCATGTTTGGAGGAAGTGACCGCTTTTCTGCAGCGACACCACGACTGCAAACCTTGCGCGCTACTAGCCTTTAATAACAATATGGTCCTGCACTTCATGTCTAGGTACCGCGAGAAATTACTTTCGGAGTCCTGTATTTTTTCTTGGTTGACAGGCCACCAAGCGGACTCGATGCATTCTATTTTTCTTTCAGAGCTTCTGAGCATATGAGCCTTTCAAGGTGTTATAATGGCTTAATGCATCCAGCTACGCCGATTCAATTATTGCAGTGTCATATCGAATCATCAATAACAAACTAACAATGTGTCCTCCTAATTAAGTCTAAATCGAGATCCTATTTCGCTCTTGGCCACGTAGATATGAATGGAGAAAGGGTGGTAACGATGGAAGGCTCCCTAGAGAACGGTGTTTTCCGCTTCGTGCATGGCAATTGGCGGACCTTGCCGCAACAAATACTACAGATGATGCGGCTCACCGACATTGAATGATTCATCATTAACGTCCGACAGCATTCGCGAATCAAGCATCTGACCCCAGAAACACATTACGAAGGCACGAAAAGGTCTTACTTCAATTGACTTCACCAGGACTGTCGCAAACTTCCCAGTTTTATCGGTGTCGATATCCGCATCGGAGACTCACCATATTAGGGTACTCTGAGGTCACTCACTCATCCTGCTTTTAGACGAAGAGTGGCGGTGTGCGTTGATGTTATTAATGAATATGTAAATGGAGTATCTCTATAAAGATGTACTTTTCCGAAAAATACGTATGTTCCTAGAGATAAGCACGTGCAGACCTGCGCGCCATCTAGTGCAGAAGATGAATAAAGAAAAAGCATTAGACATAGTTTAACTAGAGAAACGAGATTAGCGCTTGCCTCTACGACCTTCCACCCACCAGTCAGCTCATCCGAGAGCTCCTCCTCCACACGAGTGAGGACGGCCGCGTATGTGCATTGTTCGACGCGGTTCTCCGCGCCCACCACAACCTCACGCGTCTTCGCATTCCGGAACAGGAGTACTTCTTGTGTTGCGAAAGTGACTACGAACACGGGTATTTCGCTCCCGTTGACCTCGAGGAGCTTGGCTGTCGAGACATCGACTTGTCGGATGTCAAGCACCTTGCTGTCGCTGATGAGGCCCTGACGGAGATATTGCTCCATCGTGGCCCACAGGACATTATAGGTCTTCGTAAATAAATTATGTTGAGTCGACACCACATTTATATGGAAGGAGAATCACGTACCGCCTCCCCACACCACCTTCGAAGCGCTTCGCGATCCGCGCTTAGGTATGCGTCTACTACCTCGGGCACTATGTACTCCCTCAGCTCGCGCTCAAAGCTTTCCCGGTCGAATGTCGGGTCCAAAGTCCGCATGAGCCGCACCACCTGTGCGTACTCCGTCTCGTCGAACCACGACCCAATGGTCTGTGTGACAGAACGGATGGACGAGACGAAGGGGTTCTCTGTTTCATCATACTGCTGACGCAAGTTAACAAACTGGCGGAGAATGGGATTGGTCTCCTTGAGCTGGTTCCAACGCTCCTGGCGGGGCGAGTCTTTGTGAAGAACCACGGCCGAGCCCGCCCTACAAAGGTCGATGAGAAGTTTCAGGGAGCTATTTTCGCGTGATATAAAATAATTGTGTACTCAGGATCTGCGACAACACGACTCCGGGCTGCAATGCCGCCTTTCTTGCCAGCTTTCGCGAGACGCATTGCCCGTCGCTGACGCCGTGCTTCCTTATCTTCGTATCCAGCATGCTTCGCCGAGCCACTGTCGTCGAGAGCATCCATAACGGTATCCGCGAGAGTTTTGTATGCCTCGGTTTTGCGAAGAGGTTCTGTTGTCGACGCAATTTTCGATGACACTGCAGAAGAGGCTCTGTTGATCTGAAAACCGCGTGCTTCATAGTTAGCATTTGGTCGAGCAGATCTAAGTTGATACGCACTGCGCGCATGACATCGGACTCTTCCATAGACTTTAACGCTTCGGACACCGCGTCGCCGACTTTGACACCCTGCTTTCGCATCTCCTCCGCCGCCGCTCGTAACCGTGGGTTTTCTTTGATGCTCGAAGTGAGCTGAAATGCATCGAATCAACAACATCCCCAGAACCCTTCAAATTGAAATATATGAACGGACCCTCGCCCGCTCGTATGCCGCCCGCGCGCGCTTCATTGCCTCCGAGTCTTGTAACTTGTCCACGTCACCCTGAAGCTGCTTTACATTCTCCTGAAGGTCACGGTTCTTCTGGAGCTCTTCCTTCAGCGTATCCACAAACGTCTGAAAAGGAGACTTCGGAATTTCGTTCTGGCGACGTGCGCTCGAATGGAAAGCCCGCGCGCGCGTCTGCGCGGTGCTAGAACTTGCGCCTGCCGTCCCCGCCGCCGCCGCTATTCGAAGTGCAGACGAACATGCACCTGGTGCGGGAAACGAGCGATGCAGCTGCCTGCCCGGTGCTACGAACGAGGTCGCTTTGCGGACATGTCTAGGCAGCATTTCTTTCGTGGATGACGAGGACGACGGAGAAGACGAGCCGGCAATTGTTCAAAAACATTGGCAAGCGCTTGCCATTTTTGGCAAGCAAAGGCGGCTGATGATCGGCAACGTTGGGCAGCGATAAAGTCTAAGAAAACTCGGAAACGTACCTAAAAATTTTGAGTTTTTCACAAATATGAAAATATTATAGAACCCATATTTTGCAATTGAATTCGCTAGAGACGACATATTGGAAAGCCAGAGCAATTGTGCTGCTGTTGAAAGTCACGTGCAATGCTTACAGAAACAGCTCCCCCGTCGTCATCATCATATTTCGACCATGGTCGTGCGGGAGCTATAAAGTCTATGTTTCGACGAGCTCTTCTATCAATCTCACGAGTCGGTGCAACGCGTGCAACGGGCTTAGCATCCACCTCTGTCTTCACCAACCAGGCTACTAGAAAGATGTCAGGAGACGCGCCGGTGGCAGCTGCTGAGCCTCGTAGCAACCTCAAGTCGGAATCGGAATGGCAGGCGATTCTGTCCAAGGAGCAGGTATGTGTATGCATGTATATTATATAACCCGACGATTGCATAGTAATACGATGCTGACGTCTGTGACAGTTCAAAGTCATTCGCGAGAAGGGAACGGAACCCCCAGGCAAGGGGAAGTTCGACAAACACTACGAAAATGGCGTGTATGCATGTGGAGCCTGTAATGCGCCGCTATACGTGAGCAAGACCAAGTTCAACAGCGGATGTGGATGGCCAGCGTTCTTCGACGGTGCGTAGCATTGTTTAGTCTATGTGTGCACGTCTGATCATCATTGGCTCAATGCATTGGGCAACAGCTATCCCTGGCGCTGTGGACAGGCACGAAGATAAATCTATGTTCAAGGAGCGTACAGAGATCACCTGTGCAGCTTGTGGTGGACATCTTGGACATGTCTTCAAAGGTGAAGGGTTTGAGACGCCCAGTACGTTTACCGGCTATATGCACTTTATCGCGGCTAATGGTGTGCAATGTAGCCAATGAACGTCATTGTGTCAATTCCATCTCGCTCAGCTTTAAAGGGGAGGATGGAAATCCGAAATAGGGCTGAAGATACTGTCATCGTCGTCGTGGACCTGTCAATCTTTTCTTCCTGTAACTTTTGTGCTTGTAAAGTCCTTTGTTTAAAACAGTGATAGTGGATGAGAAACTCTTGTGTACATTGTGATTATTAAATGAGGCCGGGCTCGCATGTCAACGCTCCCGCCTGACAAAAATCCAAGTGGAAGGAGCCATGACGAACAATAGCATACCATGAAAGCAAACGGGGTGGTGTATGTACGACGCGCATAAAACGACGAAATGTGTTTGACGTCAAAATAGATGGGTGCGAGCACACACCGATCAGAGAGATTCCAACGAATCGGCGAGCTCTTTGAGTTCCTTCTGTGCATCCTTGAGCTCCTTTTGCACTCCCTAGAAATATTAATAGTGATCAGATAAGAAAGCAGGTATGTAGTTGGCGTTACGTGCGACGGACGACGCACATCATATTTCCTCTCCCAATCATCGCGCTCGCGCTCAAGGTTCTGCGTCTGTCGTTCGTAATGATCCGCCTTGATATCCACCTGCCGCAGTCTGCGCAAGCCCGTGTCAGTAACTCCTCAACGTGCTTTAGCCGACGTAAGAAACGACACACTTCTCTGTCGTCTCCTTGGCATTCTTCTCAGCCGCGTCGAGCTCCTCCTCTAGAAGCTGTATCTTCCTCTGCAGACCCTCATTTGTGGTCTTGCTTTGTTCGCCCTCCTCTTTAGCGATCTTCGCGTCAGCAAGCTTCGCCTCCGCCGTCTCGAGCTGGGCGTCGAGCACGCCGAGCTTATGCTGAAGCGAGGTGATCTCCTGATCTTTCTCCAGGAGCTGCTGTTCGAACTTCTTGTTCTTGGCCTCGGCGGCCTCAGCACGCTCGATCGAAGTGTCTGCCTCCGCGCGGAGCTGTTGCAGGCGCTACAGATATCGATCAGACGCGACGATTCGCATCCCATTCTAAAAGTATGAGCTCACTTCTTTAATTCTGTCGGTCATGGCGCGTCGAGATCGTTGCTGGAGGTATTGAGTGAGGTGTTGGCAACGTGAAAGCAGCTGTTGGTAAAGGGCGCGTCAAGTTGCCTTTCGTAGCATACCGAGCCGCGGAAATTGCCGACGCTCAGCCCGCCCGGTCATTACAGCCGAACATGCCTAAACTCTGTCATAGACGCTGCACTGTGCTCAGCAACTTTTGAACGCCGTTAGCAACGCACGCAGCTTCGTACGAAGATCTGAAGACGAGCAGCTGACAGAGTTGAATCGCAGCAGGGAGTGCGCGAACGAAAGCACGCGGAGGTGGCGATGGCGCCTGTACCACAAGAAGGTAAGTTAAGCACTGATCATGAGCATCACTCTTGTTAAACATCGTTCATTAACTTCCGGATTTTCCTGCAGAACTGCCTATCCTCGAGGCTCTGATAAAGTGAGCATTGTTTGTTCATCTGTTTCCAGTTGCGTGTCCAGGTCCGGTGTGACGCAACGGATGTTTCGCCCGACCGAGGCACGGGATCGGCAGAGCTTTCCCGCCAGTCTACGATGCATATGCATATTGACCTTTGCAGAATGCGTGCTCATCGATTGGCTCGTGCAGTATCCGGAACCGTTTGACTGTCCTGAAGAAGGACAGGGGGGATTTCATTAAGGCCCATGATGTCCTCAATCTCTACCACCAGACTGTCAAACAAGGTATGCACGCATAAGTCACAGTAGCTAAGACATGGTGCATGTTTTCTACTCACAGTAACCAAACTCAATGATATCCGGGAGGAACAACCTCCACACAAGAATCGCGTCGACACGACACTGTCTGACGTATTCAGTCTGCTCTCCTTATTCTTCCTTACCATTGGAAAGACAAAGGAATGCCCGGCCACCTACTGTCAAATATCGAGTATTCGGGTGAGTTTTCACACTTTATCTCTTTCGCTGAAAATTCTCAAGAGCTGGACTAGCAATTACTGGACCACATGAATGAGTCAGCAGTATACAACGAATCGGACCTTGCCCCCTTTCAAAGACGGCTGGATGAGCTTCGCGAAATTGTTCGGAGCGACAAGGAGAGTGGAAAGCACCCAATAGCTATGACGAAGCTTCTCGATAGGCAATTGGCTGGTTGCGGTGAGCCTCACAGGGAAATCCGTCGCATATAGCAAGCATATTCACTCTTTCCAGACAACATACTGGCATCAATGAAGGAGTCTCTATCGGAAATTTCGGTTGAACTCATCCCAATCCATGAGCGGCTTGTTACACTTCGACGGCAGCTCGTCGCTCTGGCGGCGAAGGATAACTTTTCAAAGACCGAGCTCAAGCCTATCCAAGAAGAGCTCCGAAAAATCGACTCGTTAAGTGCCAGTTCCGCATAGCGCTCTATTTCCGCGCGCGTTCATGTGCGCACACGCTTACATCGCATTTTCCTACTTTTCTTCAACAGAAAACGAGTTGATGGCAAGTTCCTTGGGCCCGGCGGGTCTTCCGTGCCTACCTCACAAGCGCTTTGCTCATCGCTGCTCGAAGAATGCTTCGAGATCGCACAGGAGATCAAGGCTCGCGAAGACTCGAAGAATGTACCTTTTGGACTCAAACCCATCTACGACCGCCTTTCCGAGATGCGTGCGGAGCTAGAGAACCTCGTGCTTACGCGCCGATGGTCTCTACGCGAAACAGATCTTTGGAACTATACCGTCAGGCTACAAGAGATCGATAAGATGCGTGTCGATGGGAAGTTTGTGGACACGGAGGGAAACCTACCTACCGGGCAATATGTAAGAAACACCGCCCGCCTTCTGCGGCTATAGTAACATGGGTCTTATTTTTCTCCCTTCTTCGCAGGTGTTACTGTACCTTCTCAGGAGATGTTATGGTCTTATCTACCGTCTTCTCTCCTCGAGCGAACCGGTTTCCGAGGAGCTTATGCCTATCGTACGTATTCTCCCTACACTTAATAAAGTTCCTTGTAAAAACCGTAGTATATCAGGCAAACAAACTGTCCACCGTGAAGAAGTGCCTCAACGAGGTACTTAAATATGGCGGACCGTTCAACCCTCGTGATCTCTATCCCGTATGTTATTTTCCTTTCCTCTCGTGTTATAAGTCAAAACTAGGACATCAAAATTTAAAATGTGTTGCACAGTACCAGCTTGCGCTCTTCAAGATCGACTCAATGCGTCAGGACGGGAAGTTCATGGGGCCAGACGACAGCGTACCGGAAGGACAGGGCGTTGTCCTAGCCCACCTGAAGGAGTGCCACGAGCTAGTGGAAATGGTAAGCCGCTTTGACTTCTTCTCTCTAAAAGCAGTTCTCGTTTTAACCGCTGTACCACAGTTGAAGGAAGCCATGAACGAAACAGAGGAGGAGGAAGGCGAAGAGGGTGAGGATGTCATATATGACGACGACGAAGAAGACGAGGAAGACGGTTATAAGCAGGCGGATGGTCCCCCGTTATTCTCTGCATGCAGGAAAATCCAGCACGACGTGGATAATCTTTATTTCTGGGGGAAGTGTTATACGACGAAATAATGTGGCTTTAAGCTTACTGCTTGGTTTACTTTGTTGAAACTCCAAAGGGCATGCACCTCTCTTTCTCTTACTATCATTTCCGCCTTTCAATTTAATCAGCGTAGAAAGTAGTTATTAGATACTCAAGCGACTGCAATGAAACGGATATTGAAACTCGCTAGTCCCTGACAGTCAAGCGAAGGATGAGTGGAGCGGACATGTTGCATAGAATAAGGCAAAGAAAAATTAAAGTGACATTAATTTACAGAAAAGCATTCAGTGCAAAGCATCATAATGATAACGGATCTATGTCTAGGACGTTGCCCTCCCCGGCCCACGCGCGTTCTGACTGTCCTTCCAGTTCGACCAGGCTTCTTCAGTGGCGACGGAAATGCGATCACGGACACTGCCGACGCTATCAATTGCAGGCCGCACGTCGAGCGAGAAGACAGGCGAGCCGTCTTCTTCTGGCGGCGCACTGTAGTAGTCGATCACGTAGCGTACCTCCTCGCCTGTCGTCCGCCGCTTAACAACCCAATCGTGCCGGTCGAAAGGTGCCTCAGAGCTGTTTGTGAAGAGATGCGATATTTCCGATAGCGAGATGGGGACGTCGAGTTGTTAGTGATCAGGGGAGCAAGAGGAATGACGGAAAGCGCACTTGAAGCGAGTTGGTAAGAGCCAACCGGCGAAAAGCCAGAAGCGAGCTTTGGGAGAGAGCTCACCAGGCCGGCCCCGGAAGCGAGCCAGCTCGATGGCAGCAGAGCTATAGATAATTCATTTAAATCCAGGAATATTGAGGATGTGAACTGAACACACGAACTTATCCCGTCTCCGCTCCCATCTGCGTACCTCGTCCCACGCACGTTCATTGAGGAAATTGTGTATCTGCACCATCATCTCCACGTGCTCCTCAGGCGTCTCCATGCCTTTCCGTGCGAGCGCGTTGTGGAACTGCTGAGGCGAGGGGTACTCCCAGACGCCTCCCTCCTCGCCGCCGCGCGGGATGGTGGACGACGTGCGCCCGGTGGGCAACACGGCAGCCTGGTCAAGTGCAGGCGCTTGCGAAAGCGAGGGCATCTGGTTCAGAGGGTTGAACTCGCCGGGGCCGTGGCTGACGGGACATTGCGCGGGTTGGCGTGCGTCGAGTGTTTGCGAGGAAGAGGAGGCAGCGGAGGGGGAGTGCTCGACGGGGCACTTTGCAGGAGATGCAGCGGTAGCTGAGGACTGGGCGTGCATCGGGCAGCCCGATGGCGGCGCCGACTGCGCAGGCGCTGCTGAATGCGAGGATGCTTGTCCCATCGTCGTTGTCAAAGTCGGAACCAAGTCGGACTCAACTTTTCGTCCACTCGGCTTTGCCTGATATGTCCGTATGTTCGGGACACCGGGCACTCCGTAGTCAGGTGAGCGTTTTTTTAAATTTATCTATTTCAACTTCTCCCCCTCTCCCCCTCTCCCCTTTTCTGCCTATCCGCTCTCGTTCATGTTCGACCTAGTATTTTGTTCGTCACCTCTTACTGTGTCTTATTCAAAAATATCTTAGTCTTCCGCTGCTCTTGATAGGCCTACAGAAAAGTCTGGAGACTGTTTTCAACAATTCCTCGATCAAAGCAAGATCGTCAAAGCGTCAACAAGTACATTTATAACGCACCTGAAGCAATACAGGTTCTACTTCTCTTATGCTGGATGCTGGAAGGCTGAGTCTTCTTAGCACACAAGTTGCGCATTTTTTTTCCCTCTGACGTCTGTCTGCTTGCGACAGCAAAATGGCGGAGGATGGCTAACTTTCCGTGATTAGGTTAATTGCGCCGCCATCGGACAAGCAAGGTCTCAGGGTCTTCTCAGGTGAAGCTATTCAGCAACGAAATAGTTTATCCGAGATGCAAAAGCAATTTCAGGCTGCCTTTCAAACTGTCGACATGAAAAAAGGCGAAAAAAGAAAAGAGAAACTCCCCGCCCAACGGCCGGGCACCGGACATCGGCCGCAGGCTAGGTTCTAGGGCTAAGGGTTCTAAATATGTCTTTACGGAAGCTTTACCTCTCGACCATTGTCCGCACTGTCGGTAAATGCCGTCAGGGACTCGAAGTCCTCACGACGACCGAGGCACTGTCGACCTCGTGGCGACTCATTTTCCCCCCAGAGTACGATAAAGAAGGGAAAATGGAAGCGCTCGTCAAGTGGCTGTGGAACAGCTTTGAGAATTGAGCGAGATGGAAGCTTCTTCCAAACTATATTTCGCACCGGAACAGGAAACGGCAACCCCTTTGTATTCTGCTGTCCCTTCGTTCATAGTACTCCTCGCTTAGCATCGTCAAGCCCCTTTATCCGCTGGGGGAAGAAGGATCTCAAAACATTTTCGCAGACTTGAGCGTTGCAATCGCACTGCGATCTGACCGGTGATAAGAAAGTGTCAACAATGGGAGCTCCTACGTGCTGCGCTTCTTTTCTTTCTTTTCGTCTGCCCCGGCTCCCATGACCTTGCCAAATCCGACAAAATGAAATTTGCTGAAGTTTGTTCACCACGAAGACAGACATTTTTTCCTTGCCTTTTGCTTCTATGCTGAATTCTGGAATCTCGTTGAACCATCCATCAGCACAATCCTCGAGCCGCGTGGCACTGACATTTCTACTTTATATCTTGCTCGTTCAGACTCAACGGCCATTCCGCACGCTCCTTCCCCCTCCATCCTCTTCCCCCCTCCCTTGCTTTCTTCCGACGTTAAGATCCCCTCATGGACATGCTACACAGCGACGTAAGAAAAGTCTCCACTCTTCGCACTGGCAAACCTTTATCCCTTTGTCTGATTCATTGTTCGTTACAGACAAATTCCAAGCACGCAATGCACTCGTTGCAACGGCCAAAGGGCCAGAACATCTTACGGAATTCGCGCATAATCAATGGGCCTGTACGGGATCCTGGCGTCGGCACGGCTGCGAGCCACCCAAAACCTTCGACCTCTTCCTCTGGTCTTCTCGGAACGGACGCTCTCCAAGCACATGAGGGCGATTTTTTTATTGCCGATTTTTTTGCTGCCTTTTCGGATCCTCTAGATTCCGCCGTTTCGCCGGCCTTCCTGTCTGAGACGAACCGATGCTGCATCAAACGACAACAGCGAGCTCGAGTCAGCTCCCTCGCTCAAGACAGAGAAGTCTCTCTCGATCCCATGCAGAGCTTCACAGTATGTGCATGGGGGGTGCTCTTCGATGTCATCGTCAAAGCAATTGTCAGACAGGCATGTCTGCGCGCACTTCGACTCGACAGTAACGTGCGCTATCTGCAACAAAAGTTTCGCGAACCCATTCACATTCAAGCGTCACTTCGAAACGAAGGGAAAGAACGACGAGTGTTTGGAGGTGGTCGTCCGTCACTTCTATGGGGATGCTGTGATTACGCAGAACGAGGACATAAAGAAAGCGACCTCGAAGAAGGACAAGAAGATGCGACACGATGTATTCATGAATCTCTTCAAAGTGAAGATCTCCGAAGAACAAGCGGCGGGCAGGATCATCGTGGAGACATTCGAGGAGTTCTTTATAGACCGGACGCTGGCATGGTGTGAGTTCGCATGTTTCACATTGCCTCAGACTGTACAACTGACGCCTTTTGCTTGCAGGGTGGCCGGACGAGCTCTTGTTCAAGCCCCGACCCGATGGGGCGAAGAAGGAAGAGAAGCCTGAGAACGAACGCCGCACCAAGCATCAGGTGCTCACAAAGCTTTGCAAGCCGAAGACGGATTTGGGGAAGCGGAAGTCGCCCCAGCGAGACGACGACGACGTGGAAGAGGGTTCGTCGAAAGGCGTTAAGCGTCGAAGGAAGTAGGGCATGGATTACCATTGGCGTATGTCGACGCGTTCTTCAAGTACGCATATGCTTATTTCTTTTCTTATCTTCTTTCTCTTTTCCCGTTTTTCTTTTCTCTTATCTCTAGTGTCCTATCTATCCTACTCCCTGCGAAACATCCTCCCTGCGGAACAGCATTTTCCAAGTATGCCCTTATTTCTTCTCTCTGTCCGTTTCCCTGTTTCCGCGTTTCCCATGTTTGGAGCGGTATTTAATCTCTCTGAGAGGTAACCCCATTCTTCGAGTACATACATTTTTATTTCTTTTTATTATTCGTTTTCCTGGTTCTCGGTTTCTGT
The DNA here is from genome assembly GCA_021029095.1 of Phellopilus nigrolimitatus. NCBI lineage: Eukaryota > Fungi > Basidiomycota > Agaricomycetes > Hymenochaetales > Hymenochaetaceae > Phellopilus > Phellopilus nigrolimitatus. Next base: position 617,781 of record JAJOHG010000007.1, read on the forward strand.
CTCTGAAGTATCATTTCTACTGTTTAGCATCTGCTTTCGTTGTCGTATCCGAATGTATCCTGTATCCGTAGCCTTTCTCGATCTCATCTGTTGTCAATCCCCTTGCTGTTGTACCTCGCTTTCTTGTATACTATCTGCTATCGTCTGTATACAATCCCATTCGAGATTTATCTTCTATCTGATTCAGACGTGTTTTGAAGATGGACAAAGAACTCAATGGGGTTCCGTCTCTGCTATCGGAGTTACGTGACATGTCTGCTGAATAGAAGCCAGCTGGGGAAATGCACAGGCTCAGAATAGAGCATTTCGTTACCAGAATGGCACGATCTTCAAGGAAGTCGAAGCACAAGGACGAGCAGGCGAATTGTAAGGCGGCTTGGCTCCAAGATAGATCCCTCGACTGTACTATGAGTGCCGCGAGCTCTTCGAGTTTCATTTAGATTATTTGCGCTTTCAAGCGGCACCGTCGTTTACCATCCAGTTTGATACTAGTTCTTACTCATTTGCGACGTATAACACTTTCATATTTCTTGATCGTTCGCCCTTCTGTTGTTCGCCTCCGTCGTTCACCCTTGCACGCGAGTCGTGCGGTCACAAACGATAGAACCCATAGTCTATCTATATTAGTCTACCTTAGTGATAGCGATACGAGTGCTATTCACTGTATAATTTCAGATTTGTTGTCTTATTTTATCGAGTCCGATTGGTTTTAGCAAAGCCAACCAATACAGTCAATTAACGAGCGTAGACGACCAGATGGTACAGTATTCTGAACTATGTCTTCGCATTCGTCCGCGCTGAATTGCGAACCACGTAGTCCGATTCTAAGCGTCTCAACATATACCTATGGAAGCAAAAAGATCGAGTTCTTCGGAATTTCTATATAGAAACTGCTGGGACCCTTTATAAGCGTTGAGTCGAAGACGGCATGGACGGCATGGACTTTATTTATAAATAACATCTTAAGGTTAACTATTCGATACAGAAGGTGAGAGAAATTCCATAATTGATTAACATATTTCTACCCACTCCTTTACGTAACTCCACAGGCATGGTCAAGACATCATGAAGATCCGAAAAGTTCAAAGCTTGAATGTGAGGGAATGAAATGAAATGCGATTGAAAACACAGGGTCAGTTCATTTTCGCTGATTTGTCTCTTCTTCTCTCAGGTCCTGCGCCAGCGCCGGCATGTTCAGTGCTAGCAGTCGTTTGAACAGCCTCCCGGAACAAGCTTA